>CM077078.1:99836051-100436051 GCA_039513925.1 Platanthera zijinensis | reverse complement strand
GATTTATGGGCCCCGCAAAGGCACAGATTTAGAGTACCATAGAGTATTTGTCCATTACAGTCATGAGATGATCGAAGAGATAAGGCTACACTTGATCGTCATTGCTTGTCAAGCAAAGATCATCGTAACTGTATTGTATCACTAGCGAAGCACAGTAGAGCTAACACACTGGGACATCCCTTGATGCTCACTATGTGTTGTATACCAGCTAGGATCCGAAGTCCCGTAATCCTCCACACGAGAGTTGGACGGCCCCTACTACACATACGCGAACACTCCCCACTATATTTGGTCATCGTGGTCTTACGCCAGAGTCCAACATCGAGGGGGCCTTAAGCCAGACTCGTCGATATCTCGGTGGTTTAGCGATCTCTTTGGCAAAGAGAAAATAGAGGAGGAAGTACTCCAAAAAGGGAAATGTGTCAGTATGGGATCTCTTACGTAAAATTTATTGAAATAAATGAAAGAACACTTAGAAGTGTTTTAAAAGAGAATGTTTGAAGATTGAAAAGAAAAGATAACCAGCCATCGTTGTGAGGATCTTTGAGGACTGCAGTGTTCTTTTTTACTTCAGAATAGTCTTCCAAGGCTTCCCTCATCATTGGCATCAAAGGTCTCATCAATAATGAGGTTAGGATAATGGTTGATTTGGCTCACACCCTTTGAGCAACAATGAGTGTTTGTTGCTTCTTTTCCTTTTGAAGTTGACAGATCAGAATGGTCATCCTTTGGGAGTAGATCGCACATCTTACCCTGCCTCAGCTTCTTTTATACTAGTTGACGAAGGGCTCGGCAGTTTTCAGTTAAATGCCCGCTTTCTTTGTGAAACTCACAGAATGGATCTTAATCTTTTGATCTTTGATTTGCCGGTTGGTAAGGCCTTTTGAAATTAGCCCTACCCTTCATGACTTGGCTTACTTCTTGAATGGCCTCATCCAGTTCGGACTCAAGCAAGTCATCATCTTGCTGCTGATGAACCGAAGCTGCTTGTAGAACTTGTGCTGGATAAGTAGGTGGGGCTGGAAGTAGTAACAATTGATCTTGGGCATAATCCTGGCCCAGGAAAGGGTGTCAATGACGTTGAAATCTTCTTACCTTCCATGAGTGGGATGGAAAATCTTTCCTAAGAGACCTTGGAGGTTACTTGTAAGAAGAAGAAGAATCTTTCTCTTCTAGCAACCTAGAGATAAAGCTGGGATTGCTCTTCTCGCCGCAAATGTATGAGTTGGCTAAGCCAATCAACTCTTGATATGTTCTTGGCACTCGGATATTATCCTCAAACTTAAGTGGTCCTTCACGAAGACCATGAATTAGAGCCACCCGATACATTTCTTGATCGACGATCTCAATATCCAAGATTTCTTTCTGAAAATGATCCACAAAATGAGACCAAGTCTCATTCTTGTTGCCTGATCTCAAAGAGGGCTTCTGGAACGCTCTTCCTCTTTGTATAGGTAGAAAACCTGAGCAGAAACTCTCTTTGCAAATCAACAAAGGAAGAGATGGACTGAGGACGTAGTCCATAGAACCAATCTCTTACTTGCCCATCAAAGGTTATTACAAAGAGTTTGCATTTGGTAGCATCTGAAAGGCTCTTGAGAGCACGACTGATTCAAAAGCTTGAAGGTGTTTCATTGGATCAGTCTCTCCAATGTGAATTTGCAATCGCGGCTCTCTGAAGATTGCTGGAGTTGGTGCATACCGAACATTCTCTGAAAATGGTGACAACTCTTCTTGCTCACCTATAACATAAGGAAAAAAGGGAGAATAAGTTGTAGGTGTAAAAGGAGCAGGAGGATAGAAGGGAAAAGTTATTGTGGGAGGAGAAAAGGCTGGAGCTGAAAAGTAGGGATGACTTCCCTGAAAGTTAAGAAATCTTGCTGGACTTCCTTGGGCAGCTTCCTAGAAGAAGTTTTGACGAGCGGCAAGCTCATCATTTTGAATCCGCAAATGGGTTGTAGGCCCTTGCGAAAAGGTTGGTGGGTAAAGAGGAGGATAGATTGGCAGATAGGTCGGTGGATAAGCTTGCGGAGTCTCCAATGTTGGTGTTGGATTGACTGGAGAAATTGGTGCTGGTGTAGCTTGCATTTCTAATCGTTGCGCGATAGCAGATAGAGTACGGTTGATTACTTGAAACTACTAAGTTATTTCCCATCGTGACTGCTCTAAGGACTCCCAGAGATGATCTTCACTAGGACTTGATGGAGCAAGGTTCTCGGCTAGTTGAAGAACTTACATGAGTAATAATTGATTTTCACTGTCTGTTCGAGATCTAAAGGTTGCGTGTTAACTGTTGATGCACGAAAATGGAGGGGCCGCAGGCACCAGCAGATAACGGGTCTTTGGTCTCACTAGGACAAGATGGGGAGGTTAATGGGGATGCGGTGAATGCTTCTGCACGCTCGAGAGTTGAGAATGTGTTTAATCAAGGTTTGCGGCGATAATGGGAGGTTGATGAGGAACTGTCGAGCATACAATTACTTTGATGGTTAGGATTTGATGGTTGATGTTGTTGCTAAGTGACGAGAGGAGTTGAGAAGAAGAGGGGCCACTAGTAGCGGCAACAACAGACTTCGCCCGCCGCAGCTTAAATGCCACTCTTGCGATGGGATTTTCTTTGATTATGAATTGAGATTACCTTCATCAAATTGGGTACGTGTGAGAAAATAGATAAATAACACAACTTTTTTGCTCAAAAAAGTTACAAAATACTTAGGTATGCCCCCTAGTTATAGGAAAAGGGGGAAGTGAGAGAAAATAAACAACTCCTGTCATAAGTGACTAGGAGGTTACATAAAAATTAACCGCTAAGATTATGTGGTTAGAAAAAGCTAACTGTATAACTACAAAACTCCAAAGCAAGCTTTGCTATTTATCCTCCTTCAGTGCTCTAGCTGCGATTAGCACAACCTATCCGCTAGACAAAGTTGTGGTTAGATAAAGTCTAACTGCCAGACCACACAAGATACTGCTTGAGAACTCCAAACACCAGGCCTGAATGCCAACTAGATCTAACCTCAACAGTCCGATTTGCTACCTTAGAAAGATTGGCAAACCATCAGATCGGTTTGCCTATCAAGACCATTAGACCGAACCTTCATAAGCCAGAGCGCCATTTAGAGAATTTAACCACAAGGGCTCTAGTCAACAGACCGTCAAACCTATCTGCTGGTGTTAACATCCAGACCGCCTAACAACACCGGCTCCAATACTGCCAAGCTATAGAGGAAATACCGTTACTACATACTATCTGTCCATCAGAACTGTCTACCAGTCCTGTTCACAAAACCTTGAAAACTCATTTATCTTACAAAAACCAGACGTGGACTTTCTTTCTTTCTTATCATTTACATAGATAGCCTCAAAATAATCATCAATCCTCAAATGAACATTCTTATGAAATATAAGCCCTTTTCCTGGAGCTCGTTTCACATATTCTAAGATTTTTAGAGCTAATTGAAGATGACACACTTTAGGAGCTTGCATAAACGGACACACCCTTCCTACAATAAAACAAATATATGGTCATGTAACTGTAAGATAAATGAGTTTTCCAATAAGCCATCTATATCTGGTTGAAAGTCTTGATTTCAAGAACAACTAAAAACCTAGAGGGGGGTGAATAGGTCTAATTTAAAAATTCTTGGCATCTTATAGATTATCTGAACATAGCAATCACAACACACACAATAATCATAGCACACACAACACAGTACACAATGATTTATAGTGGTTCCCCAATTGATAGGTACATCCACTTTCCCCCTTCGCCTATCCAGCAATAAGCTATATTCGGCCAAACTTCCTTCCACTTTCTCAGATCCTTAGATCTTATAGCTTAGAGCCCAACTGGCTCCTACAACTCAGGCACAAGCCCTACCACTCAGATCACCAAGATCCTATAACTCAATTTCTTTCCAAAAACTCTACCTTAGAGTGAATCCACACTCCTACAGCTCAGGCAATCCTGCCCTACCTCAGCCTTTATAAGAAAGCTTATAACTCAGGCAATCCCTGCCCTACCTAAGCCTTTATAACAGCAGGCTTGCACCTCAAACCTTAGCCTTATCACTCAGATTCAAAATGAATCTTACACCGAATTAATCAATAAAATTTAATTATAGACAATAGAGGAAAGTCTCTGTGTCTGTCTACCTAGACTGAGCAGATTTAAGCCCTAACTTTGTCTTCATAACAACAAGATGATCCAACGATCTTGAATTGAAGCCCGACTTGTTATGGAATCGACAAGCAGATCAATCTGCTTATCCTTTAGGAAAGTCTCCCGATCTGTACTGAACAATTATCAGCCCTTCCGTCTTCTTCTTTGATCCAGCGAATTGATCTTCAGATTCTGGCTCGGCTTGGATCGAAAAGATAACTTAAGCTAGGGCACGCCTAGGATGATTCTTCTTCCTCAGAGAATTACTCTGAACTTACTGTAGCAGATGATGATCGCAATAGCTTACTCAGAAGCCCTTCTGATTTGAACTTGAAGTTCTTGGCTTCTGCAATAATGGCGGATAAAGAAGGCAACTCTGCTTCTCATTTTCTCAATTAATTAATCAGAAAACTTAATTTGAAAAACTTCATCAGATCTCGATCACTTATGCTATTTATAATCTCATCATATTGGCGAGATGATCGATACATATCTCAATTTTAATGGTGGTTAAAACCTCAGCTTAATTAACTTGAGATCCACTGTAGACTGATTGCGACATTAATGTCAATTTGTATCGAATCTGAACTTTGTTGACTTATTAACTCTGCTGAGTTAGCATCATTCTGGACTTCGCCAAAATCAACTGAATTTTTTGAAATCCTGTGTTTGATGAACTTCAAGATCAGCTAGACAAAATCTGAGCTCAGCTTGACGAAACAGTGAAGCTGAGATTGATGAATTCTCTCAGCCCAGTTCTTTCTTCAGGTAAGGCTGAGGTCGATGAACTTCGAGCTCAGTTCAAAAAAACAATGTAGCAGAGATCAACAAATTCTCTTAGCCCAGTTCTTTCTTCAAGTGGAGGCTGAGTTCAACGAAATCTCTAAACTTTGGTCGATGAAATCTGAACTCCAGTCGACGATTCTAATTGCTGAGTCCTTCTTATAGGTAAAAGTTGAGATTGACGAATTCTCTAAACTCTGATCGATGAAAGCTAAGCTCAGTTCGACGAGTGGTAGATTCAACGATTCTGGACTTAGAATAATTTTTTCTCTGCTAGGTGTTTAGAGTGTTGAGTGTATATCCCTCACTCAACGCTTTTTCCCTTAGACTATATTCTTCAGCTTTCTGCCTGATGGCATTGAGAGCGTTTAGTGCATAAGCTTCACACAACACTTTTTTCGTTCGCTATATTTTTCAGCTTTCTGCCTGATAGAGTTGAGAGCGTTGAGTGAGCTTGCCTCACTCAACAATTCTCGACTTAGCTGATTTTCTTGATTCATCATAGTAAGGCTATGACAGGATAACCTTGACTCAATGCTTCTAGCTGTATGGGGTTGTGTGAGTTGAGCTCCCTCAATGATTCTGGACTTAGCCAATTTTTGCTTTTATAATACTGTCAGTCTTGAATGCCTGCCTACTCTCAACACTACTAGCTGAATGGCATTGAGTGAGCTTGCCTCACTCAATGATTTTGGACTTAGGTAGATTTCTGAGTTTCCAGCTCCACCTTGAGTCCACCTATCATTGTCTCTTAAACTAGCTGTCCAATCATTGTGACAAAGACTAACATGTATGCATGAACTTAACCATACATCAAATACAACTATGTCTATCTTATTGACACGTTTGACTTCATCAAATCAGGGCCATTGGGATCAATAGACCCAACAATCTCCCCCTATTTGAAAATATCAAAACCAATGATCAAGTACCTTAGTCAATGAGATACACATTACACAGGCAATAAAAGAATAATCATATTTATTAATTTTAGTGAAATGAATTTTACCTACTCCCCCTGGATTATTGCAGGGTGAGTTACACCTTAGAGGATTACCTCTTTGCTTAATCCTTTCTTACTTGATCAACCTTGTCTCCCCATGACATTCCCGCCTTATGTTTCTATCACGAAGGAGCTTGATCCTTTCTGATAGTCATCTTCTATCTCTCCCCCCTTGAGCTTGATCAACCAAAGGTAAACATGACCTCTATCTCTCCCTCTTTTTGACCTCTTCAGATAGTTAGGAAGGAGCATCAGGTCTTTTTCTCCCCTTGTGTTCTCCCCCTAGCTGATGTAGATGAAGCCAGGATTGCAGCTACCAACATACCCCTTATACAGGGCTGACTTGTATATCACTTGATACAACTTGATACTACTTGACATCACTTGAAATTCAGAATCACTGGAAATTCTCTACACAACTTGAAAAGACTACAAGAAAGTCTCTAGTCCTGCAGCTGCTGATACCACTTGAGAAGAAGCATCTTCTCTCATCTTGCTTTCCATTAGGTCTGCAGCACCTGCAAAAAGAACAAGCCTGTACCAAACATAATACTTTAGGGAGTACCTGAAGCTATTCTAATTTCAACATACCCAAATCAATATTGAAGGTGTTGAACTTGGCTTCATCTAGTGACTTAGTGAAGATATCATCCACTTGCTTGTCAGTGGAGGCAAACTCTCGGCAAATGTCTTCTTTCTCAACATGCTCCCTAATAAAATGATATTTAATTTCTATGTGCTTAGTCCTGCTATGTGAAAAAGGATTCCTAGCAATAGAAATTGCACTAGTAGAATCACAATATAGAGGAGTTCTACTTATCTTAATATCATAGTCTTCAAGTTGATGTTGTATCCACAATAATTGAGCACAGCAGCTACCTGCTATAATGTACTATGGCTCTGTAGTGAAGATAGCAATACTAGTCTACTTCTTACTGCTTCATGACACCAGTCTTCCACCTAAGAATTGACATGTACCAGTGGTACTTTTCCTATCTTCCTTGCAGCCTGCAAAATTTGCATCTGAAAATCCAGTTAGCTCAAAATCTCTATTCCTAGGGTACCATAGACCAAGATCTGGTGTCCCCTTAAGATACCTTAAAATTCTCTTTGCAGCAGAATAATGAGATTCTTTAGGGCATGACTGATACCTAGCACAGACACATGAAGCATACATGATGTCAAGCATACTAGCAGTCAAGTATAGAAGGGAGCCAATTATCCCTATATAAAAAGACTCATTAATAGGTTTCCCGACCTCATATTTTCCTACAGGCATACTTGACCCCATTAGAGTTCTCATGAATGAGGCATTCTCCATACCAAATTTCATAATTAACTCCCTTGTGTACTTAGACTGGGATATAGACAAGCCATCATCAGTCTGTCTTACTTGGAGCCCAAGAAGAATTTTATCTCACCCATGCTGCTCATCTAAAACTTCCCTTACATAAGTTTGGCAAACTTCCTGCAAAGGTTATTTTCAGTAGATCCAAAGTTAATGTCATTGACATATATCTGGACTAGGATGATCTTGCCCTTAGATTCCCTTAGGAATAGGGACTTATCTATTTTCCCCATTGAGAATTTATTCTCAATGAGGAAAGTAGACAATGTTTTATACCATGCTCTAGGGGCTTGCTTCAACCCATCTAGAGCTTTCTTAAGATTGTAAATAAAATTAGGAAAGTGAGGATCTACGAAACATGGTGGTTGATCAACATATACTTCATCTTTTAAGTCTCCATTCAGAAATGTTGACTTCACATCCATCTGGAAGACTTTGAATCCTTGATAGGCAACAAAAGTAAGGAATAACCTTATTGCTTCTAGCCTTACTACTAGGGCAAAGGTTTGGTAAAAATATATTTCTTCTTCTTGCCTATATATTTTTGCCACCAATCTGGCCTTGTTTTTGACAATATTGCCATTCTCATCTAGATTGTTCCTATAGATCCACTTTGTTCCTATGAAATTATATCCCTTTGGTCTAAGATCCAGCTTCCAGACTTTAAACCTTTTGAACTAGTTCAGTGAAAGATATAAGTTGTTGTTGGGTTTTCTAGGAGGTGGCACAACGCTTGTGCACACAGCGGAAGTAATAAAATATCAAGAACAACCCAAAAGAGATGGGATCGGGCCATGAAAAATTTAATCAAGAAGTTAACAAACAACTAGGTAAAAGTTACATTTCCGGTGTTGAGTCAAAACTCAACAGAGATGCTCCAAGATGTGAGTCCTTGTCAGTGGCGAGTTCTACGTAGAATAATATCTATGTCTCTGCAGAAATCCACACGAGCAGGAGAACACCGAGCTTTGTCGTACAAAAGATCGGGAAGGAGATCGACTGCACCTTGCACTTCCACGGACTGCTAGGTCCGCGCCAGGAATAGCAACACCGACGACCGTCGCCGGAGAGGAGGTCGGCGGAGCAAACGGGCGGCAGAACGCTTCCGTCCGGCGGGGTTTGGGAATCGGCGTATCGGCAGAATGACGGAACGCTTTCCGTCAGGCTCGATATGATCCACAGGAGGAAAAATATCCGATTCTTTTCCCAAAACCCTAAGTCTCAATTTATACCAAAGGCATAAACAGACCTAAGAGTATCACTACCCGCAGACCACACAGGATAGGGCTTCTGGATCGTTCGGCGAGAATCACCTCCAGGTTCGGCGAGAATCAATCGGCGAGAATCAGTCGACAAAATCGGCGAGAATCAATAGACAGAATCAGCGAGAATCAACTGTAGAATCGGCGAGAATCGAATAGTTAGACTCTCGACGATTATGCCTTAGTCGGTGAGTCATACTCGAAGACTCTCGACGATTTTGCCTTAGTTGCTGAGTCATACTCGACGACTCTTGTCGACTCTCGACGAATTGGCCTTAGTCGCCGAGTCATACTCGATGACTCTCGTCGAACCATTCTCGACGTGTCATTCTCGATGAATCTCCTTGGCAACATTTGCCTGACCCCATTCTGTATGGCGATTGGTAACCTTTGCCAACACAGTCAATCTTCCAATTTCTCCACATGCTCTTATGTGCGACCCTGCAGGCTCATTCGCGTTGACAGTGAGATTACATGTTTGACCACTTCTAGATCACCATTGTAACTCCAACAGTCTCCCACTTGATCTTGAAAGTATCAAACCAAAAACCTCACAAATAATGAGCGGCATCTAGCAATGCATCATTGCTACCCAAGCAATAAGAGTTCATAACTCTAAAGCCTATATGAATAATGTCCCAGCATTATCTTTGTCCCTTTGTCCCTTACATCAGGAAAAAACTAGAGGCATGGACCGTGTCACCCTCATAATAGCTCAATCCAAGTTTCTTGATCTAGAATGGACTTCCAGAGAATGGTGAGTCCAATATCGCATATTGACTCAACCAAGCATGGCCATGCATTTCTCAGTCCAGTTCCATCAAGGGGCCCATGGATGCAACTCCAGTCATATAGGAGGACAAATCCCATATCTTCTCACACACAAACACCCAAATGATTCGTAACGTGCCCAACAACCACCCTTATCATCAACCTTTCTCAAGGAAGACTTTAGATGGCATCAATGCACGCTCTTCCTCACTTGATGAATGTTGTGACTTCAGGTCAAAGGACCACAACTCCATTGTCAATTGAGACCTACTCGTGACACGTTTAGATAACAATCCACAGAGTAGTCTCAGATTGGGTCTGTCTAGTACAACTTGTTCATTAACAAGTACCCACGTGATGACTTGATATCACAATATCATGACCTATGAGAACTGGTCATCAGTCAACACACATGCTAGTCTTAATGTATCATCATCACCCTTAGTTTCTATGATGATACAATGACCAGGGACCTTTTAAGAATGAAGCTTCAAATAAATCATAGGCTCTCACATTCAATTCACGTACTTGATATCCTATGGAAGCGAACATTCTAAGGGTATTTAGTATGTTAACATTTAACTATCACATAGAGAAACCATAATAAAAGAACTTGCCATTAATTATAAAAGAAAAATCTGGTACACAATTCATCATATGAATAAACAACAAACAGCCAACAGAATATATGTTTACATGCAATCCACAAGATTCTCACTAGAGCTGATAATTTAGGTATCGTATACCCATTGATCTATTATGACCATCATGCTTTCACTGCACGAGAGGCTTTGTCAGTGGATCCGCAATATTCTCCTCAGTCGGCACTCTACAGATGTTCACATCTCCTCGTTCGACAATCTCACGAATAAGATGGAATCGCCGAAGTATGTGCTTGGAGCGCTGATGGGATCTAGGTTCCTTAGATTGTGCAATTGCACCATTGTTATCACAGTAGAGAACTACGGGACCAACAATGCTAGGAACTACATCAAGCTCGCCGATGAATTTCCTAATCCATACAGCCTCCTTCGCTGTGTTAGCTGCAGCGATATACTCGGCCTCTGTTGTAGAATCAGCAACTGTCTTTTGCTTGGAACTCTTCAAGCTCACAGCTCCTCCATTAAGGCAAAACACAAACCCTTACTGAGACTTTGAGTCGTCCCTATCAGTTTGGAAGCTAGCGTCCGTGTAACCACTTACAACGAGCTCTTCCTCTCCACCATACACCAAGAACACATCCTTTGTCCTTCTCAAGTACTTCAGGATATTCTTGACTGCAATTTAGTGACACTCACCGGGGTCTGACTCATACCTGCTAATCATTCTCAAAGCAAAGGAGACATCGGGTCGAGTACATAACATTGCATACATGATTGATCCAATTGCCAAAGCATATGGAATCAACTTCATGCGGTCCTTATCTTCACAAGAATTTGGACACTGGTCCTTAGAGAGATTAAAACCATGAGACATGGGTAAAAATCCTTTCTTGTAATCAAGCATGTTGAACCACTTCAACACCTTCTCGATGTATGTACTCTGGGTCAAACCCAGCAACTTCTTCGATCTATCTCTATAGATCTTAATACCGAGTATATAAGTCGCTTCACCAAAGTACTTCAGAGAAAAGCAGTTCCCTAGGTTGTTCATAACAACTTTCAGGGCAGGAATGTCATTCCCAATCAACAGTATGTCATCTATATACAATATCAGGAAGACGACAACGCTCCCACTGATTCGCTTGTAAACACAAGACTCATCTTCATTCTTGATGAAACCAAACTCTTTGATTTTCTCATTAAAATGAAGATTCCAACTTCGAGAGGCATGCTTCAGTCCATAAATGGACCTATTCAGCTTGCATACTTTAGTGGCTTCATTTGGGGAAACAAAACCCTCGGGTTGTGTCATGTACACTTCCTCAAGGAGGTTTCCATTAAGGAAAGCTGTTTTGACATCCATCTGCCAGGTTTCATAGTCATAATACGCAGCAATAGCAAGCAATATCCTTATGGAGTTTACCATGGCAATAGGGGAAAAGGTCTCATCATAGTCAATACCATGAATTTGCATGAAACCCTTAGCCACCAATCGCCCTTTGAATGTCTGTACATTCCCATCCATGTCGGTCTTCTTCTTGAAGACCCATTCGCACCCTATGGGTCATACCCCTTCAGGTGGTTCCACCAAGTTCCAAACTTGGTTTCCATACATGGAGTCCATTTCGGATCTCATAGCCTCAAGCCATTTTTCGGAGTCCGGTCCATTCATAGCCTCTTGGTAGGTTGCTGGTTCATCATCATGATCCATAAGCAACACATTACCTAATTGAGACATGAGAAATCCATATCTCTCAGTCTCAAATCTAGGTCTACCAGATCTACGTAGGACTTGTGTTTCTTGAGCAGGTTCTCTAGCTACAACATCTTGTAGTCCTGTCTTAGAATCCAATTCCGGTTCATTCACTATTTGTGGTTCTTAAACTTCTTCAAGTTCTACCTTTTCAGTCTTTCTTGATAATAATTCTCTCTCCAAGAAGACGCCAGTCCTTGCGACAAACACTTTGCCCTCGGACGGTAGGTAAAAGTAATACCCTTTCGTTTCCTTAGGATATCCCACCAGATAACATTTATCTGATTTGGGTTCAAGCTTGTCGGTCATTTGACGTCGCACGCATGCCTCACAACCCAAAATTTTAATGAATGACATACTAGGACGCTTCCCAGTCCATATCTTATATGGTGTCTTCAGAACCGTTTTCGTTGGAGCGCAATTCAGTGTCATTGCAGTAGTCTCTAAAGCAAAACCCCAAAAGGAAATAGGCAAGTCTGCATGACTCATCATCGAACGTACCATGTCTAATAGAGTACGATTTCTCCTCTCAGACACACCATTATGTTGTGGTGTTCTAGGTGGAGTGAGTTGTGATACAATACCACACTCTTTCAGATGATCACGGAACTCATGACTCAGGTATTCGCCACCTCGATCAGATCGGAGTGCTTTAACCCTTTTACCCAACTGGTTTTCTACTTCATTTTTGAACTCTTTGAACTTTTCAAAGGTCTCAGATTTGCACTTCATAAGATACACATATCCGTATCTACTGAAATCATCAGTAAATGTAACGAAGTAAAAATACCCACCTCTAGCCATGGAGCTCATGGGTCCGCATACATCACTATGTATAACACCCAAGAGATCCTCAGCCCTCTCAGTATAACCAGTGAAAGGGGCTTTAGTCGTCTTGCCTAACAAACAAGATTCGCATCGCTCAAATGATTCATAATCAAATGAGTCTAAAAGTCCATCTTTATGGAGCTTAGATATGCGCTTCTCGTTTATATGGCCCAAACGACAATGCTAGAGATATGTAGGGTTTGAGTCATTTGTTCTTAGTCTTTTATTATTTTCTATATTATAAATTAGATGGTCCAAGTTCAAAACATAAAGACCATTAAACAATTGGGCTACAACATAACAAACATCATTCTTAAATATAGAACAACAGTTGTTCTTAATTATAAAAGAAAATCCAATCATGTCCAAGCATGAAATGGATATAATGTTTCTAGTTATGGCGGGAACAAAATAACAATTCTCTAGTTCTATTACAAGCCCACTGGGAAAATAAAGACGGTAAACCCCTACGGCTACAGCAGAAACTCTTGCTCCATTGCCGACGTGCAGGTCCACCTCCCCTTCACTCAGCAATCTTCTCCTTTCCTGTTCCTGCACATTTGTACAAATGTGTGAACCACATCCGGTATCCAAAACCTAAGATGAAGGAGCAGAGAGGTTTATTTCTATAACGTAAATATTCGAAGCGGAAGTAATACCTCCCTTCATTTTCTGCAGACCCTCAATGTAAGAAAGACAGTTCCTCCTCCAATGACCAGCCTTGCCATAGTGGTGGTATTTCTCTTCCTTCACCATGCTCTTCTTTTTCTTCAGTGCAGAAGACTTGGGCTCAAGATGTGATTTAGGTCCCACCTTCGTCTTCATAGAGCCCTTGGCCTTGCCCTTGCCCTTATGCACCATCAGTATGGGGCAGGCAGGCTTGGCCTTCTTCATATTGATCTCGGCAGTTCTCAACATGCCTAGGAGTTCGGGCAGTGTCTTTTCTATTTCATTCATGTTGTAGTTCAAGACAAACTGCTCATAACTGTCCGGCAACGATTGCAGGATCAGATCTGTGGCCAACTCTTGACCCAGAGGAAAACCCAGCCTTTCAAGGTTCTCTATATACCCAATCATCTTGAGTACGTGAGTCCCTACTGAGTCTCGAACTCCCATCTTGCACTGAAACAACGCTTTTGTGACATCAAACCTCTCTTGACGAGCCTGCCCTTGAAACATTTTCTTGAGATGCTCGTCAATCTCCTTGCACCCCATGTTCTCATGTTGCCTCTGAAGCTCAGAGTTCATGGTGGCAAGCATAAGGCAATCGATGTCTAAGGCGTCATCAGTATACTTCTTATAAGTATCCTTATCAACATGGGAAGAATTCCCGGTCGGCACCTCGGGGGCTTCTTCTTCCAAGACATAGAGCTTTCGCTCTTGCCTGAGAACAATTCTCAGGTTCCTGTACCAGTCCATATAGTTAGTCCCATTGAGCTTATCCTTCTCAAGGATGGCTCTCAGAGACAGAGTGGAGTGTGAACCACTTGCCATGGAATTCTACAAGAATTCATGCAGAATATTATCAGTACAAAAATTTCAAAATATAATTTATTTTAATTTGGACTTCAATTAAAACTCCCACTATTTTATTCGAAACGATGGCCCTCACTATCAATTCGGAGAGTTCATGCGAGCAACTCTCTTAGTGGACAAGATTTGTATTTCACCAACACAATGAGTCAGCTTTGACTTTTCTCTCACGATGTGGTTATTTAGGTAGGCAACGCTTGCCAATTGCATCCTTATGCAATTCTTGTATGGTTGGTGAATAACTCCTTATTCACATCCATCATATGGTGCATGCCAACCCTATGCCTCTAGGCACTCAACCTTTGAGGTCACCAAGTTAAGTTAGACCTGATGTCGATAGTGGGACATCACAATTATCCGCTCACACCCTTACCAAGATAGATTAATGCACCTTGCTTTGGCAAGCTCACACTTCATCGATCGAGGCAGGAAGAGTGTTATCCATCGGAAGGCATCCGAACACTTTATATTAGAGGAAGGGATTTTTGATTATTGGTTAACAATTAACCATGATCAACATTTGATCAATGTGCACATCCACAGAAAAACAATTTCTAAAAACAACAGCATCCCTTATGTGCACAACATGGTACTATCAACATTTGATAGAAGAAAGGGCTAAGTCTGAACATCCAGACTCTTCCAAATCTTCAGATTTACATTCATTGGACAAAGACAGAGGCAACTCAACTTAAAGCAATAGACAAGCTCGTCTCTCATTGTTGGATTCAAAATCCAAAATAATGCACTGGTTCATTAACCACTCGAGGGACGGTTACTGCTAAGGAGACAACAATTTCTAACAATTAGAAATTACCACGAAATCCCAGATGTTCCTAGTGGGGTTCAAAGGGGCATAGCCCCTAACCTGTAGGTTATGGGCCCACCGATTTCCCTTGGAAAAACCATCAACAATTGATGTTCCAGGATTAAATCTAGACATTTAGAACGCTTCTAAATCCCTAGGTTTACACATACTGGAATAACCTAACTTCCAAAACAATAATCATGGTCAAAATCTCCCTCTGATACCACTGTTGGGTTTTCTAGGAGGTGGCACAATACTTGTGCACATAGCGGAAGTAATAATGTATCAAGAACAACCCAAAAGAGATGGGATCGGGCCATGAAAAATTGAATCAAGAAGTTAACAAAAAACTAGGTAAAAGCTACCTTTCCAGTGTTTAGTGAAAACTAAACAGAGATGCTCCAAGATGTGAGTCCTTGTCGGTGGCGAGTTCTACGTAGAATAATATCTACGTCTCTGCAGAAATCCACACGAGAAGGAGAACACCGAGCTTCGTCGCACGAAAGATCGGGAAGGAGATTGACTGCACCTTGCACTTCCACGGACTGCTAGGTCCGGGCCAGGAATAGCAACACCGGAGACCGTCGCCGGAGAGGAGGTCGGCGGAGCGAACGGGCGGCGGAACGCTTCCGTCTGGTGGGGTTCGGGAATCAGCGGATCGGCAGAACGGCGGAACACTTTCCGTCGGGCTCGATATGATCCACAGGAGGAAAAATACCTGATTCTTTTCCCAAAACCCTAAGTCTCAATTTATACCAAAGGTATAAACAGACCTAAGAGTATCGCTACCCGCAGACCACACAGGATAGGGCTTTTGGATCGTTTGGCGAGAACCACCTCATGGTTTGGCGAGAATCAGTCGGCGAGAATTAGTCGATAGAATTGGCGAGAATCAATAGACAGAATCGGCGAGAATCAACTGTAGAATCGGCGAATATCAAACAGTTCGTCTCTCGACGATTATGCCTTAGTCGGCAAGTCATACTCGATGACTCTCGATGATTTTTCCTTAGTCGCCGAGTCATATTCGACGACTCTCGTCGACTCTCGACGAATTGGCCTTAGTCGCCGAGTCATACTCGACGACTCTCGTCGAACCATTCTCGACGTGTCATTCTCGATGAATCTCCTTGGCAACATTTTCCTAACACCATTCTGTATGGTGATTGGTAACCTTTACCAACACAGTCAATCTTCTAATTTCTCCACATGCTCTTATATGCGACTCTGCAGGCTCATATCGCGTTGGCAGTGAGATTACATGTTTCACCACTTCTAGATCACCATGGTAACTCCAACAGTTGTCTACCTAAATCACCTAGAGGGGGGTGAATAGGTGAGATGTGCGCCTAATGCAGAATAAAAAATTTATCAACTACCACAAATAAGTACGCAAGCAATCACACATACGACAAGAGATTTATAGTGGTTTCCCGATCTTGGGTACGTCCACTTTCCTCACCGATCTAGCAAATCACTAGACTCGGCTACTCCACTATCTCGGATTGCAAACCAATCCTACACCTCGAAACCACGTTCCTACAAAACTCGATCCAAACCGGATCTACACTCGGAAGATAGAACTTCCTACCACTCGGAGATAAATTTCCTATAAAGAAAATTGTTTAAGGAAAAATACAAACAAAATAACACAGATCTGGATCTTTGGCTTTATCTTCTTCATTGAGAGCTTTCGGCTTGGACAGAAAATGTTGAAGAAGACTTGACAGAAATCCACGGATCTGAGATCTGGAATCACCACGATCAAATAGAAATATCAGAGATCGATGAAGCACGAAATGATCGGATGATTCTTCTTGAGTCTGGATCGCTTGACAGTTAGAGATCGGCAGCAGCGGCTGTGAGAACGACGATCCAGAGTTCTTTCCGAAACCAGTAATGGCGGTTGAGAGAAATTAGGTTTTCGGAAAAATTTCTTTCTTAGTATTCTCTGTATTCTTAAAAGAAATGTTGTTGATTGGTCAAATCGAAAAGGACCTATTTATAGGCGAGCTGTAACGGTCATAATAGTCTTTAATGATGATGCGTGGACCAATCAGAAAAGAGTAATTCAAAATACCCATTGAATCTGGAGTTAGAAATATTCCAGGAAATCTTAACAAAAATACTCGAGAGAAATGATATACTCGAGTATAAGAGGTCTGCTACTCGAGTAGATAAGAGAGGAATATACTCGAGTACAAGGAAAGAAACTACTCGAGTAACTAGAAAACTACTCAAGTATAGCAGGAAAAAACTACTAGAGTAAGATAAGACCTACTCGAGTATGAGAAAATATACTCGAGTGTAAACACATACTTCTCAGAAAAGAAAACTTGAAGAACATCCTCGAGTACAAGAATTGAAAATACTCGAGTACAGAGAAGACAACCTACTCGAAAAAAACAAAGGATCCACTCGAGTACCTTAGCAACTACTCGAGTATAAAATAAATCTAGTATAAAGACAATATCTGAGAGAGAATCAAGATCTACTTGAGTGTACACAGAACACCTACTCGAGTATGAAAAACAATCTACTCGAGTATTAAGTCACTTACTCGAGTATATCAGGGAAGTACTTGAGTATGTGGACTTAGAAAATTTTAGACTGAATGTAGAAAGATCTACTCGAGTATGAAACATAACCTACTCGAGTGACAAACCATCTACTCGAGTATAAGATATCACCTACTCGAGTATAAAGAAAATCTACTCGAGTATAAGCTCATATACTCGAGTATACAGAGTCTTCTCGAGTATGTCTAAGGATCTACTCGAGTACTAAGTTACTTACTTGAGTATATGAAGTATACAACTCGAGTATGTGGACTTAGAAAAGTTTTTCTGAAATAATCTTCAATACTCCATAGTCCATAAGTCCAAATGCATGTAGGATGAAGTGTATCCCAATAGAGAGGCTATACATGAGTCAACACCTTGGATCACACAATGAGGAATTACATTATATGTTCCTGTGTTTGGTGACCCACTATAGACTGACATTGGTATACACTTGGCAATAAGGTCCTGCATACATACAACTCAAACACAATATCAAATACAACTTAATTCATCTTAGTTCAAGGTCCGACTTCCTACAAATCTGAGGTGTTGTGGAGACAATTCCCAATAATATCCCCCTATTGTAGAAGTCAGCACCCTCTACACTAAGGTGAATTACTTAGAGTAAAAAGAACAATGATAGCATTTATCAATGATAAATAAAGCAGTAAACTACTTTAACAAAGAAATAATAATTAAGGATAACCATAATCAGAGTTATATATAATAGAAATTTCCATTTCCACATCATCATTCACTCAAGGATAAGCTTCTCTATGCAATCTTTCTCTTTTTAGCTTTTGCCTCTCCAAGTAGCTGAAAGGTTTAGGAAAGTAAGTTTTGGGCCTTGGAGGAGCAGCTGGATTATTGTATCCCCATCTCTTGTCATACAATCTGATTTTTATCTGGGATATGTCATAGTCTTTCCATTTAGAGTAACTGTATAATTGATCTTTATTTTCTCCAAAATTTGTCACTAGCTTCAAGGTATCAAAAATCAGAGACTTGGAGGTAGGACTCCAGACTTCTGCATGCACTACTTCAGGTCTTTCCTCTAGAACTAGGGCTGCCTCTCTCCAAAGTGCAGAACGGCTGGCAGAAGCGCCGTCACCATACTTTCTTTTCTTGCTGGGAGCACCCTGATCAGCAGGTCTTCTAGAAGAGGAAGCACCTTGATCAAAGTGTCCCTGAGAGCTACCAGGAATATCATCTTTCCAAACATCAGAATAAGATAGAGGAGGCTCAGACATCTCACCAGCAGGTCTGGGAGAGAAGACTGGCACAGCCTCTGAAATGTTAACATAAACCTGAGCATCTGAAGGAGGATTTTCCTCAAGAGGATCTAGAATTTTGGGAATGATGGTAGGATCAAGCTGGAAATCTGGGAAATTTGGATTGTGCACCTAGACTGCAGTATCATATATATAGACTTTGGCTGACTGAAGTTGGGCTAGAATATCTGCTTTCATTTCAATAACTTTTTCATCCAAAGAAGCTTGAGACTAGGTAGAGAACTGGGCAGAGATTTTTTCAACTTGTTCTTTCACTATTTTCTCCACCTTGCTGATTTCTACAGATAGCTGAGCAATAGCTTCATCCCTGAAAGTTGCAACTTCCTCACAAACCTTCATAACGTTTGCTTCAGCCCTTTTGTCCAACTGAATTTGATTGTATGCCACTGTTTCAGCTTGGTTCCTTACACTAGTAGAAAATCGACTTTATGTGATGAATTTTTTCGTCATTAAAAATTGCATTTTTGTCACAAAAGATAATTAGTGATGAAATACTGTCCATCATAAAGCGGTCACGAATGCCCCGCCACTAAATATTGTTAGTGACCAAAATGAGTTACGTAGTGACGGAATTAACTATAGTCACCAAATGTTTCTTTTGTGATAAAATTGATTTGTTCACTAAATTAATTTTTAGTGATTAAGTTGAATCAGTCACTGAATGAACATTTAATGACCATATTGATTCGGTCACAAAATGTTTCCTGGTGACCAAATTAATTTGGCCACTAAATAATTTTTTGGTGACTACATTAAGCTGGCCATGAAATACTGTTTTAGTGACTAATCTATTTCGATCACTAAATAATTCTTCAGTGATCAAACTGATTTAGTCATTAAATACTATTTTAGTGAGCAAATTATTTCATCATCGGATGTGTAATTTCAGTGACGTACTATGTAGTTACTAAAGAGACAACACGATATACTATTTTTAGTAATACCATGTACTTTCATTTTTTATTCCTTATAATTCAATATTAAGATATTCAAGCACAAAGAAAAAAATAAAATATACAATCATAACAGAATTTTGTTCAGCATTATTTTATTAATAAAGAAAAAAAGTGGGAGATAGCATTAATTAGATGCATTGAGGCGATTTGCAAGCAACATAATAAAATGGCCTAAGGAACTTCTAATAATGTATTGAACATAAATATCTTCCTTATGCCGTGTAAAATAGGTCACAGATACATGAGCACATAAATTTTTATAAAAAAAATCTGAATTAAGCGAACAGAGAAAATTGATGACAAATTAACTGCATGAAGGATGAATGACAAACAAAACACTTAATAAAAAAGAGTAGCTTAAAAAACACCTTAAAATAGCTGTAGAAAATTAAGCAAACATTCTCCATTCCAGGCTCATAAGATCATCAGACAGGCTTGAGCTATAGGATGAAAATACTTGCATGCTCATTAGAAGGTGCAAATTAAGAAAAAGAGAAGTAAAACAATCTCCATTCAAATTATATAGATAAGATAGGTTTAAACTTGAAATGAATATATTAGCATGCTCAAACATTAATGTAAGTCTAGGAATGAACATAATCATGTGGACATTTATCTGATAAAATACAGGAATCATTAGAAAGATAGGTGAGCCTGGAGAAAGAGAGGTGAACCTGAATGAAAAAATTCCCAAAATGATTGAGAAATACCTGGAAGAGGAAGATGAGCGGCGGGGGACATTAGAGCGGCGGGGTTTCGAGCGATGGCTGCTTCGAGCGACGGCGGCTTCGAGTGGTGGCCGCCGGATGCAGGAGTAGCGCGGGCGAGGGGCGAGGTGCGAGGTGCTAGGGTTTCCCGCAAAAGGAGCGATAGCAGATGGTGTAGTGAAGGAGGAGTGGCAGCAGTCGTGGCTTCGAGTGGTGGCTAGCCGTCGATGCAGGAGAAGCGAAGGGGATGACCTGGAGTTGCAAAAAATTTCTGAGCGAAAAGGAGGGTTTATGCATGCCTATTAATCTGCTTATTGCCAGTGCGGGTTAGGATTTAGGAAGTTACGGGAGATTTGGTGTTCGTGTGTTTGTGGAAGTTAAAAGTTAGTGGGATGGGTGTTAGTGTCGTGAGAGTGAGAATGTTGTGCCCCGTCAAATTAAATTAAATTAAAGTTAAAAATTTGCAAGAATCCCTCCTTTCCGATCAGAAAATTAAATTAATTTTAAATTAATGTTAAAAATTCAAGATTAGTTAATGTGTCTTTTTTTAAAACACATTAATGTAGATTATACAGTCGGCGACAATGTGTTTAGAGCCCTCAACTTCATCCTCGTCTGCAAGCAGCTTCTTCGTCCACCTCCTCAACATCCTGCCCCCGTCAAATTCCATTTATATAGCACCAATCTTTTTGTAGAAGCTAAGATCTCTCCTGGCATACTCGTCATGGTTGACTAAAATCAGATGTCAAAAGATTAGAGGAAGAAGAGGTCGAATGCTTGATAAAACTCAAGATCTATAACTTTGGATTTTTGTTTTGTTCTATAAAAAGATTTTGGGAGTACAAATAGTATCTTAGTACAATTATAATTCCATGATTTACAAATAGCCAAGAGCTATAGATAGCCAAATATGATTTACGAATATCAACACCCATGAAATATTAAATAAGTGGGAAAAAATAATAAGTGAGGAAAATAAAACCTATTATGTTTTTGTAAGTATAAATAATTAAATATAATAAAGATTAAATATTATTTTTTGGGGGTCACTGATCAAAGCTGGTGGCGTGGAGAGAAAGGACTTGTGCAATGCACCTAACACGTCGATGTATCATTCGTCGGCACGTCGCTGGAGTTGTTCGGCCGTAACCTAAATTATGACAAAGTTAAACTTTCTGCTTGAGAAACTGAAAGCAATTGTCTAGTACTCATATATTTTTAATTATTGACATAGTAACTTTCTTATAAATTAGGAGAGATATATATTATGTCTCTAAGTATTTTTGTTGCTAAGTAAATTGTTTTGTAACAAAAAAATTATCATTAAATATAGAGTTATGGTGAAAAATTTATGTGTCTCACTAAAAAACATGCATTTAGTGACGAAATATATTTTATCACAAAATCAATGTTTATAAATACGTACATTTAGTGATTGAATTTTAATTTTGTCACTATAGTCATGTCTTTAGTGACTGAACATTAATTTTGTCACTAACGACGTCTCTTTAGTGACCGATAATATTTTCCTCAATGAAGATGTATCTTTAATGACTGGAATTTTTTTACACTAAAATCGCGTATTTAGTGATGAAATATATTCCGTCACTAAAATTTGGTCACTAAAACCCTGTTTTCTTGTAGTGATAGTATGGTCTATTGCTTTTCCACCCAACTAAAACAGTCTTCTTAACTCATCAGTATTGGCTTGAATTTCTGCAAAGCCTCTACTTATCTTTGATTCAAGAGTAGAGACCTTTTTTTACTGATTTCAGATAATCATCAAAGTAACTTCTCTGTTCTAGGAGCATCTGCTCAATCTTACTTATAATATCAGAAGAACTGGAGGGAGCAGAGGTTGGAGCAGAGGATCAAGCAGGGGTTTGAGGAACAGGGGCTATCCATGGAGGAATTTCTTCAATCACAACTGAGCTTACAGCTCTCTTTGTAGGTACTATCTCAACTGAATCTTCTAGAGTTGTGAAAGAAGGGAGAGAGAAATTTAGTGTTCTCAGAGGTGGATCAGCATGCTCTGGGGACATGTCCTCGTCAATGGACAGTAGGAAACTCTCATGCTGATCTGGGTCTTTAGCAGGAGACTGAGCAGGGGAGGGAGAAGGAGATGGGTCCTTTGATAGCAATGGTTCCTTTGTAGGAAACTTATCTTCAGGTAGTTGGTGCGCAGGAGAGACAACAACTGATTCTTCTGGATTCAAGGGGTCATCTGATCTTAGCTCTTCAATGAATCTATCGATATCTACAACAGTTGATAGGATGTCCTCTTGAACTTGTACATCTGAGAGAATATCTGCTAGAGGAGGGGATGGATCTCTGATCTGAGCTGGCTGAGATGGAGATACTGAATTCTGATGATGAGGGTTAGATGAAGCAGGCTCCCTCTCAACTATTGCACCCAAGGTTTCAATAGTTTGATGTAAAGGAGGAGATGGAATCCTGTCATCTGAAACACTGGGTTCTCTGGGATATCTTCTTTGATAATAGGAGCTTTGGAAGCTTGAGCATTGTTCTGAAGTTTTATCTTATATCTCTGGATAGAAGAAATGGAGACCTTTTTCATGTGGTGGAGGGGAGTTCCTTTGGATAAATTGAAAACTTCGGGATTAATCTCATGGAGGAGTAGAGAAATAATCCTAGCAAAATTAGGTTGTTTTACACTGTTCTTGATCTTGTCCAGTAGCAACATTCCAAACTGGAACTTCTTTCGGCAGACGATAGCTTGCATAATGTCAAACATGTGCATGGATATCTCTCGGATCGAATAGGTTTTTCGCAGAATTACTTTAGAAATTACATCCACCAGGAATTTACCTTCTGTATTGAAATCTGCTCTGTTAAAGGAATTGGCTTCAGGATCTACTCCACAGAATAAGCTTGTGTTGTTGGAATCTTCAGGAACTAAGTCATCCTCTACATCTACAACCAGCAGTCATAACAGAGTAGCTATGGAGGTCTTCTCTAGACGAATTTTTACCCCATTCACCTTGGATTTCTGTACTTTACCATTTCTCTTTATCTTCAGGTTATTGTAAAATTCTTCAACATCGGGAAGAAGAATCTTACACGGAGACTGCAGGAGGAAGGTGAGTCAAGCGTGTAACACCCCTATCCGTCGTATAGCATATAGCAGTAGGTCCGGCCGGGGCCCGACGCCATATACTACGGACAGACCGGTTGGTTATGCGTTGAAACCATTCAACCAATTACACGTCCTACACAAGCACCTTGCGGAAGAATTAAAGTTAAGTTGCACAATTAAGAACCCTGCCAAAAGCATGAATGTCCACTACAATAACACCCGTAGGAATGTTTCAATACACAGAAAAAATAGAAATGGCCTTAGGGCCTTACACAGTTTGCTCGACATAAAAGTGTTTTCATACATCGGCTCGCAGGCCGGCCACACATGGTTACAATGAAACACTAAAAATTAGGCCTTCGAGGGCCGGCTCAGCAACTTGGGCTTTAGCCCGCTATTTTCTGCTCGGCTCTGCAGCACCTGCAAGCACAAACCACCGCCCGGTGGCAAACAAAAGCAACGGTCAGCTATGCTGACCAAATTATAATGATCCTGCCCCCAAAATCGGGGCGGTGATGCTCTTTCCCTGCACTTTATAATTATAGGCAATTTATTAGTGTAAACACACATCATCACAGACGTAGGCTCGCACGGCCACACACCTCATGCACACAGGGCACATTCACGGCAAACCGGCCAACGTCACGTCATTTCAAGCCATAGACGTTCTCGTTCAACCACTGCCCCTTGGACGGCCAATCTCATGAGCATTTTGTCTTCCTGGCCTTGGTCACGACAATTTAAGCCATAGACCGCCGAAGACTCTCTTCCATGCCAACGGTCCCATCGAACGACATAGATCGGGTACGGTTCCGCCTAACCCGTGCTCATTCCGCAACGACAATTTAAGCCATATGCGCAGGTCAAGACTCTCCGAGTCCCATTTCTGCCATAACAATCACATAACCCGGTTATGTTCACGTTGGCTCCCCAGCCATTGTGTTGGCAAAACTCGCTTTTGCCCAGTTTTCTGGGTATACCTTGGAGTTAATCTCCAAGGATCCCTGTTGCAATCTACCACGTAAAAAACCCGAAAAATGCCCAAACACCTGGAGTCTTCCCCGGTTCATATGCAATGCAACATCACCGATCCGGCTCTACTTGTCCGGATAGGCTTCACACACAATGCATATGCCCATTTTCGCATACGGACTCTATACAAGGGGGACTTTACATATCTACCCCAAGGAACGCTCCAACTCTTCACTCACTTGCGAGAGAGGGCTTCCTATGCAAAGGGAAAAAGGGCTTCACATGCCCATGGATGAGAAATCGTTACCCTTGCGCTCTTCCGTGGTGCCATTGAAAACTATGCGGTTGGAAAGCACCGCAACGCCGTCACCTCCGCGGATCTGGACTCGGATCGCGATTTAGAGCTCCGACGCTCCACCGGCGGTCGGATCTTGGTCTCCAACCTCTCTCCTTGCTCTCCCTTCTCTCTATGGTTTAGAAAGAGAATGCAAAAAGAGAATGAGGGTTTTGAAACCCTTATCCCGGCTAAAACCACCCAGGAGCAGCCCCCCACCGTCGGATCCAAAGCCAAGGAAATGAACGGCCACGATTAGGCCTCAAATTAGAAAATCTGGGCCGAACACGGGTTGCAACACGGCCGTGTGCCTGTCCGTGTCACCCATTCGCCGTCTCGACCGATTCGAAAACCAGCACACGACATTCGACACGGCCTCTGACACACCCGTATCACATGTGACACGCCCATGTCGAGACCTGTATCACGCCCCCCCCCCCCCCCGTGTGCAATCGGCCAGCTTTCCCAACCCGAGAAGGACACAGCCTGCGACACGGCACCTGACATGCCCGTGTCGCATGTAACACGCCCGTGTCTGGGCCAGTGTCATGGCCCGTGTGCATGACTTAGAAAACTGCCCAAAGTGACACGCCCTGCGATACGCCCGTGTCCCAGGACGTGTTCAGCATCTCGACGATCGCCGATCGTCAAAACATCGACCACATGACCCGTGGCCGAACTCGCCAGTGTCACGCCCATGACACGCCCGTGTCATGCCCGTGACACGGGCGTGTCACGCCCGTGACATGCCCGTGACACCTGCTCCGAAATTCAGACTGGGCTTAAAAACGTCACTCGTCCCTCTTTTGAGTTTCGGGGTGTTACAAATCTCTCCCCCTTAAAAGAATTTCGCCCACGAAATTTACTAAGGAAAACAATAGAAACTTAAAGCTTTTAACGGTACCTAAGCGGAATAACTCCGGGTACTCCTCCAGCATAGTTTGCTCCCTTTCCCAAGAGAGCTCCTCCCGACCGCAATTATCCCACCATACCTTCACCATCCGGATCTCCTTGTTACGGAGTCTCTTCACCTCGAAGTCCTCGATACGGACAGGCTTGACCCTAGTCATCAACCCTTCATCCACCGGCACTTGATCCACTGCGATCACTTGCGAAGGCTCTTACATCGCCTTCCGCAACACAGAGATGTGGAACACATCGTGTAGCCCACTCAACTCCACGGATAGCTTCAAACGGTAAGACGCTTCGCCGACTCGCTCCAGAACCTCAAAAGGTCCAAGGTATCTTGGGCTCAGCTTCTTCAAGCGTCTCACCCGCGAAACCCCCTTGAATGGCTTTACTTTCAAGTATACCCAATCGCCTACCGCGAACTCCATGTTCCGGTGCTTGGCATTATAATACTTTGCCTGCCTGTCCTGAGCGATCAACAAGCGCTCATGAATGATCCGCACCAATGAGGAAGCACTCTCCACCTCCTGCTTCTTATACAACCTTGCCTCACCCGTTTCTAACCATGACAACGGCGTGCGACATTTTCTACCATACAGGGCCTCAAAAGGGGCCATCTGGATACTCGCCTGGTAGCTATTGTTGTACACGAACTCTACCAAATACAGGTGGTCCTCCCAATGCTTCCCAAAGTCTAGAACACACATTCGGAGCATATCCTCAATCGTTCTATTGACTCTCTCGGTCTGCCCATCCGTCTGCGGATGGAAGGCTGTGCTGAACTTCAACTTTGTCCCCAGTATCTGTTGCACCAACCTCCAATCATTGGACGTTAAACGCCCATCGCGATCACTCACAATGCTGCGAGGCACACCATGCAGTCTAACTATATTGTCCACATATAGCTTCGCCAACTTCTCCACCGAGTCGTCCTTCCTATATGGAATGAAATGCGACACCTTAGTTAACCGATCTATGATCACCCAGATGGCGTCGTTCCCCTTCTGCGACCTTGGCAACCCATGCACAAAGTCCATAGATATGTCGTCAAACTTCCACTCTGGTATAGGCAAGGACTTCAGAAATCCTCCCGGCTTTTGGCATTCTGCCTTCACCAAGGCACACGTTTGGCACTTAGCCACAAACAACGCTACGTCTTTCTTAAGCCCCAGCCACCAAAACAGCTTCTTGAGGTCACGGTACATCTTTGTGCTCCCTGGGTGGATCGAGTACTTGGTATGATGAGCCTCGTACATCAACTCCGCCCGTAGGTTACTCCCGCTTGGGACACACAACCGATGATCCTTCCTTAACAACTCATCTTCCACTGAAAATTGGGAATTTGACCCATCCAACGCTGCCTCCATAAGCTCCTTCATGGAGTCATCTAACTCCAATGCCTGCCGAACCCGGTCAGCCAGGTCATACTGAACTTCTGTCTAGTTCAACATTGCTTTGGCGCTCGTCTGCTTGTCAACGCAACAGATCTCAAGCTCCTCCAACTCCCATATCAGCCACTCATCATGCACCGACAACTAGTTGGCTTGGGCGGGAGCCCTGCGACTCAACGCATCAGGAACCGCATTGCCCTTCCCGGGTACATAATGAATCTTGAAGGTGTAGTCCCCCAGGAACTCCATCCACCTCTTCTGCCTCACGTTAAGATCCTTTTGATCCAATAGGTACTTCAGGCTCTTGTGATCGGTATAAATATCGACCCTTACGCCGTATAGGTAGTGCCTCCACAGCTTAAGTGCAAATATCAGGGCTGCCAACTCCAAGTCGTGGACCGGATAGATCCTTTCATGCACTTTTAGCTTACGCGATCCATAAGCTATGACGCTCCCATGCTGCAACAACACGCAGCCCAAACCACTACCCGAGGCGTCACTATACACCTCGAAGCCCTCGGTCCCACTCGGCAAACTAAGTAATGGCGCTGTGGTCAACCGTCTCTTCAGCTCCTCAAAAGCTTGCACACACTCCTGCGTCCACAAGAATCTCTGATCTTTCCTTGTATTCATTCTGGACTTTCCTAACAAAATTAGTGAGAATATTGAAGGTATCTGACTTGTGTTTCAGAAAGAACAACCACGCAAAGCGTGAGTAATCATCCACAATAACCAATGTATATTCCTTACCTCCAAAACTTCTAACTTGCAGTGGACCGAACAAGTCCATATGAAGAAGCGTTAAGCTTCTATTAGAATCCTTGCCTATAATGCTTTTAAATGAACTCCTTGTTTGTTTGCCTTTTATACAGGCATGACAAGGGCTGTCCTTAACGCACTTGACATTAGGGACATCACGTACTAAGTTCTGAGAGAATAGTTTATTAATAGTTTTGAAATTAATATGTGATAGTCTCTGGTTCCATTGGTCAGCAAGAGATGCACTACTTTTTTCTAAAAGACATACTGCTGTAGAGGAGTCAATACAGATGAAATTTAAATAGAAAATATTTCTGCTTCGAGTGCCTGTTAAAATAGTTTCCATGTTGTCAACAGATTTTATTAAACACTTGTTAGCATGGAATTCAACCACGTATCCTCTGTCGCATAGTTGGCTTATGCTGATGAGATTGTGTTCCAATCCTTCAACATAGGCTACATCAATAAAAGATACGTTACCGTTAGTAATCATACCATAGCCTTTGGTAATTCCTCGGTTTGAACCTCCAAAGATGACCTTTGGTCCGTTCAACAGCGGTGAAAAGTTCTGGATTAGGCTCCTTATCCCGATCATATGCCGAGAACATCCACTGTCCAAATACCAGATTGTCATTTTAATGGCCTTTGGACGTACCTGCAATTATAATCACTTAACCTTAGGAACCCAAACATGTTTGGGTCCTTAGTCTCGAGTTAGAATACTCCCCCTATGAGTATTAGCCTCATGAGTGGTCATTCTCATGTTGCTAACTTGAGGAGTTGCAGCATTTCTAGAATTGAACCAGTAGTCTATGGCAAAGTGACCAACTCTACCACAGCACCAACAGTCGAATCTGTTGTATCTTTGCCTTATAATCTCTTGCTTGACCTTCTTGAGAGGAGGTCCATCAGGGGTAACATTCTTGGAGGAAGAAGCTTCATGATGATGGCAACTACATGAAGTCTTCTCCTTCATAGGCTTTTCCACAACAGGTTTTACCTTTGGTGCCTTCTTGATGTTATGACCATGAGCATATGGTCCATATCTCTGAAGTTGAATCTCTTCATAAGGTTCCTTGAATACACTCTCTCCAAAGTTACGAGGGCGAGTCCAACCTTGGTACCTTGACTTTGACTTCTCCGGGATCGGCCTAGTGAAGTGTCCATGGGTGGACTCATAGTCGAATTCGTTCGTAGGAAAGATAACTTTCTTGAACGAGACTGGCTCCAAAGGAGCTTTCCCTTTTCCTCGGCCAAGGCCTTCTTGGCATCCTTATTCTTTCTCTTGGCCTTGTTTCTCCTAGAGGATTAACTATGAGCACCTTTGTGGCCTAGACCAACACCCACGGCCTTAGCTGAGAATTCAGCAATCACAGGAAGTACAGTCTTAGGCTTGGAGAAACCTTCTACAAGTTTCTTTTTTGCCGAGAGTTGTTCTTCCAACTCCTTGATGATTTTCTCCTTAAGGTCAAGGTGTTCAAGAGCCTTATTATATTCTTCAATAGATTTATTGAAGTCTTCCTTGAGAGAGTCAGTCTTAGAGACCTCTTCTCTTAAGGTGCTCTCTGTAGCTTTTAGATATTTTATCTCTTTAGCTTGAGTTTTAACGACTTGGCGACATTTGTCATAAGCCTTGAGTAACTCCTTATATTGTACCATGAGTTCAGATTCATCCTCAGAGGGATAGCCCTCTTGCTCATTATCATCATAAGATTCTGAAAGAGGGGTGTGAGATTTTACCTCCCCAGTGAACTGGGGGACTTGTTCATCATCAGTTAAAGCCATTAGCCTAAAGTAGTCCTCTTCTGCACTCGACTCAGATGAGTCAGAGTCACTGAGGGTTTTTCCCTTCTTTGCTAACAGGCTCTTTTTTGTCCTCTTTTTATTGTAGGATTCTTCTCTTCTCTTTTGCCACCCTCCTTCTTTTTGTGGGGGAAATCTGTAATGACGTGACCTGGATTATTACAGCAATAACAAACAATGTCAGTCGAATAATGATTATTCGGTTTAGAACCATACTTGTAATGGCTGCTTGAGCCTTTTCTATGGCGATCACCATCATTGCGTGATCTTCTATAGGAGGCATCCTTGCCTTTCCATTACTTCTTCTTGTTCAAGAATTTCTTGAACTTCCTTTAGAGTAGAGAGAACTCTCCATCAGATAGCTCTGAGCTAGAGGAGCTTGGCTCAGATGATTCTTCTTTATCAGCTTCAGGAGCTGGGGAAGGAGAGCTAGCCTTTGTCTTCCTTGAGCTATCTGCCTTCAGAGCGACAGACTTCTCCATGGATGCAGACCTGCTCATCTCTTCTTCAGCTTTTGTTGAGTTGATTTGAAGCTCGTAAGACATAAGCTTTTTGAACAGATTTTGCGGGTCTGTCTCGGCTAACCTTCCGAACTCCCAAATGGCGCATACCTTATTATCCCATTCCATGGTCAGGGATCTTAAGAATTTGTCATTCAGTTCCCCATTTGTGAAGACTCGGCCATAAACTCTTAGGCCATTGACTATCTTGAAGAAGTTCTCAAAGGTATCAGCTATGGCTTTCTTGTGACCTTGCCTGAAGGCTTCATACTTCTGATTTAGAAGGGATCTCCGATCATCCCTAACTTCTTCAGTGCCTTCCATTAGAGTCACCAGGGATTGCCACATCACCTTGGCAGACTGGCAATGAATCAGATTTTACAGCATCGAGTCATCGACTGCACTTGCTATAATATTTTTAGCTTTCTTATCCAGGGAGACAAGTGCAATCTCATCCTTATCCAAGTCCATCAACTTCTTTGGGATTTCTCTGGTTGGATCTATTATAGATGTAATCATAGGAACATACAGACCTTCTTCAACAATCATGAAGATCCGAGGGTCCACTGCTTCCATGAAGAATTTAACTATTTCCTTCCACATAGGAAAACTATTCTTGGTGCATATAGGGAGCTTAGCAAAATCCTTGGTCTTACTCATGCTTGATACTTCTCTAAAGACAACTTGGGAAGGATCAGATCAAGGTGTTATCCTTTCAACGATCAACCTCCCTCTGATACCAATTGAAAGATATAAGTTGTCTACCTAAATCACCTAGAGGTGGGTGAATAGGTGAGATGTGCGCCTAATGCGGAATAAAAAATTTAGCAACTAGCACAAATAAGTACGCAAGCAATCACACAGACGACAAGAGATTTATAGTGGTTCCCCGATATTGGGTATGTCTTCTTTCCTCACCGATCCAGCAAATCTCTAGAATCGGCTTCTCCACTATCTCGGATTGCAAACCAATCCTATACCTCGGAACCACGTTCCTACAAAACTCGATCCCAACCGGATTTACACTCGGAAGATAGACTTCCTACCACTCGGAGATAAATCTCCTACAAAGAAAATTGTTTGATGAAAAATACAAACAAAATAACACAGATCTGGATCTTTGGCTTTATCTTCTTCGTTGAGAGCTTTTCGCTTGGACAGAAAATGTTGAAGAAGACTTGACAGAAATCCACGGATCTGAGAGTTGGCATCACCACGATCAAATAGAAATATCAGAGATCGATGAAGCACGAAATGATCAGATGATTCTTCTTGAGTCTGGATCGCTTGAGAGTTAGAGATCAGCAGCAGCGGCTGTGAGAACGACGATCCAGAGTTCTTTCCGAAACCAGTAATGGTGGCTGAGAGAAATTAGGTTTTTGGAAAAAGAAAATGTTGTTTATAGGTCAAATCGGAAAGGACCTATTTATAGGCGAGCTGCAACGGTCATAATAGTCTTTAATGACGACACGCGGACCAATAAGAAAAGAGTAATTCAAAATACCCATTGAATCTGGACTTAGAAATATTCCAGGATATCTGAACCAAAATACTCGAGAGAAATGATATACTCGAGTATAAGAGGTCTGCTACTCGAGTAGATAAGAGAGGAATATACTCGAGTACAAGGAGATAAACTACTCGAGTAACTAGAAAAATACTCAAGTATAGCAGGAAACAACTACTCGAGTAAGATAATACCTACTCGAGTATAAGAAAATATACTAGAGTGTAATCACATACTTCTCAGAAAAGAAAACTTGAAGAACATACTCGAGTACAAGAATTGAAAATACTCGAGTACAGAGAAGACAACCTACTCGAATAAAAACAAAGGATCCACTCGAGTACCTGAGCAACTACTCGAGTATAAAATATATTTACTCGAGTATAAAGACAATATCTGAGAGAGAATCCAAATCTACTTGAGTGTACACAGAACACCTACTCGAGTATGAAAACTAATCTACTCGAGTACTAAGTCACTTACTCGAGTATATCAGGGAAGTACTCAAGTATGTGGACTTAGAAAATTTCAGAATGAATGCAGAAAGATCTACTCGAGTATGAAACATAACCTACTCGAGTGACTAATCATCTACTCGAGTATAAGATATCACCTACTCGAGTATAGGCTAATATACTCAAGTATACAGAGTCTTCTCGAGTATGTCTAAGGATCTACTCGAGTACTAAGTTACTTACTCGAGTATATGAAGTATACTACTCGAGTATGTGGACTTAGAAAAGTTTTTCTGAAATAATCTTCAATACTCCATAGTCCATAAGTCCAAATGCATGTAGATGAAGTGTATCCCAATAGAGAGGCTATACATGAGTCAACACCTTGGATCACACAATGAGGAATTACATTGTATGGTCCTGTGTTTGGTGACCCACTATAGACTGACATTGGTATACACTTGGCAATAAGGTCCTGCATACATACACTCAAACACTTTATCAAATACAACTTAATTCATCTTAGTTCAAGGTCTAACTTCCTACAAATCTTAGGATTCAACTCTTCCTGCATAGCTCCAATCTAGTAAGAGTCTTTGATAGCCTCTTCAAGCTTCTTGGGCTCTATTTGTGATAGGAAGCTTGAACATAGAGTTGTGTTGATGCTCTTTATCTTTGTCTGGACACCATTTCTTGCATCACTAATGATTTAGTGTGCTGGATGGTCCCTCAGATGTCTCTCAGCTTGAGGCATCCTTGCTTCAGCATGTTGTTCTATATTGTTCACAACTGGCTTAACTTCATTTTCTTAAGTTGGCTATGCTGCATTGTTTTCAGCTGACTGTTTTTCATCCTTAGCTTGCGAGTCTTGAGCTCCCCCCTGGATAGTACCCATCTTCTTCCTTATCTTGTCCTGCTAGATTGATTTCCCTGATGGTAAGCTTGTCCATCATATCCTTTAAACATGTAGAACTAGAAGAGGTACTTGGAAGCTCACAGTTAATTAGGTTTGACTCATCAAATACAACAAGTACTGATTCTTCTACAACTTGAGTAGTCAAGTTATAGATCTTATATGCCCTACTATTGTTACTGTACCCAATAAATATCCCTTCTTGGGACTTGGCAGCAAACTTAGTCACATAGGACTTACCATTATTTAGAACATAGAACTTGTTACCAACAATCTTGAAGTAGGTTAAATTTGGTTTTCTACCTTTCAGAATCTCATAGGGAGTCTTCTTATAGATTTTTGTGATGAAAGCCTTGTTAAGTACATGACATACAGTGTTTATTGCCTTAGCCCAGAAATATTCTGGAAGAAATGTGTCACTTAACAAGATTCTACTAGCCTCTATGAGAGTATTGTTTTTCCTCTCTGCAATCCCATTTTGCTGGGGTGTTCTAAGAGAGGAGAAATCTTGATGAATCTCAAGCTCTTCACAGAATCTTGTCATGCATTCAGACTGAAACTCAGTCCCATGGTCACTTCTGATTTTGACCACAGTATTGTTAAGTTCATTCTAAATTTTCCTAACAAATGTCTGGAATACATCAGGGGTTTCAGATTTATTCCTTAGAAAGAACACCTAGGCAAATCTGGAAAAGTCATCAACAACCACAAGGGTGTTGTAACGCCCCCGATTTTTCGATGATTTTATTTAAAAGGGAAACGTCATATTTACGACGTCGTGGCATTACTTTTAACGTCGAGTTGACGACACAATGTCGTTAAGGCATTTTCGTGCCCGTGCGGTCGAATCGGCTAAATTCTTGTTGTAATCGGGAAATTTTTGTTCATTTTGAAATTTAAGTTAAGTAATCCTGGACTTGCTTGTCAAGTTTCGTCATAATCCGAGCATTTTTGGAGTCTCGGCGCGTGATTTATTATCTCGAGAATGGTACGTCGGATTCTAAGGTTGTCCACGCTACTAATTCGTAGAGTCAGCGATTCATTCCAAAATATTTGTCAAATCGAAACTTCTGAAATTTGTCCTGCTTATACTCGATATCCCTCCTTTCGTTCTCGAGAACTTCCAATTGTTCTCGAGAATTCATGACTTAATGTTTTTGAGAAGCTCTGCTCTAGTTCTCGAGAAGTCTATCCTAGTTCTCGAGAAGTCTGTCCTAGTTATCGAAAAATCCTATACTGTTCTCGAGAAGTCCTATGCTGTTCTTGAGAAGTTCTATGCTATTTTTTAGAATTCCTATGCTATTCTCGAGAAGTCCTATGTTGTTCTCGAGAAGTCCTATGCTGTTCGCGATAAGTCCTATGTTGCACTCAAGAGGTCAATTTCAGCCTGCGTTCGGGCGCTGTTTTGAGTGTCAAAACAGCATCGTATCAAAAAATAATAAACATCAAATTTGTTTGCCTCGATGATATCTACAACTTTAATGTTGACCACTTTTTTATTTGAAGCCATCTTAGACTCCTATTTTCGATTTTTCCAAAACTGCTCGTAAATAAGCCGCATTAATGATTTCTACCCGAGAACCCTTGTTCTACTCAAGAACTACTGTTTATTCTCGATAATTATGGTCTTATTCTCGAGAAATACTTAATTCTCGCGAGTCCTATTTTGTTCTCGAGAACTATAAGTTTCTCTCCAGAACTATAAGTTTCTCTCGAGAACTTTGCTCTCTTTCTCGAGTAGCCCCCTTTCCTCTCGAGTAGTCCTGTATAGTCTGCGTTCGGGCGCATTTTTGATGGTCAAACCGGCACCGTATGGAAAAACGGTCAACATGATATTGGTTTGTTTCGACGAGATCTACAACTTTTATGTGGGTTACTTGTCGATTTGGAGCCATCCTAGACCTCTATTTTGGATTCCCGTGAAACTGCTCGTAATAACCCGTTTTTGACAAAAAAATTTATAAACATATATATATATATATGTATATATATATATATATATACATATGTATACATATATATACATATGTATATATATGTATACATATGTATATATATGTATACATATGTATATATATATACATATACATATATATATACATATATATATATATGGGGGCACTGTATGTGCGCGCAGCGTTTTTTTGTCAAAAAAACGCGCTCCCCGGAAAAACGGAAAAAACACCCCTAAACAGGATTTTTAGAAAAAGTGGTCAACATGAAAGTTGTAGATCTCGTCGAGATCTACAACTTTCATGTTGACCACTTTTTCTAAAGATGCTGTTTAGGGGGTCTATTTTTAAAAGGCGCGAAGGGGGGTCCGCGCAAAAAATAAAAATCGTAATATTTACGGGCGGAACCCCCTTCGCGCCTTTTGAAAATAGACCCCCTAAACAACATTTTTAGAAAAAGTGGTCAACATGAAAGTTGTAGATCTTGACGAGTTACAACTTTCATGTTGACCACGTTTTCTAAAAATGCTGTTTAGAAGGTGTTTTTTCGGTTTTTCCGGGGAGCGCGTTTTTTTAGACCCAAACGCGCTGCGCGCAAATACATTAATCTGTATATATATATATATATATATATATATATATATATATATATATATATATATATATATATATATACATATATTTGGACTTAGATTTTAGAACCAAACTTCATCTTCCGATTCTTTTTCCTCCCGAACCAGAGCGGTGTGAGCGTGAGAGAGAAAATACTTCGTGAACCTTCCGGTGGCCGCCGACGGTGCTCCGGTGCTCGAAATCTTTATCCGAATATAGCTTCGGAAAGCTCTCACCGAGAGCTACGCTATCGCGGTAAATTTTTCCCCTTTCCTTGAGTTTTCTCGTTAGGGTTTTTTGTCCCTAACCCCCTTTTCGGCCATTTTTGTTCAGATTTCAACTCATCCCGTGTTCTTTTGCCCCGATCTACAACGTGAAGTGATTCAGATGACTTTTCCGGTAAAACCAAGGCAAGTGGTGGTTTCCCCTCATTTCTCCTTGTCCGATTTGATGGTAACGGCTATGTTTTCATGTTCCTTAAAATTTTCTACCCTTATTTTTCCAAATTATAGTTATGATTAACCTTCTCAATGATCACATGAGGTTATAACGTTTTGTCATGGTGAACTCGATTTTTGTCCTGATATGTTTGATGATTCTTGAAGTGTCTTATTGATGGCTTTAAATGCCTTAGATTTTATTATTGAACGGATTAGAGTTATTTAGGATTGTAAATCATTCTTAAGGGTTGATCAAACATATCATTTATCTAGTAATGTCAAGTAGAATCCGATGAGCCAAATCTTGAGATATGTGGTGTTTTCTTGGTGGTTTTCTTGATTGTGGGAGTTAGTGGATGATTCCACCTCCACAGTGTTTGTTTCCTTCATTAGTATCCCGTGGAAGTCTACTTGTGTTTTTGGGTGGTGTTTCCAAGAGTGACCACCTCGCCCATGTTTTTGGGTGGTGACTCCAAGAGTGACCACCTCGCCCGTGTTTTTGGGTGGTGAGTCCAAGAGTGACCACCTCGCCCATGTTTCTGGGTGGTGTGTCTACGAGTGACCACCTTGCTCATGTTTTTGGGTAGAGTAAACCACAGGTTCCTAATAATGGAATGTTTTTCTTCCTTACGAATGGTTCATGTTGTCACCTTATAGCCTCGTGCGTCTGGTGTACTATTGTTGTATGTGACGAATCACGTAAGAGTTCTTTTTTTCCCGATGATGACTTGTTCCTCCTTTTTTGTTTTATTTCAGTACTGTTGGTATTGAGTTGGTACCCCTTGATTTTTGTTTATTTTGGCTTATTTATTCCCTGCCACCATTTGTACTTTCTTGCTGAGGTGTTCTGTCTTTGGAATGCCCCAGGTTTAGAGCAGTAGCAGATAACAGAGCTAGTTTTGGTGTTTTTGGGCGGCAGTGTTCGCCGTGGTTGTTACCTCATCTCAACGAGGTAGATTATTGTTTATTTAGTTACTGGTTCAGACTTACTTTTCTGTAAATGGGTTCGTGTCAGTTGTTGGCGCCCACAGTTTTGTTATTTGTTTGATACTAGCTAGCTGCTTATTTCTCTATATGTGGATGTGGATTATTTGCTCTCTAGGAGGATTATTACTAGGAATGCATGTTAGGTATTTTTTAAGAATAAAATCTATTACCATTACTTCATGCACTGCATAATTTAAAAACTCTAACTTGTTATATTTAGCGACCGTAAAAGTTATCCTTACTACTATTATAAATTTAGAGTCTTGCATAGCATGAGTTGTCCTCTAGAGATGTTTATACTCATGTAGGATGTTGGAGTCAACCTAAATAAGTATTTTTCCGCAGCATATAATTATATTTTGATTCGTGGATTAAATGAGTCATTAAGCTGAGGGATACGGCTAACTATTGCACTTAACTAATTTTTTTCCTTAAAAATAACTTAAACAATTTTTCTTTATGATTAAGTAGGTTTTTGCCTGAGCATCCGCAGTTATCCCCTACTGACGTGGCATCATGACGCGTATTTTACTTTACTCTAATATGTTATTATATGCAGTGAAAATGCGGGTTGTGACAGTTGGTATCAGAGGGAGGTTGCTTGATAATTGGTCGGGCAACCTTCCCTTGTTAGTGTTAGTAGATTAGTGACATTTCATACATACACCGATGTGTCATCAGTACGTCTTAGCGAAAGCATAATCACTACACTCATAGCATGATAAGAAGTATACGGGGCATATTATGTAGTATGGGATGCATAATATGTGTTTATATATGGATCCACCATAGGTGGCAACATGTGACGGTTATGTAGTATGGGATGCATAACCACCATCACATGGGTTCCCATTAGCACGTTTTCTTTTTTCGTTGCATGCGATGTTATGTAGTATGGGATGCATAACATTTCATGTGTATGCTTCTCATGTTTGTATTAAGGCCTTTTTTTGAATGCATAGCACGGCATACATTGCATATCATCGCATAGGCACACATGCTAAGTTAAGGTTGACATGATGACACATATACACACATGATTTTAAATAAGAATAAAGAACTCATGCATTCATATCGTAGGCACACGAGTCAATACGATGAGAGAATATCATCCTAAGTAGGACATAGCATCATTTTAAAATCCCAGAGTAAGTTGCAGCGTAAGCAAGTGTCTTTTTAGTATTGTCTGAACTAGTCGTGTGGCTTCGTTGTAAGCTAGGATTTTGATGAGTTGTCCGTTTGCTTTCTAGAAATGTTGCCAAAGCGTCCTACAACAAGGTCGACTCCTCAGTCGGAGGGTGAGTCATCTGGCGCGCAAAGTGATGCGATTATCGACAGTCTGCGTTAGAGCAATGAGGCTCTATTGAGACAATTAGTTGCGATGCAATCGCAAATTTAGTCTTTTTTGTCTGCCCCTCCCGCGCAGTAACCTTTAGTGCAAGAGCCTACCTTAGGCCAAGTTGTGCCCGATACCCCTGCTCCTCTGGTGCCCCCGATGGCGATACCACCAGAAATGAATTTCATATCGCACTTCCAGCGGTTGGGACCTCCCACCTACGATGGGAGTGCCAACTTTATGGTTTTAGATGATTGGATCATCTCCATCGAGGAGATGTTTTTGTATTCTGGAATTCTAGTAGCCTAGAAGGTGATGATTGCAGCCTATCAGTTAAAGGGCATGGCAAAGAGTTTGTGGATTCGGGAAAGAGAGAGTATGAAGGAAGGCTGTTCTTGGGAATCTTTTAAGAAGATGTTGCTGAATAAGTTTTTACCCGCGGTCGAGCAAGATCGCCTGATAAATAACTTCCTGCATTTGAAGTAGATATAGCTCACCGTGAGCGAGTACGAGATTGATTTTAGCAAACTGAGTAGGTTTGCTCCTGATTTGGTAGCTTCTGAGGAGGGTAGAGTGAAACATTTCTTGGGAGGATTAAGAAGCGATGTCCAGCAATTGGCATGCGCTTAACGAGCTGAAGGTTATGCTGAAGTAGTGGAAGCCGCTTTGAAAGTGGAGGCAATTAAAACCGCTAAGAACCGTTGTGCTGCGGCGAGGAAAGAGAAAAGGAAAGGTGTTGAGGATGGTAGCTCCAGGTCATTTTGCCCTTCTTCGAAAATGAATGGTAAGGAAGTGTGTAGTGTCTGTTGTCATCCTAGCCACCCTTACGAAAGGTATTTCAAGAGGACCGCCACCCTGAAGCAGCAGCAGGTGCACGCCATCCAAGGAGCACCCAAGGGAGAGCTTGTATGCTCGTTCTGTGTAAGGAAGGGTCATTATGTGAGTCAGTGCTGGATGAAAGAAAGGACTTGCTTCCAGTACGGGCAGAAGGGACACCAGAAATCTTCGTGCCCCCAGGCTCAGTCCCCACAACAGCTTGCCCTGCTTTGAGCTCTACCGCCGCCACCAACCCTAGATAAAGGAAAAGGAAAGCTGAACGTGATGACCAGCGAGGAAGCTCAAACCTCTACGCAAGTGATATCAGGTTAGCCTAAGTTTAAAATATCCTTATTATTTATCATTGTTGCCCTAGTTATCATTCGTTTAGTTATGTATGTTACGGTTTTAGGGGAGTTTAAGGTGCAGAATATGTGGGCGCGTGTTCTTTTCGATTCGGGTACCATACATTTCTTTGTGGCTCGGAGATTTGTTGATAAACATCGCCTGAATGTGGATCAATTAGGAGACTCCTTCAATGTCAAGATTCCCTTCGGTGATTCGGTAATATCTAGCCAAGGAGTTCTGAGATGCCCTATTTATCTTGGCAATTTTCTGGCCTTTGCTGATTTGATGATTTTAGATTTGGCTGACTTCGACGTGATTTTGGGCAAGGACTGGCTGTCCAAGTATGATGCGGTCATCCAGTGCAAGGCTAAGCGACTGGATTTCAGGATGGACGACGGCCGACCTATGAGCGTCAATGGATTTCAGGACAGAGTTTCCCCTGTCATTTCTGCAGTACGTGCTTGTCGTGCTATAGAGTCTGGTTGCGAGGCGTTTTTAGTTTCTATTTCTGCTCTGGAAACCGCTTTTGTTTCACCACGTCTTGAGGATGTCTCGGTGGTGCGAGAGTTTCTAGACGTCTTTCCTGATAGTCTTCTAGGACTTCCTCCTGAAAGGGAGATAGAGTTTGTGATAGACCTCGAGCCAGGTACTCATCCTATTGCCAAGGCACCATACCGTATGGCTCCGCTTGAGTTGGATGAGTTACGTACTCAGCTCGATGAGCTGCTGAGTTGTGGTTTTATTATACCAAGTTCTTCTCCATGGGGTGCTCCTATTTTGTTCGTAAATAAAGAAAGATGGATCGATGAGGCTTTGCATCGATTATAGGGAATTGAACAAGGTAACCATTAGGAATAGATATCCTCTGCCAAGGATTGATGATCTGTTCGATCAGTTGCGTTGTAGCTCTGGTATTTTCAAAGATCGATCTTCGCTCAGGCTATCACCAGTTGAGGATTCGTGAGGCAGATATTCCTTGAACCGCTTTCCGTTCGCGGCATGGACATTATGAGTTTTTTGTGATGTCTTTTGGTTTATCCAATGCACCCTCTGCTTTCATGGATTTGATGAATAGGGTGTTTAAGGATTTCTTGGACCGATTCATTATTGTGTTCATAGATGATGTCTTGGTATATTCCCGTAATGTTGAGGAGCATACTCAGCATTTGCATTTGGTTTTGTCGACCCTGATGGAGCATAAGCTATATGCGAAGTTGAGTAAATGTGAGTTCTGGCTACCTCAGGTGTCCTTTCTGGGTCATGTGGTAAGCAAGGACGGTATTTCTGTAGACCCGACCAAGATTTCTGCTGTGATGGAATGGGAGAGACCTTCTACACCTAAGGAGATTAGGAGCTTCTTAGGCCTGCCTGTCTATTATAGAAGATTCGTGGAAGGATTTTTGGTGTTGTTTTCACCTCTAACTAGACTTCCTCGGAAGAATACTGCATTCATTTGGAGTGATAAGTGTGAAGAGGCTTTCCAAGAGTTGAAGAAGAGACTGTGTACTGCCCCAATTTTAACCTTACCTACTGAAGGAGTTGAGTATGCTATGTATGTCGATGCATAACACATCGGACTTGGTTGTGTTTTAATGCAAGATGGTAAGGTGATTGCATATGGATCGAGGCAACTAAAGATTCACGAGAGAAACTTTCCTACGCACGATTTGGAGTTTGTTGCCGTAATTTTTGCGCTGAAGCTATGGCAACACTTATTGTATGGTGCACTATGCAAGGTCTATACGGACCATAAGAGTTTGAAGCACGTCTTCACTCAGAAGGAACTAAATCTACGCCAGTGTCGGTGGTTAGAATATGTGGCGGATTATGTAGTGGAAATTATTTATCATCCAGGATAGGCTAATGTAGTAGCTGATGCTTTGAGTAGAAAGACTGCTAAAATTTTTAATCTATCGGTACAGTCCTTGTAGAAGAATTCTTGCTGATGGATATTGATGTTGGGAGTCGTACTGTGCCTGCTAGTTTGGAAGCGGAAGAACCTTCTTGGATTTCCCTTACTCGAGCACACCAAATGGATGATCCTGATTTGTTGCACCTCCGAAATAGTACAATGAAGGGAGAGCTACCGGATTTCTCCTTGGATGAGTTGGATACCTTGATGTATCGGGGTAGATTTTGCGTCCCTGCCTTTGGCGATATTCGAGCTAAGATCTGTGTTGAAGCTCATGATTCCAGTGTAGCCAATCACCCTGGTTCCACTAAGATTTATAAGGATGTAAAGAAAATTGTTTGGTGGTCAGGAATGAAGAGCGAAATCGCAAAGTTTGTATCGGAATGTTATACGTGTCAGTGTGTCAAGGCTGATCATAGAAGGCCTGGTGGTAAATTGACACCGCTTGATATTCCAAGTTGGAAATGGGAGAGTATTTCAATGGATTTGATCATCGGTCTACCAAAATCTCCTCGTGGGCATGACTCTATTTGGGTGATAGTCGATAGATTGAGAAAGTGTGCTCACTTTGTTCCATTTAAGATTGGGTATTCGATGAAAAAGATAGCTGAGCTATATCTTGAAGAGGTCATCAGGTTACATGGAGTGCCTGTTAGCATTGTATAAGATCGGGACTCCAGATTTACGTCTCGCTTTTGGAAGAGCTTGAAAGAGGGGTTGGGTACCGACATGAGGTATTCCATCACCTACCATCTACAGACGAATGGGCAAACAGAAAGAGTAAATCAGATCGTGGAGGACATGATTAGATGTTACATATTGGACCACGGTGGAGCGTAGGATGAGCATTCTGAGTCTAATGGAGTTTGCTTACAATAATAGTTATCAATAGAGTCTGCAAATGGCCCCATTTGAGGCCTTATATGGGAGGCATTGTAGAACTCCGTTGTTTTGGGCTAAAGTTAGTGAGAGACCGTTGCTCGGTCCAGAAGCCCTTGAGGAGATGAATTGTGCCATGACTCATATTCAAGAAAAGCTCCGTGTGGCTCAAGAGCGCTATGTGAAGTATGCCAATCAATGAAGGGTTGATCTGGAGTTTACCATTGGAGACTTGGTTATTCTAAAGGTTTCTCTGATGTCTGGCGTTAAAAGGTTTGGAAGGAACCACAAGTTAGACCCCCGGTACGTGGGACCTTTCCAGATTCATGAATGAATCGGGGTGTCAGCTTATATGCCGGATTTGCCTACGACCTTCCCTGGGGTCCATGATGTGTTCCATGTGAGCCAGTTGCAGAAGTGTGTTGGTAATGATCGTCAAGTCCTCGACTCAATGCCCAAGATTCAGCCCAACCTTACGTATGTGGAAGAACCTATTCGTATTCTGGATTCACAAGAGTGTGTGTTGCAAAGAAAGACCATCCCCATGGTCAAGATTTTTTGGAGAAATCAAGACGTTGAGAGCGCGACGTGGGAATTGGAATCAGCAATGAGAGAATCTCATCCGCACCTCTTCTTTAAGTTTCGGGTATGTCATTATGTTTGCAGTTATGTTTGATTTATCATCTTGATTTGGTTTTCGAGTTGTGTTAAGTTTCGAGACGAAACTTCTTTTAGGAGGAGTGACTGTAACGCCCTAGATTTTTCAATGATTTTATTTAAAAGGGAAACGTCATATTTACGACGTCGTGGCGTTACTTTTAACGTCGAGTTGACGACGCAATGCCGTTAAGGCATTTTCGTGTCCGTGCGGTCGAGTCGGGCGAATTCTTGTTGTAATTGGGAAAATTTTTGCATTTTGAAATTTAAGTTAAGTAATCTTGGACTTGCTTGTCAAGTTTCGTCACAATCCGAGCATTTTTGGAGTCTCGGCACATGATTTATTATCTCGAGAATGGTACGTCGGATTCTAAGGTTGTCTACGCTGCTAATTCGTAGAGTCAGCGATTCATTCCAAAATATTAGTCAAATCGGAACTTTTCCAATTTGTCCTGCTTGTACTCGAGATCCCTCCTTTCGTTCTCGAGAACTCCCTGTTGTTCTCAAGAAGTCATGACTTAATGTTTTCGAGAAGCTCTGCTCTAGTTCTCGAGAAGTCTACCCTAGTTCTCGAGAAGTCAGTCCTAGTTCTCGAGAAGTCGTATGCTGTTCTCGAGAAGTCCTATGCTGTTCTCGAGAAGTCTTATACTATTCTCGAGAAGTCCTATGCTGTTCTTGGGAAGTCCTATTATGTTCTCGAGAAGTCCTATACTGTTCTCGAGAAGTCCTATGCTGTTCTCGAGAAGTCCTATGCTGCACTCGAGAGGTCTGTTTTGGCCTGTGTTCGGGCACCGTTTTGAGTATCAAAACGGCATCGTATCAAAAAATGGTAAACATAAAATTTGTTTACCTCGACAATATATACAACTTTCATGTTGACCAATTTTTTATTTGAAGCCATCTTAGACTACTATTTTTGATTTTCCCAAAACTGCTCGTAAATAAGCCGCATTATTGATTTCTACCCGAGAACCCTTGTTCTACCTGAGAACTACTATTTATTATCGAGAATTATGGTCTTATTCTTGAGAAATACTTAATTCTCTCGAGTCCTGCTGTTTTGTTCTCGAGAACTATAAGTTTCTCTCGAGAACTTTGCTCTCTTTCTCGAGTACCCCTTTCCTCTCGAGTAGTCCTGTATAGTCTGCGTTCGGGCAAATTTTTGAGGGTCAAAACGGCACTGTATGTAAACACGGTAAACATAAAATTTGTTTGTTTCGACGAGATCTACAACTTTCATGTTATACACCTTTCAATTTGGAGCCATGCTGGACCTCTAATTTTGATTCCCGTGAAACTGAACGTAATAACCCGTTTTTGACAAAAAAAAATTATAAACATAAATATATATATATATATATTCTTGGACTTAGGTTTTAGAACCATACTTCATCTTCTCTGATTCTTTTTCCTCCTGAACCAGAGCGGCGTGAGCGTGAGAGAGAAAATACTTCGTGAACCTTCCGCTGGCTGCCGACAGTGCTCCAGTGCTCGAAATCTTCATCTGAATATAGCTCTGAAAAGCTCTCACCGAGAGCTACGCTATCCTGGTAAATTTTCCCCCTTTCCTTGAGTTTTTTTGTTAGGGTTTTTCGGCCCTAACCCCCTTTTCGGCCATTTTTGTTCAGATTTCAACTCCTCCCGTGTTCTTTTGCCCCAATCTACAACGTGGAGTGATTCAGAGGACTTTTCCGGTAAAACTAAGGCAAGTGGTTGTTTCCCCTCGTTTCTCCTTGTCTGATTTGATGGTAACGGCTATGTTTTCATGTTCCTTAAAGTTTTCTACGCTTATTCTTACAAATTATAGTTATGATTAACCTTCTCAATGATCACATGAGGTTGTAACGTTTTGTCATGGTGAACTCGATTTTTATCCGGATATGTTTGATCATTCTTGAAGTGTCTTATTGATGGCTTTAAACGCCTTAGATTTTGTTATTGAATGGATTAGAGTTATTTAGGATTGTAAATCATTCTTAAGGGTTGATTAACCATGTCATGTATCTAGTAATGTCAAGTAGAATCCGACAAGCCAAATCTCGAGATATGTGGTGTTTTCTTGGTGGTTTTCTTGATTACGGGAGTTAGTGGACGATTCCACCTCCACAGTGTTTATTTCCTTCATTAGTGTCCTGTGGAAGTCTACTTGTGTTTTTGGGTGGTGTGTCCAAGAGTGACCACCTCGCCTGTGTTTTTGGGTTGTGAGTCCAAGAGTGACCACCTCGCCCGTGTTTTTGGGTGGTGAGTCCAAGAGTGACCACCTCGCCCGTGTTTCTGGGTGGTGTATCCACGAGTGACCACCTTGTCACAACCCGCATTTTCTGCAAATTAAAGAATTATCAGAGTTTGAGAAAAACACGCGTCATGATGCCACGTCGAGCAGGGGATAACTACTGACGCTCAGGCGAAACACTATCTACTTTATTTTATCAAAATTCATAAGTTAAATTATTAGAAATTTAGTTATATTTTTAAGGCCGTATCCCTCGGCTCTGTGGATCATCTAGTCCACACTTCAAAATTATACGAATACGTAGCAGAAAATACTTTGTTTACATTTATGCATCCTAAGAGAGAACGCATAAGTGTCCCCAGGGGACATCTTATACTATGCAAGACCCTAGATTTAATTTATATATATATACAATAAAAATGGTCTTTTCACGTTGCCTTGAAAGTAGTGTATGAGTTTTGTAGAACATGCAGATCATGAGATATATATACTTAATAGTGTTTTTAGGGTTTAAAAGTAACAAGCATCCTAACACAAATCATCCCAAGAGCAAGTTTAATATAACCAAAAGCAGTAAGACTAACAGTGTAAGCAAGTGCAAAGTATCTAAAAGAGAGACCACTTGTGGGCGTCAACAACTGACACGAACCCACTGGTGAGTAGGTATGTCTATACTACATGTCTAAAGAAAACTACCTCGCAAACAAGAGGAACAAAGAACCACGGTAGAAGCTGAAATGCTAGAAGAAAACTCCAGGAGCGGTCTAGCCGCACAGTTGGCTAAATACCGGTACCTAAGGTATTCAGAAAAAAAAGAACACCTCAGCAAAGAAACTATCAAAAGGAAAAGCAAGGGTATAATAGATTTATGTAGGAATTAAAAACAGGTCAAAAATATGTGAAGGTAAGTAATACAGGTACAAAAAAAGAAGGAGGTGAGTAAAAAAGGTAAAACTGATACTCAACCGAGGTGAGTAGAAAGGGAGTGCACCAAGAGCACGAATGAAGCCGCGCTTCAAGGATTTCTACAAAAAAAGAAGGTTTAGCACAATAATAAAACTCCAACATAGAGCTAGAGCGGAAAGAGTCGCCTAGTACTGGAGATGGACAAAAGCAGTAGCAAGGGCCTAGACTAGTGACCACATGTCAAACCAAGTCTTTCAGGCCTAAATATCATCATGGTGCTGTGGTGGTGGCATCAGTCCACTCAGCCAAACAACCCATATTGTCTTAGTAAGACAAGAAGAAAACAGGGGTGGCGGCATCGGTCCAACTCTCCCCTAAATCACATCCTACTCCAGCACCAAGTGACTCGGGAAAACCCTTACTGGTGGTTTCAAGAACCACCAAGAAATCACATTGAACCCTAAACCATCTAAAGCAACCCACCTAGGAACCCTAAGCTCAAACCGACGGACTAAACGTCGAGTTGCTAAGCTACGCAATACTACACATCAAATTTAAAATAGAGCGATACTAAATAGGAAAATAGTTTGATACACAACTCTTACCCACTACGCTAAACTAAACATAATTAGCAACTTGATCACCACTAAGTGTGTTCAACTAACTTGGTACAAACTTATACGGTTAACATGATACTACCGTAAATATATAAATTAATACAACCCCTACACAATTAAATTATACAACCTCTACACATTTCGCTTAATACAACCCATAAACACTTAGCTTAATACGACCCATAGACACTTAACATGATAACGCATAAACGTTTAACTTGAGTGGTTTGATACCCAACTTTAGCGAGGGGTTTGACACTAATTGCAAACAAGAGGATGGGCACCAAAAGAAATTAAATGACAAGGGTTGGGTGGCTTCAATACTAATTCTATCGTAGAGCAACCATGAAACCACTACACTAACTCTTGAAATTAAATAAAACAAAAACACTAATAATAGTTTGAACACAAGGAAAATGCAAACAACTAACTATCCCGGGAACGATCAAAACTAGGCACAGGGTGCTCGGGTTTGCACCCAATCGGGACAAGATCTCCTAGTAAACAAATTTAAACTTTTAACACCACACTCCCAAGGAACGAATTCAGCACACAATCAAATCCAAACAACAACTAATATAACGAACCATACAACTAAGGATACACGCAAAAAAAGAAAGGAATTGCTCTTGCAAGTGAGTACTTGCCTTGCTCTTGAATAATTCGGTTAACCCCCCTCTTCTCAAACCGCCGGCCACCAAAAAAATTTCGGCAGCACCTCCCTCCGAACGACCGGAAATCACAAAGAACACATAAAAAATTCCTGGACAACAGATCGGGAAGAACAACACCATCAAAACCCAAGAAAAAAAAAGAAAACATAGCCTACTGATCGGACAAAAATAACGGATGAAAACGCACAAGGCTTACCTCGGAACGAAGATCTCGCCTAGGAGAGTCCAGATCCGGCCTCAAACCAAGTTTTCGAGCGGTTCTGGGCGGTGAACGGGCGGTCGGAGCGGCAGCCGGGCGTCCGCCTCTTCTCTTCCGCACGGAGGAATAGCGCTCGGTTTTCTTTTCTTTTCTTTTTCCTGCTGCTGGTCGGCTGAATGGGGGGGGGGAAGACCTAAATAAAACAAACATATATATATATATATAATACATCTTAATACTAACCAACCTAATAATAATTCCTAATATACATATAATAATACCTTACTTTACATTACATCCTAAACCTACTACTAAACACTTAAGTTATATTAAATATAATTAAGGTATAATATATAACCAAAGGTTTAGACCTACACCTAAAATAATATAAATATTCTCACATAAATAAAACCGCACGCACAAATGCGCGAACCCACATACACAAGCTAATACACATATATACGTAAACACGCACACGTACGCTTAAATAACGCTCCGCACGCACGGACATGTGCATTCTCGCACCGGCACGCCCAAAACACGCGCTATGCCCAAAAATGCACAACTATATATATACGCTCGCATAAGGTGACGACTCGCTAACAAGCGACCGTCGGAACGACGCGAAAATATAAATGATCTCGGATTTTGACCAAACTCGCACCGTAGCTAAACACTCAAGCTACGAAAACAACGGCGATGTCGAAAACAAACTCCGACGATCAAACACTCGGGCTAACACCTCCCGAAGCCAAATCACAAGCATTCCCTAAGAGGCTCAGCCGAGTCTCCAAAATAGACTCCGGCTAGCTGGGGAACCCTGCAAACAGGATACGACCACTAACAACACCTAAAGAGGTACTCTAACAACGGCACAAGCCGGAAACGCGTTAACGTAATGCCAAAGGAATAATCATTAAATACCGAAAAATCGGGGGCGTTACAGTCACTCCCCCTAAAAGAAAGTTTCGCCCCGAAACTTTACGCACCAACTTCTATCATAGAAGGAAAAGAACAGAACAAACCAAGAGTTAGTAAAAAGAATATCAAACATACCGAGCACAATCAGGGAAACAGATGAGGGTGAGCCTCCCTCATAGCCGACTCTAATTCCCAAGTCGCGCTTCCACGCCCTGATTCGTCCGCAAAACATTGACCATCATGATTGACTTTCTCCGCAACTCCTGATCTTGAGTATCCAAAAACGCGGACAATCGTCTCAACATAAGAAAGATTCGGCTCTAACTGAGACACAAAATCAAAAACTTTCCTATCATTTAGCACACACTTTCGTAGTTGACTTACGTGAAAAAAATTGCGCACGCTAGGAAAGTTCGCGGGCAAATCCAGCCTATAAGCTGCCACACCAATTCACTCAATGATTATAAATGGCCCCACAGACCTTGGGTCCAACTTCCGATTCTTACCAAACCTCTTGATTTCAATCATCGGGGAAACTTTAATAAATACCAAATCTCCCACAACAAATACCAATTCAGATCTACGCCGGTTGGCGTTCTTCTCATATCGCTCCTGGGCTATCTGGAGCTTCTCTCGAATAAGCCTCGCAGCAACATCCATTTCTTCAAGGGCATCCGGGCCCAACAATGACCTCTCACCAACCTCGGTCCAAACAGTGGATTCCTGCAGCACCTCCCATACAGAGCGCAAAAGGAGCCATTTGCAGGCTTTCTTGATAATTGTTATAGCACGCATATTCCATCAGCCTCAAACGCTCATCCCACGCTCCTCCGTAGTCAAAAATACAACATCTGATTGTATCCTCCACGATCGGGTTAACTCGCTCCGCCTGACAATTTTTCTGCGGATGATATGTGGTAGAATATCTCAAATCAGTACCCAAACCTTCTTGCAAACTCTTCCAGAAGCGAGACGTAAACCTGGAGTCTCGGTCGGATATGTTTCTTATAGGAACTCCAAGCAACCAGATGACTTTATTCAGATACAACTCAACTATCTTCTTCAAGGGGTAATCCATCTCATTAAGGTACGAAGTGAACACACTTCGCTAATCTGACAACCATAGCCAAGACTGAATCAAATTCTCTTGGAGATCTCGGCAAGCCTGAAATGAAATCCATCGAGATGCTCTCCCCCTTTCAAGTCGGGATTTCCAATGGAGTCAACTTGCCACCAGGCCTTCCATGATCGTCCTTAACATGCTAGCAGGTAGAACACTCAGAAACAAACACAAAGCAATCTGCTTCAAGTCCTAATACATCTTAGTTAGGACATGGGTGGTAGGCAACACTGACACCATGCGCCTCACTACACAATTCAACTCGTATATTTTCGATATTGGGGATACAAATTTTTTGTAGCGGTAAATTCCCCTTATCCGTTCTATTACAAAGGTGCAGTAAATCAGGATCGTCCTTTTGATGAAGCCTTGTAAAAGAAGTCCATGAAGGCTAGATCCCCACCAACTACTTGGCGTGACACAACTTCTCACTGAAATGCCCGTTAAAAGAAATTCCTATATCAACAAATTTAGCGGCGAGATCTGAAAATTTCCAGGTCTTTTTACTTAGGGCGCCGGCTACTACGTTAGCTTGCCCGGATAGTATCAAATCTTGACCTAAAAATCAACAACACACCCTAACCATTCCCGCTAACACTTTCTGAGTGAAGACATACTTCAACCTGTAAGAGCAGTGCATACTCAAATCTTTAATTCTTGAAAAGCTTCCTCGCGCTTATTGCTCCAAACAAAACTACATTCTCATGCTTCGATTGAAATCCTAGCCCATTTCATAACCACAGCTATTTTTCTCTGGATCGGCTGAAATCTCATTCTATAATAGTAACAATCTATTCTGTGTTGACATAAATCCTGTCCTTGCTAACCACATGACCCAGAAAGGAACCCGAGGTAACCAAAAATTGCACTTACTAAATTTGGCGAATAGCATATGGTCCTTCAAAGCAGATATAACCAAACGCAGATGCCGATCATGCCCCACAGCATCGCGGGAATAAATCAAAACATCGCCGATGAACGCGACCACGAACTTATCTAGGAAGTCCTTATACACGCGATTAATCAAATCCATAAAGGCTGAGGGCGCATTTGCCAAACCATACAACATAACCAAAAATGCAAACCTGCTCAATCTAGCACACATCCTGAGGTTCATCAATGCAGACAACATTAAGGACAAGGATGGACATGTTTTACAACATTAAGAGAATACCCAAAAACGTCACCTAAAAACACAATCACAAAAGGTCCAGATTTAGGGTGAACTCTACGCCTCAAACAGGAGGAAAATTAACTAGGAAGACATCCGAACACTCGCGCCTAACTGTTATTTACCTGAAACTTCCCTATACAAATCGCGTACACAACTAAACGAACAAACTACAAACCAGGAAGAAAATAAAACAAGTTATAACCTAACCTGAAATCACTTGGGTCGAAGACTGAATTTCTTCCTCGATCGACACGATCAGCTTACCTTTTCCTTTGTCCAAGCACTGCACCTGAGGTAAAACTTGAGGTGGGGCAGGCTGAAACGTAGGCTGAAATTGCGGGCACCTTACCTTAACATGCCCCTTTTTCCCACATTGAAAGCAGACCTTACCCTTATCCCAATAATGGGCCACCTCATGCCCCTTCTTCTTGCACGAGGTACACACCAGATCTCCTTTGGGGGTCTTCTGAACTTCCTGAACTTGGTCCTTCTCCTGAGCCTTTATTCGCTTGAAACATCTTTCAAAGGGGTGTCCTGAGCGGCCACAGAAGCTACACGTTTCCTTACTCCTCTTCCTTGAAACAGCACAGGATACCTGGGTGCTCCTACCCTCATCGGACTTCCTTTTATCCTTCCTTAGCATCAAGTATTCGTCCTTAACATAGCTCATAGTCTCAACCTTAAGAGCAATTTCCACTGTCCTTGCATCAGTCTCGAACGGGTAAGTAGTAGAGTGCTGATGAATATCATTTGGGAGGCCACCCAAGAAACCTTTTACTCTGCACTCTTCAGTAGCTGACAATCCTGAAGCAACCTTATTCAATTTGCTGATCTCGCTCTCATTCTCCACCACTGTGGGGGTTTGCCCACTAGGCTGTCGTCCTAAGGTGGCAGCCAATAATGTCTGTATTTGCACCTGCATTGCCACTAACTGACCCGTCATGGTCTCCATGCTATGGCGCAGTTCTACAATCACCGCCTCTCTCTGCGAGCCTGACGACTCGCCCTTAGATTGGGGAGTCGACCTCGTCACTATATGCTTAGGCGCCATGCTATCAGAGTAAAAAAACAATAAACAAAACCTAGTTCAACTACTAGGACAAAACAAACAGGTATAGACAAACCTACATAAGTACTTGCTTTAACTGCCAACTTGCTCTGGGGTTTTATATTTTTTTTACAAAAATGATATCATGCTTAACCTAAGATAGTTTACCACCATCATACTAACTCTTGTGCCTAGACCATGAATGCATGTATTTATATTCTTTTTGACTCAAACCCATGTGTGTACATATGTCATCCTGCAAATCTTTAGCTTGGCACGTTGTGCTTATGCAATGTTATGCTATGCATGATTGTGTTATGCATTCTAAAAAGGCCCTAATGCATGTTATGAGCGGCGTACACATGAAAATGTTATGCATCCCATACTACATAACATTTCCATGCAACGAAAAAAGAAAATGTGCTAGCCGTATTCATGTGGTAAGGTTATGCACCCCATCCTACATAACCCTCACATGTTGCCCCTATGGTGGATCCATATACGAACACATATTATGCATCTCATACTATATAAAATGCCCAGTATACTTTATGTTATACTATGAGTGTAGTGTTCGTGCTTTTGCCAAGACGTGCTGATGACTTATCGGTGTGTAAATGACATGATGCTAAACTTCTAATGCAATCAAAAAGGAAAGATGTCATGTCAAGCAACCTCCCTCTGATACCAACTGTCACAACCCGCATTTTCTCCAAATTAAAGAATTATCAGAGTTTGAGAAAAACACGCGTCGTGATGCCACGTCGAGCAGGGGATAACTACTGACGCTCAGGCGGAACACTATCTACTTTATTTTATGAAAATTCATAAGTTAAATTATTTGAAATTTAGTTATATTTTTAAGGCCGTATCCCTCTGCTCTGTGGATCATCTAGTCCACACTTCAAAATTATACGTATACGTAGCGGAAAATACTTTGTTTACATTTATGCATCCTAAGAGAGAACGCATAAGTGTCCCCAGGGGACATCTTATACTATGCAAGACCCTAGATTTAATTTATATATATATATAAGAAAAATGGTCTTTTTACGTTGCCTTGAAAGTAGTGTATGAGTTTTGTAGAACATGCAGATCATGAGTTATATATACTTAATAGTGCTTTTAGGGTTTAAAAGTAACTAGCATCCTAACACAAATCATCCCAAGAGCAAGTTTAATATAACCAAAAGCAGTAAAACTAACAGTGTAAGCAAGTGCAAAGTATCTAAAAGAGAGACCACCAGTGGGCGTCAACAACTGACACGAACCCACTAGTGAGTTGGTATGTCTATACTACATGTCTAAAGAAAACTACCTCCCAAACAAGAGGAACAGAGAACCACGGTAGAAGCTGAAATGCTAGAAGAAAACTCCAGGAGCGGTCTAGCCGCACAGTCGGCTAAATACCTGTACCTGAGGTATTCAGAAAAAAACGAACACCTCAGCAAGGCAACTATCAAAAGGAAAAGCAAGGGTACAATAGATTTATGTAGGAATTAAAAACAGGTCAGAAATAAGTTAAGGTAAGTAATACAGGTACAAAAAAAGAAGGAGGTGAGTAAAAAAGGTAAAACTGATACTCAACCGAGGTGAGTAGAAAGGGAGTGCACCAAGAGCACGAATGAAGCCGCGCTTCAAGGATTTCTACAAAAAAGAAGGTTTAATACAATAATAAAACTCCAACATAGAGCTAGAGCGGAAAGAGTCGCCTAGTACTGGAGATGGACAAAATCAGTAGCAAAGGCCTAGACTAGTGACCACATGTCAAACCAAGTCTTTCAGGCCTAAATATCATCATGGTGTTGTGGTGGTGGCATCAGTCCACTCAGCCAAACAACCCATATTGTCTTAGTAAGACAAGAAGAAAACAGGGGTGGCGGCATCGGTCCAACTCTCCCCTAAATCATATCCTACTCCAGCACAAGGTGACTCGGGAAAACCCTTACTGGTGGTTTCAAGAACCACCAAGAAATCACACTGAACCCTAAACCATCTAGAGCAACCCACCTAGGAACCCTAAGATCAAACCGACGGACTAAACGTCGAGTCGCTAAGCTACGCAATACTACACATCAAATTTAAAATAGAGCGATACTAAATAGGAAAATAGTTTGATACACAACTCTTACCCACTACGCTAAACTAAACATAATTAGCAACTTGATCACCACTAAGTGTGTTCAACTAACTTGGTACAAACTTATACGGTTAACATGATACTACCGTAAATATATAAATTAATACAACCCCTACACAATTAAATAATACAACCTCTACACATTTCGCTTAATACAACCCATAGACACTTAGCTTAATATGACCCATAGACACTTAACATGATAACGCATAAACGTTTAACTTGAGTGGTTTGATACCCAACTTTAGCAAGGGGTTTGACACTAATTGCAAACAAGAGGATGGGCACCAAAAGAAAATAAATGACAAGGGTTGGGTGGCTTCGATACCAATTCTATCGTAGAGCAACCATGAAACCACTACACTAACTCTTGAAATTAAATAAAACAAAAACACTAATAATAGTTTGAACACAAGGAAAATGAAAACAACTAACTATCCCGGGAACGATCAAAACTAGGCACAGGGTGCTCGGGTTTGCACCCAATCGGGACAAGATCTCCTAGTAAACAAATTTAAACTTTTAACACCACACTCCCAACGAACGAATTCAGCACACAATCAAGTCCAAACAACAACTAATATAACGAACCATACAACTAAGGATACACACACAAAAAGAAAGGAATTGCTCTGGCAAGTGAGTACTTGCCTTGCTCTTGAAGAATTCGGTTAACCCCCCTCTTCTCAAACCGCCGGCCACAAAAAAAATTTCGGCAGCACCTCCCTTCGAACGGCCGGAAATCACAAAGAACACATAAAAAATTCCTGGACAACAGATCGGGAAGAACAACACCATCAAAACCCAAGAAAAATAAAATAAAACATAGCCTACTGATCGGACAAAAATAATGGATGAAAGCGCACAAGGCTTACCTCGGAACGAAGATCTCGCCTAGGAGAGTCCGGATCCGGCCTCAAACCAAGTTTTCGAGCGGTTCTAGGCAGTGAACGGGCAGTCGGAGCGGCAGCCGGGCGTCCGCCTCTTCTCTTCCGCACGGAGGAATAGCGCTCGGTTTTCTTTTCTTTTCTTTTTCCTGCTGCTGGTCCGCTAAATGGGGGGGGGAGACCTAAATAAAACTAACATATATATATATATAATACATCTTAATACTAACCAACCTAATAATAATTCCTAATATACATATAATAATACCTTACTTTACATTACATCCTAAACCTACTACTAAACACTTAGGTTATATTAAATATAATTAAGGTATAATATATAACCAAAGGTTTAGACCTACACCTAAAATAATATAAATATTCTCCCATAAATAAAACCGCACGCACAAATGCGCGAACCCACATACACAAGCTAATACACATATATACGTAAACACGCACACGTATGCTTAAATAACGCTCTGCACGCACGGACATGTGCATTCTCGCACCAGCACGCCCAAAACACGCGCTATGCCCAAAAATGCACAACTATATATATACGCTTGCATAAGGTGACGACTTGCTAACAAGCGACCGTCGGAACGACGCAAAAATATAAATGATCTCGGATTTCGACCAAACTCGCACCGTAGCTAAACACTCAAGCTACGAAAACAACGGCGAAGTCTAAAACAAACTCCGACGATCAAACACTCGGGCTAACACCTCCCGAAGCCAAAGCACAAGCATTCCCTGAGAGGCTCAGCCGAGTCTCCCAAACAGACTCCGGCTAGCTGGGGAACCCTGCAAACAGGATACAACCACTAAGAACACCTAAAGAGGTACTCTAACAACGGCACAAGCCGAAAACGCGTCAATGTAACGCCAAAGGAATAATCATTAAATACCGAAAAATCGGGGGCGTTCCACACCTCGCCCGTGTTTTTTGGTAGAGTCAACCACAGATGCCTAATAAGGGTTTGTCTTTCTTCCTTACGAATGGTTCATGTTCTCACCTTATAGCCTCGTGTATCTGGTGTACTATTGTTGTACGTGACGAATCACGTAAGTGTTCTTTTTTTTTCGATGATGACTTGTTCCTCCTTTTGTGCTTTATTTCAGTACTATTGGTATTGGGTTGGTACCCCTTGATCTTTGTTTATTTTGGCTTATTTATTTTCTGCCACCATTTGTACTTTCTTGCTGAGGTGTTCTGTCTTTGGAATGCCCTAGGTTCAGAGCAGTAGCAGATAGCAGAGCTAGTTTTGGTGTTTCTGGGTGGCAGTGTTGGCCGTGGTTGTTACCTCGTCTTAATGAGGTAGATTGTTGTTTATTTAGTTATATTTTCAGACTTACTTTTCTGTAAGTGGGTTCGTGTCAGTTGTTGGCGCCCACAGTTTTGTTATTTGTTTGATACTTGCTAGCTGCTTATTTTACTATATGTGGATGTGGATTACTTGGTCTCTGGGAGGATTATTGCTAGGAATGCATTTTAGGTATTTTTTAAGAATAAAATCTATTACCATTAATTCATGCACTGCATAATTTAAAAACTTTAACTTATTATATTTAGCGACCGTAAAAGCTATCCTTACTACTATTATAAATTTAGAGTCTTGCATAGCATGAGTTGTCCTTTGGGGATGTTTATACTCATATAAGGATGTTGAAGTCAATCTAAATAAGTATTTTCCGCAGCGTATAATTATATTTTGATTCGTGGACTAAATGAGCCATTAAGCCGAGGGATACGGCAAACTATTGCACTTAACTAAATTTTTTCCATAAAAATAACTTAAATAATTTTTCTTCATGATTAAGTAGGTGTCTGCCTGAGCGTCCGCAGTTATCCCCTGCTAATGTGGCATCATGACGCGCATTTTCCCTTACTCGTATATATTATTATATGCGGTGAAAATGCGGGTTGTGACAGATGTAGACTTTCCTACCTAGACTATGAACTGGCATAGGACCAAATAGATCCATATCAGGAGGTATAAATACCTCACTGAGTCTTGTGTATCAAGGCTCTGGAAGGAGGTCCTGGTCTGCTTGCCCTTTTGGCATACTGAGTAGATACCCTCCTTGATGCACTTCACCTTAGGACCATTTATCACTAACTCTTCACTCTAAAGTTTGTCTATGGTCTTGTAATTCAGATGAGCTAGCTTCTTGTGCCATTGGACACAATATGAAGCTTTCTCATTTGCAACTAGGCATATAAGAGGGTCCTTACTCTCACAAACAAAATTGAGACAATAGACATTTCCTCTCCTAGTGTCTGTCAAGATGACCCTTTGGTCACTTGACCTCCTAATTTTGCACTCATCCTTGAGGAAAGAAATGTCATAGCCAAGATAACATAGTTGGCTTATGTTTATCAGGTTATGTTGCAAACCTTTCACATAAGCTACTTGTGTGATATTGATTATGCCATTAGATATTTTTACCAAACCCTTTGGTTACTCATTTTTCTGAACCACCAAAGATGATATTGGGTCTATTTTCAACTGGAGTGTACTCCTTCAGCATGCTCTTTGTTCTAGTCATGTACCTAGAACATCCACTATCCAAATACCATATAGGGGTATGGCCACTTGGACTTACCTGCACCAAATAAATCATTTAACGTTTGGACCCCAATTCTTATTGGGGCCTAGGTGCACGTTAGACAGAAATTGAACATGCCTACCTATAGCTCTTCTGTCAGGTAAGATGGTATTATCTCTCTGGACACTCTTATTGTGTCAGCAATCAATAGCATAGTGGCCCACTTTACCACAGCACCAGCACTCATAAATATTATACCTTATTTTAAGGGCTGGATTTATAGTATAACAATCAGCAGGTCTCATTCTAGCAGGTACAACAGCCTTTTTCTTAAGTCTTCCAGCCACAGCCTGATTTGGGATTTGTTTGGCAGCAAAGGTACTAGGGATATCTTAGACCCTATCAGTAGCAGCCTTATTTTCAGAGTGCAAGATCCTGATAGCTTCAGATATACCCAAGTCTTGTGTGCTGATAGACTTTCCTTTAGTCTGATTGTGGACTGGCAGACTTTGAGAATGGGCTGCAACCTTATTTTTGAGTGTTGGGGCTGGTACACCAAACACAAATAGTCTAGGATAGGCCATTTGGATTTCCTCATGAGCTGCCTTGTAGGCGCTAGCACCCTTGCCATTCCTAACACCATACTCCTAGTTACCACGATGCTCTCATGGTCATACATGTTAGATGGTAGTATCACTTTCCTGAAAGGAATTGGAGGCTTGGAGGCTGTACTGGAGCTTTGCCCTTCCTTTTGGAATAGGTAGCTCTAGTTCTCCCTTTGAAGCCTAACCCCTTCTTACCCTTTTTGGAGGAGAAGGAATCAATCAAAGGTAATACTGAACATGGTTTTGAGAGCTTATCCACTAGATCCTTCTCCTTTTGGAGTTTACCTTCAAGGTTTCAAATCTTGTTATTTTTGAAGGTGATTGTGTCAATCTGAATAACAGTGATGTTTTTCAGCTTGCTGACTTCATTTAACTTCAAGTTCAGCATGTTTGCTGAGTTTGAAATAGCCAGCTTTAGATAGGCAATCTCCTCAGCCTATTTTTTGGCTAGGAGCCTGCTTCTCTTCAGTGCTTGTAGGAGTTCACCATAATCATCAATCAATTGATTTACATCTCCTTCAGATTCAGAACCATATTCATATGTTGATGTAGATGCTTCTAACTCTGGACTAGTTACATAATCTGACACAGAAGGTGTAGAATGTACCTTACTAGGGCCAGGCTGCTCCTAGCTGTGTCCTTCCTCAATCAAAGCCATCAGCCCAAGGCATTGGCTGTCTTCTACCCATTCTTCAGACCTGGCTACATCATCATCATCTTATCCAGTAATAGCTGTCAGCATCTCTAAGAAGACGACCTCTACAGATTCTTCTTCAGTAGAAAATAGCCCAATGTAGGCTTCAACTTCATTTTCTTTTTCTGACTCTGTTGATGAGGAGTAAGTCCAGCTCTTTTGATTTTTAGCAATAAAGGATTTCTCCTTCTTGCCTTTTTGCTGATGATCCTTATTTTCTCCAGGACCTTTTCTTTTGATAGGGCAGTCAGCTATGACATGCCCTGGCATGCTGCAACAATAACATACCACTTTATAAGAAGTATGTTTACATGATTTAGAACCATACCTGTCCTCTTTAGAGAATTTCTTCTTACCTTTGTAGTAATCTTCCTTGTGATAAGAAGAAGAGGATGTCATGCTTCTCTAGTGCTTCTTCTTCATAAACTTCTAAAATTACCTAGAGAAGGTAGCAAAATCTTCATCAGAAATGTGGCAGTCTGATGTGCTGGTTTTTGAGCTTTTTGAGTCAGATTCAACGTCTCTCCTTGGTGGAGAAGGAGTCTTTCTCCTGATCTTCCTTGTGGCTTAAGCTTTGAAGGCCACTGACTTATCTTTGACTGTAGATTTGCTGATTTTCTCCTCCTCCTTTCTGGAAGTCATCTATATTTCATAAGACAACAGCTTTCCAAATAGGGTTGGTGGTGGAGTGTCTACAAGTCTGGCCACTTCTCTGATGGCGCAAATTTTTATGTCCTATTCTTTAGTTAAAGACCTGAGGAACTTGTCATTCAATTCATAAGTGATGAAGACTCTGCCATATGTCATCAGCTCATTCATGGTGATCTCTTTTCGTGCTAGAGAAAAGAGAGCCGAACTATTAATCCAACTAGGCAAGTATACCTATCGAACTATAGCTAGGGGACACAAGTGTTGTATTAAAATCCGGGAACCGTCAAGTAATCTTACTCACGCGATAACTATCATCTCATCAAAGGAATGTTTGAGGGTTTAAGACAAAGCTAATTTCAATTAAGAAAAGAAATATTGCGCTAAAAAGAGAACTACTTGTAGTTAAATAAAGAGCTATTAATAGCGATCACAACGAAGGGTTGAAATGATGAAATGGAAAAGCACTCGATCGAGAATCACCTCGACAAAAGTTGATTAAAAATGCGATAATAAACCTAAGCTTTATAGGGTAAAGGTCCTTGATCGTGGAGGTTCTCAAAGCTTGAACACGCTTCTCTTGAAGTCGTGCCCAATTGAGTTTAGGAAGGTCCGACCGAACTCTCGTCCAAATTGGAGGCAAAAAGCTCGCTTTATGCGGTGAACCCCACTATTGGATTTCACTCCAATCTGGGAGATTTAACGTCTACCTCTATCAAGGGGTGCGTGCAACTCTCTTTACTCTTGAGTGTTCACTTCAAACTACGAGCCTCTCGGCTAGCTAAGAGTGAAAATAAAGATGGAAATTATATATCGATGATATAACTCCAAACATGAATAATTAAGAGTAAATCGAATGCCTAAACCCTAAAAAGTAAAAGTAAATTTAAAGCATCATAACTTAATCAACTCGAACCTCGGATCATCAAGATCGAGTACAAGGAGGATTAGTTAATCATGGAGAAGTGGAGGAGGAGAGATGAGTAGAAGAATATTAAGAACACAAAGAAAAAGGGCACTTTATATTAATATTTAAAGAGAGCTACAACTTGGAGTAAAGGGTTACACTTGCAATGAAATAAAAACCTATGCTAGCATTAACACTAGGCTACAAATGAAGTTACAAAAACTACAACAAAAGGAGTACACTAAGTTAGGGATAAGAAAAGCATAAAATGAGAAAGAGAGAGAGAGAGAGAGAATAAAAACACTAAGAAACAAAGGGGAAACACTTCCCCTCTCAACCCAAAACTCTCTAGACATAGGGGGGAACCATTGAATTTTTAGACTTTCTCACGGGTTGGTCACGCTCGCTATCATGCCCAGGGAGGCTGTGTTAGGGGGCATGATATATACAGAGTTGATCTCGGGCTCTGGACTCTGGCGGGAATGATGATAGCTTCTCTATAATGGCGAACACGCCCTGGGACATGCCGTGTAGGAGGGGCATGTAAGGCACGTCAAGTCTCAATCATTGGTCGAAAATCCGTCAGTCGTTTAAAAAGGAGGAACACGTGCCAGGGCCACGCTCGTGTAGGGGGCGTGTCAGTACAGTTGACGTGCAGCAATGGAAAATCTTTAAATGCGGAAGCAGGCTTCAGGATGAGGCTAACACGCCACGAGACACGCCCAGGGAGGGTGTTGGATCCCTAGTTAGATTTGGGCTAGTTTCACTAAATTAGGCTGAGTCTGACCAACATTATATAGCGAGGGTCAAGTCTAGTAGTCCTAGAGTTTAGGCTAAGTCATTAGGTTCAACCTCCTTAGACAAGCCAGCAGAGGACCTCAGAAGACTCAGACATAGAAGATTCAAAGAACATATTGTTCAGTTTGAAGTTCTTCGAACTAAGCTCGACATTCGTCGATCTAAGATCGACGAACTCAGAGTTATTTCTCTGAGTCGAGCTCGACGAGATTCGAGCTTAGGTCGACGATCAGTTTTCTTCAGACAGATTCTCAGCTCGACGAACTTAGGGTGCAGATTTGGCAAGTCATTCTCAGTACGCAGTTCACAGAGCTCAGGTCGACGAACTGGAATTCTCAGGTCGACGATCTTGGAACTCAGGTTGACGAATTCTGTTCAGAGGTTGACGACTTCTGTCCCGCTACAGAATAAGAACTTTTCTTCCTTCTGTCTCTAAATTTTTATATTATTTAGCAGTAATATTTTTGAGTAATTAATGCTCATATTCCTTTGAATATAGCCATTATTGGAAGCATTAATTATGGTATTCATCAGGATAATTACTTGCTTATTTTATTAGGGACAGTTGGGGAAACTCATTTAAGTCTATATTCCAGCCGTTTGTATTCTCCATAATCAGCCAGCATTTAATGATAGAATTCAAAATTCAAAGGAGAATTTTTGGCTACAGAATATAAAAGAGATTCTCTCTTTTTTAGTCGACACAGGATACCAAAAAAAGGAAGGAACTTACAAAGCTTTTCAAAGAAGAGAACCCAGTGAACTCAAAAAAAAAATCTTGAACATTCAGAACTTTCTCTCTGTGTGCAGAAATATAGTTTATTCTTTCCCTTATTCATACCAAAAATACTGAAGAAGAACATTCATCATAAATCAAGAGACTTCTTCATCTTGAGATCCTGGAATCTTTAGAGACATCTATTCAACATCTGTCTATTTGATTCCTGGACATTGACAAGGCAAGGCTAAAGACCTACACCTGAAGCAAAGCTTCCAGTCTTCCTGAACCATTCAACATCTCAGTGGGAGCTTTGTCAACATCAAGATCCACTAGTCTTCTCTATTGATTTGAGAAAGATAAGACACCATCACCTCCTCTCACCTCCTGTAAATAGGTTTTAACTCCCTTCAAAGTTAACCACTTGGTTGATAAGTCACCTGATCAAAAGACTTGGTTGGTTTTTGGGTACCTGATCAAAATCCTAAAGGGTTGCTATATCTCCCTGCAAATAGATATTGTGGTGGCAGTCACCTGATCATAACCTGTTAGTGGATTCCTACCAGGGTGGTAGAAGAGTGGATGTACCTAGTTGGGGAACAACTATAAAATTTTTGTGTTGTCTGGTTGTGTTTCATTTTCTTTCTGTTCTTGCTGTGGTTGTGATAGATAGAATAGTTTAATCTATTTTCTATTTCTTTCTATATTACTGGTATCACCTATTTTAAACTCTAATATAAATATTAAAACATCAAAAAGTTTTAATACTCTATTCACCCCCCCCCCCTCTAGAGAGAGAGAGAGTTTTAATTTTATAAACATCCAAAAGTTCTTGTTGTTCTTCTTTAGGATACCTTGTTAACCCAAGAGTTAATGAGTAGCTGATTAAGTCCAAAGAGGCTGCAGAGCAGAAGACTCCTTCATTAGGCAGAAAGGAGCAAAGTATTACTTTTAAAGCTAATGAAGAATTAGAAGCCCTAATAGTCAATGAAGAATTCCTAAGTCTCATAGCCAAGAGATTCTACAAAATGGGCAAGAAAGATTTCAGAAGAAATTCATTAAGGCAAGATGACAAGCCCAGGTATGACAAGACTCCCACTAAAGAAGTTGTTTGTTTTGGATGCAGGAAGCCTGGACACTTCTTCTCAGAGTGTCCAAAGAACAAAAAGAAGGATAGAAGAAGAGAAAAGGGATACTGAAGGAGAATCTTCATCTTCCATCTCCAGTGAAGATGAAGAGGAAGCTAAAGTAAAGGAAGTTTGCTTGATGGCTATTGATACATCAATCAGCATCTTAGAAGCTGACCAATCAGACACTGAAGAACCTCAATCTGAAGAGGATCAGGTATTGTCTTTTTTTATTATTTTGATTCAGATTAATTTTAAACTAAATTTAAATCTTTATGTCTTGATTTAATTAACTCTAAAAAAGTAATTAAACAATTTAGAGAGAAATTAAATGAACAAGAAAACCTACTCTCAGAAAATAATAAATTAAAGGATGAAGTCACTTTAGCTAATAAACAATTTATTAAATAAAAGAATGAATTAGCTGAGGAAAGGAAACTTGAAGAATCCCTAAATGGGAGAAGCATCAAGTTGATGAACATCACAAGCATAGTGAATTTCAAACTTAATGGCAAGCTGGGCTTAGATGCTTTATCAAGCCAAACCCCACTGATTTAGAAAAACATTTTATCTACTCCTATAAAATCTGTTTCTGAAAAGGGTAAAGAGAAAATAGAAGATAACAATGTTAATCAAACAGAACTTAAGCACACGAGTAAGAAAAAGAAAAAGAGTAAGAAAAATCTTAATTAAAACAATGTTCAGCAGATTTCGTCGAACTCAGATCGACGAAATGTGTCCAGTTCGTCAAACTCAAGTCGACAAACTCCGAACACAAACTTTTACTATAACTATTCTCTGAACTGTGATCGATGAAACCAGTATGGTTTATTGACCAGAGATCAATGAAATTGGGGCCCAGAAAATGAATACCCTCATTCTCTGAGTGGAATTCGACGAACTCATCCCCGTTCGTCGACCTCAGATCGACGAATGTACCATATTTTGTCGACCCCAGATTATAATAACAGAAATTTAAATTCCAACAGGATTTTTAATCAACTTAGACAAAACATTAATCCCTTTGACCAATGGATAATTCCACCTAGAAGATATCATACTTTAGATTACAAAAGTCAACCTGAATATTCATATATTTCCAGATTTAGTTATGTAAATCAAAAAGGACCAAAGGTAACCTGAGTCAAGAATATCTAATCTGTTTTTATGCAGGTGAAAGACTATCCTACCACAGAGGAACAGTGGTATCTGGATAGTGGTTGTTCAAAACATATGACTGGAAGCAATGACAATCTATCCAACTACAAGTCCAAGCTAGGTCCTAAAGTTATTTTTGGTGACTCCAACTGTTGACAGACTAAAGGCTATGGAGATGTAAATATTGGAGTTGTCACATTCAAGAAAATAGCTTATGTAAGTAGATTAAAGCACAACCTGATTTCCATTAGTAAACTCTGTGATGAAGGGTTTCAGGTATCTTTTAATAAATCCTCTTGCATTATTTCTTCTATTGATGACAATATTATTTTAACTAGATCTAGAGTAGGAAACATTTACATAGAAAATTTTAAGTCTGCTAGGTCTGAAATATGTCTGTTTAACTAAATTAATAAAAATAATGAACTTTGGCATAAGAGAGTAGGTCATGTTAACTTAAAATACATTGCTAAGCTATCTAGAGATAACCTTGTTAGAGGATTGCCTTCTTACCCCTACAAGAAGGAAAGCCTTTGCAGGGTTTGTCAATTCGGCAAGCAAACTAAAAATAGTTTCAAAGCCATTAATAAAAGTGATTCACCTTGGATTTTGTATTTGCTCCACATGGATCTTTTTGGACCCATTACTATACAAAGCCTAGGAGAGAAATCTTATACCTTAGTAATTGTAGATGACTTCTCAAGCTTCACTTGGGTGTTCTTCTTGAGGAACAAGTCAGATAACTTCAAGGTTCTTACAGATTTTCTTAAGAGCATAAGGATTGAGTACTCTACTCTAGTTGTATTGATCAGAAGTGATCTTGGTACAGAGTTTGAGTCTCTTCTCATGCAAAGATTCTGTGAGGAGGAAGGTATCAGACATTATTTCTCTGCTCCTAGAACTCCTCAATCAAATGGGGTAGCTGAAAGAAAAAATAGAACACTAATTAAAGTTGCATGCACATTGCTTGCAGATGCTTACTTGCCACTATCCTTTTGAGCAGAGGATGTAAGCACAAAAAACTATGTCCTAAACAGGAGTTTGATACATAAACTTAAGGGCAAGACTCCCTATGAATTACTTAAAGGGAAAAAACCTAAAGTAGATTTCTTTAAGATTTTTGGTTGTATTTATTACATTCACAATAATAACAAGAAATATATTAGAAAGTTTAAAGCCAAGGCTATAATGGGAATTTTTTCTAGGATGTTCCCAAGACAGCAAGGCATATAGGGTTTATAATCAATCTACAATGAAAATAGAAGAGTCTGTACACATTTCCTTTGATGAGACTAACATATTTTACAAGGAGAAGAACTCTTCGACCAGTGAATCTTTGCAGGTACCATATTTGTGTGAGCAGTTGGATGAGTTGAACCTCACCAATAAGGCTAATGCCCATACCCCTCTACAAAACTCTAAAGACAGTGAAGATGATTTCCCTGAAATAGTTGTTAAACCAACAACAGCCCACATAATTCTACAAGAGAAATAACTCCCCAGGCTATTGCTGAACTAACTCAACCATTGATCTTTTCATACTTAGAGATCATCTTGTATCTCAAGTAATAGGAGACATATCAGTAGGTGTGCAGGCAAGGCATCAACTCAACCAAGACTTGATGCATGTCTGCTTCATATCTCAAATTGAGCCCTAATCTATAAAAGATGTAAAGCAAGATCCACTCTGGATTATGGCAATGCAAGAGGAGCTCAACCAATTTGAGAGATGTAGAGTTTGGGACTTAGTTCCAAGACCCAAAGACTACCCAGGAATTGGAACTAAGTGGGTATTCAGAAATAAACTTGAGGCCCAGGGCATTATCAGAAGGAACAAGGCAAGGCTAGTACCTCAAGGCTATAGGTAAGAGGAAGGCATTGACTATGATCAGACATTTTCCTCTGTTGTAAGGCTTGAGGCTATAATAATCTTCCGTGCATATGCTGTCTAAAAAAAGTTCAAGGTCTACCAAATGGATGTCAAGAGTGCATTTCTGAATTGAGAACTCAAAGAAGAAGTATATGTATAGTAACCACCAAGTTTTATCTCTCCAACTAATCTCTCTTATGTTTTTAAATTGCATAAGGCTCTCTATGGTCTAAAGAAAGCTCCAAGAGCTTGGTATGAAACCTTAGCCAGCTTTCTTCCAGAACATCAATTTTTTAGAGGCATTATAGATAGGACCATATTTATTAAGCATCATAAAGATAAAATATTATTAGTACAAATTTATGTAGATGATATTATCTTTTGCTCTACTGATTCCAAACTATGTAAAAGGTTTTCTGGTTTTCTGGCTTTATGCATTCCAAGTTGGAAATGAGTAGCATGGGTGAAATCTCTTACTTCCTTGGCCTCCAAGTGATGAAATTTCCTGATGGCATCTTCATATCCCAATCCAAGTATGTCAAGGAGCTAATCAAAAGGTTTGGGATGTCAGATGCCTCAGTAAAGAAAACACCCATGACTACCAATGTTGTGGTTGACTCTGATGAACAAGGGAAGCCTGTTGATCAGAATTTATATAGGGGCATTATTGGGTCCCTGTTGTATCTCACAACAAGTTGGCCAGACATAATAGTTGTTACATGCCTTTGTACTAGGTTCCAAGTGAACCATAAATAATCTCATCTTATTTTCCTTAAAAGAATTTTTAGATATATAAAGAGTTTCCCAAATCTAGGACTCTGGTATCCAATTGAGTCATAATTTGAGTTGACTGGATACTCAGATGCTGAATTTGCTGGATGCAGAGTGGACAGGAAGAGCACATTAGGAACATGCCAGTTCCATGGTGCTAGACTTTTCTCCTAGTTTTGCAAAAAGCAAACATCTGTGTCTACTTTAACTACTGAAGCTGAATATATAGCAGCTGGGAGTTGCTGTTCACAGATGTTGTGGATTCAAAACTAACTTTTGGATTCTGGTATCAACTTAAATAATTCAACCTTACTATATGAAAATACAAGTGCAATTTTTATTGCAAAGAATCCAGTGCATCATAGTAGAATAAAGCATATAGAAACAAGACATTATTTCATTAGAGATTGTGTGGACAAAAACAAAATTAACCTTGTTTACATATACACTGATTTGCAAAGAGCAGACATCCTCACCAAACCAGTGGATGAGAGGAACCATCTATTTTTTTGAATCAGCTAGGCATGATAGATGGAGAAGGTTTAATTTAAGCTTTGTTCTGGGTTCAACAATCTGGGCATTTTTCGTCGAACAAAGATCGATGATCTATGACCTCTTTATTAAAAGTTAGCTGACCTGCGATCGACGATCTCTTGTTAGGAAACCATTCGTCGAACGGAGATCGACGATTAGTGAACACAGACCGAGAAACCTTCGTCGACCTAAGCTTGACAATATTTCTCTTAGAAGTAACTTTCGTCGACCTGTGATCGATGATCTTGCTTCTTAAAATATTTCGTCGAACTGAGATCAACGAATTGTTTTCCCTCCTCTTCAGACTGAGATCGACAAACTTTCCGCATTCATCGACCTCAAATCGAAGATTTTTTTTTCTTTTTTAGTTGCAGGAGGGAGCTCATCGTTTCATATTCTGAAAGCCATATAATAGGTTTTATTCTTCGAGCTCAATCCCGCGCTTTCAGAACTCTTCTGCACTTTATCTTTCTCATTTCTTTTGCATGCAAATTTAGAAAGTAATGGCGATTCCAGCAAGCACTCTCTCCGGCATGAAGTATGACACTAGTTTCGATAATGATTTTGATTCCTTTGGTCACATAGACAAAATCTTCACAAATATTCTTCAATTGTTTGAAGATCAGAAATTGAAGCAGTTTATGACTATAAGGATCAAGTTGCCAGCCATCGAGATCAAGGAATTAGTCTACACGTAAACTTCATCTAATACAGAGATGATAGGATCAATTTCCGGAACACATGTTTCTCTCTCTCCTGCTGTTCTTTCTAATATATTTGGATTTGAGAATGGGGTAGATGATCTTGAAATGGATAGTTCTGATTTTGATGAGATGCTAATAAGAATGGGTCACTCTGAGGGAAACCCTAATAAGCTGCTGAAGAAGAACTTGTCTGCTGAATATAATTTCTTGGTTGATGTAATAGGCAAGGTCCTACTTGGCAAACACACTGCCCATGACTACATCACAAAGCACTAGTTTTTGGTGATGAGTGCCTTGGTTGATAAGAAAAAGATTAACTGGGGACAGGTTCTGTTTGACTTGATTAGGAAGAAAAATTCTAAGAAAGAAGTTTATTTTACAAGAGTATTGGGAATTTTTCTGCAGGCTAGGGCTAATGACTTACTGGTCTCCCCGACAATATTCATTAATGCCTCTAAGAAGTTGACATCTGCCATCTTTAGTAGATGGGATAGGAAAATTTCCAAGCCATCCAAGGCTTCCTCCTCTTCCTCAAGACCTTCTGAGAGTACCAGGACTGCTCCAACCACTCCCCACCTGAAGATGTTTCCAATCTACCTCCACCTCCATCTCAGCAAACAACACCTTTTCAACTTCACACACCTTCAACAACCCTCCAGCATACTTCCACATCTCAAGACCATATGCCAACACCTCCTATTTCCCCAATCTATCTCTCTTCACCAGTTCAATACCCTGAACATCAACCATCTCCACTCCAATCTCAAGTGCATTCTTCTCCACTTCATATCCCAAAGCATGCCACTCCTCCTCAGTCCCCTCTTATTTCACATCTTGCTGATATCCCCCTACACACCATATCATCCAAACCATCATTCAATCTGCTGTCATCCCCCATCCAAACTCCCTCACCATCTTATTCTCCTTCATCCTCACCTACTCAGCATGAAACCATGACTGATTTTATTCCTCCATCTCTTCCAATTATCCACCCATCTATATCCACTCAAACCCCTCCTGAATTTATGGATATAGATTCTCCCTCCATTGCGTTTATCCTGGAGCACATCACTCTAGTCATAAGGCAACTTATAGCAGAGGCTATTTCACCTCTTGCTGCCTCCATTTCATCTCTTGTAACCCTACTTTATGCCTCATCTGTGCCTCCTTCTTCAATAAGGTGCCTGGTTCCAGTACTTATTGAAACCAGGCAAGGGGAGATATTTTATGAAGAAGCTCTAGTACCCTCTCTAGCAGCAACAACAGAAGAAGCAACAACAATTTTGAAGATAGTTGAGTTAACAGATGTACATATGATTACAGAGGCTTAAATTATTGAATTAGATATGCTGATTGCAGATATTGTGATTTATGGTGATTGTTATATCAATCCCAAAGTAGACATCCTTAGATTATTACATTCTTTCAATACAATTTATCTGAATTCTTTTCTTCAAGCAGTAAAGCCATCTTTGGCTTTAGTGTGTTATACTCCTCCCATAAGTCTTGAAGCTGTTAATCAACTAAAGGCAAGTTTTGTTGTTAACATGGTTGTGGAACCCTCAGGCCCACCTATGTGATGGATGATAGTCCAATCCCCAATCTAAATTATTTAATTGCTCAAGAAGTAGCCCAAGAATTTTCTCAGATTCAAAATGATCCTGAGCTGAATGAATTCCTGCTTGCTGACAAAGATATAGAAGATTATCAGATGATTACTGAAAATATTGCTCCACCTACAGTTGCTCTACCTCAAGCTCTTCCTCAGGATGAAAGACAGATTTTAAAGGAAACTTTAAAAGAGATAGATGCATTATATTATAACCCTCAAAGTTCTTCTGATGAGGACATAGATGATGATTCTGATGGATCTAATGATCTTAAGTCTAATAAGAAAGTTGCAAAGATGATAAAGATTGTTCTAAAGGCTGCTCCAAAGCCTAATCCTACCAATGACACTCCTTAATATATCTTGCAAAAGATAACTCCATACCCAGGGATGCCTCAGTGGATGTGGCTATCCAAGAATGAGCAGAAAGAAAGGAAGAAGAGGAGAATATACAGAACTCCTCCGAAGAAATTTAGGAAAGACACTCCTCCTCCTCCATCTTCAGGTGCCTCCAGCAATGTTTCTTAATGATCTGCTCCAGTGACCAAGACTTATCAAAGACATTCCAGGCAAGGCAGTCAGCAATAATCTTCTCAAAGCCATCCTCCTCCAGCTTCAATCAAGTGAGCTCCTACAAACTCTGTTGCTGATTCAAAGTTGGACTCAAGTCAGAATAGGCAAGAATCTCCTCCAATTCCCTTTGTAGATCCAGAACCGGAGACTTCAGCTAAAATGGCCAGATTTCATGAGCTGATAAGACTTTCACAAATTAACAAAGCCAAAGCTAAAGGAAAGGATCCTTCACAATTCTCTACCATGTCTTCATTCAGAAAAGAAGAACTTAGAAGGTATGTAAAGGCAAATAAATTATTTAATGTTGATGATTATATGAAATTGCATCCAGAAGCTGTAGTTCCCAGTGCAACATCACTCAACATTATTGGTGCATCTGACAGGACCATATCAAAGAAAGGACCTACAAATCCAAACAGAGAAATTGTCTTCAGGCAGCCTTCTGAGAAGCCAGACAAGGATAAACCAAAGCAGAAGAAGTGATTGTGTTATTATTTCTGTTCATAGTTTTGAACTCTATAATTTGTTTAATCATGAAGCACTCTATGTAAATATCTGCTGAATGTTTTATTTCTGTCAGATATATGTTCTTATGCTTTATGATTGTTTCTTTTTATTTTGCTTTGGAGACCTCACACAAATAGGGGGAGATTATTGGATCCCTAGTTGGATTTGGGCAAGGTTCACTAAATTAGGCTGAGTCTGACCCACATTGTATAGCCAGGGTCAAGTCTAGTAGTCCTAGAGTTTAGGCTAAGTCATTAGCTTCAACCTCCTTGGACCAGCCAGCAGAGGATCTCAGAATACTCAGACTTCGAAGATTCAAAGAACAGATTGTTCAGTTCGAAGTTCTTCGAACTCAGCTCGTCGATCGTCGATCTCAGATCGACGAACTCAAAGTTATTTCTCTGAGCTGAGCTCGACGATATTCGAGCTTTGGTTGACAATCAGTTTATTTCAGACAGATTCTCAGCTCGACGAACTCAGAGTGCAGATTTGGCAAGTCATTCTCCGTACGCAGTTCGCGGAGCTCGGGTAAACGAACTAGAATTCTCAGGTCGACGATCTTGGAACTCAGGTATACGAATTCTGTTCAGAGGTCGACGAATTCTATCGCGCTCCAGAATGAGAAGTTTTCTTCCTTTTGTCCCTTAATTTCTATATTATTTAGCAGTAATATTCCTGAGTAATTAATGCTCATATTCCTTTGAATATAGTCGTTATTGGCAGCATTAATTATGGTATTCATCAGGTTAATTACTTACTTAATTTATTAGGGACAGTTGGGGAAACTCATTTAAGTCTATATTCCAGCCGTTTGTATTCTCCAGAATTAGCCAGCATTTAATGTAGGAATTCAAAATTCAAAGGAGAATTTTTGACTACAGAATATAAACGAGATTCTCTCTTTTTTGGTCGGCACAGGATAACAAAAAAAGGAAGGAACTTACATAGATTTTCATAGAAGAGAATTCAGTGCACTCAATAAAACATCCTGAACATTCAGAACTATCTATCTGTGTACAGAAATACAGTTTGTTCTTTCCCTTGTTCATACCAAAAAGACTGAAGAAGAACATTCATGACAAATCAAGAGTCTTATTCATCTTCAGATCCTGGAATCTTAAGAGACATCTATTCAACATTTGTTTATTGGATTCCTAGACATTGACAAGACAAGGCTGAAGACCTACACCCTAAAGCAAAGCTTCAAGTCTTCCTGAACCATTCAACATCTCAGGGGGAGCTTTGTCAACATCAAGATCCACTAGTCTTCTCTGTTGATTAGAGAAAGAGAATACATCATCACCTCCTCTCACCTCCTATAAAAGGGTTTTAACTTCCTTTAAAATTTAACCACTTGGTTGTCAAGTCACATGATCAAATGACTTGGTTAGTTTTTGGGCACCTGATCAAAAGCCTAAAGGGTTGTTATATCTCCCTACAAGTAGATATTATGGTGGCATTCACCTGATCAAAACCTATTTGTGGATTCCTAATAGGGTGGTAGAAGAGTGGATGTACCTAGTTGGGGAACCACTATAAAATTCTTATGTTATCTGGTTGTGTTTCATTTTCTTTCTGTTCTTGTTGTAGCTGTGATAGATAGAATAGTTTAACCTATTTTCTATTTCTTTCTATATTACTGGTTTCAACTTTTTCAACTCTGATATAAATATTAAAAATAGCCAAAAATTTTAATACTCTATTCACCCCTCCCCCCCCCCCCCTCTAAAGTAAGTTAGATCTAACCCCTCCTTTTAGAGGGCGTGTCAGGTGTTTTTCTCAGGATTTGGTCTCTGACATCAATCTTCTTTGGGATCGGGTTACATGCCTGGTGACACTCCCAGGGAGGGCGTGTCAGGTCTTTTGGCCGGAAGCTATGAAAACCTGCAAAAAGAGAAGAAAACATTAGTGGAAATAATATATACAAAAGGAGGTCAATATATAAGCTTAGAAGACATGAGTTGTGTCTTAAAAACCTAAAAATAACCTAATAGTTTAGACTACAAAATGTATTATCAAATTCCTCCAAGCTTAAGCTTTGCTTGTCCTCAAGCAAAGATATAAAAACTAGCTAAAATAAAAAAGTGATTAAACAAGTTATAATTATGCTTACACAAGTACTATGCAAAATTCTAAGTTGGGAGAAGGTGAGGCGTAAACCTAAAACAATTACTTAAACATGATTTAACATTTTATAAACTTTACTAACAAAATTAAATCATCCAAAATTTTAACAAAATTCTTTAAATAAATTTAAGCAAGACAACGAAATGAAAAAAACGCATTGAGTTTTGACTAGATCCAAGAGACACATTATAACTATATCATTCAAATAACAAAAATCTACATTTAAATCCAAAGCTTTATTACTTTACTTTTCTTCTTTATTTAGCTAATAAATAAAATTAAAAAACATGAATTAAAAGGGCTTAGTAAGACAGAAATGTTCGGTTTAGGATTATGATTAAGAGTGGAATTCAAAGATAAACAAGGAGGCTCAAAAATTACACTAAATCAAAATAAAGAGTTTCAAAAATAAAATATTTTTTTTCTTTTCCATTTTCTTTTCTTTACCTTTTTTTTTCTTTTCAAAACAAAGGCCAAAAATAATTTTTCTTTACATTTTGAAATTGGCCAAACAAAAATAAACACTTCTTTTGAGCATACTTTTTAAAAAAGTTCTCCAAAAATACCACAAAATAACAATATCATTATCATGAATTTTTTTTTATGAAACTCAAAAGGCTAGTGTGATTAGATAGGTTGGAAAATTTTAGCTTTGGTGAACATGAAACGATAAGTTGAGCTATCAATTGAAATCGGAAAAAGTCTCAAAAGCGGCTTACTAGGGATAAAAAATTTAGGTTGGTAAGAAGGCTCAAACGAAAACAAAAATGACCTAAATTATTTTCATGTTTTTAAATTTATCTAAAGCATAAGTTTTGAAAAATTTCAAAAAGCAAATCCTAGATAATAAAAGAAGACTAATGATATTATCTTGAAAATATAAATAATTGATGACTTGGATTGTTCACATCTACTACGCTAATCAAAAGTTGACATTACAAAAATTATCCAAAAACGAGAAGAAAAATAGTGGATGAAAGATTTTAAAGAAAGTAAAGAAAATAAAGAACAAAAACCATAAAAAAATACGAGTTTTAGAAATAATATTTCACGTTATCATGCTATCGTGAATTAGAAACACAGCATGACTAACATTTTACTTGTGAAACATAATTAAAAAAACTATTAGAAATATTATAGTTAGTTAAATCGTTATAAGGAATTTTTGAGAAAAATAAAACAAAAATAAGGGGTACTATTGAAATACAAAAATTAGCATAATAATTTTTTTATTATTTTGAAATATTTTCTTTTTTTGAATTTTTAAAGATATTATCTTTTTTTGGCATTTTTCTTTAGGAAGAAAAAGGAGAAAGCACAAATTTCTTTTTATTTTTTGATTGATTTTTACAGGGAAACAAAAATAAAGAAAAGAGAAAGAGGAAATCCTCCCCCAAGCTTAAAAAGGGCATTATCCTCAATGGAGAAAAGAGGGGAAGGAGAGAGAAAAATTAAAAAAGAAATAAATGTACAAAATTGAAAACAGGTACTTCCCCGGATTTATGCGCCGCGAATGTTGATTGATGTCGCTCCATCATGCTTGGGCTTTGGCACTTCTTGAAATGTCTTCATTGGACTTCCTGATGGATTCAACAGCGCTGGAGCAGTTGATCACAGAATCTTCAGCTTGTCGGAGCCATCCAGGGCAAAAAAGTGTAAAATAAAGAAAACAGAAAAATAACTTGGGTTGCCTCCCAAGAGCGCCCTTTGTTTAAAACGTCGTTAGAGCTCGACGCAACAAAATAATATATTGTCCAAAATATTTTTGTCCAAAATAATAATTAAAGTTTTTAACAAAAATAAATAGCCTCAAGTTAGTTTAAAGTTCATGCATAAGAAACTTAACATTGTTCGGATTGACATCATCATTAGCAGAAAAATAGAGTTTAAGATGTTGTCCATTTACTTTGAAATCGCCCTTATCAGGGTGTGAAATTAAAACAATGTCGTACAGAAAAACTTGTTTAATAAGAAAACGGCCCAGACCAACGAGACTTTAACTTTCTCGGAAGTAAACGTAAATGAGAATTATAAAGAAGAACTTGGTCGCCCGGCTTGAAGGTTTTTTGGTGCCTTCAGTGTTTGTCGTGAAAACGTTTCATCCGCTTTTTATAAAATTTGTTATTTTCGTATGCGTAAGAGCGCCACTCATCAAGCTCGTTAAGTTGAAATTTTCTAAGGTCGCCGACAGAGTGGGAATCGAAATTTAAAAATCGCAAGGCCAAAAAAGCACGTTGTTCTAATTCTACGGATAAATGACATGATTTTTCATAAACCAACCGATACGGCGTACATCCGATGGAGGTTTTGTACGTTGTTCGGTAGGCCCATAGAGCATCATCTAATTTGGTTGACCAGTCTTTTCTAGAAGTTGAAACAGTCTTCTCTAAAATTCTTTTTATTTCTCTGTTCACTACTTCGACTTGTCCATTAGTTTGGGGGTGGTAGGCAGTTGAAAGCTTATATGTAATGCCGTATTTAATAAGAATTTTTGAAAACTATGCGTTACAAAAGTGTGAACCCCTATCGCTAATGATGGCTCGTGGAGTACTGAATTGAGAAAATAATTTTTTCAAAAACGTAATTACGACTCGGGAGTCGTTAGTAGTAAGAGCTTAGGCTTCATCTCAACATGAAACATAATCGACGACAACTAAGATGTATTTATTCCCGAAGCTAGAAGGAAGGGGGCCAACAAAATCAATTCCCTAGAGGTCGAAAATTTTGCACTCGAGGAAATAGATTTACGGCATTTCATTTTTAATGGAAATATTTCTCGACCGTTGGCAACTATCATACCTACTCACAAAGGCTTGTGCGTCTTTAAACAGGCTAGGCGAGTAAAAACTCGCGTAAAACACCTTGTGAGCGGTGCGAGCAGCTTGATAGTGACCACCAGTCAGTCCTTCAGGTAAGTGTTTTAGAATATCTAATTCTTCTTCAAAAGAGACATATCTCCTTATCACCAGGTCCGCACAAACTCGAAAAAGATGCGGGTCCTCCCAAAAAAGTTCTTCAAATTAAAAAAAGAATTTCTTCTTTTGTTGAGAGGAAAACTCTTTTGGGAGCACATGAGCCACTAAATAGTTGGCTATGTGTGCAAACCAAGGAGAAGGAGAAGTGTTAATTGAAAGCAGCTTCTCATCAGGAAAATAATCATTAAAAGATTTTTCATCTAAATTTTCTATATACGGATTATATAATCATGAGAGATGGTCGGCAGCCAAATTCTCGACTCCTCGCTTATCACAGATTTCTAAGTCAAACTCCTGGAGGAGTAAGACCAAGCGAATCGGGTGCGGCTTATCATCTGTCTTAGCAAGAAGATACTTGAGGGTCAAGTGATCCGTAAAAACTATAATTTTTGAAAGCATAATATAAGGACGGAATTTATCAAAAGCGAAAACAACAGCTAGGAGCTCCTTCTCGGTTGTGGTATAATTCTCTTGTGTCGATGTAAGTGTTTTACTTGCATAATAGATGGGGTGGAAGTTTTTAGATATTCGTTGTCCTAGTACGGCTCCCACAACGAAACTACTCGCATCACACATAATTTCAAAGGGAAGGTCCCACACCGGAACTATCATAATAGGGGAATTAATTAACTTTTCTTTAATTATTTCAAACGCAGACAGACAAAGGTCATCAAAAATAAATGGGCCATCTTTTTCTAAGAGCTGAGTAAGAGGTTTGGTGATTTTGGAGAAGTCTTTTATGAAACGGAGGTAGAAACCTGCGTGTCCTAAGAAACTTCATATAGCTTTTACATTCGTAGGCAGCGACAGCTTCTCGATAACTTCTATCTTAGCTATGTCTACTTCAATTTCTCTCACAGAAATCTTATGACCCAAAACTAACCCTTCTCTCACCATAAAATGGTAATTTCCCAATTTAGGGCAAGGTTAGTTTCTTCGTATCTTTCTAAGACTTTTTTGAGGCTTTCTAAGCAACTATCAAAGGCATCACCAAACACGGAGAAATCATCCATAAATACCTCCATTATTCTTACTACGTACTTGTCAAAGATAATGAGCATACATCACTGGAATGTAGCTGGCGCATTGCATAATCCAAACAGCATTCTTCGATAAGCAAAGGTGCCGAAGGGAAAAGTAAACGTAGTTTTCTCCTGGTCCTCGGGAGAGATGGGGATTTGAAAATACCCCGAGAGACCATCGAGAAAACTATAAAAGGTATGGCCGGATAATCGCTCTAAGATTTGATCAATAAACGGCAAGGGGAAGTATCCCTTGAAGGTGGCGTCGTTTAACTTACGATAGTGAATACACATTCGCCACCCCTTCACCGTCTGTGTCGGGATTAAGTCATTATTTTCTTTCTCAACTATGGTAATCCCTCCCATTTTGGGCACTACCTGGACAGGCCTAACCCACATACTATCAGATATAGGATAAATAATTCCTGCGTATAAGAGTTTCATAACCTCGCCCTTTACGACTTCTTACATATTTGGATTTATACGGCGCTGAGGTTGGATTGAATTATGCGAATTTTCTTCCATTAAGATTTTGTGGGTACAGAAAGATAGGCTTATGCCTTTGATATCAGATATCTGCTAGGCAATAGCTCGGCGATGTTTACATAACACTAGATGGAGTTTGTCATTTTGTACTTCAGATAAGTAGGCTGAAACTATCACTGGTAGTTTGGATTTTTTTTAGGAAGGCATACTTGAGATGTTCAGGTAGTTATTTTAATTCTAGGGTAGGGGGTTCTTCATAAGTTGTTTTGGAAGTTCTTTCTTTTTCAAAAATAATATCTTCGTAGACTTTTAACTTATATGGAAAATTTGAAGTGGGTGAATCAATGGCCATGGAGGTTTCTTGTAGACTTTCAGTAGGAAGAGTTGAGGAAGAACAAAAATTAGAAAATTCATTGTCAGAAATGTTGTAGGAAGATTCATCACTTAAGATATCTAAGAAGAAATAGGAGTCATCATTCTCCAGGGTATTTTTCATCGAAGGGGTGATAGAGAAGGTCACTTCATCGTCGCCTACTCGTAGGAAGATCTTACCATTACTTACGTCAATGATAGCTTGGGAGGTTGAAAGGAAGGGTCGGCCAAGGATCAGGGGAACCTCGACGTCTCCTTTGATGTCCAATATGATGAAATCCACCAGGAAGATGAATTTGTCGACTTTGAACAGAACATCCTCCACTATTCCTAACGGGTATATAACAGATCTATCGGCGAGCTGGATACTCATGCGTGTGGGGTTGATGCTACCAATTCCTAACTTCTTAAATAACGAGAGGGGAATCAGGTTGATACTTTCACCTACGTCGGCCAATGCGTGCTTGACAAAAAGATCACCAAATATACACGGTATAGAAAAACTACCCGGATCACTGATCTTCTTTGGTAAACCATTTGTCAAGACAGCATAGCACTTAGCATTTAGCGTGACGTGCGATAAGTTCTCTAACTTCTTCTTATTAGTCAGAAGGTCCTTAAGATACTTAGCGTACTTCGGCATCTGGGATATTGCTTCGTGGAAAGGCAGATTTATGTGGATTTGCTTAAACATTTCTAAGAAGCGGGTATACTCATCATCTAGATGTTGTTTGTTAAGTTGGAAAGGGTATGGTGGAGTTGGATTATTTTTAAAGATGGGTGGTGGAGTGAGTTCTTTTTCTAAAGCAGAGAGCGGAGTGATAACTTCTTTTTCAGCAGGTGGAGGAATATTCAAAATGGGGGCGGAGCTTGCCTCGGGCTCTTCGCCACTCCGAAGAGTTATAGCTTTCGCTTGTTGTCTCAGCTTGGGCTTGGTATTGGCAGGAAGAGACCCGGCGGGTCGCTCAGAAATAATATTTGCGAGTTGTCCTACTTGATATTCTAGATTTTTAACGGATCCGGCTAGGCTTCTTATAGTTGTGTCATTAACATTCATATATTTTGAAAACATTTCCTCCAAGCTTGGAGGTTTTTGATAATTTTGAAGAGGTGGAGGTGGTACAGAAAAATCATTTTGTGATGGAGGGCGCATTGTGTTCGAAGGGTTACTCCACAAGAAATTTGGGTGGTTTCGTAAAGCGGGATTATAACTATTCAGAAAAGCAAAGCTCGGTGCCGAAAAATTTGCAGCAGAAAAATTATGAAAAGCATTCCTAGTCATATTATTAACATAATCTAATTGTTCAGGAGCAGGAGTTTCAGATTCCCATACCTGAGAGGCGGAGGCAGCAGTCATCTCCGTTATCTTTTTGCTTAATACTTCCACTTGCAAAGCAAGCTGGGAGATGTTATCTACTTCAAATATACCTACAGGTTTGTTTGGGCGAGGTGTAGGAACATTCCACTGATATGTGTTCATGGTCATGTCCTCGAAAAGCTCAAGAGCCGCTTCTGGGGTTTTGTGGTTTAAAGTACCACCGAAAGCTGCGTCTATCATTAACTTTATATTTTGATTTAGCCCGTTATAAAATTTCTGCACTTGTAACCATACAGGCAGCGCGTGAAGGGGGAATCGTCTTAATAGTTCTTTAAATATTTTCCAGGTTTCATAAAGAGATTCAGAATCTATTTGAAAAAAGGCAGAAATAACGTTCCTAAGTTTTGCAGTTTTAGCTGGCGGAAAATACTTCGTCAAAAATTTTTTGGTTAGTTGATCCCAAGTGGTGATGCTCCCTCTTGGCAGAGTAATCAACCACTATTTAGCTTTAGTTCTAAGGGAGAAGGGGAGGAGTCTTAGCCTAATAGCATCATTTGTAACACCATTGATCTTAAAGGTGTCACAAATCTCAAGAAAGCTTGTTATATGCATGTTCGGGTCTTCATCTTGATGTCCGTCATATTACTTATACTGCTGCACCATTTGAATTATTCTAGGCTTAAGTTCAAAATTATTATTAGCTATAGCAGGGCGAACGATGCTTGATTTTGTACCCTCTAGATTCGGTCATGCATAATAGGACAAAGGCCTATGAATGGCTTCCTCTACGATGGGCTCTTCCATTCTTAAAGTAGAAAATGACTCGAAATCCTCAATCGGTATTTATAGAGTAGGGCTTTGAAATCGTGATCTTCTCTGAAGAGTACGCTCAATTTTATGGTCCAAGTCCAAAATAACCAACAGATTTTTGTTGGTCATGCACTAGGAGAAGAGAAGATAAAGAAAGAGAAAATAAACTTAGGAAAAGAGAACAACTAAATTTTTTTTGAAATAGAATTTTTTAATGTTTGAACTCTCGAACTTCACAAGGGCTACCTGATAAGGGGTTCGCAAGGTACTAGACAAGATTGTGGTATTTAAGCCACATTTCCCTTTCTAAGAGAGTTAGGTGGTGTAGAAAAATTGTGAAGCGGGTTTCTATTAAGAGCGTTAATATTTTTTTTTGAATTTTTTTAATTTTTAAGAAAGAGGGTGAGAAAGAGAAGAGATAAGGGCAATAGGTTCGTGTTTTCAAATTATCAACAAAAGTTGCTCCCCGGCAACGATGCCAAAAACTTGGTGATCGCTTCTCGTGCTAGAGAAAAGAGAGCCGAACTAGCAATCCAACTAGGCAAGTATACCAATCAAATTGTAGCTAGGGGAGACAAGTGTTGTATTAAAATCCGGGAACCATCGAGTAATCTTACTCACACGAAAACTATTATCTTATCGAAGGAATGTTTGAGGGTTTAAGAGAAAGCTAATTGCGATTAAGAAAAGAAATATTGCGCTAAAAAGAGAACTACTTGTAGTTAAATAAAGAGCTATTAAAAGCGATCACAACGAAGTGTTGAAATGATGAAATGGAAAAGCACTCGATCGAGAATCACCTTGGAAAAAGTTGATTAAAATGCGATAATAAACCTAAGATTAATGGGGTAAAGGTCCTTGACCGTGGAGGTTCCCAAAGCTTGAACTCGCTTCTCTCGAAGTCATGCCCAACTGAGTTTAGGAAGTTCCGACCGAAATTTCGTCCAAATCGGAGTCCTAAAGCTCGCTTTATGCGGTGAACCCCACAATTGGATTTAACTCCAATCCAGGAGATTTAACGTCTGCCTCTCTCGAGGGGTGCGTGCAACTCTCTTTACTCCTGAGTGTTCACTTCAAACTACGAGCCTCTCAGCTAGCTAAGAGTGAAAACAAAGATGAAAATTATATATCGATGATGTAATTCCAAACATGAATAATCAAGAGTAAATCGAAGGCCTAAACCCTAAAAATAAAAAGTAAATTTAAAGCATCATAACTTAATCAACTCGAACCTCAGATCATCAAGATCGAGTCAGAGGAGTATTAGTTAATCATGGAGAAGTGGAGGAGGAGAGATGAGTAGAAGAACATTAAGAACAAAAAGCACAAGGGCACTTTATATTAATATTAAAAGAGAACTACAACTTTGAGTAAAGGGTTACATTTGCAATGAAATAAAAACCTATGATAGCATTAACACTAGGCTACAAGTGAATTTACAAAAACTACAACAAAAGGAGTACACTAAGCTAGGGATAAGAAAAGCATAAAATGAGAAAGAGAGAGAGCATAAAAATACTGAGAAACAAAGCGGCAGCACCTTCCCTCTCAACCCAAAACACTCTGGACACAAGGGGGGACCACTGAATTTATAGACTTTCTCACGGGTTGGTCACGCTCTCTATCATGCCCAGGAAGGGCGTGTCAGGAGGGCATGACATGTACAGAGTTGACCTCGAGCTCTGGATTCTTGCGAGAATGATTATTGATTCTATACAATGGCGGACACGCCCTGGGCCATGCCCGTGTAGGAGGGGCCTGTAAGGTACATCAAGTCTTAATCATTGGTCAGAAATCCGTCAGTCGTCGAAAAAGGAGGAACATGCCCCAAAGCACAGCCGTATAGGGGGGCGTGTCAGTATTATTGATGTGCAGCAACGAAAAATCTTTAAATGCGGTAGCAGGCTTCGGGATGAGGGTGACACGCCCAGGGAGAGCGTGTAAGGGGGGCGTGTCATGTGTTTTTCTCGGGATTTGGTCTCTGACATCAATCTTCCTCGGGATCGGGTTACACGCCTGGTGACATGCCTAGGGAGGGCATGTCAGGGGGGCGTGTCAGGTCATTTTGGCTGAAAGTTGTGAAAACCTGCAAAAAGAGAAGAAAACATTAGTAATAATAATATATACAAAAGGAGGTCAACATATAAGCTTACAAGACATGATTTGTGTATTAAAAACCTAAAAATATCCTAATAGTTTAGACTACAAAACGTATTATTAATTCACAATTCTGAAAAACTTCTCATAGTACTCAGCTATGCCATCTGACTTATTCTGCCTGAAGCTTTCATACTCCTGATTGAGCAAGGACTTCCTGTCTTCCCTCACTTCTTCAATCCCCTCCATGTAGACAACTAATGTGTCCAATATATCATTAGATATCTTATATTGGACAAGGTTTTGGAAGGTTGAGTCATATATGGCACTAACAATAATGTTTTGTGCCCTCTTATCCAATGTAGCTAAGATGATTTCATCTTTAGTCAACTCAGAATACTTCTTTAGAGTCTACAGATTTGCATCAAGGACTGATGTCTTCATTGGGATGAAGGGTCCTTCTTGTACTATGATGTATATCCTAGAATTAGATGTTTCCATGAAAAGTCTGACCCTTTCTTTATAGATACCAAAAGTCTCCTTCCTACCGAGAGGAATTTTCATGGATCCAAGCTCTTTGTGATTTTCACTTGAACCCATTTTGTCCTTCTGATAGCTGCCTTGGAGATCAACTCAGACTGTTAAGTCTATTCTTGAATAACCTCCCTCTAATACCACTTGAAAGTCTTAATTTCAAGAACAACTAAACACCCAGAGGGGGGTGAATAGGTCCAATTTAAAAATTCTTGGCAGCTTTTAGATTATTTTAACATAGAAATCAAAGCACACACAACACAGTACACAGTGATTTATAGTGGTTCCCTAATTGATGGGTACATCCACTTTCCCCCTTCACCAATCTAGTAATAAGCTATATTCGGCCAAACTTCCTTCCACTTTCTCAGATCCTCAAATCTTACAGCTCAGAGCCCAATTGGCTCCTACAACTCAGGCGCAAGCCCTACCACTTAGATCACCAAGATCCTATAACTCAAGTTCTTCCCAAGAACTCTACCTCAGAGTGAATCCACACTCCTACAGCTCAGGTAATCCTGCCCTACCTCAGCCTTTATAACCAGGCTTACAACTCAGGTAATCTCTGCCCTACCTCAGCCTTTATAACAGCAGGCTTATACCTCAGGACTTAGCCTTACCACTCAGATTCAAAATGAATCTTACACAGAATTAATCAATAAATTTGAATTACAGACAATAGAGGAAAGTCTTTGTGTCTGTCTACCTGGACTGAGCAGATTAAGCCCTAACTTCGTCTTCACAGCAACAAGATGATCCAACGATCTTGAATTGAAGCCCAACTTGTTTTGAAATCTACTAGAAGATCAATCTGCTTCTTCTTCAAAAAATTCTCCCGATCTAGACTGAGAAATTATCAGCCCTTCCTTCTTCTTCTTTGATCCAGCGAATTGATCTTCAGATTCTAGCTCGGATTGGAACAAAAAGATAACTTCAGCTATAGCACGCCTAGGCTGATTCGTCTTCCTCAGAGAATTACTCTGAACTTGTTGTAGCAGATGATGATCGCAACAGCTTACTCAAAAGCCCATCTGATTTGAACTTGAAGTTATTTGCTTCTGCAACAATGGCGGATGAAGACGATAACTTCGCTTCTCATTTTCTCAGAAAATTAATCAGAAAACTTAATTCGAAAAACTTCATCAGATCTCGATCACTTCGGCTATTTATAATCTTATCACATTGGCGAGATGATCGACACGTGTCTTAGTTTTAACGATGGTTAAAACCTCAGCTTAATTAACTTGAGATCCACTGTAGACTTATGATGACATTAATGTTGATTTGTATCGAATATGAACTATGTTGACTTGTTGACTTTGCTGAGTCAGCATCATTTTGGACTTAGCCAAAATCAACTAACTTTTCTGAAATCCTACGTTCAACAAACTTCAAGCTCATCTCGACAAAATCTGAGCTTAGCTTGACGAAATAGTGAAGTTGAGATCGACGAATTCTCTTAGCCCAGTTCTTTCTTCAGGTGAAGGTTGAGGTCGACGAACTTCGAGCTTGATTTGACAAAACAGTGAAGCTGAGATCGACAAATTCTCTCAACCCAGTTCTTTCTTCAGGTGAAGGCTGAGTTCGACAAAATCTCTGAACTCCGGTCTACGAAATCTGAACTCTTGTCAATGATTCTGATAGCTGAGTCCTTCTTATAGGTAAAAGATGAGATTGATGAATTATCTGAACTCCGGTCGATGAAAGCTAAGCTCAGTTTGACGAATTGTAGACTCAGCAATTTTGGACTTAGAATAATTTTTGCTCTGCTAGGCGTTGAGATAGTTGAGTGTATATCTCTCACTCAACACTTTTTACCTTAGACTATATTCTTCAGCTTTCTGCCTGATGGCGTTGAGAGAATTGAGTGCATAAGATTCAGTCAACGCTTTTTGCCTTAACCATATTTTTCAATTTTCTGCCTGATGGCGTTGAGAGCGTTGAGTGAGCTTGCCTCACTCAACTATTCTGGACTTAGCCGATTTTCTTGATTCTTCACAGTAAGGCTATGACAGGTTAACCGTGACTCAACGCTTCTAGTTGTATGGCATTGAGTGAGTTGAGCTCACGCAACAATTCTGGACTTAGCCGATTTTTGCTTTTGTAATACTATCAATCTTGAGTGCCTGCCTACTCTCAACACTACTAGCTGAATGGCATTGAGTGAGCTTGCCCCACTCAACAATTTTGGACTTAATTATATTTCTGAGTTTCCAGCTCTAGCTTGAGTCCACCTGTCATTGTCTCTTGAACTAGCTGTCCAATCATTGTGACAAAGACTAACCTGTATGAATGAACTTGACCATACGTCAAATACAACAATGTCTATCTCATTAACACATTTGACATCATCAAATCAGGGCCATTGGTATCAATGGACCCAACACTAGTAAAATCATCAAGAAGAGGTGAATCCTTATTCCAGCACTTATCATCACCAACAACCATTGTACATGGAGCAGGTTTAGCCCCAAGAAGACCTATCTCTTTTAAAAGATCCAAGGCATACTTCCGCTGTGAAAGAACTACAGAATTGGGCTTTTAGGAGATCCCAATCCTAAGGAAGTACTTGGGAGAACCCATATATTTTGTAACAAAATACTTAAGAAGATGCTTCTTTGCCTGGTAAATGCCCTTCTTATCTTTCCCTATAAGAAGAATATCATCCACATAGACTGCAATAATAACTAGGCCAGTCGAGGTCTTGCGAATAAATAAAGAGTGATCTACAGAACTTCGAGAAAACCCAACAATAGAAATAACCTTGCTAAACTTCCAAACCAGGCTCTCGAACATTGCTTAAGGACATAGATTGCCTTCCTTAAATTACAGACCTTAGACTCCCCCTGAGCAACATACCTAGGAGGTTTCTCCATATAGACAGTCTCCTATAAATCACCATAAAGAAATGCATTTTTAATATTCAACTGATACATCTCCCAGTCTCTATTATTAACCACAAAAATAGAACACGGATTGTAGTAATCCTAGTAATAGGAGAGAAAGTGTCAAAGAAAACCACATCGTACATCTGAGTAAAACCCTTGGTGATAAGCCGAGCCTTGTAATGACCAATTGTACCATCAGGAAGAAGTTTTATTACAAAGACCTAGTGACAACTAACCACATTAGCACTTGGAGGGGTAGGGACAAGAGTCCAATTAACCCTCTCAATCAGAGTTTTCATTTCTTCAATTATGGCGACATTCCAATAAGGAACAATAAGAGCCTTTTGATAGGTTGTCGGGAGGGCATTTGTTGAGAGAGAGAGAGAGAGAGCAAATCTCTTGGAGGAAGTGGACAGTCGAGCACAGAATACAACATTATGAATAGGATGTTAAGTGCATGTCCAAAATCCTTTATGAAGAGCAATTAGCAGATCAAGATCTATCCTTACTAGAGCATCAGATCTTTCAGGTTGGCGACTGCTGTCCCGGGAACTATTAGTGGTGGATTAGGGAGAGAACCAGAGTTAGGAGAAGAAGGAGGATACTTGAAGATAGTTGGTAAAGGGAGATATACAGGTTCAGGTGAAGGATCAGAGACAATGGGTAGAGAAGTGGTGTCATCAAAAGGTGGAAGTGGAGTAGTGTAGGAGACATAAGGAGTATCTTCAAAGAAAGTGACGTCCGTAGAAACATATTTTTTCTAGAGAAGAGGATCATAGCATTGATATCCTTTTTTGTCAAACAATAGCCTAGAAAAATGCACTTAACTGAGCAAGGAGAGAGTTTTTCACACCCATGGAGAGGGTGAGTAAACAAACGGTGTGCATCCGAAGACACATATATAACGTCCTGATTCACACTAGGCCCCTCGTATGCGATTTGATTTAAGAGACATGACTCAGGCTCGGGGTACACCAGATTCCACAAGCATCGAGTGCGTTGACTGGTGGGCCGGCGTCAAGTTATACTCGACACATAGGAAGAAGTGGACTTAGAATAATTTTATCCAGTAGGAATTCGTTGGGAATGATTTAGGTTAAGATAAGACAAGAAAAATTCATCGAATATCGCCAAGGATATCCAAAAAATTCGTCGAGCATGACTTGGATAGATTCGGTGAGACAAGTACAAATCGTCGGATATCATTGAGTGATACACGACGCATACGACTCATTTGACTTAAGGTATTTTAGGGAAAGGAATTTGTAGAGTATCGCTAGATATGCCTGATGAATTCATCGAGTGATACTCGACTAATTCGATGGGAAAGACTTGGGAAAGAGAGAGGCTTGTGGAAACAAAGGATAATTTGTCAGATATCATCAACGATATCCAACAAATTCATCGTGAATGACTAAGATAATTCGGTGGGATTCATCGAATATCATCGGGACTAACTTGAAGGGTTAGCCGATTTGTCAAACATATAAGGCGAATTGGACTTAAAAGATTTTTGGCTTGTCAAAGTTGTGAAGGATTCGTCATATTAGACTGAGCCGATTCGTTTAGACTTTACGGATAAATTTGATGATTCGTCGAGTATGAAGAGGGTTACTCGACGAATTTGACTTGGGGGTTTTGTGGCCCAAGTTGCACTCACTGACTTATACATATAGGCCTAACCGTGTTTCAGGGTGAGTGATGGATGGCTCCTTTGGACCGTTCTTTTCAAGAACACTTATTTAATATAATGATGGGTGGTCCAATGGTAGAGCTACACATGGCGAAGTAACCTAAACCCTAATCCCCTCTTATAAAAAGGAATATGAGGAAAACCTAGCCATCATTTTCACCGAGCCAATACCTGTGTTGAGCCCGATGGAAACGAAACTGTATTGGAGTCATATTTTATGAAGGAAGAACTTCTATCCATGATGAACGATCCCTACAAGGAAGAACGATGCCGCCAAGGAGGATATCAAGATCCATGGCTAGAAATTAGGTGAGATTCCTGTTAGTACCTTTGTCTTAGGGTTTTTTGTCTTCAACCTTTACTCTCTTCAATGTGTAGATAGTGGACTTGGTTCTGTGAAGAATGATGGTATAATGAGGGTGAATAAGGGAGGAGTATGTAAGACCCCCTTTTTTTTCAACCACCGGGGTCTTAGGCCCAGAATCGCCGCTTTGCGGTGACACCTTCACGTCCTGAAGGGTCATCACCACAAGGCGCCGATCCTGCCGGCCAATTCGATCACAGAAAGGTAGCACAATAACAGAAGTAAGAGCAATGCAGTACACAATAATAAATCACATATATAGAAATAAATCTCCACGAAGGGAGTGTCCACAGAAAACATCAGAGTACTATAAATGCGGGCTTATGCCCGGTACAAAATGTCCTCACTACAAGTCTCTCATGCGGAAGCAAAAACAGGAACTACTCAGAGTCGAGACTCACGGTCCCGGCTGTATGAACTTCGGAGCTAGACTGCCCCATCTCTAGGCGCACCGATCTCTGGGGCTGCTCCTCCATGCTGGGCTCCAAGATCCCCTAAATGATGCGGTTCGAAAACCGTTAGTCATAAAGACTAAGCCCTATCATCCCCTACCCCTTCCCCCATGGCTCCTAGGCACCGAGCGGAGAGGAAGAAAGGGAAGGACATGAAGGTAGAGATTAATCAAGAAACAGATGGCAGCGGAACTAATCTAGCAATTCTATGATAATATGACAGAAACAGAAAGTAAGGAAAGTAACCTTAACTTATGTGCGAAAACGCATAAGCCAAGGGATCTTCTGCAAGGCTCCCATCGTATAGAGTGTCCCATACCACCTATACGTTGGGGTGTCGGTTATCAAACAACAGCATATGTTTATATATTGAAATTAACCATTGATTTATAAACTTGCCCACACAAGCTTATAGACCAAGGGGTCGTTTTGCAGGTCCTAATGTATAAGCGTCCCATACCACTTATACTTTAGGTGTCAGGGTTAAATGAATCGATTATGCTATGACATGCAAGTGGGTATGATGAAACATGCAAGTGCAACTCACACACCCGACTCTGTGCACACAGACCTTTAGTTCCCCCTTTCGGAGCCGTTACCTCCCAGGATACCTCCGTAGTGGCGGACGGAAGCGGTGGGTTGGGCCTCGCCCACCTCAAAACCAGTAAAAGCACCACTGGTCTGACCTATCGTACGCCTCAACGCTTGGTGCACTAAGCGGACGCCTGCGTACTCTTGCCGGCTGGCGCACCGGACTTCTGTTGGCGAAGTGCTAATCACCCCGCCGAGTCAACGATATCGGTGTCGGTGCAATCGAACTCCCCGATATCGAAAAACCCACCACCTTAACTTTTCCTATCTTATGCACATGCAAGTTTATTCGTAAACACACAAAACCGAGCCGAAGCTCCCCGGACCAAAACGTCCGTCTCCAAACCAACCGAGCCGAAGCTCCCCGGACCATCCCGTCCGTCTCTTAACCAACCGAGCCGAAGCTCCCCGGACCATCCCGTCCGTCTCTTAACCAACCGAGCCGAAGCTCTCATCAATCTTCCTGTGCCAACAGTGTTTGTGAAAAGTGCAGCCCTAGTTACTAAGTTACTCTTGTCGGTTTGTTATTACAGTTTACGTTAGCCTAGGACTGCCCCCGGTATTCCCCGCGAAGGGCTCTCAAGGGGCACTAGGAACCAAGACGGCGGCATTACGGCCCGAAGTTCCCTTTCGCAAGGCACTTATTGTTATTGGTTTATCTCCCTTAACCCAATTCCCTTCTCATATTACGATAGACTATCCTAGGGTGATTTTTAACCTTCCTCTCTTCGGGAAAGGCGATCTTTCGCCGAAACCCGAGCACCTCTTAACTCTAGCTATCACCACTTCTCACTACTCTTTATACCTTCCTATTGTGATTTCCTCCACCATTGCCCACCCAGACAATATGATTAACTCCAATGCCTTCCTCAGATCATGTCCTATTGCATTTCACAAATTGCTATATGCAGACCGACCTAGACTATATGTCGAACCGGTTATGCAATGATCCAATACTCATCCAAATGCCCTAAATTATTTACTGGAGACTTACCATGATATAAATGACCTAAATCCAGAAAATGGAAATTTTCATAATTTATTTGGCATTAAATTAAATTCCTCGAAAATCCCAAGGGCTACCGGTTTGAACATGAACTACCCTAAGTTCTCATGCAAGATGTCCAGAAAATTTATGACAAATAGTAGGTTATCTCAGTAGGTTAAATCCAAGGTATCATAATTTTTCTATCATCAAAAGGGCATTAAAACAATTTTAGAAATAATCTCTATCTTTTGTTATTTATGAATCAAGTACTGAAAATATTCTTTCAAAAATTACAAATAATTTATGACATGCAGATAAAGGCCTAAAATTAGCTCTGGCCCAGTTTCATAATTTTTCAGTAATAAAATCATCCCTAAATAATTTTTCAAGCATAGAACCCCTTTTTAACTTTTGTGAAAAAAGTACTGGATGTACTCAACTAAAAATTATATAAAAATTCAGGGGTAATCATTCTGTTCTAAAATCTATATCTCCAAAATTTCATGAGATTTCAATTAACAGAGATTCCTAAATAATTAAATCATCATCTAAGGCCATAGCAAGCTTTACAAATGAAGTGCTAGCAATAATCAACATAAAATTCCAGAAAAATTGCTATAAGTTCTACCTGATCCAAAACTCACTCTACCCGAATTTCACAGTTTTTAAGTAAGGTTCAGTGACTGATTTTACCTATTTGATATTTTACCCTAAAACTAATGTTAGGTTTTTAAGGTATCTACTTGTCTCCAAATTCCCCAAGATTACATCCGGACCATTCTTATCAAGCTTTTGTCAACTCTACAGAGTTTCAAGGCAAAACAAGAGCAATTGCCCCCATGTCCTTCACAACCCTCAAAACCCTTCATTTAGGGTTTGAGCTTGGATCCTAGGGTAAACCAACCCTAAACCTCACCGTTTTTCTCCAAGCAGGTTATAACACCCTTCTAAGTCAGAGATCAGAAAATCAGCCTCTGTTGAGGTGATTTGACCTTTCCAAACTCTTAGTGCACTTTTTACTAAAAGGTGTCTCACTAATGCCTAGTTAAGGGTAGAAGATTTCCTACCCAAAACTCCTCCAAATCAGTTGGAATTTTGTACAGACCTAGGTTTTATAGCCAGGGACCACTCACCAAAATTTGGGAGGGTTTAGAGGTCATTTGACCACTTAAATAAATTCCTCTAAGTTTATTAAATTGAAACAAAAACTTTAGGCAAAGTATCTCCAAAAATTCCCATTTTTGGTCTGCCTTTAGGTATTGTTAAGGCTAATCCCCTGCCCAAATTTCAGGTCATTTGGACAAGGGACGAAGAGTGGGCATCCGTTTTAATTTCTGCCCAACTCTAGGTACAGCCCCCACTAAAACGGGTGCTGCGGCCGAACCGCTTACCCAAACGAGTTGAAACCAATTTTAGATTAATCTAGACTCGAAGGGCTACGACTTTCGTGTCTGGTCACTTTTCCTAAAATGGCCTCTAAGTGCCTCGTTTTGCAGCATTAAAATGTGCCAATCCAAGTATAATTTCCATACAAAATTATTTACATAATTTATATATTAAAAACAGTTTTTACTGTTCATCTTCTACAGAACCCGAAAACCAGACACAGAAACTCATATTTCCTGTAACTCTTTCGCGCTCCGTCACCGGTCGTCCGGTCACTTCCCTGGCCAGCCACCACCACCACCACCTCCGTTGAGGCGATGGCTATCGGTCGGCGGTGGTTTGGCCGCCGGAGGTGGCAGTTTCCGGCGAACTCAAGAATACATTTTTTTCAGGGTTTTCCATGAAAATGAGAGATGGGTCCGGCTCCGTTGAGCGCGAACTTCCTTTCTAAGAATCCTAAGATCTACCCATGAAAGAGAAGAAGCAGAGGAGGACCTTATTCGCGGTTTGGAGGCGAGAAGAACGACGGGGTGCCATGGCGCGGTGGTGGCGTTGCTGAACTTCTCTTACAGCAAGAACAAGGATCTGATCGTTTGATTGAGCGCGTAACCTTCTCCTCTTGCTCCAAGTGGGCTTTTATAAGTCAGCATGTGGGGAGGTGAAAGGGTAAAGCCTTAATGGTCATGAAGGCTCCTCCTAATAACATTTCGGTTACAGTGAAGGGATAAGAAACGGTGGAAGATGAACAGGTGTGTCCAGTTGGCGATTTCCTATCGGACCACATCTTCCTCCTTTATTATATAATTACAGAAGGAAAAACGGCCTGTAATTACTCCTGGTGTAACTTCCCACACCAGCATTTATTACCACGCGTGTTAGAATAATTTCGGGCCTGAACCGTCGTTTCGGCCAATGTCACGGGCGTGACACATAGGTCACGGGCGTGACAAGCCCGGATAGCCAATTCTGGGTTCGACGATCGTCGAACTGAGATCGACGATCATCGAAGGGTGGTCACGGGCGTGACACCTGGGTCACGGGCGTGACAGGCCCGGGTGGTTAGTTCTGGGTCGACGATCGTCGAACTGAGATCGACGGTCGTCGAAGGGTGGTCACGCCCTAGGTCACGGGCATGACACCTAGGTCACGGGCGTGACAGGCCCGAGTTTCAATTTCGACGATCTCCTTACGGAGATCGACGATCGTCGAAGGAGTCACGCCCTAGGTCACGGGCGTGACACCTTGGTCACGGGCGTGACATGCCCGGGCAGCAAGTTCGACGATCGTCTCACGGAGATCGACGATCGTCGAAGGAGTCATACCCTAGGTCACGGGCATGACACCTTGGTCACGGGCGTGACATGCCCGGGCAGCAAGTTCGACGATCGTCTCGCGGAGATCGACGATCGTCGTAGTAGTCACGCCCAAAGTCACGGGCGTGACGGGTCGGTCACGGGCGTGACCAACCCGTGACCCGAAACCTCGATCGATTTATTTCAATTTTTGGGCTTCACAGGGTTCTGTCACGACCAACCGACTCCTAGGGGTCTAGCCGGAAATGGGATATTACAAATCCCAATAAACAAAACAAAAATTTCGTCCCCGAAATTGAGGTTGAGCCTACGGGGATTTCTATCGGAATAAATTAAACTTGTAACATCCCATACGATCTTTCTATCGGGTTTAGGCGACTATTCGTTTGATAAACGAAGACAATCTCCCCAATAAACAAAAGATTAGCCCCTACCTTTCTGATTGAGTGCGCATGCCTAGGTCCTGAATTTTCCTTATCTAGTCTTAACTGTCCAAAACAAGAAGGCAATCTATTGTATACCGAGAGGTGGTGAGATGTACCTGACTGAACAACTCCGGGTATCTTTGCCTCATCAGGTCCTGCGGTTCCCAGGTGTGCTCCTCCTGACCGTGATTTCTCCACAGAACCTTGACTAAGGGGATCTTCTTGCGGCGCAAGATCCGTACTCCTTTGTCATCGATCCGGACCGGCTCCAAGTGAACAGATCGGTCTGAAGCTACCGGCCCTTCGGTGGTCAAAATCCGCTGCTCCGGGCATAGTAGAGCCCTTCTCAGCGAAGAAATGTGGAAGACGTCGTGTAGAGCTGCCAGCTCTGGCGGCAACTCTAGCCTGTAGGCTAGGGGTACGATCCGTTCCAGGATCCGGTAAGGGCCCATATACCTAGGGCTGAGCTTCTTCCTCCGACCGCGCACCCGTGAGACTCCGTGCATGGGCCGGATCTTCAAGAACACTCGATCTCCTACCCGAAACTCCACCTGACGATGCCGGGCGTCATAGTATTTAGCCTGTCTGCTCTGCGCCTCCAACATCCTATCTCTGATCAGTCTCACCTGAGCCTTGGTGTCTTCAACAAAATCCGATCCCAACACCTTCGGATCCTCGTCTTGAACCCAAGAAAGCGGGGTCCTACATTTTCTTCCATACAAGGCTTCATAAGGCGCCATCCTGATGCTGGACTGGTAGCTATTGTTATAGGAGAACTCGACCAACGGTAACATCTTCTCCCACGGCTCCCCTCGGTCCAGTATACACAGTCGTAGTAAATCCTCCAAGGTCCGGTTGGTGCGCTCTGTCTGCCCGTCCGTCTGAGGGTGGAAGGCCGTGCTAAAAGTCAATCGGGTGCCCAAATATGCCTGCACTGACCGCCACTCCCTGGATGTAAACCGTCCATCGCGGTCCGACACTATCGTCCGGGGCACGCCATGATATCGGATATACTGCTCCACGAACTTCCGTACCAGCACTCCCACCGAGTCATCCTTCCTGATCGGTATAAAGCGGGCCACCTTCGTCAACCGATCAACAATCACCCAGATCGAGTCGTTCCCCGTCCGAGACCGGGGAAGACCATGTATAAAATCCATAGCTATATCGTCGAACTTCCACTCCGACACCGGGAGTGGCTGCAGCAATCCTGCGGGGTTCCTGCACTCCGCCTTCACCAACTGACACGCCTCGCAATGGGTCACGAAGTACGTAATGTCCTTCTTCATGCCCGGCCAAAACATCGTCTTCTTCAGATCAGCGGTCATCTTTGTGATCCCCGGGTGCACAGAGTACCGGCTGCAATGCGCCTCCATCATAATATCCTCTCGGATCTGGCCTCCTGCGGGTATATATACTCTGCCTCTGAAATGTAGCAATCCATCTCTCAGGGAATAATCTCCTGTCGAACCTTCCTCCAAAGCTCGGAACATCGGCTCTGCCCACGCATCTGTCCTCTGTCCGTCCCGAATGCGATCCCGAATATCGTCTATGGCCACCATCGATGTCAGATACTCCCTATACAGCTCTGGATCATCCTCGGACACTAGGGATATCTGCATATCTCTGAATGACCGGACTAGCTCCATGGACATAACCTGGGGCCCAGCTTCGGAAGTGGAAGCTCGCCGGCTCAACGCGTCGGCCACCACGTTTGCCTTCCCTGGATGGTAGTGCATCTCATACTGATAATCTGCTAAGAACTCCACCCAGCGCCTCTGCCTGATATTCAGCTCCTTCTGCGTGTCCACGTATTTCAGGTTCTTGTGGTCGGAGTAGATGTCGCAGTGGACTCCGTAAAGATAATGGCGCCAGACCTTCAGAGCAAAAACGACCGCTCCCATCTCAAGGTCGTGCACTGGGTAGTTCTTCTCATGGGTCTTCAGCTGGCGGGAGGCATATGCTATGACGTGTCCGTTCTGCATCAACACTGCTCCCATCCCCTGGTATGATGCGTCGGTATATACCTGGAATCCTTCCTTTCCAGATGGAAGGGCCAGAATAGGGGCTGAGATGAGTCGGTCCTTCAGTTCCTGGAAAGCCGCCTGGCACTGCGGGGTCCAAACGAAAGGTGCCTCCTTCTTCGTCAAAGATGTGAGGGGGAGGGCAATCTGAGAGAACCCCTCCACGAACTTCCGGTAGTAACCGGCAAGTCCCAAGAAACTGCGTACATCGGTGGCTGTCTTCAACTGCGGCCAATCTCGAACTGCCCGAATCTTTGCCGGATCCACTGCCAACCCGGCTCCGCTGATAATATGGCCCAGGAAGGCCACCTCCTTCAACCAAAACTGACACTTGCTGAATTTTGCATAAAGGCGATGCTCCCGCAACCTTTCCAAAGTCAGTGCTAGATGCCGAGTGTGCTCCTCCTCCGTCCTAGAGTAGATCAGGATGTCGTCTATGAATACTATGACGAACACATCCAAGTAGGCCTCGAAGACCCGGTTCATGAGACTCATGAACGCCGACGGAGCATTCGTGAGCCCGAAGGGCATCACGGTGAACTCATACAGGCCATATCTGCTACTGAAGGCCGTCTTCGGGATATCCTCCTCCTGGATCCGTAGCTGGTAGTATCCTGACCTCAAGTCCAGCTTCGAGAAATAATGGGCTCCCTCCAGCTGGTCGAACAATTCGTCTATCCGTGGGAGCGGATAGGTATTCCGGACGGTCAGCCTGTTTAGTGCTCGATAATCGATGCACGGGCAGAGTGTCCCATCCTTCTTCTTCACGAATAGGACCGGTGCTCCCCATGGCGAGGAACTCGGTCTAACAAATCCTGCCTCAACCAATTCCTGCAACTGAGTCCGAAACTCTGCCAACTCCTTTGGGGCCATCCGATAAGGGGCCCTAGATGCCGGCTTGGCCCCAAGCACAAGCTGTATCTGAAAGTCCTGCTCTCGGTGTGGAGGTAGTCCTGGCAGTTTCTCTGGAAAGATGTCAGCGAAATCTCGCACCACCGGGATGTCTGTCACCGACTCCTTAACTTCCGCCATCTCAAATAGAATTTGATAGACCTCCTCTCCCTGCAGATGGGCCTTAACGGCCTGTACCGAAGATAAGAGTATACGAGAGATAGGTCTTATACCTTCGATGGTAATGAAAGAGTCCCCGTGTCTCACGGTGATCCTCTTCGCCTGACAGTCAATCTGGGCATGGTTCCAGTGCAGCCATACCATGCCCAGGATCAAGTCGTAGTCTGTCAGCTTCAAAATCGTCGCTGGAGCCTCGAATGCCTTTCCACCAATTTCTGCCTCCATATTGCAGTGATCCGTGGTAAGGAGCTCAGATCCATCCGGTAGTCGCACCCTCATCCTCGAGCCTGTGAACCGCTCCACGCCTTCCAGTCCTTCTACGAACGTCTCCGACACAAAGGAGTGAGTAGCTCCAGTATCGAACAGCGTGTGGGCCGGCTTGCCGCTGATGAAGACTATACCTGGGGTGATAGATATCTTAGGGTTCTATAGTGAGTTTTACTTTCCTTGCTAATCTATCTAGTGCGATTCAAAGTTTGACCATTGAAAGGGAAAATTCTATGAAAATAAAGAAGCATTGCGGCGTACCTGCGATGACCTGCTCCGGATTCCGAGGCTGCGCAAGGTCCAAAGCATATACCTGCTCTCTTCCCTGTCTACGATCTCCCTCCTGGTATCCACGACCGCGGCCGCGTCCTCGGCCTCCGTAATGCTGAGCTGGTGGGCCGCCCTGTGGTGCTGGAGGTGGTGCCCCCCTCATGGGGCAGTTCCTCCGAATGTGCCCAATCTGATGACAAAGGAAGCACTCCGGTGGGGGATACGCCATTCTCCCGGGTCTCGGCATCTCCTGCATCCGAAGAGGTGGAGGGGCCAATATCGCCTGTTCCCTCGGCTCCTGCCTCACGTCCTGACGAGGCTGGTCCTCTGTCCTCCTCCCCTCTGGTACAGCACCTCGTCGCTGGTCATTTCTACCTCTCCGTCCCTGATCGTCTGCTGGCCGTTTCCGGCCCCGGGTGGCGTGCCAATCTGCCTCAATCCTTTTTGCCATCTCCAAAATCCGGGAGATGGGCCTGTCAGAAACAAACAACAGAGCCTCCCTCAAGTCCTCCCGCAGGACCTTATAGAACCTCCTGATATACCCTGCCTCGTCCAGCTGGTAGGAATCTGCGTATCGGGCCAGATGGTCGAACTCTCGATGGTACACCACGGTCCGGGTGCCCTGCTTCAGCTGTAAGAACTGCTCCTCCAAATCATCCCTGGCTGACTGCGGAACGAAATGCTCCAGCAGTGCAGCCCTGAACTCCTCCCAGGTAACCTCCGCAACCTCCCTGTCGGCAAATGTCGTGTCCAATAGTGTCTTCCACCACCTCTTTGCATGGGACTCCAGGCAAGAGACAACTAGAGCCACCCTCTCCTCCCAGGGACACCGTATCCCGGTCAGCATCTCGTACATGATATCGAGCCACTCTTCCGTCCGAACTGCCGACTCTGTCCCCAAGTACGACGGGGGAGACAGTACTCGGAAGATGCTTAGCCAGTTGGCCCCCGGATTTGGTTGCGGGGCCGGAACCTGCTGGGCCCTGAAAGCCTCTAGGATGGCAGTCAGAGTCTGTCCCATGTCTGACTGAAGGAAAGGAGTGGGGACCGGTGGAGGTGGTGCAACACCCTGAGCCTGCTGAACTCCGCCTTGTGGCGTAGGCTGTGTTGGAGGCTGCGTAACAAAAACACATGCTGAGAAAATGTGCAAATATTACATAAAGGTGGACAATTTATATGTGATCCCCATATGGGCACACCACGCTTCCGCTGCTTAGTTTGTCCCCAAACTAAACTCGAGCGGGGGTGACCCAGGGTTAGTGGACTGCTACCTTTTCGGATCGATGTTTCGCTCTGATACCACTTGTAAGACCCCCTTTTTTTTCTTTTTCAACCACCGGGGTCTTAGGCCCAGAATCGCCGCTTTGCGGTGACACCTTCACGTCCTGAAGGGTCATCACCACAAGGCGCCGATCCTGCCGGCCAATTCGATCACAGAAAGGTAGCACAATAATAGAAGTAAGAACAATGCATTCCATAATAATAAATCACATATATAGAAATAAATCTCCACGAAGGGAGTGTCCACAGAAAACATCAGAGTACTATAAATGCGGGCTTATGCCCGGTAAAAATGTCCTCACTACAAGTCTCTTATGCGGAAGCAAAAACAGGAACTACTCAGAGTCGAGACTCACGGTCCCGGCTGTATGAACTCCGGAGCTAGACTGCCCCATCTCCAGGCGCACCGATCTCTGGGGCTGCTCCTCCATGCTGGGCTCCACGATCCCCTAAATGATGCGGTTCGAAAACCGTTAGTCATAAAGACTAAGCCCTATCATCCCCTACCCCTTCCCCCATGGCTCCTAGGTACCGAGCGGAGAGGAAGAAAGGGAAGGAGATGAAGGTAGAGATTAATCAAGAAACAGATGGCAGCGGAACTAATCTAGCAATTCTATGATAATATGACAGAAACAGAAAGTAAGGAAAGTAACCTTAACTTATGTGCGAAAACGCATAAGCCAAGGGATCTTCTGCAAGGCTCCCATCGTATAGAGTGTCCCATACCACCTATACGTTGGGGTGTCGGTTATCAAACAACAACATATGTTTATATATTGAAATTAACCATTGATTTATAAACTTGCCCACACAAGCTTATAGACCAAGGGGTCGTTTTGCAGGTCCTAATGTATAAGCGTCCCATACCACTTATACTTTAGGTGTCAGGGTTAAATGAATCGATTATGCTATGACATGCAAGTGGGTATGATGAAACATGCAAGTGCAACTCACACACCCGACTCTGTGCACACAGACCTTTAGTTCCCCCTTTCGGAGCCGTTACCTCCCAGGATACCTCCGTAGTGGCGGACGGAAGCGGTGGGTTGGGCCTCGCCCACCTCAAAACCAGTAAAAGCACCACTGGTCTGACCTATCGTACGCCTCAACGCTTGGTGCACTAAGCGGATGCCTGCGTACTCTTGCCGGCTGGCGCACCGGACTTCTGTTGGCGAAGTGCTAATCACCCCGCCGAGTCAACGATATCGGTGTCGGTGCAATCGAACTCCCCGATATCGAAAAACCCACCACCTTAACTTTTCCTATCTTATGCACATGCAAGTTTATTCATAAACACACAAAACCGAGCCGAAGCTCCCCGGACCAAAACGTCCGTCTCCAAACCAACCGAGCCGAAGCTCCCCGGACCATCCCGTCCGTCTCTTAACCAACCGAGCCGAAGCTCCCCGGACCATCCCGTCCGTCTCTTAACCAACCGAGCCGAAGCTCTCATCAATCTTCCTGTGCCAACAGTGTTTGTGAAAAGTGCAGCCCTAGTTACTAAGTTACTCTTTTCGGTTTGTTATTGCAGTTTACGTTAGCACAGGACTGCCCCCGGAATTCCCCGCGAAGGGCTCTCAAGGGGCACTAGGAACCAAGACGGCGGCATTACGGCCCGAAGTTCCCTTTCGCAAGGCACTTATTGTTATTGGTTTATCTCCCTTAACCCAATTCCCTTCTCATATTACGATAGACTATCCTAGGGTGATTTTTAACCTTCCTCTCTTCGGGAAAGGCGATCTTTCGCCGAAACCCGAGCACCTCTTAACTCTAGCTATCACCACTTCTCACTACTCTTTATACCTTCCTATTGTGATTTCCTCCACCATTGCCCACCCAGACAATATGATTAACTCCAATGCCTTCCTCAGATCATGTCCTATTGCATTTCACAAATTGCTATATGCAGACCGACCTAGACTATATGTCGAACCGGTTATGCAATGATCCAATACTCATCCAAATGCCCTAAATTATTTACTGGAGACTTACCATGATATAAATGACCTAAATCCAGAAAATGGAAATTTTCATAATTTATTTGGCATTCAATTAAATTCCTCGAAAATCCCAAGGGCTACCGGTTTGAACATGAACTACCCTAAGTTCTCATGCAAGATATCCAGAAAATTTATGACAAATAGTAGGTTATCTCAGTAGGTTAAATCCAAGGTATCATAATTTTTCTATCATCAAAAGGGCATTAAAACTATTTTAGAAATAATCTCTATCTTTTGTTATTTATGAATCAAGTACAAAAAATATTCTTCCAAAAATTACAAATAATTTATGACATGCAGATAAAGGCCTAAAATTAGCATTGGCCCAGTTTTATAATTTTTCAGTAATAAAATCATCCCTAAATAATTTTTCAAGCATAGAACCCCTTTTTAACTTTTGTGAAGGAAGTACTGGATGTACTCAACTAAAAATTATATAAAAATTCAGGGGTAATCATTCTATTCTAAAATCTATATCTCCAAAATTTCATGAGATTTCAATGAACAGAGATTCCTAAATAATTAAATCATCATCTAAGGCCATAGCAAGCTTTACAAATGAAGTGCTAGCAATAATCAACATAAAATTCCAGAAAAATTGCTATAAGTTCTACCTGATCCAAAACTCACTCTACCCGAATTTTACAGTTTTTAAGTAAGGTTCAGTGACTGATTTTACCTATTTGATATTTTACCCTAAAACTAATGTTAGGGTTTTAAGGTATCTACTTGTCTCCAAATTCGCCAAGATTACATCCGGACCATTCTTATCAAGCTTTTGTCAACTCTACAGAGTTTCAAGGCAAAACAAGAGCAATTTCCCCCATGTCCTTCACAACCCTCAAAACCCTTCATTTAGGGTTTGAGCTTGGATCCTAGGGTAAACCAACCCTAAACCTCACCGTTTTTCTCCAAGCAGGTTATAACACCCTTCTAAGTCAGAGATCAGAAAATCAGCCTCTGTTGAGGTGATTTGACCTTTCCAAACTCTTACTGCACTTTTTACTAAAAGGTGTCTCACGAATGCCTAGTTAAGGGTAGAAGATTTCCTACCCAACACTCCTCCAAATCAGTTGGAAATTTGTACAGACCTAGGTTTTATAGCCAGGGACCACTCACAAAAATTTGGGAGGGTTTGGAGGTAATTTGACCACTTAAATAAATTCCTCTAAGTTTATTAAATTGAAACAAAAACTTTAGGCAAAGTATCTCTAAAAATTCCCATTTTAGGTCTGCCTTTAGGTATTGTTAAGGCTAATCCCCTACCCAAATTTCAGGTCATTTGGACAAGGGACGAAGAGTGGGCATCCGTTTTAATTTCTGCCCAACTCTAGGTACAGCCCCCACTAAAACGGGTGCTGCGGCCGAACCGCTTACCCAAACGAGTTGAAACCAATTTTAGATTAATCTAGACTCGAAGGGCTACGACTTTTGTGTCTGGTCACTTTTCCTAAAATGGCCTCTAAGTGCCTCGTTTTGCAGCATTAAAATGTGTCAATCCAAGTATAATTTCCATACAAAATTATTTACATAATTTATATATTAAAAACAGTTTTTACTGTTCATCTTCTACAGAACCCAAAAACCAGACATAGAAACTCATATTTCCTGTAACTCTTTCGCGCTCCATCACCGGTCATCCGGTCACTTCCCTGGCCAGCCACCACCACCACCACCTCCGTTGAGGCGATGGCTATCGGTCGACGGTGGTTTGGCCGCCGGAGGTGGCGGTTTCCGGCGAAATCACGAATACATTTTTTTCATGGTTTTCCATGAAAACGAAAGATGGGTCCGGCTCCGTTTAGCGCGAACTTCCTTTCTAAGAATCCTAAGATCTACCCATAAAAGAGAAGAAGCAGAGGAGGACCTTATTCGCGGTTTGGAGGCGAGAAGAACGACGGGGTGCCATGGCGCGGTGGTGGCGTTGCTGAACTTCTCTTACAGCAAGAACAAGGATCTGATCGTTTGATTGAGCACGTAACCTTCTCCTCTTGCTCCAAGTGGGCTTTTATAAGTCAGCATGTGGGGAGGTGAAAGGGTAAAGCCTTAATGGTCATGAAGGCTCCTCCTAATAACATTTCAGTTACAGTGAAGGGATAAGAAACGGTGGAAGATGAACAGGTGTGTCCAGTTGGCGATTTCCTATCGGACCACATCTTCCTCCTTTATTATATAATTACAGAAGGAAAAACGGCCTGTAATTACTCCTGGTGTAACTTCCCACACCAGCATTTATTACCACGCATGTTAGAATAATTTCGGGCCTGAACCGTCGTTTCGGCCAATGTCATGGGCGTGACACATAGGTCACGGGCGTGACAAGCCCGAATAGCCAATTCTGGGTTCGACGATCGTCGAACTGAGATCGACGATCGTCGAAGGGTGGTCACGGGCGTGACACCTAGGTCACGGGCGTGACAGGCCCGGGTGGTTAGTTCTGGGTCGACGATCGTCGAACTGAGATCGACGGTCGTCGAAGGGTGGTCACGCCCTAGGTCACGGGTGTGACACCTAGGTCACGGGCGTGACAGGCCTGAGTTTCAATTTCGATGATCTCCTTACGGAGATCGACGATCGTCGAAGGAGTCACGCCCTAGGTCACGGGCGTGACACCTTGGTCACGGGCGTGACATGCCCGGGCAGCAAGTTCAACGATCGTCTCACGGAGATCGACGATCGTCGAAGGAGTCACGCCCTAGGTCATGGGCATGACATGCCCGGGAAGCAAGTTCGACGATCATCTCGCGGAGATCGACGATCGTCGTAGTAGTCACGCCCAAAGTCACGGGCGTGACGGGTCGGTCACGGGCGTGACAACCCGTGACCCGAAACCTCGATCGATTTATTTCAATTTTTGGGCTTCACAGGGTTCTGTCACGACCAACCGACTCCTAGGGGTCTAGCCGGAAATGGGATGTTACAGAGTAAGAGCTGAAGGCATTTTTGTATAAATGGTTAAAGGAGGAAGATGAACTGATGTCATTTGTTGGTCTTCAAGATGCGTGCAGAAATCAGTTTTCTGTGCGCAGCAGATTTCAAGGTCATTTTTGAGTATGGTATGGCCATATTCAGGTCTTGGGCCGAACAGAAACAATGTAGTCTTCGGAAATACCTTTCCAACAGATGGTTACACATTCCCATGGGGTCTCTGTAGCTCCTTTAATGAACAAATGATTGTCGGATCTCAAGTGAACAAATGATTGTCAGATCTTCGAGCGAACAAATGGTTGATGGATCTTTAAATGAAAATCGGTAAAGATGCATCTTAATAATAATATGTGAATGTGTAATATATAGCTTGAGGTGATCAAAGTGGGTGGAAGAACATGGGAGGTATTCCTAGCAAGCTATGTTAATAATGTAGAATAATAAATGATATGGTTAATGTTGTATGATTTAGAATCTAGAAAAGATATATGACTTGATATGCAGGTGCCTGTGGATCATAGAAATGTGGTGGATGAGGAAATGCCCAAGGCCATACTATATTATGAGCCTTAATATTGGAGAAATTAATAGAGTCCACTGCTTGGAGTTGTGTATCCCTACAGGTAGCAATGTAGGACTGGTATGTGGTATAAGGTGGCTTCCCACTTGTGATAATGATGAACCCTTGTGTGCTTGGGAGCATGAGAATGCGAAAGGGTGTAAGTGCATGAGTATTTGACCGCACTGGATTGATTTAATGATAAGGGACACAATATGGATCCCTTGAGTGCTATTGAGCACTAGATTTGTTATAATGAGAAGGGACTCGATTGGAGCCATTGAATGTGATAGTATGGTTATGTGAATATGCATGCGGTGTGAATTGACATGCGGTGTGATAATCCTTATTTAAGGATAGTGTGGCAGGTCTACAGGCTTGCCAGTCGTCACACCAATGGGAGTTAACAGATAGACTTTGGGCGTTTGAGCTTGGTCCTCGGTGCTCACACCCGAGGATCCTTCCATTCCAAGTGGACGTTTTGGCTGTGTCCTCGGTGCTCATTCTCGAGGCCCTTTCCGTGCCACACCGAAAGGCCAGTTTGGGTTGTGTTCTTGGTATACATCAACCCGAGATCCCTCTGAGCCGCAGTACGCATGGGCTCTGCTATTGTGTTCTTAGCATTGAGGCGTACGGAGTCCTAGGCCAGGTAGTGTTGGTACCAAACTAGTAGTGGATATGCCCGCTCTACTGTCACCATCTAGCCTCGATGGATGACGCCTGAGAGGTTAGCTACCTACTTGAAAAGGGGGAACTAAAAGACAGTATCGTCATAGAAATGTGTGTGTGTGTGTGTGTGCATGGGTGAGTCATCATGTTGCATTCATAACATTACATTGTTTTACATTGCAGAAGATCCTTATCATATAAGTTTGTATGGTCACTCTTATATAATGAGTTACTTACTGTTAAGTCGATCCTTAACTAATAAATCTATATGGGCACTTTTATAAGTTAAGTATCATTCCTGTATTAGAAGTAAATACGTTGTGGTTGAATGATGTTATACTCTTACTTAATTGCTATATAGAATAATGTTATTGCTGCTATTCATTACTACTGTTACATCTCATGATATGTAAATATATACCACATGCTTGCACTTACTGGTTATTTTTATATATCATACCATTGCTCCTTCTACCGCCTGGTGCCTAAGAGCTGTCGTGGTGAGCGGATATGATATCCATTTAGTCTTTATGACTAATGGTTGCTACGTCTTCTATTTTAGGAGAAAACCCAGCAGATACAGCAGCAATAGCGGGTCATGCAGGAGGGCAGCCAAGCCAGGGTAATAGGGCCTGATACGATGATACCTCTGCTGCCTTCGGTGACTGATGTGAGTTTTGAGAGACTCATGGTTTAGCCCTTTGGGAAATCTTATGTACTCTAATATTAAAAAAGCTTGTAGCTTCTTATTATTATTGTACTTGTTTGGACTTATACTAGTGTGCAATTTTGACTTATATATATATTCTTTATGTTGGGTTGCATGAATGATATTGGTGTAGCCGACAGGATATCCATCTTGTTGTACAGGTTAGCCCGTGTTCTGACGCAACCGCAAGGAAGCTGTTCTGGGCAAAAGACTTCCCTTGACCATGTGTTGTGTTCCGGGAGGGGGTCATACAAATGATATTAGCTTGCAACGATCTTGAACTAAAGAAGTTATTAAACATTGGTACCACCCCCGCTCGATTGGTCAATTTGCAGACAAACTGACATAGCAAAAGCAGTGGTGTACCCATGTGTAATTCACACTAAGTATGTCCAGTTGTTATCCTACCATTAGCCAACCTGACCTTAGGTTTGTACCTTTATACGTAGATCTCGATGAGCACAGAACCAGTAATGGGCACTCCTGCCCCTTCTGTCCCTACTCAGTTTCAGCAGTCGGAGTTGGGACAGACGCTCACAGTAATTTTTGATGCGTTTAGATCCCAGCAGGTCCTGGTGCAGCAACATGCCCTGGGTTCCAACTAGTTGAGTACCTTCCAAGCCCTCTCCCCTCTTGTTTACCATTGGACGGAGTCGGCTGTTTGTACTTAGGAGTGGCTAGATACTGTGCAAGAGTTGATGGCCGGAATAAGATGCCTAACCAGTATGGCTACCACCTTAGTTATTTCTGTCCTAGAGTTGCATGCCAAAAGGTAGTGGAAGTCCCTCATGTGCTCCACTTTTAAAGGACGTGTATACACCGACATCAACTGGAATGAATTTTCGGATGCCTTCTTAGAGCATTTCAATCCTTCCATGGTTCGTGATGAGCTCGAAGAAAAGTTCCTACAATTAAAACAAGGATCCAAGTCAGTGATAGAATATCAGCGAGAGTTTTTGCATCTTGCAAGATTTGCTGACACCTATGATTTGGATGACCGCGGGTACGCAAAACGGTTTTACAAAGGCTTGCAAGATCCCCTAAGGCAAGCATTTTTGTTTATAGCAGATGCGAGTTTGGAGGAAATAATTGATATGGCAAAAAGGTTGGAGGCAGATCACTTGGGAGTCCAAGCTAGTAGTAAGAGACCCTCCAAGGGTGTTATTGAAGCAGGTCCCAGCATTAGGAGGAGACAAAGTAGTAGAGGTGGAAGAGGAAACCAAAGAGGTGGCAGACATTTCCACCAGAATTTTAGGATGAAAAGTCTGGGCCTGTAGTTAACACTACCTCCACCCCCGCAGTTCCAACCTCATCAGCTACCCGAAGGGCCATTCGGGTGAGTCTGTTTTCACTATAACCAGCTGGGCCACATCTGACATTATTGTTTGCAACTAGGTGGAGATGCTCCCCCTGTCTTTGCATCGGAAGCTCTGCGAGGATGAGGGAAAGGTCATGGTCGAGGACGAGGACAACGAGAAAGGAATCCTTGACCTGCTAGAGAGAAGATGTTTGCTCTAGACATGGCTCAGGAGTATAATCCTCAGGATATGATTGCAGGTATGAAGTAATTTAATTAATATATTTATGAGCATTCATCCTTATCTTGTATGAGTTGCGTTAGGAATCTAGCATTGAAACTATTATAATTTGATACTTAGGCATCGTGACTGTTAATAGGAAACAAGCCCACACCTTATTTGATACCGGTGTCACTCATTCGTTTGTCTCGGCGAACTTCATAAAAAATTTAGTTGGCGTGCAATATTTCATCCTTGTCACTCGGAGAGTACGCCTCCCAGATGGCTACGAGATGACTTCGTTTGCCAAGTGCGATTTAAATGTATATACAGGAGGAAAGTTTTTTGAAACCCCTATAATGGTACTGAGAATGCCAGAATTCGATCTTATTCTGGTCATGACATGGTTGGACTAGCACCATGCAAGATTGATTGTGAGGCGAAGCAAATCACTTTGAGGCATGGAGACTCTAAGGTCATTTTCCAAGGCATTAGATTCACACCCCAAATGTTGTTATCTTCAATTCAGGCTCTTAAGGCCCATATGAAAGGGGAAGATGTGTATATGATATGTTTTGAATTAAAAGAGATGGAGGCAAGTATGAAAGATGTGTTAGAAGTACGGGATTTTCCCGAGGTATTTCCCGAGAAGCTGTCGAGATTACTCCGACATAGAGAAGTGGACTTTCTGATTAAATTAGTACCGGGAGCCAAGCCCATCTCTCGGACCCCTTACAGAATGGATCTAAAGGAACTCTCTGAGTTTAAGGTTTAGTTGTAGGAGTTGGTGGAATTAGGGTTTGTTCGTCCCAATTCATCACCCTGGGGAGCCCCTTTTTTGTTTTTTAAGAAAAAGGATGGGTTCCTACGGTTGTGCATAGACTATCGGGAACTCAACCGACTGATAGTGTGGAACACCTATCTGTTACCCCGGATCGACGAGTTATTCAATCAGTTGGTAGGAGTGCATTGGTTTTCCAAATTAAATTGGCGCTCGGGGTACTATCAATTGAGGATTCAAGAGGAAGATATTTAGAAGACAGCGTTCAACTCGAGATATGGTTTATACAAGTTCACCGTGATGCCTTTCGGGCTCATGAATGCCCCTTATGCATTCATGTGTTTGATGAACAAGGTGTTTGAGCCGTATTTGGATGTCTTTGTCATCATCTTCATTGATGACATTCTGGTCTACTCGAAGACAGAAGAGGAGCATGTTGAGCACTTATCTTTAGTTTTAAATAAACTGAGAGAGCATTCCCTATTTGCTAAGGTTAGCAAGTGTGAGTTCTAACTCCGATAAGTTCCCATCTTGGGCCATGTGATTAGTGGTCTTGGATTAGCAGTAACCCCGGCCAAGGTGCGTGCCATGAAGGAATGGTCTCCTTTGAAGTCAGCGGCCGATGTAGGAAGCTTTCTTGGACTTGTTGGATATTATCGCAAGTTTTTGAAGGGATTTTGGAAGATAGACCTTTCTCTCACCGCTCTGACAAAGAAAGGTGTGCCAAATGATTGTACACCCTAGTGCGAGGCTGCATTTCAAGATCTGAAGTATCGACTAACCACCGCACCGATCCTAGCTCTTCCATCAGGGAAAGAAGGATTTCAAGTTTACACTGATTCCTCCTACCAAGGAATGGGAGTAGTGTTGATGCAGCATGGGAATGTGATTGCTTACGCTTCAAGATAGTTGAAGAAGCATGAGGTAAATTACCCAGTGCATGATTTGGAATTGGGAGCAGTGGTGTTCACCTTAAAGGTTTGGAGACATTATTTATATGGCATCCACTGCGAGATCTTTTCGGGCCATTAGAATTTGAAGTATGTTCATACTCAGAAGGATTTGAACTTGAGGCAACGGCAGTGGCTAAAATTCTTGTGTGATTATGAGTATACATTGAACTACTACCCCGGGAAAGCAAACTCTGAAACAGAAGCATTGAGCAGAAAGGTAACAAAGTCGAGCCCCAAGTCTCGGATAATGGCTATGGAATTGGCTCAAGTGCTGATCATTCCAAGACATATGCAGAATACCTGGCTTCCATGAGGATAGTTTATGATATTCGAGATCAAATTCGGGCCGATCAGGGGAAGGATATTGCTTTGGCCTCGGTTTTTAAGGCCGTGGAGAGAGTATCAACAAAAGGATATATGCTAAACAAAGATCTATTGTATTTCTATGGCAGTCTTTACATTCTCGCATGCGGTGGGATTCGGGAAGATATTTTGAGAGAGGCTCATTGCACTAAGTATTCAGTGTACCCTGGAATTGCCAAAATGTATACTGACTTGAGAAGGACCATGTTTTGGCCGGGGATGAAGAAGGATGTCACATACTACGTTACACACTATGAGGCTTGTCAGAAGGTGAAGGTTGAGTGCAAGAGCCCTAGTGGATTGTTACAATCATTTCCCATTACAGAGTGGAAATTAGAGGGTATCTACATGGATTTTGTTCACGGTCTTCCCCAATAACGATCAGGGAATGACTCAGTTTGGGTGATTGTGGATCGCTTGTCCAAGGTCGCTAGGTTTATCCTAATGAGAAAAGAGACACGTGTAGACATATTGGTACGTCTCTTTATGGAACAGTTTGTACGGTACCATGGGGTGTCTAAGATGATAGTCTCAGACCGTGACGGTCGTTTAACCTCCAAGGAATGGAAGGAAGTTCAAGAATATATGGGCTCCTGCCTTACCATTAGTATAACTTTTCATCCTCAGATGGATGGCCAGTCTGAGAGGACCATTAGAACCATGGAAGATCTGTTAAGATTGTGCTTATTGGACAAAGGATAGCAATGGGAAAGGCTCTTACCATTGGTGGAATTCTCTTACAACAACAGTCATCAAGACAGCATCAGAATGGCAACCCACGAAGAGCTTTATGGGAGGAGGTGTAGAACACCTTTATCGTGGATGCAGGATAAAGACCCGAGGGTTTTGGAGTTAGGTCAAATTTTGAGCAAACTCCCTCTGATACCACTTGAAAGACTTTGATTCAAGAGACTAAACACCTAGAGGGGGGGTGAATAGGTTCTAATATTTTTGTGTCTTTTTGATTTTAAGGCAAACAGAAGTTTGTAACTACTTGTAGCATAAAATAATTCTATCTACAGAAATTAAATGCAACACAGCAAACACCAGATCTATAGTGGTTCCCCAAGATATGGGTACATCCACTTTCCCCCTTCGCCTATCCAGTAGATAACTGGATTCAGCCTAACTTCCTTCCACTGGCTCGGATCTGCAGATCTTATAAACTCAGAACCCAAAATGGTTCCTACACCTCAGACTTTACACAAGTCCTACCTCAGATTCTTCCCTGAATCCTATCTCAGGCCTCAACCCTACCTCAGCCTTTATAATTAGGCTTACAACTAAGACTTTCCACAATTCCTACCTCTGGCACACAGCCCTACCTCAGCCTTTATAATTTTTGGCTTATAATCTATGATCTAATAATAGATCCTATAAGAGTTTGTTAGTAATAAGTTTCAGAAAACTTCGCCAGCTAGATTCCCCTGTTGATGTTGTATTCTTGATCAGTTCTTGTATAAACTGATTCTTCTGATCCAACCTAACTTAGCTTTTCAAAACTTCTTGATTAGGACAAATAAGGTGGATCTACTCTTCAAGTTGAAGTTGATCTTCAGTCAGCTTCTTCCTTAGATTCAGATTGAACTCTGAATCTTTTTTGCAGACAGACCTTGATCTGTCAGAATTCTTCTTTATGATCTAGAGATCTTTTCACGTTGATGATTATGAATCGTTTCTGATCTGGCTCTTATATAGAGCTTGCTCCATGGTTACCGGCTGATCCGGTTCATAACGGACTTCTGACAATTCTGACAGTGGTGTCAGACCGGTTAGTTATGACAGTTGTCAAGTCACCAGTAATGTCACCAGGTTCTTCTGTGTCTTTCCAACTCAGCACACAACACTCAACAGACTGCACCACATGTGTCGACACATATAGGCTAAGTGTCAACACAAGTTTTCAAGGTGTCGACACAAATACTCCAAGTGTCGACACAGTCATACTTCTGCTTCTCGACAATGCTTTTTGTTGTATGTGTCGACACAAGTCCTGTGTGTCGACACAGCAGCTTCTTGTCTCGAAATATCTGTTGCTTACAGATGGCGTTGAGTGTTTGTCAAATGGCGTTGAGTGTGTGTCGACACAAGTCCCGTGTGTCGACACAATTACTTTTGAACTCGACACAACCTTTTGAGAGTTGGTGTGTCGACACAAGTCCTGTGTGTCGACACAATTGCTTAAGGTGTGTACATAGCTCCTGGATGTCGACTCATCTTCTGATTTAAGTGTCGACACAATTCTGTTTTGAGTTTTCGACACAATTCTGGATGTCGACACAATTGCTTCTTTAGGTGTCGACATAGCTTTGAGTGTCGACACAGCTTATTAATAAGTGTCGACACAAATTTTGGGTGTCGACACAACTTCCCTAAGTGTCGACATAATTTGCCTGTGTGTCGACAAAGCTTGCTTGAGTGTCGACACATGTTTCCTGAGTGTCGACTCAACTTCCCTGAGTGTCGACACAATTTGCCTGAGTGTCGACACATCTTGCCTGAGTGTCGACACAGCTTGCCTGAGTGTCGACATAATTTCTTCACAAGTGTCGACACTTGTACTTAGAAAATTTTCCTTCAAATTTTTAAAACCTGCACAAAAAAACTCAAACTTCTATCAAATACACATTGATGTATATCATTGACTAAGTTGTGGCTTCTCCAAATCTAGTACACATTTTCCAATGTACCCAACAATCTCCCCTTATTTGGAGAAGTCATAACCTCTAGTCAAAGATATACATCTCTTAAGATAACAAAAAAATTGTAATATAAGTAAAAACATTTCAGAGCAGGATATTACATAATCAATGTAAACGACAAACACCTAATACTGAAACAGATTTTATTAATCAGTAAAATTATGGTTTACAAGAACTTCTTATAGAACAAAAAAACAAATGAGTACATTGTTCTATTACATAAACCTAGCAATCCTATTACTGACTAGGCTCCTTAATAACTATTCCTTTGCCAGGCTTGATTTTAGCCTGCACAGAAGGTTCAGCATCTTCAGCTGGCTTTTTCCCTTTGAGAGCTTTCTTCTACAATTCTTCAGCCTTGATCTTCTGTCTCTCAAAATAGTGGAAAGGTTTGGGGAAGTACTTGCTTGGCTCTTGAGCATTAGCAGGTAGCTTCCCAGCCTTAGCACTTCTTCTATGCTGAAGAATTGCCTCTTGTCCAGCTTGATATTTATTCCATTCTTGCTCACAATACCACTTACCCCTGTCATGGGTTTTATCCTTAACAGCTTTCCAGGCAGTAAGAATGATATTTCTAGAAGTTGGGCTCCACTGTTCAAAATTTGGCTTCAGCTCAGCCTGCTCTCTGAATCTCTTCTTGGAAAGTTGAGCTTCTTTTTGAGCTTCCAATGCAGCTTCTGGCATTTTAACTGTTCCCAGAATTACATTTTGTGCCCCTGGTGGAGGACTATACATTTTTAGCACTTCTTCTTGAACCATTTCAAAATCAGCTGGGGGGTAGATCACGTGAGAACCTTTAGGCTGATCACCTTCAAAATATTCAGGTTGTATCCCATACTCAGCTACATTAGCATCATCATAAAGAGGAGGATATCTAAGAGTAGCTCAGATGCTATTGGTAGTCCATTTAGCATGGTTAGAGCTGGCTTTGACTAATACTCTCTCCCCCTTTATGACTTCTCTGGCAACATGATCTCTCAAATCTTCTTTCTGGAACCTGACTTGATCAGCTATATATTCAATTCCCTCTTTAAAATATGCTCTGAATTTTGTCAGGAAAGATGTAATTTTCTCCTGAGATTCTTGAAATGTGGCTCTCCTGAGATTCTTAGCAATAGAAATAGCACTTGTAGAATCACAAAATAGTGGAATTCTACTTACCTGGATGTCATAATCTTCTAGTTGATGTTTTATCCACATTAATTATGCACAGCAACTACCAGCAGCTATATACTCTGATTCAGCAGTTGATATAGCTACATTAGTTTGCTTCTTGCTACTCCATTACACCAACCTCCCACTAAGGAATTGATAGGTTCCTTTGGTACATTTTATGTCGTCTTTGCATCCAGCAAAATCTATATCTGAGAAACCTGTTAATAGAAAATCTCTATTCTTAGGATACCAAAGGCCTTGATTAGGTGTGCCCTTAAGATATCTCAAAATTTTTTTAACTGTAGTATAATGAGATTCCTTAGGGCATGCTTGATACCTAGCACAGACACATGTTACATAAATGATGTCAGGTCTACTAGTAGTCAAGTATAGTAGGGAGCCAATTATCCTTCTATACAAAGACTCATCAACAGGTTTCCCTGCTTCATCTTTGCATATAGGCATACTTGTTCCCATTGGAGTTTTCACTGTAGAAGCTGAGTCCAAACCATACTTCTTAATCAATTCCTTGGTGAACTTAGACTGGGATATGGACAACCCACTCTCAGTCTGTATAATTTGAAGTCCCAAGAAGAACTTCAGCTCACCCATACTGCTCATCTCAAACTTCCCTTGCATAAGTTTGGAAAATTTCCTACAAAGGTTGTTTTTAGTAGAACCAAAGATAATGTCATCCACATATATTTGGACTAGTATTATCTTGCCTTTTCATTCCCTATAGAATAGAGTTTTGTCTATCTTTCCTCTAGAGAATTTATTCTCAATGAGGAAGGCAGACAAGGTTTCATACCAAGCCCTTTGAGCTTGTTTCAAACCATATAAAGCTTTTCTAAGCCTATATACATAATCAAGAAAGTGAGAGTCTACAAAACCTGAGGGTTCTTCTACATAGACATCTTCTTTTAAATCACCATTAAGAAATGCTAATTTCACATCCATTTGATATACTTTGAACCCTTGATAGGAAGCATAGGCTAAGAACATCCTTATTGCCTCTAGCCTTGCCACTGGAGTAAAGGTTGATCAAAATCAATACCTTCCTCTTGCCTGTAGCCTTTTGCTACCAGTCTAGCCTTATTCTTGACTATAGTGCCATTCTCATCAAGATTGTTCCTTTAGATCCACTTAGTTCCTATTATGTTGTGATCCTTAGGTTTTTGCACCAGTTCCCAGACCTTACACCTATTGAACTGACTGAGCTCTTCTTGTATTGCATCAATCCAGTTAGTGTCTTGCATGGCCTCTTCAATCTTCCTGGGTTCTATCTGAGACAGGAAGCTAGAACATAAAACTGTGTTCATGCTCCTGCTCCTTGATAGAACACCCTGACTTACATCACCAATGATCTGGTGAGCTGGATGATCCTTCAGGTGTCTCCTTGTTGGAGGAATTCTGTAAGCATTATGGCTATCTCCAGTTTCCTCATCTTGATTCTCCACATTTTCTTATTCACCTAGAGGGACTTGATCTCCCCCTGGGTAGCTGGCATCTTTATCCTCATCCAGTTTAGTAGGTATATCTTTATTGATGGTCAGCTTGTCCAGCTTATCTGTTAGACCTGTAGAACTAACTGAAGAATTAGACAATTCATTGTTAATAAACATTGACTCATCAAATACAACATGCACAGATTCTTCTACAACTTGAGTAGTCAAGTTTTAGATTCTGTATGCTCTACTATGGTTGCTGTACCCAACAAATTTCCCTTCTAGGGATTTGGCAGCAAACTTAGTTTGGTAGTGTTTACCATTAACTAGTACAAAACACTTACTACCAAAGATTCTGTAATAAGATATGTTTGGTTTTCTGCCTTTTAAAATCTGGTAAGGAGTTATCTTGTGTTTATTGTTGATGGATGCCCTATTGAGCACATGACATGTAGTATTTACTGCCTATGCCCAGAAGTATTCAGGGAGAGTAGTGTCATTAAGTAGAGTTCTAATGGCTTCAATTAGAGTCCTATTCTTCCTTTCAGCAACACCATTTTGTTGAGGATTTCTAGGTGAAGAGAATTCCTAATGAATCCCAAATTCTTCACAGAATTTTATCATACATTCAGACTGAAATTCAATTCCATGGTCACTTCTGATTTTGACCACTGAGCTTTTGTATTCATTCTGTATTTGTCTGACAAAAGTCTGGAAAATAGTTGGGGTTTCAGATTTCTACCTCAAGAAGAAAACCCATATAAATCTAGAATAGTCATCCACAATAACAAGTGTGTATGCTTTCCTACCAAGACTATGGAATTGCATAGGACCAAACAAATCCATATGCATGACTTACAAACATCTCTTTGAATCCTTGAAGTCAAATGACTAAAAAGAGGACTTAGTCTGCTTGCCTTTTTGGCAAGCTGAGCACACACCCTGTTTTATGCACTGAACTTGAGGACCATTCCTCACTAATCCCATGCTGAACAGCAGTCCAATTGACTTATAGTTCAGATGAGCTAGCCTCTTGTGCCATTAGACATATAGAGAAGCTTTCTCTCCTACAACCAAACAAATAGGTGAGTTGTTAGACTCACACTCTAGGTTAAGGCAATACACATTTCCTTTCCTAGTGCCAGTCAAAATGATCTCTTAATCACTTGACCATTTTACTAGGCACTCCCCTTTGAGGAAATAAATATCATAACCTAGGTCACTAAGTTGACTTATGCTAATCAGGTTATGTTTTAGGCCCTTTACATAAGCGACTTTAGTGATTGTAATTGAATCACACAATATGTTACCAAATCCTTTGATGATTCCCTTTTCTTATCCACCAAAGATAACTTTTGGTCCATTCTTTATGGGCACATAGTCCCTCAACATTCTCCTTGTTCCAGTCATATGTTTGGAATAGCTACTATCCAAGTAACATATAGGGGTATGGTCACTTGGATTTATTGGCAACAAATAATGAATCACTTACCCTTAGAACCCAACTTGCTAGTGGGTCCTAGGTCCTTGTTAGTTTGAAATCCTGTGAATGATCTAACAGGAATCCTACTTTTGGTTTTAACACTTAAGTTAAACCAGCAATCCATGGCAAAGTGGCCCACCTTGCCACAACACCAACACTAAAACCTATATTACCTATTCTTAGGTACAAGCCTTCTTACTTTATTGTCAGTAGACTTATTAAGTGTTGGTGCAGGAACAGCATTTTTCAATAACTCATCTTGAATATGATGGGCATGCCTATAGATTGGTCTATTGGCATTAGCACCCTTGCTCATGAAGTTTTCTTGCTCACAGTGACCATGTGTAATGTCATGAGCATACCTGTTAGTAGGATTCATTACCTTCTTAAAGAAAATAGGGTGATTAACAGCTTGAGGCTGAACTAGGACTTTACCTTTTCTGTGAGAATTGGTAGCCCTAGTTCTTCCCTTATAGCCTAGACCAGTCTTTCCTTTTTGTGAAACAAAATTGTCTATCAAGGGTAAGACTGATTTTGGCTTGGATAATTTTGCCACAAGCTCTCTCTCTTGCTGAAGTTTTCCCTCCAGTTTCTTGATATGATTCTCTTTGAATGAGATTGTGCCCATCTGAATAACTGTAATATTTTTCAATTTGGTAATCTCATTTAGTTTTTGATCCAGCAGTTTTGCTGAAACTGCTGCGGCCAGCTTAAGAGACTCAATCTCTTTGGCTTGCTCTTTAACAAGAAACTTGCTCTTCTTTAGAGCATTCAACAACCCACCATACTCATTAATGAGTTGGTGAACATCCCCCTCAGACTCAGATCCATCCACTTCTTTTGAAGAAGATGTTTCTGATTCTAATCCAGTAAAGTAATCTGAGACTAGGGGTGAATTGTTTACCTTACTTGGTCCAGGCTGATCCTGGCATATATCTTCTTCAAGTTGAGCCTTCAGCCATTTACAGTAATGTTCTTCCATTCCATTTATGGAGTCCAGCATCTGTAGGAATTCTAGTTCCCTAGAATCCTCTTCTGTTGAGAAGAGTCCAACATATGCTTCTGCCTCTTCTTCTTCAGATTCTGAAGATGAAGAGTCTGTCCAACTCTGCTCCTTATGAGCCACTAGAGACTTCTCCTTCTTGCCTTTGACCAACTTCTTCTTCTTGTCTTTTGACTCCTTTCTTTTGTCAGAACAGTCAGCTATGACATTCCCAGTCCTGTTGCAGCAGTAACACACAATCTTAGAATTAGATTGTTTACCGGTTTTAGAAGCATACCTGTCCTCATTAGGTGTTTTTTTCTTCCTATAGTATTCATCCTTGGAATAGGATGTAGATGAAGGCCTGGTTCTCCAATTCTTTTTCTTCATGAACCTTTAGAATTTTCTTATGAAGGCAGCAAAGTCTTCATCAGATGAATGACTATCTGATGTGCATGCTTCAGTAACACCTTCTTCTGCTTCAGTACTCCTTCTAGGTGGAGAAGGAGATTTTCTCCTACCCTTCCTTGATCCCTCAGCCTTGAAGGCTACTGACCTTTCTTTATGTTCATATCTGCTTCCCTTCTCTTCCTCTTTCCTAGCAGTAAGCTGCATTTCATATGAAAGCAGTTTTCCAAAAAGTGTAGGTGGAGGTGTGTAAGCTAGTTTGGCCACTTCCCTGATAGCATATATCTTAGTGTCCCAATCCTTTGTTAGAGACCTAAGAAACTTGTCATTCAATTCATAAGTACTGAAGACTCTTCAATATGTCATCAATTCATTCACTATTCTGAAAAACTTTTTATAGCATTCAACTATGCTGTCAGTTTTATTTTGCCTAAAGCTCTCATATTCCTGATTTAGCATAGACTTTTTGTCCTCTCTGACTTCTTCTGTGCCTTCGATATAGAAAATAAATGTATCCCACATTTCTTTAGAAGTTTTACAGTGCACAAGATTCTGGAAAGTTGCATCATCTATGGCACTTACAATTATATTCTGAGCTCTTTTATCTAATGTAGCCAAGATGATCTCATCCTTAGTCTTCTCTGAATAACTCTTAGGAGTTTGAATGTTTGCATCAAGAACTGAAACCTTCATTGGGATGAAGGGACCTTCCTGTACTGTGATATAAATTCTTGAATCATATGCTTCCATAAACAGCCTGACCCTTTCTTTCCAAATGCCAAAAGATTCTTTCCTGCATATTGGCAATTTCATGGATCCAAATTCCTTTTGATTTTAACTTGAACCCATTTTGTTATCTATTGTTTGCCTTGGAGAAATCCTCTGACTGTTAGGTCAAATTTTGAGCAACCTCCCTCTGATACACCTTGAAAGACTTTGATTCAAGAGCCTAAACACCTAGAGGGGGGGTGAATAGGTTCTAATCTTTTTGTGTCTTTTTGATTTTAAGGCAAATAGAAGTTTATAACTACTTGTGGCATAGAATAATTCTATCTACAGAAATTAAATGCAACACAGCAAACACCAGATCTATAGTGGTTCCCCAAGATATGGGTACATCCACTTTCCCCTTCGCCTATCCAGTAGATAACTGGATTCAGCCTAAGTTCCTTCCACTGGCTCGGATCCGCAAATCTTACAAACTCAGAACCCAAAATGGTTCCTACACCTCAGACTTTACACAAGTCCTACCTCAGATTCTTCCCTGAATCTTACCTCAGGCCTCAGCCCTACCTCAGCCTTTTTATTTAGGCTTACAACTCAGACTTTCCACTAGTCCTAGCTCAGGCACATAGCCCTACCTCAACCTTTATAATTTTAGGCTTACAATCTCAGATCTAACAATAGATCCTACAAGAGTTTGTGAGTAATAAGTTTCAGAAAACTTCACCAGCTAGATTCCTCTGTTGATGTTGTCTTCTTTATCAGTTCTTGTATAAACTTATTCTTCTGATCCAACCTAACTTAGCTTTTCAAAGATTCTTGATTAAGATAAATAAGGTGGATCTACTCTTCAAGTTGAAGTTGATCATCAGTCAGCTTCTTCCTTAGATTCAGATTGAACTCTGAATCATTCTTGCAGACAGGCCTTGATCTGTCAGAATTCTTCTTTATGATTAAGAGATCTTTTCACATTGATGATTATGAATCGTTTCTGATCTGGCTCTTATATAGAGCTTGCTCCATGGTTACCGGTTGATCCGGTTCATAACGGACTTCTGACAATTCTGATAGTGGTGTCAGACCGGTTAGTTATGATAGCTGTCAAGTCACCAGTAATGTCACCAGGTTCTTCTGTGTCTTTCCAACTCAGCACACAACACTCAGCAGACTGCACCACATATGTCGAAACATATAGGCTAAGTGTCAACACAAGTCTTCAAGGTGTCGACACAAATACTCCAAGTGTCGACACAGTCATACTTCTGCTTCTCGACAATGCCTTTTGTTGTATGTGTCGACACAAGTCCTGTGTGTCGACACAGTAGCTTCTTATCTCGACATATCTATTGCAAACAGATGGCGTTGAGTGTTTGTCAAATGGCATTGACTGTGTGTCGACACAAGTCTTGTGTGTCGACACAATTACTTCTGAACTCGACACAACCTTTTGAGAGTTGGTGTGTCGACACAAGTCCTGTGTGTCGACACAATTGCTTCAGGTGTGGACATAGCTCCTAAGTGTCGACTCATCTTTTGATTTAAGTGTCGACACAATTCTGTTTTGAGTTGTCGACACAATTCTGGATGTCAACACAATTCCTTCTTTAGGTGTCAACATAGCTTTGAGTGTCGACACAGCTTCTTTATAAGTGTCGACACAAATTCTGGGTGTCTACACAACTTCCCTGAGTGTCGACACAATTTGCCTGTGTGTCGACACAGCTTGCCTGAGTGTCGACGCAAGTTTCCCGATTGTCGACTCAACTTCCCTGAGTGTCGACACAATTTGTCTGAGTGTCGACACAGCTTGCCTGAGTGTCGACACAGCTTGTCTGAGTATCGATACAATTTCTTCACAAGTGTCGACACTTGTACTTAGAAAATTTTCCTTCAAATTTTTAAAACCTGCACAATGAAACTCAAACTTCTATCAAATACACATTGATGCATATCATTGACTAAGTTATGGGCTTCTCCAAATCTAGTACACATTTTCCAATGTACCCAACTGTTGGGTTTCTCTATAAGGATGGCACAATGCTTGTGCACGCAGCGGAAGGAATAAAACATCAAGACAACACAAAAGAGATGGGATCGAACCACGGATGTTGAATCAAGAAGTAAACAAAATTACTAGGCAAAATACCTTAGTGGCGTTGAGTCACAACTCAACGGAGATGCTTCAAGCTTCGATTCCTCGTCGATGGTGAGTTCTACGTGGAATAACGTCCACGTCTCTGCAGAAATCCACACGAGCAGGAGAAACACCGAGCTTCGTCGCACGAAGGGTCGGGAAGGAGATCAACTGCACCTTTGCACTTCCACGGACTACTAGGTCCGCTCTAGGAAAAGCAACGCCGGCGACTGTCGCCGGAGAGGATGAGGTCGGCCGAGCGAAGAGACGACGGAAGCGGAACTCTTCCGTCCGGCGGGGCTCAGGATTTGGCGGAGCGAGCGGCGGAACACTTCTGTCGGGTTCGATCCAGTTACATGAGAAATGCCTGATCTGTCGAGAGCCCTATGATCCCAAAACCCTAAGTCCCCTTTTATACCAAAAGCATAAAATTATCGCTATCCGCACACCGCACAGGACAAGGCTTCTGGAAAATTCGGCGAGAATCACTTACAGGTTCAGCGAGAATCAGTCGGCGAGATCAACAGGCAGATTCGACGAGAATCAGCAGCAAGATTCGGCGAGAATCAGCAGACAGTCTCGACGACACTGTCCTCGATTCTCGACGATTTCAACAAATTGATTCTCGACGATTTTGCCTTAGTCGGCGAGACAGGCTCGATGACTCCCGTTGATTCTCGACGATTTTGCCTTAGTCGGCGAGACAGGCTCGATGACTCCCATCGATTCTCGACGACTTTGCCTTAGTCGGCGAGATATACTCGACGACACCCTTTGATTCTCGACGATTTTTCCTTTGGCAACGTTTGCCCGACCAATTCTGGGTGGTGATTGGTAACCCTTACCAACACAGTCAATCTTCCAATTTCTCCACATGCTTTTATGTGCGACGCTGCAGGCTCATATCACATTGGCAATGAGATTACATGTTTGACCACTTCTAGATCACCATGGTAACTCCAACAATCTCCCACTTGATCTTGAAAGTATCAAACAAAAAACCTCACAAACAATGAGAGGCATCTAGCAATGCATCATTGCTCCCCAATAAATAAGAGTTCATAACTCATAGGCCTTTATGAACAATGTCCCAGCGTTGTCTTTGTCCCTTTGTCCCTTACATCCAGAAAGAACTAGAGGCATGGACCGTGTCACCCTCATAATAGCTCAATCCAAGTTCCTTGATCTAGAACGGACTTCCAGAGAATGGTGAGTCCAATATCACATACTGACTCAACCAAGCATGGCCATGCATTTCTCAGTCCAGTTCCATCAAGGGGCCCGTGGACGTAACTCCTGTCATATAGGAGGACAAATCCCATATCTGCTCACACACAAACACCCAAATGATTCGTAACGTGTCCAACAACCACCCTTATCATCAACCTTTCTCAAGGAAGACTTTAGATGGCATCAAAACACGCTCTTCCTCACTTGATGAATGTTGTGACTTCAGGTCAAAGGACCACAACACCATTGTCAATTGAGACCTACTCGTGACACGTTTAGATAACAATCCACAAAGTAGTCTCAGGTTGGGTCTGTCCAGTACAACTTGTTCATTAACAAGTACCCACGTGATGACTTGATATCATAATATCATGACCTGTGAGAACTGGTCATCAGTCAACGCACGTGCTAGTCTTAAGTTATCATCATCACCCTAAGTTTCTATTATGATACAACGACCAGGGACCTTTTAAGAATGAAGCTTCAAATAAATCATAGGCTCTCACATTCAAGTCACGTACTTGATATCCTATGGAAGCAAACACTCTAAGGGTATTTATTATGTTACAATTAAACTATCACATAGAAAAAATCACAATAAAAGAACTTGCCATTAATTGTAGAAAGAAACATTTGGTACACAATTCATCATATGAATAAACAATAAACAGCCAACAGAAAATATGTTTACATGTAACCCACAAGGCTCTCACTATAGTTGATCATTTAGGTATCGTATACCCATTAATCTAGTATGACCATCATGCTTTCTCAGCGCGAGAGGCTTTGTCAGTGGATCCGCAATATTCTTCTCAGTCGGCACTCTGCAAATGTTCACATCTCCTCGTTCGACAATTTCACGAATAAGATGGAACCGCGAAGTATGTGCTTGGAGCGCTGATGGGATCTAGGTTCCTTTGATTGTGCAATTGCACCATTGTTATCACAGTAGAGAACTATGGGACCAACAATGCTAGGAACTACATCAAGCTCGCCGATGAATTTCCTAATCCATACAGCCTCCTTCGCTGCGTTAGCCGCAGCGATATACTCGGCCTCTGTTATTGAATCAGCAACTGTCTCTTGCTTGGAACTCTTCCAGCTCACAGCTCCTCCATTAAGGCAAAACACAAAACCTGACTGAGACTTTGAGTCGTCTCTATCAGTTTGGAAGCTAGCATCCGTGTAACCACTTACAACGAGCTCTTCCTCTCCACCATACACCAAGAACACATCCTTAGTCCTTCTTAAGTACTTCAGGATATTCTTGACTGCAATCCAGTGACATTCACCGGGGTTTGACTGATTCCTGCTAGTCATGCGGTCCTTATCTTCACAAGATTTTGGACACTGGTCCTTAGAGAGATTCACACCATGAGACATGGGTAAAAATCCTTTCTTGGACTCAAGCATGTTGAACCGCTTCAACACCTTCTCAATGTATGTACTCTGGGTCAAACCCAGCAACTTCTTCGATCTATCTCTATAGATCTTAATACCGAGTATGTAAGTCGCTTCACCCAAGTCCTTCATAGAAAAGCAGTTCCCTAGGTTGTTCTTAACAACTTTCAGGGTAGGAATGTCATTCCCAATCAAAAGTATGTCATCTACATACAATACCAGGAAGACAACAATGCTCCCACTGATTCGCTTGTAAACACAAGGCTCATCTTCATTCTTGATGAAACCAAACTTTGATTTTCTCATCAAAACAAAGATTCCAACTTCGAGAGGCCTGTTTCAGTCCATAGATGGACGTGTTCAGCTTTCATATTTTAGTGGCTTCATTTGGGGATACAAAACCCTCGGGTTGTGTCATGTACACTTCCTCAAGGAGGTTTCCATTAAGGAAAGCCATTTTAACATCCATCTGTCAGATCTCGTAGTCATAATATGCAGCAATAGCAAGCAATATCCTTATGGACTTTATCATGGCAACAGGGGAAAAAGTCTCATCATAGTCAATACCATGAATTTGCTTGAAACCCTTAGCCACCAGTCGCCCTTTGAATGTTTGTACATTCCCATCCATGTCGGTCTTCTTCTTGAAGACCCATTTGCACCCTATGGGTCGTACCCCTTCAGGTGGTTCCACTAAGTTCCAAACTTGGTTTGCATACATGGAGTCCATCTCAAATTTCATAGCCTCAAGCCATTTGTCGGAGTCCGGTCCATTCATAGCCTCTTGGTAGGTTGATGGTTCATCATCATGATCCATAAGCAACACATTACCTATTTGAGACATGAGAAATCCATATCTCTCAGGCTCAAACCTCGGTCTACCAGATCTACGTAGGACTTGTGTTTCTTGAGCAGGTTCTCTAGCTACAACATCTTGTAGTCTGGTCTCAGAATCCAATTTCGGTTCATTCACTACTTGTGGTTCTTGAACTTCTTCAAGTTCTACCTTTTCAGTCTTTCTTGATAAGAACTCTTTCTCCAAGAAGACGTCAGTCCTTGCGACAAACACTTTGCCCTCGGACGGTAGGTAAAAGTAATACCCTTTCATTTACTTAGGATATCCCACCACATAACATTTATCCGATTTGGGTTCCAGCTTGTCAGGCATTTGACGTCGCACGTATGCCTCACAACCCCAAATTTTAATGAACGACATACTAGGACGCTTCCCCGTCCATATCTCATATGGTGTCTTCAGAACCATTTTCGTTGGAGCGCGATTCAGTGTCATTGTAGTAGTCTCTAAAGAAAAACCCCAAAAGGAAACAGGCAAGTCTGCATGACTCATCATCGAACGTACCATGTCTAACAATGTACGATTTCTCCTCACAGACACACCATTATGTTGTGGTGTTCTAGGTGGAGTGAGCTGTGATACAATACCACACTCTTTCAGATGATCACAGAACTCATGACTCAGGTATTCGCCACCTCGATCAGATCGGAGTGCTTTAACCCTTTTACCCAACTGGTTTTCTACTTTATTCTTGAACTCTTTGAACTTTTCAAAGGTATCGGATTTGCACTTCATAAGATACACATATCCGTATCTACTGAAATTATCAGTAAATGTAACGAAGTAGAAATACCCACCTCTAGCCATGGAACTCGTGGGTCCGTATACATCACTATGTACAACACCCAAGAGATCCTTAGCCCTCTCAGTATAACCAGTGAAAGGGGCCTTAGTCATCTTGCCTAACAAACAAGATTCACATCGCTCAAATGATTCATAATCAAATGAGTCCAAAAGTCCATCTTTATGGAGCTTGGATATGCCCTTCTCGTTTATATGGCCTAAACGACAATGCTAGAGATATGTAGGGTTTGAGTCATTTGTTCTTAGTCTTTTATTATTTTCTGTATTATAGATCTGATGGTCCAAGTTCAAAACATAAAGACCATTAAACAATTGGGCTACAGCATAACAAACATCATTCTTAAATATAGAACAACAGTTATTCTTAATAATAAAAGAAAATCCAATCATGTCCAAGCATGAAATGGATATAATGTTTCTAGTTATTGCCGGAACAAAATAACAGTTATCTAGTTCTATTACAAGCCCACTGGGCAAAGAAAGACAGTAAACCCCTACGGCTACAGCAGCAACTGTTGCTCCATTGCCGACACGCAGGTCCACCTCCCCTTTACTCAGCAATCTTCTCCTTCCCAGTTCCTGCACATTTGTACAAATGTGAGAACCACATCCGGTATCCAATACCCAAGATGAAGGAGCAGAAAGGTTTATCTCTAAAACGTAAATACTTGAAGCAGAGGTCATACCTCCCTTCATTTTCTGCAGACCCTCAATATATGAAGGACAGTTCCTCCTCCAATGACCAGCCTTGCCACAGTGGTGGCATTTCCCCTCCTTCACCGTGCTCTTCTTCTTCATCAGTGTAGAAGACTTGGGCTCAAGATGTGACTTAGGTCCCACCTTCGTCTTCTTGAAGCCCTTGGCCTTGCCCTTGCCCTTATGCACCATCAGTATGGGGCTGGTAGGCTTGGCCTTCTTCATATTGATCTCGGCAGTTCTCAACATACCTAGGAGCTCGGGCAGTGTCTTGTCTATCTCATTCATGTTGTAGTTCAAGATAAACTGCTCGTAACTGTCCGGCAACGATTGCAGGATCAGATCTGTAGCCAACTCTTGACCCAGAGGAAAACCCAGTCTTTCAAGATTCTCTATATACCCAATCATCTTGAGTACGTGAGTCCCTACTGAGTCTCAAACTCCCATCTTGCACTGAAACAATGCTTTGGCGACGTCAAACCTCTCTTGACGAGCTTGCCCTTGAAACATTTTCTTGAGATGCTCGTCAATCTCCTTGCACCCCATGTTCTCATGTTGCTTCTGAAGCTCAGAGTTCATGGTGGCAAGCATAAGGCATTCGACGTCCAAGGCGTCATCTGTATACTTCTTATAAGTATCTTTATCAGCACGGGAAGAATTCCCGGTCGGCACCTCGGGGGCTTCTTCTTCAAAGATGTAGAGCTTTTGTTCTTGCCTGAGAACAATTCTCAGGTTCCTGTACCAGTCCATGTAATTAGTCCCGCTGAGCTTATCCTTCTCAAGGATGGCTCTCAGAGACAGTGGAGTGTGAACCACTTGCCATGGAATTCTACAAGAATTCATGTAGAATAAATCAGTACCAAAATTTAAAAATACAATTATTTTCTTAATTTGGACTTCAATTAAAAAGAACTCCCAGTATTTTATTCAAAATAATAGCCCTCACTATCAATTCGGAGAGTTCATGCGAGCTACTCTCTTAGTGGACAAGATCCGTATTTCACCAACACTATGAGTCAGCTTTGGCTTTCCTCTCACAATGCGGTTATTTAGGTAGGCAACGCTTGCCAATTGCATCCTCATGCAATTCTTGTATGGTTGGTGAATAACTCCTTATTCGCATCCATCATGTGGTACATGCCAACCCCATGCCTCTAGGCACTCAACTTTTGAGGTCACCTAGTTAAGTTAGACCCGATGTCGATAGTGGGATATCACAATTATCCGCTCGCACCCTTACCAAGATAGATTAATGCACCTTGCTTTGGCAAGCCCACACTTCATCGATCGAGGCAGGAAGAGTGTCATCCATCGGAAGGCATCCGAACACTTAATATTAGAGGAAGGGATTTTGATTATGGGTTAACCATAAACCATGATCAACATTTGATCAATGTGCACATCCACAGAAAAACAATTTCTAAAATCCACATACATCCCTTATGTGCACAACCTGACACTATCAACATTTGATAGAAAAGAAGGGTTAAATCTGAACATCCGGACTCTTCCAAATCTCCAGATTTACATGCATTGGACAAAAACAAAGACAACTCAACTCAAAACAGTGGACAAGCTCATCTCTCATTGTTGGATGCAAAATCCAAAACAATACACGGGTTCACTAACCATTCGAGAGACGGTTACTGCTAAGGAGACGACAATTTCTAACAATTAGAAATTATCACGAAATCCCAGACGTTCCTGGCCGAGTTCCAAGGGGCAGAGCCCCTAACCTATGGGTTATGGACTCACCAATATCCCTTGGAAAAACCATCAACAATTGATGTACCAGGAATAAATTTAGACATTTAGAACACTTCTAAATCCCTAGGTTTACACGCACTGGAATAACCTAACTTCCAAAACAACAATCATGGCCGCAACCTCCCTCTGATACCACTGTTGGGTTTCTCTATAAGGATGGCACAACACTTGTGCACGCAGCGGAAGGAATAAAACATCAAGACAACCCAAAAGAGATGGGATCGGACCACGAATGTTGAATCAAGAAGTAAACAAAATTACTAGGCAAAATACCTTAGTGGCGTTGAGTCACAACTCAACGGAGATGCTCCAAGCTTCGAGTCCTCGTCGGTGGTGAGTTCTACGTAGAATAACGTCCACGTCTCTGTAGAAATCCACACGAGCGGGAGAACACCGAGCTTCGTTGCACGAAGGGTCGGGAAGGAGATCAACCGCACCTTTGCACTTCCACGGACTGCTAGGTCCGCTCCAGGAAAAGCAACGCCGGCGACTGTCGCCGGAGAGGATGAGGTCGGCAGAGCGAAGAGGCGGCGGAAGCGGAACTCTTCCGTCCGGCGGGGCTCAAGATTTGGCGGAGCGAGCGGCGGAACACTTCCGTCGGGTTCGATCCAGCTACAGGAGAAATGCCCGATCTGTCGAGAGCCCTATGATCCCAAAACCCTAAGTCCCCTTTTATACCAAAAGCATAAAAGAATCGCTATCCGCACACCGCACAGGACAAGGCTTCTGGAAAATTCGGCGAAAATCACTTACAGGTTCGGCGAGAATCAGTCGACGAGATCAACAGGCAGATTCGGCGAGAATCAGCAGCCAGATTCGGCGAGAATCAGCAGACAGTCTCGACGACACTGTCCTCGATTCTCGACGATTTCAGCAAATTGATTCTCGACGATTTTGCCTTAGTCGGCGAGACAGGCTCGACGACTCCCGTCGATTCTCGACGACTTTGCCTTAGTCGGCTAGATATACTCGACGACACCCTTTGATTCTCGACGATTTTTCCTTTGGCAACGTTTTCCCGACCGATTCTGGGTGGTGATTGGTAACCCTTACCAACACAGTCAATCTTCCAATTTCTCCACATGCTCTTATGTGCGACCCTGCAGGCTCATATCGCGTTGGCAATGAGATTATATTTTTGACCACTTCTAGATCACCATGGTAACTCCAACACCAACAATCTCCCCCTATTTGGAGAAGTCATAACCTCTAGTCAAAGATATGCATCTCTTAAGATAACAAAAAATTTTAATAGAAGTAAAAACATTTCAAAGCAGGATATTACATAATCAATGTAAACAACAAACACCTAATACTGAAACAGATTTCATTAATCAGTAAAATTATGGTTTACAAGAACTTCTTATAGAATAAAAGAAACAAACGATTACATTGTTCTATTACATAAACCTAGCAATCCAATTACTGACTAGGCTCCTTAATAACTATTCCTTTGCCAGGTTTGATTTTATCCTGCACAGAAGGTTCAGCATCTTCAGCTGGCTTTTTCCCTTTTTGAGCTTTCTTCTTCAATTCTTCAGCCTTGATCTTCTGTCTCTCAAAATAGTGGAAAGGTTTGGGGAAGTACATGCTTGGCTCTTGAGCATTAGTAGGTAGCTTCCCAGTCATAGCACATTTTCTATGCTGAAGAATTGCCTCTTGTCAAGCTTAATAATTATTCCATTCTTGCTCAGAATACCACTTACCCTTGTCATGGGTTTTATCCTTAATAGCTTTCTAGGCAGTAAGAATGATATTTCTAGAAGTTGGGCTCCACTGTTCAAAATCTGGCTTCAGCTCGGCCTGCTCTCTGAATCTCTTCTTGGAAAGTTGAGCTTCTTTTTGATCTTCCAATGCAGCTTCTGAAATTTCAACTGTTTTACATTTTGTGCCTCTGGTGGAGGACTATATATTTTTTGCACTTCTTCTTGAACCATTTCAAAATCAGCTGGTGGGTAGATCACCTGAGCAACTTCAGGCTGATCACCTTCAAAATATTCAGGTTGTATCCCAGACTCAGCTATATTAACATCATCACAAAGATAAGGATATCCAAAAGTAGCTCTGATGTTATTGGTAGTCCATTTAGCATGGTTAGAGCTGGCTATGACTAGTACTCTCTCCCCCTTTATAACTTCTCTGGCAATATGATCTCTCAAATCTTCTTTCTGGAACCTGACTTGATCAGCTATATATTCAGTTCCCTCTTAAAAATAAGCTCTGAATTTTGTCAGGAAAGATGTAATTTTCTCCTGAGATTCTTTAAATGTGGCTTTGATAGTAGATATATCTTCCTGGATTTGCTTTGAGATTTCATCCTTTAGAGTAGTGCTAGAATCAGTGAGCTTTTTCAATATTTCATGATGCGAATCCTTGAGATTTTCATTCATCCGTATCTGATTCTCCAGTACATAACCCTGCTTCACCTCAATTTCATCCACTTTAGCTTGGATATTTTTCTACTGCTCGGACAGAAACACCACAGCATTACCTCCTTTATGGAAGCAATCTGTCATCTCCTTCTTATGTTGATTAAATTCAAATCTAATGGATTTTATGTCCTGGGCCAACTGAAACTGTAACTCCTTGTGAGTTTAATGCACATATTGCTCTATAGATTGTCTTTGATTATCTAGTTTTAGTTGCATCTGGACCAGTAAAGAACTGAAGTCCATAGTGGGTGTAGATGGTGCGGTTCCCACTTGCAAAGCATTCTTATAACCAGAACTCTTCTTCTTTAACACAGCCAGCTTTCTTTCCTTAGCCAATGTGGCTTCTTCATCTTAAGAAGATTTAGATGTACTTTTAATATCAATAGTTTCCTTGTCAGCTGGGGTATCCTTGGATAATTCCCCCTCAGTCCTTGGAATTTCCATTTCTTTTCCAATTTCCTCCCCCTCAGTCCTATCAGTAAGAGGATCAGGAAACAATTCTTCCATTGTAAATTTCTACTATATTTGTTCATAAGAAATAAGATTAGTTTTTTTTAAAGAACTACTTAAAATACTAATCCCACTTGAAAGACCTCTTTTGTTGTGTAAACAAAGTGTACCTTTGAACAATTTTGGAAGGGAATACTATAATACATCACTAGTCTGTGGAGAAGATACTTACTGGCTCATGTTGAGAAGCATTCTTATCAGTTACTTCAGCTGCAGAGTTGATTTCAGATATAACATCCATTATTGTGTCTACAACTAAGTCACTATCCAGGACAGCATTATCAATACCTCCCCCTTGGGCAAACAACTCAGTTTCTTTTTCTAGGTTTTCTCCCCCTTGAGTGGAGTCAACTTATTGCTCCTGGGGCTCACTGTCCTTTACTTGATCATGTGCTTCCTGTTGGTGCTGGTCTTCATCAGAACTAAAGACCACTTCCTCTTCAGAATCACTCGAGGAATCAGCCTGTACAATCACTTTCTTTTTCTTCTTGTCTTTCTTAGTTTGCTCCTTGGGAGTAGGGACTTCCTTGGTCAGAACTCTGTCCCACCTTGATAGTATCCTTACATCCATTTTTCTCATATGATTTATCTTAGAGCCATTTGCTTGTTTCAGAACATCTGGAACTACTGATGTTAAGTATAGGCTAAGGATCCTTCCCAGGTTAGGTTTCTTCATTCCTTCTTGTAGTTTATCAAACACTACTGCTGCCCAGTCAGTGTTTATCTTGAATATGATTCTCACCATCAGATTGAACATGTGGGCAGAAATTCGATCATGTCCACCAATCTTGCAGATTATCACTTTGCCCACTACTTCAGATAGAAATTTTCCTTGGGAATTCATTCCTTTTCTGGTGATACAGGATCCAATCTTGATATTTGGAATCAGCCCAAACCAGCTTAAAGCTTCTGTAATCTGGGTAAGGGGTTATTTCTTCTATATCCTTGATCAATGGAAGATGTAGTGATTTCCTGATAGTTTTCAATGTGAGTTTCACTCGAGTATCTTGAACAGTTGCCTTGATTTTCTTGCCTTCTGAATCCACTGTAGCGGTAGAATAGAACTCCATGACTTCCTTCATCCAAATTTTTGTCAGTTCTGAGACCAAAAATTCGAGCCCATTTTCAAGAATTAGGGCTATAACTCCCTGAATTTCGTCAGAAGCAGTTGTTAAACCCTTGCGAACCAGTTCGTAACCTTCATTAACCTTGTCTTCTTGGTTTAGCGCCATTGTCGTAAGTGCTAGAGGAGAATAGAAGAGAAGTTCTATGCCGACAGAAGGTGTAGAGTCAAAAATTCTGATAGCGTAGTCGACAAGATTTTGGATGCACCTTTTATAGTACTTAAGTCAAGGGTAGACCAAAAGTCGGGCTTAAGTCGACAAATCAGTTTTTGTTTCTACAAAAATGACCTAAGTCTAGACAGAACTAAAGCTGAGTCGACACAACTATGTGTTGACATACTAGTGTCTAAGTCGACAAAATGTATTTTAAGTCGACACATCTATGTGTCGACATACTTGAGTCTGTGTCGACATACTTGCGTCAGTGTCGACACAGATAACTTAAGTCTCGATAGAGTTGTGTCGACACCAACTTTTTGTGTCGACACAAATATCCTCTCGACATATAGTCTCGACAAGGTTGTGTCGACACCTATTTTCTTTTCGACACAGATACTGTTTTTGTGTCGACACATCCTTTTCCTGTGTCGACACAACATACTGAGTGTGTCGACACAACTTGCTTGTGTCGACACAAACTTTGAACTTAGCCAAATTTCAACAGAAATTTGGTGCTAACATATGCTACTAATGGAAACTTGTGTTAACCTAGTGTAGGTTCAACATACCTAATTCAATTTTGAAATTATTGAATTTAGATTCAGCCAGTGGTTTTGTAAAAATATCAGCTATTTTATTATCAGTTTTTACAAACTCTAGATTAATATTTTCCTTCTCAACATGTTCTCTGATAAAATGAAACTTAATATCTATATGCTTGGTCCTACTGTGTGATACAGGATTCTTAGCAATAGAAATAGCACTTGTAGAATCACAAAATAGTGGAATTCTACTTACCTGGATGTCATAATCTTCTTGTTGATGCTTTATCCACATTAATTGTGCACAGCAGCTACCAGCAGCTATATACTCTGATTCAGCAGTTGATATAGCTACACTGGTTTGCTTCTTGCTACTCCATGACACCAGCCTCCCACCAAGGAATTGACAGGTTCCTGTGGTACTTTTTCTATCATCTTTGCATCCAGCAATATCTGCATCTGAGAAACCTGTTAAATGAAAATCTCTATTCTTAGGATACCAAAGTCCTAGATTAGGTGTGCCCTTAAGATATCTCAAAATTCTTTTAACTGCAGTATAATGAGATTCCTTAGGGCATGCTTGATACCTAGCAAAGACACATGTTGCATACATGATGTCAGGTCTACTAGCAGTGAATTATAGAAGGGAGCCAATTATCCCTCTATACAAAGACTCATCAACAGGTTTCTCTGCTTCATCTTTGCATATAGGCATACTTGTTCCCATTAGAGTTTTCATTGTAGAAGCTGAGTCCAAACTATACATCTTAATCAACTCCTTGGTGAACTTAGACTGGGATATGGACAACCTACTTTCAGTCTGTCTAACTTGAAGTCCCAAGAAGAACTTCAGCTCACCCATACTGCTCATCTCAAACTTCCCTTGTATAAGTTTGGCAAACTTCCTACAAAGGTTGTTTTCAGTAGAACCAAAGATAATGTCATCCACATATATCTGGACTAGTATTATCTTACCTTTTGATTCCCTATAGAATAAAGTTTTGTCTATCTTTCCTCTAGAGAATTTATTCTCAATGAGGAAGGCAGACAAGGTTTCATACCAAGCCCTTGGAGCTTGTTTCAAACCATATAGAGCTTTCCTAAGCCTATATACATAATCAGGAAAGTGAGAGTCTACAAAACCTGAGGGTTCTTCTACATAGACTTCTTCTTTTAAATCACCATTAACAAATGCTGATTTCACATCCATTTGATATACTTTGAACACTTAATATGCAGCATAGGCAAAGAACAGCCTTATTGCCTCCATCCTTGCCACTGGAGCAAAGGTTTGATCAAAATCAATACCTTCCTCTTGCCTGTAGCCTTTTGCTACCAGTCTAGCCTTATTCTTAACTATAGTGCCATTCTCATCAAGCTTGTTCCTGTAGATCCACTTAGTTCCTATTATGTTGTGATCCTTAGGTTTTGGCACTAGTTCCCAGACCTTACACTTTTTGAACTGACTGAGCTCTTCTTGCATTGCATCAATACAGTTGGTGTCTTGCATGGCCTCTTCAATCTTCCTGGGTTCTATCTAAGACAGGAAGCTAGAACATAAAACTATGTTCATGCTCTTGCTCCTTTTTAGAACACCCTGACTTGCATCACCAATGATCTGGCGAGCTAGAAGATCCTTCAGGTGTCTCCTTGCAGGAGGAATTCTGTCAGCATTATGGCTATCTCCAGTTTCCTCATCTTGATTCTCCACATTTTCTTCTTCACCCAGAGGGACTTGATCTCCACCTGGGTAGCTGGCATCTTTATCCTCATCCAGTTAAGCAGGTACATCTTCATTGATGGTCAGCTTGTCCAGCTTATCTGTTAGACCTGTAGAACTAACTGAATAACTAGACAATTCATTGTTAATAAACATTGACTCATCAAATACAACATGCACCGATTCTTCTACAACTTGAGTAGTCAAGTTGTAGATTCTGTATGCTCTACTATGGTTATTATACCCAATAAATATCCCTTCTAGGGATTTGGCAGCAAACTTAGTTTGGTAGTGTTTACCATTGACTAGTACAAAACACTTACTACCAAAGATTTTGAAATAAGATATGTTTGGTTTTCTTCCTTTTAAAATCTGGTAAGGAGTCATCTTGTGTTTCTTGTTGATTGATGCCCTATTGAGCACATGACATGCAATATTTACTGCCTTAGCCCAGAAGTATTCAGGGAGAGTAGTGTCATTAAGTAGAGTTCTACTGGCTTCAATTAGAGTCCTATTCTTCTTTTCAGCAACACCATTTTGCTGAGGAGTTCTAGGTGATGAGAATTCTTGATGAATCCCAAATTCTTCACAGACTTTTGTCATACATTCAGACTGAAATTCAGTTCCATGGTCACTTCTAATTTTGACCGCTGAGTAATTGTATTCATTCTGTATTTATCTGACAAAAGTCTAGAAAATAGTTGGGGTTTCAGATTTCTGCCTCAAGAAGAAAACCCATGTAAATCTAGAATAATCATCAACAACAACAAGTGTGTATGCTTTCCTACCAAGACTATGGATTGGCATAGGACCAAATAAATCCATATGCATGAGTTACAAACATCTCTTTGAATCCTTGAAGTCAAGTGACTGAAAAGAGGACTTAGTCTGCTTGCCTTTTTGGCAAGCTGAGCACACACCCTCTTTTATGCACTGAACTTGAGGACCATTCCTCACTAATCCCATGTTGAACAACAGTCCAATTGACTTATAGTTCAGATGAGCTAGCCTCTTGTGCCATTTGACACATAGAGAAGCTTTCTCTCCTGCAACCAAACAAATAGGTGAGTTTTTAGACTAACACTCTAGGTTAAGACAATACACATTTCCTTTCCTAGTGCCAGTCAAAATGATCTCTTGATCACTTGACCTTTTTACTAGGCACTCCCCATTGAGGAAAGAAATATCATAACCTAGGTCACTAAGTTGACTTATGCTAATCAGGTTATGTTTTAGACCCTTTACATAAGCCACTTTAGTGATTGTAATTGAATCACACAATATGTTACCAAATCCTTTGATGATTCCCTTTTCTTATCCACCAAAGATAACTTTTGGTCCATTCTTTATGGGCACATAGTCCCTCAACATTCTCCTTATTCCAGTCATATGTCTGGAAAAGCCACTATCCAAGTACCATATAGGGGTATGGTCACTTGGATTTACCTACAACAAATAATGAATCACTTACCCTTAGAACCCAACTTGCTAGTGGGTCCTAGTTCCTTGTTAGTTTGAAATCCTGTGAATGATCTAACAGGAATCCTACTTTTGGTTTTAACACTTAAGTTAAACCAGCAATCCATAGCAAAGTAGCCCACTTTGCCACAACACAAACACTCAAACCTATTATACCCATTCTTAGGTACAAGCCTTCTTACTTTGTTGTCAGTAGACTTATTAAGTGGTTGTGCTGGAACAGCATTTTTCAAGAACTCCTATTGAATATTATGGGCATGCCTATAGATTGGTCTATTGGCATTAGCACCCCTGCTCATGAATTTTTCTTGCTCATAGTGACCATGTGCAATGTCATGATCATACCTGTTAGTAGGATTCACTGCCTTCTTACAAAAAATAGGGGGATTAACAGCTTAAGGCTGAACTGGGGCTTTACCTTTTCTGTGAGAATTGGTAGCCCTAGTTCTTCCCTTATAGCCTAGACCAGTCTTTCCTTTTTGTGAAACAAAATTGTCTATCAAGGGTAAGACTAATTTTGGCTTGGAGAATTTTTCCACTAGCTCTCTCTCTTGTTGAAGTTTTCCCTCCAGTTTCTTGATATGATTCTCTTTGAATGAGATTGTGCCCATCTGAATAACTGTAATGTTTTTAAATTTGGCAATCTCATTCAGTTTTTGATCCAGCAGTTTTGCTGAAAATGCTGCAGCCAGCTTAAGAGACTCAATCTCTTTGGCTTGCTCTTTAACAAGAAACTTGCTCTTCTTTAGAGCATTCAACAACCCACCATACTCATTAATGAGTTGGTGAACATCCCCCTCAGACTCAGATCCATCCACTTCTTTTGAAGAAGATGATTCTGATTCTGATCCAGTAAAGTAATCTGAGACTAGAGGAGAATTGTTTACCTTACTTGGTCCAGGCTTATCCTTGCACTTATCTTCTTCAGATTGAGTCATCAGCCCTTTACATCAATGTTCTTCCATTCCATTTATGGAGACCAGCATCTGTAGGAATTTTAGTTCCCTAGAATCCTGTTCTATTGAGACGAGTCCAACATATGCTTCTGCCTCTTCTTCTTCAGATTCTGAAGATGAAGAGTCTGTCCAACTCTTCTCCTTCAGAGCCACTAGAGACTTCTCCTTCTTGCCTTTGACCAGCTGCTTCTTCTTGTCTTTTGACTCGTTTCTTTTGTCAGGACAGTCAGCTATGTAATGCCCAGTCCTGTTACAGCAGTAACACACAATCTTAAAATTAGATTGTTTACCAGGTTTAGAAGCATACCTGTCCTCCTTAGGTGTTTTCTTCTTCCTGTAGTATTCATCCTTGGAATAGGATGTAGATGAAGGCCTGGTTCTCCAATTCTATTTCTTCATGAACCTTTGGAATTGTCTTGTGAAGGCAGCAAAGTCTTCATCAGATGAATGACTATCTGATGTACATGCTTCAGTAATACCTTCTTCTGCTTCAGTACTCCTTCTAGGTGGAGAAGGAGATTTTCTCATACCCTTCCTTGAGCCCTCAGGCTTGAAGGCTACTGACCTTTCTTTATGTTCAGATCTGCTACCCTTATCTTCCTCTTTCCTATCAGTAAGCTGCATTTCATATTAAAGCAGTTTTCCAAAAAGTGTAGGTGAAGGTGTGTCAGCCAGTTTGGCCACTTCCCTTATGGCACATATCTTAGTGTCCCAATCCTATGTTAGAGACCTAAGAAACTTGTCATTCAATTCATAAGTACTGAAGACTCTTGCATATGTCATCAATTCATTCACTATTCTGAAAAACTTTTTATAGCATTCAGCTATGCTGTCAGTTTTATTTTTCCTAAAGCTCTCATATTCCTGATTTAGCATAGACTTTCTGTCCTCTCTGATTTCTTCTGTGCCTTCCATATAGACAATCAATGTATCCCACATTTCTTTGTAAGTTTTACAGTGCACAAGATTCTGGAATGTTGCATAATCTATGACACTTACAATTATATTCTGAGCTCTTTTATCTAATGTAGCCCAGATTATCTCATCCTTAGTCATCTCTGAATAACTCTTAGGAGTTTGAATGTTTGCATCAAGAACTGAAACCTTCATTGGGATGAAGGGACCTTCCTGTACTGTGATATAAATTCTTGGATCAGATGCTTCATAAACAGCCTAACCCTTTCTTTACAAATGCCAAAAGATTCTTTCCTGCATATTGGCAATTTCATAGATCCAATTTCCTTTTTATTTTCACTTGAACCCATTTTGTTATCTATTGTTTGCCTTAGAGAAATCCTCTGACTGTTAGGTCAAATTTTAAGCAACCTCCCTCTGATACCACTTGAAAGATTTTGATTCAAGAGCCTAAACACCTAGAGGGGGTGAATAGGTTCTAATCATTTTGTGTCTTTTTGATTTTAAGGAAAACAGAAGTTCGTAACTACTTGTAGCACAGAATAATTCTATCTACAGAAATTAAATGCAATACAGCAAACACCAGATCTATAGTGGTTCCCCAAGATATGGGTACATCCACTTTCCCCCTTCGCCTATCAAGTAGATAACTAGATTCAGCCTAACTTCCTTCCACTGACTCGGATCCGCAGATATTACAAACTCAGAACCCAAAATGGTTCATACACCTCAGACTTTACACAAGTCCTACCTCAGATTCTTCCCTCAATCCTACCTCAGTCCTCAGCCCTACGTCATCATATATAATTAGGCTTACAACTCAGACTTTTCACAAGTCCTACCTCAGGCACACAACACTACCTCATCCTTTATAATTTTAGGCTTATAATCTCAGATCTAACAATAGATCCTACAAGAGTTTGTGAGTAATAAGTTTCAGAAAACTTCACCAGCCATATTCCTCTGTTGATGTTGTCTTCTTGATTAGTTCTTATATAAAATGATTCTTATGATCCAACCTAACTTAGCTTTTCAAAGCTTCTTGATTAGGACAAATAAGGTGGATCTACTCTTCAAGTTGAAGTTGATCTTCAGTCAACTTCTTCCTTAGATTCAGATTGAACTCTGAATCTTTCTTGCAGACAAGCCTTGATCTGTCAGAATTCTTCTTTATGATCCAGTGATCTTTTCACGTTGATGATTATGAATCGTTTCTTATCTGGCTCTTATATAGAGCTTGCTCCATGTTTACCGGCTGATCCGGTTCATAACGAACTTCTGACAGTTCTGACAGTGGTGTCAGACCGGTTAGTTATGACAGTTGTCAAGTCACAAGTCATGTCACCAGGTTCTTCTGTGTCTTTCCAACTCAGTACACAACACTCAACAGACTACACCACATGTGTCGACACATATAGGCTAAGTGTCGACACAAGTCTTCAAGGTGTCGAAACAAATACTCCAAGTGTCAACACAGTCATACTTCTGCTTCTCGACAATACTGTGTTGACACAAGTCCTGTGTGTCGACATAGCAGCTTCTTGTCTCGACATATCTGTTGAAGACAGATTGCATTGAGTGTTTGTCAAATGGCATTGAGTGTGTGTCGACACAAGTCCTGTGTGTCGACACAATTACTTCTGAACTCGACACAGCCTTTTGAGAGTTGGTGTGTCGATACAAGTCCTGTGCCGACACAATTTCTTCAGGTGTGGACATAGCTCCTGAGTGTCGACTCATCTTCTGATTTAAGTGTCGACACAATTCTGTTTTGAGTTGTCGACACAATTCTGTATGTCAACACAATTGCTTCTTTAGGTGTCGGCATAGCTTTGAGTGTCGACACAGCTTCTTTATAAGTGTCGACACAACTTCCCTGAGTGTCGACACAATTTGCCTGTTGTCGACACAGCTTCCTTGAGTGTCGACACAATTTTCCTGAGTGTCGACACAGCTTCCCTGAGTGTCGACACAATTTCTTCACAAGTGTCGACACTTGTACTTAGAAAATTTTCCTTCAAATTTTTAAAACCTGCACAATGAAACTCAAACTTCTATCAAATACACATTCATGAATATCATTGACTAAGTTGTGGCTTCTCAAAATCTAGTACACATTTTCCAATGTACCCAACAGATAAATTCGACGATTCGTCAAGTATGAAGAGGGTTACTCAACGAATTTGACTTGGCGATTTTGCGGCCCAGGCTGCATTAGCTGACTTGTACATATAGGCCATATCGGGTTTCGAGGTGAGTGCTAGATGGCTCCTTTGGACCGGTCTTTTTAAGAAGACTTATTTACTATAATGATGGGCGGTCCAATGGTAGAGCTACACGTGGCGAAGTAACCTAAACCCTAATCCCCTCTTATAAAAAGGAATATGAAAAAAACCTAGCCATCATATTCACCGAGCTGATACCTGTGCCCAGCCCGACGGAAATGAAACTATGCTAGAGTCGGATTTTATGGAGGAAGAACTTTTGTTCGTGAGGAATGATCCCTACGAGGAAGAACGATGCCGCCAAGGAGGATAACCAGATCCATGGCCGAAAATGAGGTGATCTTCATACCCCCTCCCTTGGTTCTAGATCTTTAGTTATGAAATAGGAGAGATGTCGGCTCAAAAGAGTTCGTCCTTGGTGATAAATGGAGATCTCCTAGGAAGAGACCATCCTAGGACCTTTGTCCTAGGGTTTGTTATCTTCAACCTTTCCTCTCTTCAATGTGAAGACAATGGACTTGATTTCGTGAAGAATGATGGTCTAATGAGGGTGAATAAGGGAGGAGAAAGAGCTAAATGCATTTATGTATAAATGGTTAAAGGAGGAAGACGAACCGATGTCGTTCGTTGGTCTTCAAGATGCGTGCAGAAATCTGTTTTCTATGTGCAGCAGGCTTCATGGCCATTTTTGAGTGTGGTAAAACCATATTCAGGTCTTGGGCTGAACATAAAAATTGTATACTTCGGAAAGACCTTTCCAATAGATGGTTACACGTTCCCATGGAAGCTCTGTAGCTCTGGAAATGTCCGGTCAAATTTGTAGTACAGTAATATCATAAGTGGAGGTTGTTTTTGGTCGAGTTGTATATTCGGGTAACTAGGATGAATGGATGGTTGTGGATCTTGAATGAGGAAATAATATTTTGGATCTTGAATGAACAAATGATTGTCGGATCTCGAATGAACAAATGGTTGTCGGATCTTCGATTGACCAAATGGTTGATGGATCTTTAAATGAAAACCAGTAAAGATGCATCTTAAGAATAATACATGAATATGAAATCTATAGCTTGCGGTGATCAAAGTGTTTTGAAGAACATGAGAGGTAATCCTAGCAAGTTAAGTTGATAATGTAGAATAATAAATGGTATGGTGAATTTTGTATGATTTGGAATCTGGAAAAGATATATGACTCGATATACATGTGCCTGTGGATCATAAAAATGCAGATGGATGAGGAAATGCCCATGGCCATACGATATGAAGAGCCATAATTTTGAAGAAATGAATAGAGTACACTTCTTGGAGTTATGTATCCCTACGGGTAGCAGTGTGGGACTAGTATGTAGTATAAGGTGGCTTCCCATCTATGATAATGATGAACCCTTAAGTGTTTGGGAGCACAGGAATGCAAAAGGGTATAAGTGCGTGAGTATTTTACCGCACTGGATCGATGTAATAATAAGGGACTCAGTGTTGAGCCCTTGAGTGATGTTAAGCACTGGATTGGTTATAATGAGAAGGGACTCAGTTGGAGCCCTTTAATGTGATAGCATGGCTAAGTGAATATGCATGTGTTGTGAGTTGATACATAGTGTCATAATCTTGGGTTAAGGATAGTGTGGCAGGTCTATAGGCTTGCCAGTCGTCACAAAGAGGGGAGTTGATAGATAGATTTTGGGCGGTTGGGCTTGGTCCTCAGTGCTCACCCCCGAGGCTCCTTCTGTACCAAGTGGACGGTTTGGTTTTGTCCTCGGTGCTCATTCCCGAGGCCCTTTCCGTGCCACACTGATATGTTAGTTTGGGCTGTGTTCTTAGTGCACATATACCAGAGACCCCTCTGAGCTGTAGTATGCATGGGCTCCACTGTTGTGTTCTTAGCATTGAGGCATACGGAGGCCTAGGACAGGTAGTGTGGAAACCAGCCTAGTAGTGGAGACGCCCGCTCTACTATCACCGTCTGGCCACGATGGATGACGCCTGAGAGGTTAGCTACCTGCTCGAAAAGTGGGAACTAAAAGACTGTGTCGATATAGCAGTGTGCGTGTGTGTGTGTATGGGTGAGTCATCATGTTGCATTCATAACATTACATTGCATTATATTGCACAAGATCCTAATCATATAGGTTTGTACGTGCAATCTTATATGATGAGTTACTTATTGTTAAGCCAATTCTTAACTTATAAATCTGTATGGGCATTTTTATAAGTTAAGTTACATTCTTATATTAGAAGTAAATATGTTGTGGTTGAATGATGTTATACTCTTACTTAATTGCTATATAAAATGATGTTAATACTATTATTCATTATTATTATTACATCTCATAATATGTAAAGATATACCACTTGCTTGTACTTACTTCTTATATTTATATATCGTACCATCGCTCCTTCTATCGCCCGATGCCTAAGAGCAGCCAGGGTGAGCGAAAGTAATAACCACTTAGTCTTTATGACTAATGGTTGCTACGTCTTCCATTTTTAGGAGGAAACCCAGTAGATACAATAGTAGCAGTAGGTCATATAGTAGGGCAGCCAGGCCTGGGTGATAGGGCCTGATATGACAATACCTTCGCTACCATCGGTGACAGATATGAGTTTTGAAAGACTCATATTGTAGCCAATTAGGCAATCTTGTGTACTCTGATATTAAAGAAGCTTGTAGCTTCTTATTATTATTGTACTTGTTTGGACTTATACTAGTGTGCAATTTTGACTTATATATATATTCTTTATGTTGTGTTGGCATGAATGATATTGGTTTAGCCAGCAAGATATGCATCTTGTGGTACAGGTTATCCCGTGTGCTGATGCTACTACAAGGCAGCTATTCTGGCATAAGACTCCACTCGACCATGTGTTGTGTTTCGGGAGGGGGAGTCTTACACATAGGGATAATTGAAACGATGTCGCATCAGGATACAAAATGGAAAAAGGAATTTTGCCATTTATGACAGAAGATGGGATTCACTTGATGAGGTAATAATAAAAAAGAATGGCATGCCCCCAATAAGACTGAGGAACACTCATATGAGTGAGAAGAGAATGAGCCACATCAAGAAGATGGTGATTCTTATGTTCAACAACTTCATTCTTTTGGGAGGTGTAAGGTCCAACTAATCTGATGAATAATGCCATGATGCATACAAAATCAGAGAATTGATGACTAAGGTATTCTTTGGCATTATCTGTATGCAGAATTTTAATAGTAGTATCAAACTGATTACACACCTCATTATAAAATGTACTGAAAATATAAAAAAAGTTCAGAACCCTCTTTCATCAAGTACAACCAAGTACATCTAGAAAAATCATCAATGAAAGTAACAAAATACATACTACCCTGCCAAACAAAATAGGTCGGATCAGGTACCCAAATGTCAGAATGGACAAACCCAAAAGGACGAGAATAACTACATCCTTGCTTTACTGGGAAAGATGTACAATGGTGTTTGTTGGCCTGGCAGTCTTCATAACTGAGAGAAGAGTTTCCCCGCGGTAATTCAGAGAAGAGTTTTGCCGCGGTAGTTCAGGGAAGAGTTGGTAAAGAAGACGAGGAGGAGGATGTCTAAGGCGAAGATGTCATTGTAGAAGAGTAGTGGAGGAAGAAAAGCCGGACACATTATTGAGGTAGAACAAGCCACCACTTTCAATCCCAGTATCAATCATCTCCTTGGATCGAGGATCCTGAAAAGAGCATGTAGACGGTGTAAAAGTAGAAGTGCAATTTAGCTGTTTGCATAGAGAATTAACAGAAAGAAGATTGCATGGAAAAGTTAGGACTTAGAGGGTGTGCTTAAGTTGAAGAGAAGGAGTAACATGCACTACTCTAGAGCCACATACAGGGGATTGAGAACTATCCACAATAAAAACTAGAGGTAACAGGTTATGCTTGTCCAGTCGAGAGAAGAGATGAGGACTGCCTGTCATATGATTCATAGCACCAGAAAAAATAAGCCACCTACCCGTAGTGGCCACATTAGCACTACCCGAAGAGGTAGAAAGAGAAGTAATCTTCTTCATAGTAGTATCATCTGAAGCAGGGAGAAGATGAGCATGCTTAATCCATCAACGATGAACAAGGTGACCAACTATGTCGCAGTGAGAACAGAGATATCTAGAGGGTCCACGGCCACCAGAACGGCCTCCATGACCACTGAGAATAGTATGACTGATCTGATGAGCAACAGTGTCTATAGGAGGTGGAGAGGTAAGAAAAGGTTGCTGGAGTAGAGTAGTAACAACATAAATACGTGCAATTGTAGCATCCAGAGAATGACTATCAACTTCTACAAATGTGATGTTGAATCATATCAAAAGAGTCAGGAAAGCGAAGCAAATAGCAGACAACCAGAAGCTCCTTAAAATGTTTATGTTGCTCGATAAGATCAGCAGAAAAGGCGCGATGTTGAAGAAGTTCAGCACCAAGAGCTTGCACTTCTTGATATGCAGCATCTGGACTCATGACATGCCGGGCAAAAATATTTGCATACAATATATATATGCTGGAAGTTTGAGCTCCTTTGGAGTATAGGGCAGCAAGATGATTCCAGACAGCCTTAACCTTGGCATCATGTCGAATGACAGGAAGGAACTCATCAGATAGACTGTTGGCAAGCCACATTTGCACTAGAGCAGCACTAGCATCCTAATTGTCAAAAATAGCGGGCCCATAGGTAGGAGGGTCATCAGTGAGATGATGACGCTTACGCTTAGAGTGCATTAGAAAAACAAATGAAACACTCCAATCGGGGTAATTCGATACAACGAGTTTGGAGGAAGTACCCTGATTGTTAGTGACAGAGAATGGAGTAGGTAGAACTAGAGGAACAAAGAGAGTAGAGGATGAGAAGTATGAGTTCTCCATAGAAGAAGAGATAAACCACACGGTTAAAGAAGAGAAGCCGAGAAGAAGAGGCAAGCCGCACGGTTAAAGAAGAGAAGTCGTGCGATTATAGAGGACCGGCAGAGAGATTATAACTGCCCAGTTAGAGGAAGAGGTCAGAAAAGAGAAGGAGACCACGATTAAGGGAAGAAACAGTGGTTAAGCAACACTGCGCGGACAATAGTTAGAGACCACACGAAGAAAGTGAGAGGTCAATAAGATAGCAAGACGTAGGAAGAACGACAACCTAAGGGAGGGCGAGATGGAAAAAAGAGGAGAGTGCGGTTAAGAAAAGAAACTACGAAAAGGAAGAGAAGACTACGGTTAAGAAAACCATGGGAAGAGAGAAGAAGAGTAGACCGCGACTAAGAAAAGAACAGTAAGAGAGAAGAAGAAGAGGAGACGGTTAAAGAAAAAGTAACCGCTTATACTACTTCTTGCTCAGAAAATGGAAACCGGAGTAAATGGACTGAAAGCTCTGATACCATGTGAGAAAATAAGTAAATAACAAAACTTTATTGCTCCAAAAAGTTACAAAATACATGGGTATGCCCCCTATTTATATGAAAAGGGGGGAGTAAGAGAAAATAAGAGAGAGAAAATAAATAATGCCTGTCACAAGCGACTAGGCAGTTATTCAAAAAATTAACCGCTCAGACTATACGGTTAGAAAAAGCTAATTATACAACTACAAAACTCTAAAGTAAGCTTTATCGTATGTCCGCCTTCAATGGTCTAGCTATAGTTAGCACAACCTATCCGCTAGATAAAGTTGCGATTAGACAAATTCTAACTGCTAAACAGCACCAGAAGCTGCTTGAGAACTCTGAATACCAGGCCTAGCTACCAACTAGATCTAACCTCAACATTCCACTCAACTACCTTAGAAACATTAGCAGATCGCCAGACCGACCTGTCTATCCAGACCGTTAGACCAAACCTTCACAAGCCAGAGCGCCATTCAGAGAATTGAACCGCAAGGGCTCTAGTCAACAGAACACCAAACCTATCCGTTGGTGCTAACCGTCGGGCTGCCTAATAGCACTGGCTCCAATACTGCCAAGCGGCAAAGGACGAACCACTACTACATACTGTCTATCTGCCAGAACTATTTGCTAGGCCTATCTGCCAGACCGCCAAGGACTAACCTCCAACACTGAAGGCCATGAGATTAGCGCCATGCTGACCATAAATATTGTCTGCCTGACCGTTGTGACTCATGTTTTGAAAGTACATAACTCCTCTAACTCTTATAGAGCCATATAGTAAGGTTCCTTCACAATAGGATGAGTACCTAGTTCAAGTTCTCTAACAAACTCCACATCTCTCATAAGTGGAAGTCTAGGAAGACTAGTAAGAAAAACATTAGAAAATTATCATACCACGGGAATGTCCTCAACTCGCGATATGCTCTAAGCATCTCCAAAAAAGAAATAAGATAAGCAACACAGCCAGACTCTAAAAATAACCTAGCACGTATCTTAGAAATGATCGGGGAGCCCTGATGCGGGAATCTATACAAGCTCAAGGGTTTGCCATAGTACACATGAGATCCAAATACATGACCTTGCACTAGATGACAACATCATATCTGGACAACCAATCCATTCCCAAGATCATGTCAAAATCCTCCAGATCCAGCACCTTCAAATCTGCATACATTAGGATACCTCCTAAAAGGATATGGCATTTCTGAATAGCCTAGTTCGACATCACCAAAATTTCTGAAGGAAACTAAACATATAGGGGATAATCTAATCAATCGAGAGTACAACGATGTTATTCTACAAAACTCTTAGCCAAAAAAGAGTGAGTAGCACCTAAATCAAAAAGAACGCGCGCCCATCAATTATTTACCTTAAACTTGCTTATAAAATCACACACCTAACTGATATAACAGGAAATTTAATTTCACAATCAAAAGTTATCAACTAGCTCGAATCTAACCTGAGAACACCTGGGTAGATGACTGAGCCTCTTCCTTGGTAATCACATTCTGCTTTGTCTTTCCCTTATCCAAGTACTTCAGCTATAGACGTGGCATAGCCTGTAGTGGAGCTGCCTGTAATGTAGGTTGGGACTACGGGCATTCAGTCTTCAAGTGCCCTTCTGACTACATTGGAAGCAAACTTTATCCTTTTGAAGTTTCTTTTAGGCATCCAATATCTTGAAAAACTTTTCAAAAGGATGGCTTGGCCGACAACAAAAATGATGAGTCCATATTTTATACCTATTTGCGGACTCATCTGGGCTCATTTTCTTGTCTTTGCACACCGTTTAGCGTCATTTGCACTCCTGTTGGTTCGCTACGGTTTTCCACGCCCTGTGCACCTTTTTAGCCCATTTTCTGTGCTTGTGTGCATTTACTTTCTTGCTATGTTTATCACTGTTTGCTGTGGCTGCCACGATCGATGTCCCGTGCAGTTTTCCTGCAGGTTTGGGGATCGTGAGGGCATTCGGGATAGGCGTTTCACTATTTTTGGCAAAGGAGTCAGTGGTCGTGCGTTTTTACCCACGCACGACCATCGACCTCCTGGCGCACGATCACTGATCGTGCGCAGCCCGGTCTCATTTGTGAAAATTCTGTCTTGAACCTTCCACACGATCACTTGCCAAACCGCGCACGACCACTGCTCATGCGCCGCCGATCGTACGCAGTCATACCCATTTTGCAAAAGTCTGTCTGGCTATTTCCGCACGATCATCAGCATTGCCTCGCACGATCACTGATCGTGCGCAGCTGATCGTGCGCGACCACTGATTTTCTGATGCAGTTCTACAGGTTGCTCACGCACGGGCGCTGACCTTGGTCGCGCATGACCACTGGTCGTGCGCCACTAGTCGTGCGCCCTATTTATTCTGCAAGATATAAATACGCTATTCCGCGAATTAGGGCGAGAGCATCGTTACGGAACCTTCGCCAGTCCGCCGTTTCGCCCTCCAGCATTCCCATTCACCTCCACCTTCATTCCTACCAACGGGAGGACCTTCTCCGGTGATTCCGAAGCATTCCGCATCCTCCGGTGATCCTCCCGGCCATTGAAGCATTCTTCTCCGAGCTTTCCACCAAGGAAGAAGACGAAGCATACCTAGAGAACGGAGTTACAGGCCCTCGAGGTGACAGCTCGGTGGTACCGGAAGCCCTCCTCGGACTGCGCTTGGAAGCGGATTGACAACCCGCACCTCCGGCCAACAACCGCGGTGGATCTTCAATCTCGTGGTTTTGCATTTTCTCTCTTTTCTTGTTGTATGGAATGTTTGTGCTTGTAATGAACATCAACTTCTAGTGTTATTTTGTTTGGTTGTGTTTCATCTTGCTTTAGAGATTTATTCTTTGATGCGCCTCGCTCCATCTCGCTCCACTCCACACGTTCGTTTCACTCAAGCTCGCTCCGCACTAATCACCTCACTCGCTAGACTTCCGTCCACTCACCAATCGAAGTACGGCATCGCGGCCGCTACATCCATCTCGCCTTGAGAAGCGGTGATTGCGACCCGCATAGTTTACATTAGTGTAATCGATCGTAAGACCACCAACCAAAGCCCCTTTCTTTTTCTGTTTATTTCAATTAACTCTCACAACGATAGTTTTAGAGTCTAAATCGTTCGACGCCAATTGCATTCCTCAAGAGACCGACATCCGGGGATTCATTCCCAACTTTATTACTTGTGCGACCGGTACGCTTGCTGTATTTTACGCGCATCAAGTTTTTGGCGCCGTTGCCGGGGAATGCAACTGTTGAATGATCATGATTTCTGGAAGTATTGGTATAAGAGTTAGTGTTTTTTGATTTTTGTTTCTTTGTTTTGTTGCTTTAGTGGATGCAGGGACGTGCTGTAAGAGATCTCGTTACTTACGATCCTGAAATCGAGCGAACTCTTCGTGCGCAAAGGCGTGCCACTGCAATCAATCCAATCACAATGGGAGATCAGTTGAACAATGACAACGGAGTTCGTGTTGGAGGGAACCTCCATGATAACCGGAACGGGGATGAGAATGAGGTGCATCCGCCGCATGTCCGAACCATGAGAGACTACACTACCCCCACTGTAGGGAGCATTTACCCTGGGTTCGGACCGGCGATCGCAAACCAACAGTTCGAGATCAAACCAGCAATTCTTAACATCATCCGAAACAACGCACAGTTCTCCAGAATGGCCACGGAGGATGCCCATCTACACTTGGCAGACTTTTCAGAAATCTGTGCCACTTTCCGTTATGCTGGGATTCCTGACGATACGGTCAAGCTCCGTCTCTTCCCCTTCTCTCTACGTGACAAGGCCAAGTCATGGCTTCATGCCCTTCCTCCTGGAACTGCCACAACCTAGGAGGCTCTTACCACAAAGTTTCTAGCCAAATTCCATCCGGTTGACCGTATTGTGAGTTTGAGACGCGCCATCGCTAATTTCAGGCAAAACGACCAAGAGAGTTTAGTGGAAGTTTGGGAGCGCTTCAATGAGTTGTTGCGGAAGTGCCCCAACCACGGATTCCAAACGTGGAATCTCGTGGAATGTTTCTACTTCTCCATCAAACCTCAACACCGCGCCATGATTGATGCCGCCTCTGGTGGAACAATTATGAACCTTGCTCCTGAGGATGCTTTGAGAGTTCTGCAGGACACCGCCACGCATAGCGCCTTTTGAACCGCAGGAAGGAATACCCCCCGTGGGACAAGTGGAATCTTTATTGTGGAAGCATCAAGGCCCGCTGCTGCTGCTCCGGTGTTGGCCATTTCGTGTCAAGGATGCGGAGGTACCGATCATCATAGCTTTGAGTGCCCTGGAGCGGAGGTAATGTATGACCCCGCCTTCTCCAATGAAACCGTTAATTTTATCGCGAATCAAAACAGGGGCGCGCCTTATGGAAATGCTTATAATCCGGGTGCGAGAAATCACCCGAACTTCTCATGGAATCAAAACGCACCGGGCCAACGATGGCAACCGGGGCAGCATCAATATGATGCCTCCGCCTCCGGAAGCCAGCCGCGGCCACCCCACCCGAATTATCCTCAAGGGCCCCCCGCCGAAAAAACCAATTCATTGGCTGAAATGTTTGAAAAATTTGTTGAAGTTTCCCAGACAAACATGACAAACCAAGCCACTTCAATGCGTAAGCTCGAGGCACAGTTGGCCCAATTAGCTCAAATGGTCTCCGAGCCCACTCATGGTACTCTCCCAAGCAACACCGAAAAAAATCCCCACGAACAAGGGAAAAGCCTTGGGGAGGAAAGGCTGGGGAATAACAACGAGCTCGTGATTAGCTGTATGATCAACAAGGTTGAAACCACTGCTTTATGTGATTCCGGAGCATCTAGCAACATCCTCACTCTGCAGGATGTCGCGAAGATGCAATTGCAAATAAACACCGAAGACCGGAAATCACTTATTTTAGCTAATGGAAATGTGGTTGATACTGACGGTGGTGTGAGGGAAGTTGCGATCGAGGTTAACGACAAACATTTTATCACTGATTTTCAGGTCTTGGGACCAAAAGAAAATGACTCCATTCCGATACTAGGTGTTCCATTCCTGACGGCCAGTGGCGCATCCCTGGATTTTTCCAAAGGATGTGTCACCTGGCCGGCCGATGATTTCGCCCTCGATAATACTTCTGTACACCCATCTCTTGTTCAAAACAATATTTTTCTGAGTAGTGCAGATTTCAAGGAAGATTCCGGTCTCCAAGCTTTGAAGGCAACCCTTACGGATGAGAAAACAAAGGGAGGATTGACCGAGACAACTAATGAGAAGAATGATTTATTGACCACAAAGATGTTCGAGTGCACCAAAGACACGGCGACTGTGTCGTTTCCCACCGATGTTGTTGTTGAGCATGACATTCCTAGTTCTGTGCGGGAGAAATCCCTAGACATTTATTTTTGTAATAATCTTCATGACTGTGCTAAGCGTTCTATTGCTTGGGCTGATCCGGTCGCCTTCGCGGTGCCGGAAATGACGCTATCGATCATCAAATCTGGGAAAACCGTTGAATCCACTCCTTGGAAGTCTCCATCGGTTGAGAAGCTGAAGGAGGCCAAGCGCATGCGCGATGAGCGTTATTCTTCCTTCCGGCGCGAAGACACGCACAAGCTGAGCAAGGGGAAATCCTCTCCTCAAGCTACTATGAAAAATTCTGCTTCTCCTTCGCTCTCCACCGAAAAGACTTACCACAAATCGGCATATAGCTGATTGCTCCTTTGCCGTTCTGACTCGCTTTTCCTGCTTTTTCTCCTAGTTTTTTGGGACCTTATTTCGCTCTTTATTTCGTAGCTTTTATTTTGCTGCAAAAACATTATATACAACTGCTAATACAGGTATTTGGTCCACCTTAAGGACGGTAAACAAAAGGGCTATTCGGGAGACAACCCAAGCTTGGACCTTTTGGTCCCCTTGTTTATGTTTTATTTTATTTTATGTTTTCTATCTTTTTTGTATTTTCTGTTGTTCGGCCTAATTCGTAGGTTCAGCTTATCTTTTGTGCGAAGCATCAACTCCCGCGAATCATCACGCAATCTTCTGGCATGCTCCCCTCTTTGGAGCATTGGTACTCTCTCTCGCTTCAGATTTCATTCCTTGGTCGAATGTCTATTTTTCTTGCTTATGTTTTCATTCAAGTCTGGGGGGAAGAGCCGCTTGTGCACTCCACGAGCACATTTAATTTCGCATGCCAGTAGTTTTCCTTTTTGCTTCATTGTGTTAGACTCCTGTTGCACACCACTGCACCCACTTGAGCGCGAGCTTAGCGGTTTGCGTGTCACGAGTTGAACCTGTATCTTTGTTCGATTTGGAAAATTTCTGTGCTAGTTGAGGATTGTGCGACGGAGTAAAATGTTGGTCTTGCTGTGTTTCTCGTCAACTACTCTCGTTGTGTAGAAATTTGATTAGATTTAATTTTTTTGTATGCTTATAGTTTATATTTTTCTATCTGCGTAAATTCTTTTATTCTACTCAAAAGTTGGTGAATCCGGTGTGAATCAAACGGTAGCGTAGGAATGTGTGTAGCCGCCACTAGACTCGTATTGCTTGAGTCGGGAGGAAGGATTATCTTTCTCGGTTGCTAAGAACTTGCCCCAAGCTATTCTTGAAGCATTGGTACACGGTTAGTCTAGCGTGAGAGTTATGTAGGCCACCTTTTGGCCCGGTTGAGCTTTGTACCCATTCCTAACTTCGCCCTTGCTAGCCCCGTTGTGCCTACCCTTCTTTTGATTCAGCTCCACTAGTATTTCACCAAAGCCTTATAGCCTATCCTAGTCGCACACCCAATTCGAGCTTTAGTAGTTTACATTTTATGTTGGGTTGTGATGTGGTGATTCGTATTTATGATATGTGGTTGTGCCCAAAAGAAAAATGTGCTGATTTTGTAAAAAGAAAAAGAAAATATTTAAAAGAGAAAAAGAGAAAAGAAAAAGAAAAAAAGAAGAAGTTTGATTGAAAATATTTATTTGAGAAGATTTGGATTTGGAGTAGGCGGTGCACACACCCATGTTGTACAAATCAAGTCTGGGGGTGTGGTGCACCTGGTTATATTGTGGTTTGCCGAGGGATTCTTTTAGGCTAGCTCATTTGGGTTAGGTGCATAGTCTTTCTTTTTATCATTGTTTATCTCACCGTAACCCAAGCCCCATTATTACCCGAAGTCCTACGGACTTGCGCTTGAGTTGACTAGTGCCGTGGAGAGAGTGCGAACGGGCAAGCTTATGGTTTCCGACATTGGTGGATTCCATTGGGGGTAATCTTGAGCCCCGGTCTTCGGCAATGCTCACCTTAGTGGCCTGTCTACTTTCTCCCTGCGTAAGACCGGATGATTCACCGTGATTCTACTTTGGAGTAATAATAAATTTTTGTTACGCATTGTGAAAAGTATAAAATATTTTGTATACTTAAGAATTTCCTCTACTTTATTTTTATGCACGCGAGCTTGCGACTTCGCATGGTACTCCGTTCTGCAATTTCTTTCTTAGCTAGTTCATTTTCCCCGTCTGCTTAGGTTTTGTTTGCTCGGGGCGCGCAAACAGTTAAGTCTGGGGGTGTGATGAGTCCATATTTTATACCTATTTGCGGACTCATCTGGGCTCATTTTCTTGTCTTTGCACACCGTTTAGCGTCATTTGCACTCCTTTTGGTTCGCTACGGTTTTCCACGCCCTGTGCACCTTTTTAGCCCATTTTCTGTGCTTGTGTGCATTTACTTTCTTGCTATGTTTATCACTGTTTGCTGTGGCTGCCACGATCGATGTCCCGTGCAGTTTTCCTGCAGGTTTGGGGATTGTGAGGGCATTCGGGATAGGCGTTTCACTATTTTTGGCAAAGGAGTCAGTGGTCGTGCGTTTTTACCCACGCACGACCATCGACCTCCTGGCGCACGATCACTGATCGTGCGCAGCCCGGTCTCATTTGTGAAAACTCTGTCTTGAACCTTCCGCACGATCACTTGCCATACCGCGCACGACCACTGCTCGTGCGCCGCCGATCGTGCGCAGTCATACCCATTTTGCAAAAGTCTGTCTGGCTATTTCCGCACGATCATCAGCATTGCCTCGCACGATCACTGATCGTGCGCAGCTGATCGTGCACGACCACTGATTTTCTGATGCAGTTCTACAGGTTGCTCACGCACGGGCGCTGACCTTGGTCGCGCACGACCACTGGTCGTGCGCCAGTGGTCGTGCGCCCTATTTATTCTGCAAGCTATAAATATGCTGTTCCGCGAATTAGTGCGAGAGCATCGTTACGGAACCTTCGCCAGTCCGCCGTTTCGCCCTCCAGCAGTCCCATTCACCTCCACCTTCATTCCTACCAACGGGAGGACCTTCTCCGGTGATTCCGAAGCATTCCACATCCCCCGGTGATCCTCCCGGCCATTGAAGCATTCTTCTCCGAGCTTTCCACCAAGGAAGAAGACGAAGCATACCTAAAGAACGGAGTTACAGGCCCTCGAGGTGACAGCTCGGTGGTACCGGAAGCCCTCCTCGGACTGCGCTTGGAAGCGGATTGACAACCCGCACCTCCGGCCAACAACCGCGGTGGATCTTCAATCTCGTGGTTTTGCATTTTCTCTCTTTTCTTGTTGTATGGAATGTTTGTGCTTGTAATGAACATCAACTTCTAGTGTTATTTTGTTTGGTTGTGTTTCATCTTGCTTTAGAGATTTATTCTTTGATGCGCCTCGCTCCATCTCGCTCCACTCCACACGTTCGTTTCACTCAAGCTCGCTCCGCACTAATCACCTCACTCGCTAGACTTCCGTCCACTCGCCAATCGAAGTACGGCATCGCGGCCGCTACATCCATCTCGCCTTGAGAAGCGGTGATTGCGATCCGCATAGTTTACATTAGTGTAATCGGCCGTAAGACCACCAACCAAAGCCCCTTTCTTTTTCTATTTATTTCAATTAACTCTCATAACGATAGTTTTAGAGTCTAAATCGTTCGACGCCAATTGCATTCCTCAAGAGACCGACATCCGGGGATTCATTCCCAACTTTATTACTTGTGCGACCGGTACGCTTGCCGTATTTTACGCGCATCAAAAAGCCGCACATGTCCTTACTCCCTTTCTTTGAAAAAGGGCCAGATTCCCAAGAGCTTCTATTATCCTCAGCCTTTCTCGTATCCTTCCTCATATTCAATCCATGATTCTTCGCATTATCAATAGCCTCTGCTATCAAGAAAGCTTTAATAGCTTCCACATAACTCTCTGACTGGTAAGCACTGTCTAACTGTTGGATGCCACTTTTAAGACCGCCTAGGAAGTGATTAACTCTACCTGCCTCTCTGGGAACCAACCCCGGAGCAAACCTGCTCAACTTGCTAAACTCCGCCTCATACTCACCAACTATGAGTTTTCGCTACTTCAAATGCAAAAACTATTCATTACCCTGTCTTGCTCAACCAAAGGTAGGAACTTATTTGGCAGCATCCCCTTGAACCTTCCCCACGATCACCCATCATTGAGGCTCTCTTTCTCCCTTATCCACCAACTTTTAGCATGGCCCTTTAACTGATACACAGCCACCATCACATTAAAATCTGTGGAGATTCCCGAGTAAGAGAACATCTCCTCAATAGTAATGATCCAGTCATTTAACATCATAAAGTTAGCCTTCCCATCATAGGTAGGTGATGTAGGCAACAGTATTTGACACTATAACGGCAAAGGGAATAACATGTACGCCTCTCTATTTCCACTATTACGCTAACACAATAATTAAACGCAGCACACTCACGAACATCGTTATCAACTATTACTAACGTACGGTAGCCACGCCATTTTAAGATCAAACAAATGACTATAGGTCGTCGTTATCTCAAGCTAAAAGGACCCACCCGGTCCAAACGAGCGATGGTTGTACCAAAAGAGATCTACCGAAAAGTTCGGTTCGGAAATGGTAGATCTCTCCCAACAAAACGAAAGCAAGGCTCGCCAAACCTCTCGGAAAATTAAACAACTAGAAAGAACAACACATGCAATCGGAAAGATAAACCACGAACGAAAAAACGATTCCAATGTAACGCAAAGGTATTCCACTAAATGAAAATCTAAAAAAATAAGAATCACACAAGAGGTAGAAGATCTCGTTACCCAACCGGAATAGATGATTCTGGTTCACTTTCAAGGATCGCTCTTCCACGACTCCACCGGAGTTTCACCGACCGGAGAGAAAACTTGTCCGCTTCCTTTGCTTCACGCCGGGATGGAGGAAAACCACAAAGGGAGAAAAAAAACCTTTGATCTTGTTCGATTTCACTATGGAAAAGGGATGAATTGGGACACTTGATGGAGGTCGGGTTTTGGATAAGGGATAGGGTGGTGGTCGGTTTGGTGTTGGTGGAGGAGGCCGGCGGCTAGGGAGGAGTTGTGGTGACTGAATCTTGTAGTTGAGGGAAGGAGAAGATAAAGGGGAAGGGAAGGAGTGGGAGGCCGAGCAAGAGGAGGGAAGAGGAAGGGTGGCTGGCGGCCAAGGAGAGGGAAGAGGGAAGGAACCGAACTCCTAAGAGGGAGGAGAGGAAGGGGGCAGCCAAGAAGGAGGAAGAGATAGAAATTTTCACAAAGATTTTAGGGTTTTTATATTTTTTCATTCACTAAGTAAAAAACATCACAAGCATGTCCTTTTATAGGCCCATCACAAAGTTATGGCTATTAGCAGACCAAATGAAAATAAACAAACAACATGATAAATTAAAATGCAACATGATAAAATAGAATGCAAATAAAAGAACTAAATATTATTTGGAAGTCTTCATCTTCATCATGTAGGAGAACGCCGTCGTCGTCGCCGTCTTCATCTTTAACATGTAGGAGAACGTCATCGTCGTCGCCGTCATCATCTTCAACTTTAACACGTTGGGGGTTGCCGCCATCAATCCTCCCCAGCTCAAAATAACTCATCACGATGAGTTGGCATGGAGGTGCTAGCGCTGAAGAACATCATCCAAAAGAACCATCGCCGAGTCCGGAATCCATTGGTTACCGGAGACCGGGCGAGCACACCATCGTATCACATAACGTTGAATACCACTACTTGGAGAGGAGAGAAAAAAACCAAATATGAACCTGTCTAGCAAAAAGATTGTCCTGGGGAAACTGGGAAAAGCATTAGGCAAATAAAGAGGAAAAATTTCTTCATCAACAGTCAACGTACCTCCGTTGGAGACCAATGGAGAGAACGATCCAAGAACAAGCTCACCCCCCCCCCCAACCCAAATGAAAATATAGTGACACCAAACGTAGAGTTAGATATTTCAAAAGGTGGAAAAACACAATGCGTGAAATTGGAAACATTTAAACTAGGGGAATTACCCCATTCAGTGGTTAACTTCAACAGATATGTTGTTTCTCCTGATTGATTAAAAATCCAAAAAGTTTTAACTCTCCGAATCGCCAACGTTTCTATAGTGCCTGAAGGCATCCGTTCAGGGACGAGATGCACCAAGAGTAAACCGAAAACCTTATAGGGAGACACCCTCTTATGTAAGTTAGCGATATATTGATAAGAAGACATGTGTGTGACTAGCGCTTCCTTACTGTGCTTATGTAAAATGAAAGCGTGAGAGGCAAATAATATTGCAAGTAGACTTGACATGTAAAATAGCGATAACGGAACTACATGAGATGGAGCCAAGGGAACTAAATATGGTTGCGCCAACGGAAAGTAATAGGGTGGCACTAGTGGAACTACATATGGTGGCACCAATGGAACTAAATATGGTGGCGCCAACAAAAATAACCCTGGTGGCACCAGTGGAACTACATCAGGAGGCACCAACCCAACGAGATCTGGTGGTACCAACAGAATGCGAACAGGTGGCACAAACGGGGCTATATCCGGGGGTACTAGAAGAATGAAATCAAGTGGCACAAAAGATGTCCACATCATTAACGTACTCTCATAGATTTGGTTAATTTTATAAAATCGAGTGGACACCAAATTAATGAGACATTCATCATGACCAAACATGAAATCTATTATCACACTATGAGACATGTCCCAAGCAGGGTCCAGCATGGATGGTAAAATAACTTGACTCAAATCAGGCAAAATAAATTCATGTCCGAAAGGATCTGCTGGTCGGGTCAACATATCAGGAGGGAGAGTCGGTAATACTAAAACCGGGAGAGAGTTAAGATCGCATTTAAATTCACGCAACAGAGTTAGCATCATGGGACGCTCATCCGGGTCTACTTTTATATCATCTTCCAAAAATATAACTCTCTCGCTAGGACATCCTTCCAACTCATAAGTCACGACATCAGTAACAGTAAAAATCTCAGGAATGGGAGCATCGATAGGTTCCGAAGGAGGGGCTAAGTCATAACCAATGTCAAAATACGGATTTATCATCCAAGTAAAATCCTCCGGGTGCAAGCCATCAAAATCAACCGAAAAATAAAACAAAAGATTTTCCCTCACAGAAAACTCAACTGGCTCGTCATCACCTAACTCGCTATCAGAGAAACATTCGCCACAAGGTTACTCTATCAACTCACTAGATACTTCACCCAAATCAGACTCAGTAATGGTTTCAGAAACATCGACGAGGGGAAGTGGAGATGATTCCTCAAAGGAGAAATCCTCATCCAGGTCACTAGGGTAACCAATCTCCTCAACGTCGCTACAATCGTCAGTGATAATAGCATCATCCTCAGTGACGGGCACAATCCTAGTCACTGTCTCAGGTTCAATCATGCTGATAGGAACACTCTCTCCCCGCGGGCTCATGGCATTCCTAGCAATCACGTCTATCGAACTAGGGACAAGGGTCCTAATCTTCTCTTTTCCTTCATCGGTAGGTGCACATGTGCTCGAAATAGTCAGATCTTGGCGGAGCAAGGATCTAGCGTGAGACTTATAGTCACTCCTATAATCATAAAACTGGGAATGGCAGTAGGGCGGATAATACTCGTTCGTTAAAATATTCTTCATAATCTGCCAACCGACAAGGGAGTCGACGGAGGGCATCCCCAAAAGTCTCTCTTCATTGAGCCAGAAGGTATAGGCTCGACCAAATAGTTGAAGTCTCGGAATGGGAATCCTGTGGGGATCCACAATATGATATTGCTCAAAATAACGCTCTATATCTTTCACCCAACATAGAAACACTCGCGGTCTGCCTAGCCCATCATATGTCGGAGCAGTAATCCTAACACGCCTAGAGGTGCGCGGTGGTGGTGCTACTTAACTAGCCTTTAGTTGATTAACTAAAGTAGTAATCTCATCCATTATTGGGGAATGGATAGATTTCCCTACGTTCCTATTGGAACCTATAGTTTTTCCTCAGGAGACGTTGACATCGTGTGTAACACCTCTACCCGTCAAGAAGAATATAATAGAGGGTCCGGCCGGGGCCCCACACCATATTCCACAAACAGGCGGAGACGCTACGAAATAATATCAAAACCAACGCATACTAACACAGAGCATTCTAGCGGAAGCTTCACGGTTGAAATCTTGAACTCAAGCAAAATAAGAACTGTCCACTAAACCATAGGAATGTATACAACCAAAGCATCTGGCCTTAAGGCCTTACAAAATTTCTCTTAACAAGGTGTGGTTTACAGACATCGGCATGCAGGCCGGCCACACATGAACAAGAAGAAACAAAACAAAGCCTTCGAGGGCAACAACGCAGCTTGGGCTTTAGCCCTCTAAGTCCTGCTCGGACAAGCACCTCCAGCACCTGCAAGAACCAATCCACTAAGCGGTGGCAAACAGGGCAACAGTCAGCATTTAGCTGTCCAATTATAACGACCCTGCCCCTGGCACAGGGCAGCGAAATTCCATCCCTGCATAGAATTTTCCAATATGATATATATATAGCAAACCACGCAAGACATGCACGACCGCACAGTCAATACATATCACAAACGCCAACACGAAGGCCCAACGCTCCGTGCACTCAGGGCACATTCGGGTCTACCGGAAACACCAGATCCCGCCAATGAGCATTCTAGTCTTGATCGGCACGCAAGCCGTCGACTCTCGCTATGTGATCCTAACAGGGCCTTAAGCACCCAAGGTTAGACAACCATAATGCGGGTACAGATCCGCCTATCCCGTTGCTCACATCGTCAGACTCAAGACTGGACTGACGCGGGTACAACTTCACCTTGCCCGTCCACCACAAGAGTTGAACCCAACTCGCACAATTTCCTGGGCTTCCTCCAATACTTCCTGCTGCACCAAGCGACAGGTATCCACCACAGATTGCACACAAAAAATCAAACACTCGGAGGCTCCTCCAAAATGCAAACAAAGCATCACCAATCCAGACCAACACGTCCAGATGGGCTTCACACAGTATGCCTAGATCCATACTCCAATTCCGGACTCTAACAAGGGGGACTTCACATATCTACCCTAAGGGATGCCACAACCCACCGCATACTCGTGGGGAAGGGTTTTCCCTATGCAAATGCAGGAAAGAAGGACTTCACATGTCCAAGAAGGAAATCGTTACCCTTGGAAGTCGCCTCGGAGCCATGGAGAGAATTGAGACGGACGAAAGCCTTCGCAGCAGCTTTGCCTTCGCAAATCCAAACTCGGCTCGCGATTTGGACCACCGCAGCACCACCGGCAGCCGGATTCCCCTTCTTCTTCCTCACCTTGCTCTCCTCTCTCCCTGAACTTTAAGAAGAGAATGATGAAACTCAAATGAGCTTTCTCTTCTACAATACCGGCCTTATCAACCCAGGGAAGAGCCCAGACCATTGGATCTTGGTCAAAGAAAATGAACGGCTATGATCAGCCCTGAAATTTATTTTCTAGGCCGAACACGGGTAGTGACACGCCCGTGTCACAGGACGTGTTCCTTAAGCGGTCAACAACCGACTTAAGCCAAACAAAACACGGGTGTCGACATGCCCGGGTCACGCCCGTATCAACACCTGACATGCCCGTGACGAGGGTGTTCCCCCATCGAGACGAAAATCGCCATTTTTCCCGAGAACCACACGGGCACTGGACACGCCCGGGTGACTTTTGGACATGCTCGTGTAACGATCGACACGGCTGGGCCTCCAAGCCGTGTCCTTCCCGGAATATTCTGGCTAATATTTGGGCATGACACGCCCTGGGACACGCCCGTTTCCCCCGGCCGTGTCACCACTAAACGCCACTCAACGCCACTTCACTCAACGCCACTCAACGCCACTTCACTCAGCGCCACTCAACGCCATCCTAGCAGGACACGCCCTGGGACACGCCCGTGTCCCAGGCCGTATCGACACTCAACGATCGTTGGCTCAACGATCGTCGACCAATAAGAACACGCCCCGGGACACGCCCGTGTCCCAGGCCGTATACCCTAGACATGCCCTGGGACACGCCCGTGTCCCAGGCCGTGTCAACCAGCCTGAACCTCAATTTGACCTTTTGAGATTTCTGGGGTGTTACAATCCTCCCCTCCTTAATAAAATTTCATCCCGAAATTTGAAGACAGCAGGGAGATAACAACATAACATAATAAGAGACATATATGTTTCTATCACATATATAAACAAGCGAACCGGTTACGAAAATAACTCGGGAAACTCGGCTCGCATGGTCTGCTCTCGCTCCCATGTTAGCTCCTCTCGGCCACAATTGTCCCACCGGACTTTGACCATCCCGATCGTTTTGTTCCGCAACTGTTTCTCGGCTCGATCCTCGATCCGAATGGGCCTCACCTTTGTCGTTAGCCCATAATCAACCGGCACCCGATCATTCTCAATCACTTGAGCTGGATCCTTGACTGCTTTTTGTAATATCGAGATGTGGAACACATCATGCAGTCCACCCAATTCCGCTGAAAGATCTAGCCAATAGGCAGCTTCCCCAACTCGCTCCACCACTTAAAACGGACCAAGGTATCGCGGACTTAGCTTTTTCAACCGCCGAATCCGAGATACGCCTTTGAAGGGTTTAATCTTTAAATAGACCCAGTCACCCACTGCGAACTCCACATTCCTGTACTTAGCATGGTAATACTTGGCTTGCCGATCCTGGGCTATTAGTAGTCTCTCTCGAATATAGCGTATTGTTGAGTTAGCATCCTCGACTTCCCTTTTTCCCAAAAGTTTGGATTCGCCAGTTTCTGCCCAAGCTAACGGTGTACGGCACTTGCGACCATACAGAGCTTCAAACGGTGCCATGCTGATGCTCGCTTGGTAGCTATTATTATAGGCAAATTCCACCATAACAAGATGGTCTTCCCATTTCTTACCAAAGTCCAGGGCACACATACGGAGCATATCCTCCATCATTCTGTTGGTTCGTTCAGTTTATCCATCCGTTTGCGGATGAAAGGCTGTACTGAATGCTAACTTTGTGTCCAACAGCAGATGGATTAGCCTCCAATCTTTCGAAGTAAATCGGCCATCTCGGTCACTTACAATGCTCCGAGGAACACCGTGCAATCGAATAATCTGCTCCACATAGAGCTTTGCCAACATTTCCACTGAATCGTCCCACTTGTTCGGTAGAAAGTGAGCCACCTTTGTCAACCGGTCTACAATCACCCAGATTGAGTCATTTCCGCGTTGCGATCTCGACAATCCATGCACGAAATCCATTGAAATATCCTCAAACTTCCACTGCGGAACCGGCAACGATTTCAGGAAACCACTCGGTCGTTGACATTCTGCCTTTACCAAAGCACAAGTACGACACTTAGCCATATATGCGGCTATGCCCTTCTTTAAACCGGGCCACCAGAATAATTTCTTCATGTCCTTGTACATTTTTGTGCTCCAAGGGTGAATTGAGTACTTTGTAAAATGTGCTTCATATAACAATTCTTCTCGCAATTTACCCGCACAAGGGACGCACAATCGGCCATCCTTTCGTAATAAACCGTCATCCCAGGAGAATTGGTCACCAGACCCCTCCTTTGTATAGCGCTGGAGACTTTCATCAAACTCCGTTGCCCGCCGAACCCTGTCCGCAAGGTCATATTGAACCTCCATCCAGTTCAAGCATGCATCGGCTGAAGAATCCCTTTCCACACAGGATATCTCCAACGCTTCCAACTCCTGGATTTGACGCTCATCATGTATCCGCAACCAACTTGCCCGCACCGGAGTCCGACGACTCAAGGCATCAGCGACCACATTTCCCTTTCCGGGAACATAGTGAATGTCGAAGGTATAATCCCCTAGGAATTCCATCCACCTCCTTTTTCGCATATTCAAATCCTTTTTATCGAGCAGATACTTCAGGCTTTTATGATCTGTATAAATATCTACCTTCACACCATAAAGATAGTGCCGCCACAACTTTAGCGAAAAGATCACCGCCGCCAACTCCAAGTCGTGGACGGGGTAATTACGTTCAAGCACTTTCAATTGACGTGAGCCATAAGTGATCACCATGCCAAACTGCAGGAGAACGCAGCCTAAGCCACTTCCTGACGCATCGCTGTATATCTCAAAACCGTCTGTACCACATGGCGATGTCAAAACAGGCGCCGTGGTCAAACGACCTTTTAGCTCCTCAAAAGCTCGCATGCACTTCGGCGTCAAAAAAAACTTCTGATTATTTCTCGTTAACGTAGTCAAAGGCAAAGCAATCCGAGAGAAGTTCGCCACAAATCGTCTATAGTAGCCATCCAGTCCAAGAAAACTCCTGACTTCGGCCACCGAAGACATCACTGGCCAATCACGAATGGCACTTATCTTTGCCGGATCCACCGCTATGCCCTCTCCACTTACCACATGACCTAGAAAAGCCACTGACGAGAGCCAGAACTCACACTTAGAGAACTTGGCATATAGCTTATTCCTCTGCAAGGTGTGCAATACCAACCGCAAATGGTTTGCATGATCTTCCTCCGACTGTGAGTACACGAGGATATCATCAATGAATACAATCAAAAACAGATCCAAGTATTCGCGGAACGTTCGATGCATTAGATCCATGAATACCGAAGGCGCATTACATAAGCCGAACGGCATCACTGTGAACTCATAATGACCGTAGCGTGTACCAAACGCCGTCTTGGGAATGTCACCTTCCCTAATCCGCAATTGGTAATACCCGGATTTCAAATCCAACTTGGAATAGACGGTTGAGCCTGCTAGCTGATCAAACAAGTCATCGATCCGTGGAATCGGATACTTGTTTTTCTCCGTCAGCTTGTTCAGTTCGCGATAATCAATACATAGCCGCAAACTACCGTCTTTCTTATTCAAAAAAAGAACAGGCACGCTCCAAGGTGACATACTTGGGTGTATGTATCCCTGCTCCAACAGCTCTTGCAACTGAACTTTCAGTTCGGCCATCTCTTTTGGTGCTACCCGATACGGCGAACGGGCCACAGGTTTCGCACCCAACACCAGCTCGATAGTGAAGTCGGTTTCCCTTTGGGGAGGTAACCCCGGAAGGTCCTTTGGAAACACATCAACATACTCCGGCACAATTGGCACTTCAATCACACTGGCCTTCGGCGCCACCGCCTCTACGAGTGTGAAGAACAACTTCGCACCCTTCCGAACTGCCTTAACGACTTGGAGAGCAGATAACAACATCCCACTCATCCCTTGTATACCAATGAAATTGGTCTCTTATTCGGTATTCTACCCGAGTGTGACCTCTTTAGAAGTGCAATCAATACAGACACGCTGCTTTGAAAGCCATTCCATACCAAAGATTATATCAAATTCCTTGATCGGCAATACTAATGTTTCCACCTTGAACTCCCGACTCCCTATCTTGACCTAAAGACCGCAAGATTTTATCCACGCACATCAAACATCTGTTTGGTAACAACACCTTTACACTGTCTATCGTGGTCCGGATAGGTATCCCGATACGAAAGACAAAATCTTCAGACAGAAACGAATATGAAGCACCTGTGTCAAACAGTGCTCGCGCCGGATACTCTCGTATAAGGACAAACCCTAAAACATCACAATCAAAACAAGCACAGCACACAGTATAAAATAACATTAAAAATTGTGCGCACCTGTGACAACATCCGCCTGCTTAATAGCCTCCTATTGTCCAAGGTTTAAGACCCTGGGCTGCGCATGCGAGGCAGAAGACTCCACCACAGTCTTCCCTTTCTCCGCATAAGACGCTCCCGTCTTCTTATCACCCTTTGGAGGACCAACTCGGTGATGTAGGGATGTCCGGAATCGGAGATCTCTACGGAAATAATTCACTCCTCGCCCAATATCGTCTTAGAACTATCGCACCTACACAGCACCTATCGCCCACAATATTTCCTCGTCACAAACGCATCGCATAAAAATAACAAGGAGGATTGGTCGACTCGAAAATAGCGATCGAAATTTGAGTCGGATCGTTCCCCAAATTAACATAAAGATTGCCAACCTTTTTGGGAGCAAAACCAAGGCTATAGGCCAAGATCCGCTCCGGCAAATAGGATCCACCCGATCCGGAAATAAAAAGCCTAGCAACGGCGATTTCGAAATGAAAAGTGCAGCGATTGATTTAACAAAGCGGACAAAACAATTTGCGATCCACCACAACTAATTAGAAGAAATCACACAAGGAGGGATGAGATATTTTACCCAACCGGAGAACGTTCACACAAGATAATGGTGGGAGATTCACTCTCTCCACGGATCTACCGGCGTCACACCGAAGGGTTGCAACCTTCTTCCAAGGAGTCGCACCGAAGGAAGCCGCGTCGGAGTTGCACCGAACGGATGGAGGAGGCAAGGGGCGGCGGCTTCACACCACCACAAGGAGGCCGGCGGTTTCACACCACCAAGGAGGGGGGGCGGCGGCTTGGCACAAGCTTGGCCGAAATTCTCAAGAGAGGATTTAGGTTTTCAATATTTCACTAATGATCTCATAACAAGGCCTCCTTAAATAGGAGTTACAAACAAGCCTTAACCATTCATGAAGGAGATGTAATCTCATCCATCCAATTGGTTAAATGCACACCAAATAAAATATTGTCCAAATGCAAAAATAAAAAGTGCAATATTGAATATAAAATTATCACTTCAAACTTGGATAATTTTATATTCCTAAAATAGAAATAATAAAGCATGAAAAGGGAAATGTTTTAATGCGGTGCGGCGAATGTTGCGCGCCGCAGGCGGAGGTTGTAACGTAGCCTTCCGCTAGCATCATCGTGACGCCTCACGTCCTTTAGTTGAATCGCCTCAGCAACCAGGTCAACCTCATCATCGTCAGCATCGTCTCCAAGTAGAGGTGGAGGGGGTGCGCCATCAATCCTCCCCCGCTCAAAATCACGCATCTCTGTTGCGTGGTCCAAGAGGTAGCGGCGAAGAAGATCGGCATCCAAACTTTGCAGCTCCAACTCGAGCACCCAAGAGTCATCCGAAGGGGGGCGGTCACGCCAACGGATGAGGAAGCGGCGGGTGTCGCCATCAGCAGTGGTAACATGCTCAGCAGCAAGTATCATCTCTGGAGTGGAAAATGTCCGTGGGAACCTGGGGAACATATTAGCAGTAGGCAAGAAAGAAGGCAACGTACCATCCGATGATATACCTGTGGGGACCGTAAGAGAGAGATCATCCGTTCTACCACTCCCCAACCCATGAGAATTTAAAGTGGGAGAAGAAGACGACAAAGAAATCAACTCTTGTGGTGGCGACACAAATATCGTTAAATCCGAAACGTTAAAAATGGGGGAGATACCCCAATTAGCAGGCAAGTCCAAAACGAAAGCATTGTCACCTAACTTCTTAATAATCCGAAAAGGGCCGGCGCGCTTTGGTGCTAACTTTTTAACGGTGCCAGTTGGCAAGCGTTCGGGAACTAAACGGACTAAAACCAGATCGCCAATTTTAAAGTTTGATACTCTCCTATGTAAATTAGCGTGCGCCTGATAAGAGTCGTATTGTGACGTCAAAGTGGCCCGTATACGTGCATGTAGATCATGGATGTGTTGGGCAAAGGATTGTGCAAATTGACTTGCTTTGTACGTTGGAGGCAACAGCACCAAGTCAAGCGGCACATGAGCTTTATAACCGTGGACAATCTCATTCGGAGACATACCCGTAGACCTATTTTTGGAATTATTGTAGGCTAATTGGGCGTGGGGTAATAGAAGATCCCAAGTGCCTAAATGATCGCTCACGAGGCATCTTAACAAATTCCCTAAACTCCGATTAACTACTTCCGTCTGCCCATCCGTTTGGGGATGATAGGCGGAGGAAAACAATAACTTTGTTCCCATTAATATCCATAACGTTTTCCAAAAATAACTAGTGAATTTTACGTCTCTATCCGAAACTATGGTCTTTGGCACTCCGCGGTGACTAACGACTTCTTTAAAATATAGTTTAGCGACATGAGACGCATTGTTTGTTCTACTGCACGGGATGAAATAAGCCATCTTGGAAAATCTATCCACAACTACAAAAACGGAATCATGACGGCGTTGGGTAGGGGGAAGGCCTAATACAAAGTCCATACTAACATCCACCCAAGGCATGGAGGGAATAGGCAAGGGTGTATATAATCCTACATTGGTTTTACCACCCTTAGAAACCTGACACATTCGGTAGCTACTCACGACTCTTCCTACCATAGTCTTAAGTTTGGGCCAATAAAACTTTTCCTCGACTAACGTAATCGTCTTATCCCTACCGAAGTGACCACTCAACCCTCCACTATGCAATTCCCAAATGATATGTAGACGTAACGATGACTGCGGAATACATAGCTTTCCGTTCCTAAACAGGTAACCGTCCTTAATGACGTATGCAGATATCGTCGTGGGGGAACTATCCTGGGCTGATAAATAGACGTCTTGGAAGTCAGGACACGTAGCATACTCATCCTTAACCCGCTCAAATCCTATAACATGTACATCCATAGAAGTGAGTAAAAGCGTAAGACGACTAAGGGCGTCAGCGACTCGGTTATCAGCTCCTTTAAGATGTTTGAGGTTAAATGTATAACCTTGTAGGAATGCTACCCACTTAGCGTGTCTTGGGCTGATTTTATGCTGTCCGTTAATGAAACACAAGGCCTCATGATCAGAGAGGATCACGAACTCCTTGGAGAGGAGATAGTGCCTCCAATGGTGTAGACATCGGACTACAGCATAGAACTCCCTATCGTAATTGGAATAATTCAACTTGGGGCCCGACAACTTCTCGCTGAAATAACTAACGGGATGGCCCTCCTGGCTCAGGACACCTCCAATCCCTACTCCAGATGCATCACATGTGAGCTCAAAGACTTTAGAAAAGTCAGGTAGACGTAAGACAGGTGCCTCAGTCATAAGCTCCTTTATTCGTTCAAAAGCATAGGTGGCGGACTTCGTCCATGCAAACTCTCCCTTCTTCATACAGTCGGTGATAGGCGCCATAATACTACTGAAGTCTCGTATGAAACGACGATAAAACGTGGCTAACCCATGGAAACTACGTACCTCACGTAGGGTGGTTGGCACGGGCCAGTCCTTAATGACCTGAACCTTGCCCGGATTAACTCGAATACCCTGTGAACCGACTATATAACCTAAGAACTCTACCTCCGAGGCATTGAAAGTGCATTTCTTAAGATTGAGAAATAAGGTCTCTTTCCGCAGGGTGGAAAGGATCACTCTCATGTGGGAGATGTGCTCGGTAGTAGATGTGCTATAAATCAGTATATCGTCAAAGTAGACGACAACGAACTTCCCCATGAATGGCTGAAAGACATGTGTCATCATCCGGGAAAAGGTACTAGGGGCATTGGATAACCCAAAGGGCATCACAAGCCATTCGTACAGTCCATCCTTCGACTTAAATGCTGTCTTCCACTCATCGCCCTCTCGTATCCTAATCTGGTGATAGCCACTCCGAAGATCTAATTTGGAGAATACGGTGGCCCCAGACAAGACATCCAACAAATCATCTAGGCGGGGAATGGGAAACCTATACTTGATGGTGATCTTGTTGATAGCCCGGCTATCAACGCACATCCTCCATGTACCATCCTTCTTGGGGGCAAGAAGGGCTGGCACCGCGCATGGGCTCATACTAGTCCTAATGAAACCTTTCTCTAGCAAGCCCTCTATCTGGGACTGCAACTCCAGGTGAGCTGCGGGGTGGAGTCGATAATGGGGCTGATTTGGCAAGGAAGACCCCGGGATGAGGTCTATCGCATGCTGAATATTTCTAAGCGGGGGCAACGTGGGCGGTAGCTCATCCGGGTACACGTCCCTATACTCTTCCAATAATACCCGTAACTCACTAGGTAACTCATCCAAAACGCTAGAATCGGGCTTCGCACTTAGGAGGACTAGCGCATACATAATTCCATCAAGGAATGGATCTCTCTCAAACTCTTTCTTACCAACTAGATTCAATGCTTTCCGTTCTACCGGGATAGTGGTGTCCTTAGCCAAGACTACGGGCTCCTTTGGGATGGTCGGTCTCAAGGTGACGGTTTTGCCATTGAATTTGAATTCATATGTGTTGGCTCTACCAAAATGAGTAACATCACGGTCATATAGCCAAGGGCGGCCTAACAACACATGACAAGAGTCCATCGGAAGGACATCACACCACGCCTCATCAACGTAGGATTTGAATGAGAGTGGGACCAGGCATCGCTTGGTAACGGGTACTGAGATCTTGTTGATCCAAGCGACCTTATATGGGGTCGGGTGTGGTTCCGTGGTCAAGGACATACGTACTATGGCGTTCTCAGATACAACGTTCACACAGCTACCACTATCAACAATCAGCTTGCAGAGTTTCTCGCCACTCTTAAAAATCAGGGAAAATATGCTCGTCCTTTTCCATTCATCTAATGGTCGAGGAGTGGCCAAGATACAACACATCACCATAAGGGGGTGATCGTCCTCTAAGTCACTTGGGACACCTTCCGGGTCGCTCTCCTCAGCAGCCTCATAAACATAATCCGCAAGATCGGTCGTCGACTCTAAAAGGGCTATGGCTTTAGTCTTCGTGGGGCATTCGAAGGCATAATGACCTTGAATGCCGCAAGAATAGCATGTGGCGTTAGTCTTGCTAACTTTTCCGATTGGAATGCGTTCACTCGCGGGGTTCTTGGTGTTCCTAGCCGTGATCACGACAGACTTGGACTCGGCCGACCGGTACTTCCCCTTATCTTGATAGGTGGAGGAAGATGCTCCGGTAGAGGATTTTCCTTTCGCATGAGAATAACGGGAGTGAGCCTTAGAGGCTAAGTGTTTTTCAATGTCGAGGGCGGCATTGAATGTGGTGTTCAAATCAGTGTGGCCATAACGCAAGAGCTTCCGCTGAATATCGGGTTGAAGCCCCTTACGAAACCTAGAAAAGGTGACTTCGGGGATCTCCCTCAGGTTACAACGCACCAACCGGTCCTTTAATTCTCCCATGTACTCTGATGCAGAATTGGAGCCTTGCCGCAGGGAGGCGAGCTCGTCAAACATTTGTGTCCGATGGTACGCGGGGACGTACTGATCGGTCAGCAAATTTTTCATGACGGTCCATCCAATAATCGGGTCTCCATCCCAAGTTCCTAGTCTACGCTCTTCATTCAGCCAATAAGTTTTGGCGCGACCGGTTAGCTTCATCCTGGCAACTTGGACCTTTTGGGGGTCCGTAAGATGGTGCCAATCATAATAGCATTCCATGTCCACTATCCATGTGAGGAAATTCTGTGGATCTCCCATACCATCGAAAGTGGGGGCATCAATTTTGATGGCCCTTGTAATATCAAACTCTCGCCCGTGGCGATTGCCTCGAGGGGGCACTCGTGGGGAGTCGCCATCCGAATCCGAATCGGAAATATGTTGGCGCCGGTGGGGCAACTCAACATTAGCGGGAGGTGGGGGTGGCCTAACTTGATTTTGTAAAATCTGTGCTAAGGTGGCTCTAAGTTCCGTCATATCGTTACGAAGACCTGCTATCGCTTCAGCGTTACGAATTTTGTGCTCGTTCTCAGCCATCCTAGACGTAGACGGTGCCGAATACTCCGTGCCTAGCCTAGTGCGCATGCAAGACCCAGAAAATTATGAAAGATAATTTTTCCTTGGGCTGTAGCTAGAATAAAAATAATTTTTTTTTTGACAAGCGTGATGTGAGAAACACGTAGATCGTTAAAAAAAAAAAATTTTTGAAATTTTGCGGCAAAATGAAGATTTCAGCCCGCTATTTGCAGACCAACTGGACAGAATTACGATGTTCTAATTTGCAGGCAGACTTAACGCGGCCGAATCAAAAAAAATTCTGTTTTAAAGTTGCTGGAAATAAGTGTAGGAAGCTACAGTTTTTTTTTCAGATTTTTTTGACAAGTTTAAAATTTCGACGGATTTACTAAACGCAGACCAATCCGAAATTTCAGATCTTAGAAAATTCAGATCAACCAAGGACGAACGCAGAGAGGATGTTTGCAACGTGGGAGTTGAAACAACCGCCTCTGATACCAAATTGATGTAGGGATGTCCGGAATCGGAGATCTCTACGGAAATAATTCACTCCTCGCCCAATATCGTCTTAGAACTATCGCACCTACACAGCACCTATCACCCACAATATTTCCTCGTCACAAACGCAGCGCATAAAAATAACAAGGAGGATTGGTCGACTCGAAAATAGCGATCGAAATTTGAGTCGGATCGTTCCCCAAATTAACATAAAGATTGCCAACCTTTTTGGGAGCAAAACCAAGGCTATAGGCCAAGATCCGCTCCGGCAAATAGGATCCACCTGATCCGGAAATAAAAAGCCTAGCAACGGCGATTTCGAAATGAAAAGTGCAGCGATTGATTTAACAAAGCGGACAAAACGATTTGCGATCCACCACAACTAATTAGAAGAAATCACACAAGGAGGGATGAGATATTTTACCCAACCGGAGAACGTTCACACAAGATAATGGTGGGAGATTCACTCTCTCCACGGATCCACCGGCGTCACACCGAAGGGTTACAACCTTCTTCCAAGGAGTCGCACCGAAGGAAGCCGCGCCGGAGTCGCACCGAACGGATGGAGGAGGCAAGGGGCGGCGGCTTCACACCACCACAAGGAGGCCGGCGGTTTCACACCACCAAGGAGGGGGGGCAGTGGCTTGACACAAGCTTGGCCGAAATTCTCAAGAGAGGATTTAGGTTTTCAATATTTCACTAATGATCTCATAACAAGGCCTCCTTAAATAGGAGTTACAAACAAGCCTTAACCATTCATGATGGAGATGTAATCTCATCCATCCAAATGGTTAAATGCACACCAAATAAAATATTGTCCAAATGCAAAAATAAAAAGTGCAATATTGAATATAAAATTATCACTTCAAACTTGGATAATTTTATATTCCTAAAATAGAAATAATAAAGCATGAAAAGGGAAATGTTTTAATGCGGTGCGGCGAATGTTGCGCGCCGCGGGCGGAGGTTGTAACGTAGCCTTCCACTAGCATCATCGTGACGCCTCACGTCCTTTAGTTGAATCGCCTCAGCAACCGGGTCAACCTCATCATCGTCAGCATCGTCTCCAAGTAGAGGTGGAGGGGGTGCGCCATCACTCAGCAATCACGTGCGAAGTGTCCCAACTTCCCGCACGTAAAACAAGCACGAGATCCATACCCAGATGTCTCTGTCACATTCGCATAAGGAGCTTGTCCAGTAGACTTGGACTTCTTTCCCCATCTCTTACGGTACCCAAACTTCTCCCGACGCGGCGGCTTGAACTCTAGCTTTGTCACAGCCAAGGTCCCTTTTTCCTGCCCTCTTTTCATGTCCGTCTCCAAAGACCGAGCCGTACAGACTAAGGCTTGAAATCCCTGACTCACAGAACTCGAGAGCAAATACCGCAGCTCATCTCGCAGTCCCGCATAAAACATACTTGTCTTACGCTCTTCTTCGACGAAGATTGTTCCCGCATATCTTCCCAAACGTGTGAATTCATGCAGATAATCATCCACACTACGATCTCCTTGGGTTAACCGTTGAAATTCCATTTCCATCGATATCCTTTGCTGCATTTGTAGATGTTGTCCCAAGAACAACTGAGAAAATTTGTCCATCGAGACCTCTGCAAGTTGTCTACCAGCCAAGTGATGCAGTTCAATCTCATCCCACCATAAACGATCCTCTCCTTCCAGGAGGAAAGTGGCCAACATAACCTTCTGTCCCTCCTCAACCTTGATCGCTCTAATGATCCTCTTGATCCTTGCAAGCCAATCCTCTGCTTGGGCCGGCGAACCAGCCCCAGTAAATTGTGGAGGATTGAAGCTCAAGAATTGCTTCAATTGTTGATCTGCTGCCCGCGGATCAACTACAGCTTCTACCAGTTCTTGCCGTACCCCATCATGTGTTGGCACCACTGCAGGACGTGCCTGCCCAGCCTACTGAGCATTCATCACAGCAAGTACCGTTTCCGTGATGAAACGTACCGTTTCAGCGGATGGAGGAGGTGTGGGCACCTCAGCTGGTGCCGCACTTTCTACAGAATGTTGAGGTTCGGATTGACCCTCAACACTTCTAGTCACCTATATATGTAAAACACACAATTTAGCGACCAAGTAAAATGACAAACATACAAAAAGAATACACAGGTTCAACAAACAAGCGTATTTGCATTCCTAAGTAGACATTCTTGAGTTCAAGTTAAGTGTTATAACGATAGCACTGACACGTGCTCGCCACCCCTCAAAAGAATTCGCCGCGAATTCGGAAGAGATCGACCAACAAGCTGATACCAAATTATAACACCTCTACACATCAAGAAGAATATAATAGAGGGTCCGGCCGGGTCCCCACACCCTATTCCACAAACAGGCGGAGACGCTACGAAATAATATCAAAACCAACGCATCCTAACACAGAGCATTCTAGCGGAAGCTTCATGGTTGAAATCTTGAACTCAAGCAAAACAAGAACAGTCCACTAAACCATAGGAATGTATACAACCAAAGCATCTGGCCTTAAGGCCTTACAAAATTTCTCTTAACAAGGTGTGGTTTACAGACATCGGCACGCAGGCCGGCTACACATGAACAAGAAGAAACAAAACAAAGCCTTCGAGGGCAGCAACGCAGCTTGGGCTTTAGCCCGCTAAGTCCCGCTCGGACCAGCACCTCCAGCACCTGCAAGAACCAATCCACCAAGCAGTGGAAAATAGGGCAACGGTCAGCATTTAGCTGACCAATTATAACGGCCCTGCCCCTGGCACGGGGTAGCGGAATTCCATCCCTGCATAGCATTTTACAATATGATATATATATATAGCAAACCACGAAAGACGTGCACGACCGCACAGTCAATACATATCACAAATGCCGGCACAAAGGCCCGACGCTCCGTGCACTCAGGGCACATTCGGGTGTACCGGAAATACCGGATCCCACCAATGAGCATTCTAGTCTTAATCGGCATGCAAGCCGTGGACTCTCGCTATGTGATCCTAACAGGGCCTTAAGCACCCAAGGTTAGACAACCATAACGCGGGTACAGATCCGCCTATCCCGTTGCTCACATTGTCAGACTCAAGACTGGACTGACGCGGGTACAGCTTCATCTTGCCCCTCCACCATAAGAGTTGAACCCAACTCGCACAATTTCCTGGACTTCCTCTAGTACTTCCTGCTGCACCAAGCGACAGGTATCCACCACAGATTGCACACAAACAATCAAACACTTGGAGGCTCCTCTGAAATGCAAACAAAGCATCACCAATCCAGACCAACACGTCCAGATGGGCTTCACATAACATGACTAGATCCGTACTCAAATTCCGGACTCTAACAAGGGGGACTTCACAAATCTACCTCAAGGGATGCCACAACCCACCGCATACTCGCGGGGAAGTGTTTTCCCTATGCAAATGCAGGAAAGAAGGACTTCACATGTCCAAGAAGGAAATCGTTACCCTTGGAAGTCGCCTCGGAGCCATGGAGAGAATTGAGACGGATGAAAGCCTTCGCAGTAGCTTTGCCTTCGCAAATCCGAACTCGGCTCGCGATTTGGACCACCGCAGCACCACCGACAGCCGGATTCCCCTTCTTCTTCCTCACCTTGCTCTCCTCTCTCTCTCTTAGCTTTAGAAAGAGAATGATGAAACTCAAATGAGCTTTCTCTTCTACAATCCCGGCCTTATCAACCCAGGGAAGAGCCCAGACCATTGGATCTTGGTCAAAGAAAATGAACGGCTCTGATCAGCCCTGAAATTTATTTTCTGGGCCGAACACGGGTAGTGACACGCCCGTGTGATAGGCCGTGTTCCTGAAGCGATCAACAACCGACTTAGGCCAAACCAGAACACGGGTGTCGACACGCCTGGGTCATGCCCGTATCGACACCTGACACGCCCGTGTCGAGGGGGGTGTTCCCCCATCAAGACGAAAATCGCCATTTTTCCCGAGAACCACACGTGCACTAGACACGCCCGGGTGACTTTTGGACACGTCTGTGTCACGATCGACACGGCTGGGCCTCCAAGCCGTGTCCTTCTCGGGATATTCTGGCTAATATTTGGGCATGATACGCCCTGGGACACGCCCGTGTCCCCCGGCCGTGTCACCACTCAACGCCACTCAACGCCACTTCACTCAGTGCCACTCAATGCCACTTCACTCAGCGCCACTCAACGCCATCCTAGCATGACACGCCTTGGGACACGCCCGTGTCCCAGGCCGTTTCGACACTCAATGATCGTTGGCTCAACGATCATCGACCAATAAGAACACGCCCTGGGACACGCCCGTGTCCCAGGCCGTGTGCCCTAGACACGCCCTAGGACACGCCCTAGGACACGCCCGTGTCCCAGGCCGTGTCAACCAGCTTGAACCTCAATTTGACCTTTTAAATTTTTGGGGTGTTACATCGTGGGCCATTTCAGATGGAACCGGAGAGAACACTCAACCGGAACCGGTGCACATGTAAAGTAGAAAATAGCCTAGTCCTATTTATTTTCAAAGATAGATTTGTTCCTGCTAATATTTCAAAATAATATATAACTTTTTTTTATATTCTTGCTTGCAAAAATATGGAGATTATTAATTAAATTTTTTCTGATTTATTTATTGCTGAAAATAAAATTTTGCCGGCTATTGGCAGACCACAAAATTTTTTTTTGTAATTTTGGAGAATAATTTGAAATTTGGAATTTGAAATTGGAAATTTTAAATTTTAAATTTTGAATTATGAAATTTGAAATTTGAAATTTTAAATTTTAAATTTGAGTTTTAAATTTTGAAATTTGAAATTTGAAATTTTGAAATTTTGAATTTTGAATTTTGAAATTTGAAATTTGAAATTTGAAATTTGAATTTCGAATTTTCAAATTTGAAATTTGAAATTTGAAATTTTGAAATTCTAAATTTGAAATTTGGAATTTGAAATTCGAAATTTGAAATCTAAAATTTGAAATTTAAAATTTGGAAATTTATTTGTGTTTAATATGAAATTTGAAATTGTGGAATTTTAATGCATTTCATGACAACTAATTTTCTAAATACTGATCTGCAACGAAACGGGTGAGTGCGTACGTACGTGCCACATAAGAGGGGGGAGGAGTGCTAATTAGGAAATTGACGAGAACCTCCCTCTGATACCAAATTGATGTAGGCAACGGTGTTTGACACTATAATGGCAAAGGGAATAACACGTACGCCTCTCTATTTTCACTATTACGCTCACACAATAATTAAACGCAGCACACTCACGAAAAACGTTATCAACTATTACTAACGTACGGTAGCCACATCGTTTTAAGATCGAACAAACGACTGTAGGTCGTTGTTCTCTCAAGCTAAAAGGACCCACCCGGTCCAAACGAGCGATGGTTATACCAAAAGAGATCTACTAAAAAGTTCGGTTCGAAAATGGTAGACCTCTCCCAACAAAACGAAAGCGAGGCTCGCCAAACCTCTCGGAAAATTAAACAACTAGAAAGAACAACACATGCAATCGGAAAGATAAACTACGAGCGAAAAAACGATTCCAAAGTAACACAAAGGTATTCCACGAAATGAAAATCTAAAAAAAATAAGAATCACACAAGAGGTAGAAGATCTCGTTACCCAATCGGAATAGATGATTCCGGTTCACTTTCAAGGATCGCACTTCCACAACTCCGCCGGAGTTTCGCCGACCAGAGAGAAAACTTGTCCGCTTCCTTTGCTTCACGCCGGGATGGAGGAAAACCACAAAGGGAGAAAAAAACCTTTGATCTTGTTCGATTTCACTATGGAAAAGGGCTGAATTGGGGCTCTTGATGGAGGTCATGTTTTGGATAAGGGAGAGGGTGGTGGTCGGTTTGCTGTTGGTGGAGGAGGCCGGCGGCTAGGGAGGAGTTGTGGTGGTCGAATCTTGTAGTTGAGGGAAGGAGAAGATAAAGGGGAAGGGAAGGAGAGGGAGGCCGAGCAAGAGGAGGGAAGAGGAAGGGTGGCTGGCGACCAAGGAGAGGGAAGAGGGAAGGAACCGAACTCCAAAGACGGAGGAGAGGAAGGGGGCGGCCAAGAAGGAGGAAGAGATAGAAATCTTCACAAAGATTTTAGGGTTTCAATATTTTTTCATTCACTAAGTAAAAAACATCACAAGCATGGCCTTATATAGGCCCATCACAAAGTTATGGCTATTAACAGCCCAAATGAAAATAAACAAACAACATGATAAATTAAAATGCAACATGATAAAATAGAATGCAAATAAAAGAATTAAATATTATTTTGTAGTCTTCATCTTCATCATGTAGGAGAACGTCGTCGCCTTCGTCGTCTTCATCTTCAACATGTACAAGAACGTCATCGTCGTCTCCATCATCATCTTCAACTTTAACACGTTGGGGGTTGCCGCCATCAGTAGGAGATCCAAGACGTTGGAAATGTGAAATGAAATTTCATATCTAATTATAATTGAGCAGGAGGCACAAGATGATTGGTAGGATCAGGTACAATCCGACCCATCATAATATCTTGTACCCTAGGCTACTACCCTAAAGTTACAGTTAACAAAGTTTGAATCTGGGCCTACAACATGACCATTTGCCACGACAACATCTAATTACTTTGATGCAGCTCCTCGATCATTGCTTTGCAGTGAGAACCTAAAGACTCACCTTTTGACTAGGGAGTAGACCTCAATGGATAACTCTTAGGAGCCATCTCCTACGAACACAAACAAGCATCTCATCGATACCTAGCTTAATACACCTCAGCTAGAAAACTAAAATTACTCAAGTCAAACAAGATCAGAAATGTGTAGGTACATGCTCTTGCTGCTACTTTGCTCTAAGAATCCATGAAATAATGTTATGCTTTAACTCAGGATGATAAACCATTATCCACTTTAATCTAGTGCATATATTATGAATGCATGAATGCATTAATCTTCCTTTTAAATCATGCGTGTACGCATGTCATCATGTAGATCTTAACATGGCATGTGTGCTCATGCTATATTATGCAATGCATGTTGTGCAAATGCATTTTAAAGGTCCTTAGTGCATGCTATGAGCGGTCGTACACATGAAATATTATGCATCCATATCCGAAGGAGGAATCAACTTTATGCCAAGTTCTCTAAGTGTGAGTTTTGGCTATCTTCAGTGGCATTTCTGGGTCATGTAGTTAGAGGAGAGGGTATTACTATGGATATGATAAAGATAGTTGTGATACAAGAGTGGCCTGAACTTGCTTCTGTAGAGGAAGTCAGGAGTTTCCTCGGACTTGTCGGCTATTATAGGCATTTTGTAGAGAACTTTTCAATGATTGCTTTAAGTCTCACTACATTGACAGGGAAGAATCAAAAGTTTGTTTGGACGCATGAGTGCGCATGAGCTTTTGAGGAGTTGAAGAGTCATCTGACTAAACCACCTGTGTTGTGCTTTCCATTTGGAACAAAAGGCTTTGAAATCTATAGCGATGCCTCAGAAAGCGACTTAGGATGCATTCTTCAGTAGTTTGGAAAGGTTATAGCTTATGGATCTTGCTAACTGAAAGTGCATGTGAGGAATTTTTTTGTCTATGACTTGGAGTTAGAAGCCATGATATTCGATCTTAATCTTTGGCAACACTACTTATATGGCGTGAAGATCGATATCTTTATGAATCATAAGTGTCTAAAGTATCTGATAGATTAGAATGACTTGAACATGCGACAACGGAGGTGGATGGAGTTCCTCGGTGATTACACCTTCAAGATTCACTATAGTCCTGGCAAAGGAAATGTGGTCGCGGATCTGTTGAGTCGCAAGGCTCCAACATGAGCTAGTTGGTTACAGATGCATGATGAACGCCTGATTTTTGAGTTGGAGGCTTTGGACTTCTCTTGCATAGAGAAGAATGCAACGATGAATGTATGCTTGAACTATACGGAGGTGCAGTGTGATCTTGTAGATAGGGTTCGACAAGCATTGGAGCTTGACGAAAGAATGAATCGCTATGTAGCGCAGACCATGGATGGGTCTAAGCTGAGTTTTCTTATGAAGATGGTCTTTTACAGAAAACAGTCATTTGTATGTCCCAAAGTTTGGCACCTTATGGGAGGAGCTGATGTACGAAGCTCATTTTACCAAGTACTCGATCCACCCAGGTAGCACAAAGATGTATAAACACATGAAAATGATGTTTTGGTGGCCAGGTTTGAAGAAAGACATAGCTCACTACGTGATGAAGTGTCATACTTGCACACTAGTGAAGGCCAAATGTCAGAAACAAGTAGGATTCTTAAATCCTTTACAGATTCGGGAATGGAAGTTTTATGACATATCGATGGATTTCATGCAGGGATTGTCGAGATCGCAGCATGGTAACTATGCCATTTGGGTATTCATAGATTGTTTGATAAAGGTGTCACACTTCACTCCATTCCGGACGGACGATTTAGTGGAAAAGCTGGCGAAACTTTATGTTGACAATATCGTAAGATTGTACGGTGTGCCCCGTAGCATCATTAGTGACCGTGATGGGCATTTCACGTCTAATGATTAGAGGCTAATCAGCCAACTATTGGGGACCAAGATGAAGTTCAATATGGCCTTCGATCGTCAGACTGATGGGCAGATTAAAAGGACCAAAAGGACAAACGAGGATATGCTCTTCATGTGTGCCTTAGATTTTGGAAAGCTGGGGGAGGATCATCTCTTTATGATCGAATTTGCATACAACAACAGCTACCAGGTGAGTATTGAAATGGAGACCTTCGAGGCCCTTTATGGTAGAATTTGTTGTATTCCCTTGGCTTTGGCAGAGATGGGAAAAACTAAGTTATTTAAGTGAAAGGAAGTAGAATATGCTACTTCAACTATACAAATAATTCGGGAGCGATTGTTGATCACTCAGGATAGGCAGGCCAAACACTATAAAGCCAAGCACTGAAATGTAAAGTTTGTCGTGGGCGACTGGGATTATCTAAAGATCAAACCATTCAAGGGTATATCAATGATTCAATGCTTGAATAAGTTGAGTCTGAGCAATCTTGGACCGTTTGAGATCTTGAGCGTGTTGGTGAAGCTGCCTATTGGCTCACTCTTTTAATAGAGTAGAGCGGCTTGCACGATGTGTTCCACATATCAATTCTGAGGAATTCATTGAAAGAGCCTATTCAGGTGGTTGTCATTGATCAAGTGCTGATTGATAATGGGTTGAAGACAAAAGTCAAATCTATTTGAATCGAAGACATGGAGATCAAGCAATTACTGAACAAGGTGAGTAGGATGGTCAAAGTCAGGTGAGACAACTATGATAGTGAGGAGACCATATGGGAGCATGATAAAACCATGCTTGAGGAGTTCCTTGAACTATTCCATTGAGGTACAAACTTTTTTGTGTTTTGCACTTCTTTATTATTGCCTATACATTTAAATTTTGGGACGAAATTTCTTTAAGGGGGAGAGAATTGTAACTCCCCAGATTTTACAAGGTATAGCTCTCTGAGAGCTATTGCTTGACATTAGTACTAGCGTCGGTGTTAGCATAGCCAATTTATTAGGCGTGGCTCTCTGTGATCTACCATCCTACGGTAGCAATACCGCGTGGCAGTAGAGACCTTTCATCGTAAGCATCATAATGACACAATACATTACCTACCGCTCAACAGTAGTATGGTACCGCGTGGTGGTAGCATGATAGTTACAATATGTCCACGTGAAGACGTATGATTGGAGAGTTTGAATGATGGGATTGTGAGAGAAGCCACTAATTGGGTTACGACATGAAGTATCTTGTTACCGCGCGACGGTAGCGGTCTGTATAGAGAATCATTTTGAATCATGGCCATTCATCAACAATCTGACGGTGGGTTATGGTTTCTATTGGTTTAAGTTTGTGGGATGGGAGTAATCCCTCATTCTAACTTAGGGATTTCTCTTTCTAAGAGATAGAGAGAGGGGAGAGCAAGGAAGAGGAAGAAGAAGGAGTTTTCTCCATCATTGGAGCTTTGGAGCTCTGAATCATGAGCTGAGTTCAGATCTGCGGAGATGAGTCTGTTCCGGTCATTTTCTTCCGGCTAGTTTCTCATCCATGACACCGAAACAAATCTCAAGGGTAATGATCTTCCTCTTTGTACATGTGAAGTCCTTTATTTTGGCATGTGAGGGTAGATGCTCCCAGAGCATGTGGAGGTGATTCTCCTAACTGGCTGATCGGTTGTATCCTTTGTACTTTTGCATTTAAAATCCTGAATCGAAGTACAGAATAAGCATGTTGTATGAAGCCCATCAAGACAGGTTAGTCTGGATTGGTGATGTTTACCTTTTTCATGAGTGTCGGAGAAGACTCTGTGGTTAAACATGTAGTTTTTGGAGTCACGGGGTATGCAGGCTACTGTAGTGAGAGTACTAGAGATGGTCTTCAGAAAAATACCCGATTTTGGGGAAGAAATAGAATTATGTCCCCTACCGCATGGCGGTAGCACTACCGCCAGCAGTAGCTCCTAATGAACTGTTTGTGAGGCCTATCTCCTGGAGACTTGTGGGCCAATATATTGAGCTGCAAGCTTAAATTGCTCTGTTATGGTGGCCATGAGAGTCAGCCTTGGAACATAACGTGGTTATGTATTGTGTGATTAGGCTAGGGGAGGCTGACCCGCGTCATGGCTTGCGGGACTGATTGTTTGAGAAACGAGCTGTGGCTAACCTGTACCTACCCTATGGTCTTCGACTTGGAGTGAGTCGCTAGCTTGTATCTGAAGGTAATAGAGCGTCTTTGACTTGTTGGAGCATAGGAGGAAGTTAGTCTTAGGCTACAGGCCGGAAAGACTAGAAATGCCCATATGTACCTTTTTTGAGAACGTTGCTGGGTCTTGAATCTTAGCACACTGATAATGTGCCCTGAGTGCACAAAGCGTGTGGCCGAGCAGCCAACTTGTGTGGTGAATGGTGCTTAAATTACACATTATATTGCCATTCTATGTACATGATGTTTACTTGTAGGGAAGGAGCACCACCTCCCCGGGTGAGGGGAGGGGTCATTATAATTTGATTAGCTAAAATTGACCGCTGCTTTGTTTGCCACATCTTTATGGATCATTCCTATGTAGGTGTTGTGGATCCAAGTGGAAAGTAGCGGGCTGAAGCCCTCAGTGCTATGCTGGCCCTCGAAGGCCAAATGAAGCTTCTTTACTAATTTATTTGAAACATTTGTAAGGCCTTAAGGCCAGACTCTTTTGTTTATTTTGGTTTTCATTCCTACTTATTTTTTGGTGGTCATTCTTGTGGTTGGGTTCTTAATACTTTTAATACTTTCGCTAGAATGCACTCTGAGTTAGGATGCGTGATTGGTTTGGTTTCAATACGTAACTCCATCGACTATTCATGGAATATGGCGTAGGGCCTCGACAGGAACTTCTGTTATATCCAATGTTATAGATGGGGGTGTTACACTCACATAGGATAAAATGAAATGATTTATGTATTTTTCCACTGTGTATATATTTTCTTACTTGTGGATTAGCTGATCAACTGAACCGAGGGACGCGGTCTTTGAAACTTTAAACTGAAATCATGTTCTTCAACATAAATATATATATATATATATATATATATATATATGTATTTTATGAAAATAAATAAAGAGACAGAGTTGCCTGAGGGTCTGTAGTTATCCCTGTGTAAAACCCCAGGTTTCCTGGAATGAAAACCACAAAATGTTAGTCTTTGGAGCTATAGCTGGCATTAGCTAGCTATTGTCAAACAATAGAGTGCAAAGTGGCAGTTGTCCACGTATTGGCGGGCGGCAAAGCGGCCATTAAGTGGTGCTGACTGGGTCAAGCTGCCACTGCTGGAGCTATCACGTCGCGGTAGTGTTTATCGCCCGACGATAGCATTATTTTAAGTTTTATGGCTGAAATCGTATCCCTTTGTTCCTTTTGAGGACATGATCTTGTGGCTGGGTTTAATCCAGTGTCTAATTAGTCAAAGGAGTGGGGGAAAGAAACTCATTTCTCTTTCTCTCACTCTCTCTCTTCAAAACCTCTCTTCAACCTTAGAAGAAAATATTAAAGGTGGAAGAGGGTAGGAGGAAGATATTTAGAGTGTTGTTGTAGGAGTTCTTATTGCTGGATTTGCGATCTGAGGCTAGATCAGTGAAGAGAAAGGCAAGGCGATCCTTTCCAACCGGGGAAAATCCGTGTTCATGGCTCCTAAGTGATTTACGAGTGTAATGACCTTCATTCTTGGATAAGTGACGTCCTTATCTAGCATGTACATGGAAATCCTTACCAACTGGTGAAGAACAAGAGATTTCCAATGGGTTGATAGATGATATCACCAGTATAAAACTTGCATATAGAATCCAGAATCGAAGTACAGAATAGGCATGTTGTGTGATGCCCTTCCGAACAGGTTGGTCTGGATTGGTGATGATTGATTTGTGTGCCGGAGAAGACTCTGTGGTTAAACATGTAGATTGCAAAGTCAGGGTTGTTGCAGGTTGCTGCAAAAATTACATGAGGTGTGCTCCAAGAAATTACCCTTGATTGCCGCAGAATCAAATTTCTGTTAGTATCGCATTGTAGTAATGTTACCATCTACGGTAGCTCCTGGTTGTATCCAGCGAGCTGATTATGATGGATGTGAAGCACATGTCCTGGGGAAGGTGTGTGTAGTATCAGATAGTGTGAAGACCTATTGCTCCTAACTGAAGAATAGATGTTATAACTCTATCAGTATCATGTCGCGGTAGTGCTACCCCTGGCAATAGCTCCTAGTGAGCAAATTTATGATTGTGGCTAAAGTCCTGGGGACCAGCTGGCAAAAGATGTTATTGTGCCTATAGTGCCTAGCTTGATGTCCATGAGAGTCGACCATTAATGGATAATGTTGGTTATCTGATATGGGCCACAAAAAAGTTGTGTGCGCATCATTCCTGTGTGATGTCGATGATATGAGCATGGGCAAAGCCTATCTGAATCCATCCCTTGCTAGGCTGTAAAGTGGTCTCCCCTCGGTGCACCATCTAATTTTAGGAATGTTTGTAAGGCATGGTGGTCTTGACGGTGAAAGCTCATTGATTCACCATCTATCTGGGAATGATGATGGTTGTGGGACTGAGAATCCAGTACATAGAGATAAGGTGCCCTGAGTGCACGGGACGTATTGTAACACACAAAAAAATAGAGCTAACAGGTAGCTATCGCCTGGAGATAGGGACTATCGCTCGTGATAGAACTCGACACACTCGACGCACTCGACGAATTGTTGAGTAGACTATCGTGTGGCGATAGTGAGATATCCCATGGTGATTTAGGGATACGTATCGGATGGCAAGACGGCGGTCGAAGAGCGGTGTTAACTAGGGTCAAAGAGGCTACTGATGACATCGCAAGGCGATAGCCGATATTGCTCGATAATAAAAATATTTTTACTGGTCTGTTGGTACCCTGGATGTGATTTGGCTTATGTAATCCCCTTCCGGCCCCTCTTGATCCATATAACTATATATGATCATGTTTAGGCCTTGTTCAGTTTCCCTAGGACAGTTTATAACTGACCTAGAGCTTAGGCTAGTAGTTCTAGATGTATTTTTGGTTAAGGCTTTTTCCGTTCGACCATCGTCGAACGAGGCCTCGCGATCGTCGATCATTGGTCGACGATAGCAGGGCTATTGAATCGTTGAAGTCAAGACAATTATCGTCGACCGATGGTCGACGATCTCAGAGCAAGCTTATTATGCTCTGAAGGTTGGTCGACGATCTGCTATCAGCAGTTCGACGATCGTGGTCTTGCTTCACGATTTCTGTCTCGACAGATCTTTGCCTTAATCGTCGACATCATGAGATGTTCGACGATATCTGTCTCGACAGATCTCTGCCTTAGTCGTCGACATCATGAGATGTTCGACGATTTCTGTGTTAACAGATTTTCTGCTTTTAGTCGACGATCTGTTAGCTAGGTCGACGATCATCGAACCCCTGTTCGACGATTTCTGTCTGCCTTTAACAATTTGCACTTATTTTATTCCTTGGTTTATTTCCAAGTGTTTTAGCGTGTGGTTAGAAAGATTTTCTGAAGAATGTTTTTGCTAATTTATGGCTTAAATTCAAATGAATTACTTACCAAATATATTAAGCATAAATTACGGGATTTCATATTTTGATAAAGCATTTTTGTCTTATTATACAAAATATATTGCCAGGCTGTATTCTAGCCGTTGGCGGTGTATGCTATTTCCAAGAATGATAAGTCTTTATGCTGAGATTCTTTTTATTCATTTATTTCCTTATTGGGACTGACAGAGAGCTAATAGGTCATTCTATTCCTATTGATATATTCTATTTTGAGATAATCTGTTGCAGGGCTCGAGAATTCAAATCAATAGAGCCGTTCCAAAAGATAAATGAGAAGACATATTTAAGAGAGATTTTTTTCTCAGAAAAATAAGAAGCTACAGATACAGAGAGATTTTTTTAGTGCAGCTTTCTCTCAAGCATCTCCAGAGCAACTCTTCACAATCTCACAATCAGAAGAAGAAAAGTTTTCCTGACGCATAAGCCCAGAGCAATTTCTTTCATTCTCAAGTCTCCTGAGCATCTGCTTAGAGTTTTCAAGACTTCAGAAAGAGCTCCAGATCTGCTTCACGTGCTCCAGAATCTGAAGACCTGATAAAAATCAGTCTACAGATCTCTGAGGATTTAGTTTCAGTATATCTGAAACTCCTTCATCCTGAAGCAAAGGCTTTCCCTGGACTTCCATTGAGCCAGGGGGAGACTTTGATTCTTTAGAGAATCCACAAGTCTTCTCTAATCTGTATTAACAACAGAGAAGACAATCTAACCCTCTCAACCCCTTTGTAAAAGAGTTTTCACACCTCTTCAAAAGTGAACATTGGTGACAGGGCACCTTATCAACAACCTGTTGTTGAGCATCCTTATCAAAAGCTCAAAGGGTCTGTTTGATCTACCTGAATCAGATCATTGGTGGCAGGGCAACTTAGCAAAAACCTGTAGTGGATTCCTACCAGGGTGGTAGAAGAGTGGAGTACCTATTAAGAGGGAACCACTATATATCCTGTGTCTCTCTGGTTGTTTTTGTTTAATTGTTTATTCTGTGGCTGTGATAGAATTACCTAGGATTGCTAGTTGCTGTGATAGGTTTAAAGTTAAACTGAAATTTCAGTTAACTCTCTCACTTGTGCACGTCACCGTGTTAGGCTCTTAGGGTTCAAGTATCAGATTATTTTATTCCGCAAATAAACTCCAAGAGAGCTGACTAGTTATTCATAAAATTTGAATACTCTATTCACCCCCCCTCTAGAGTAGTTTACAACTTATCCCCTCACTTTCAATTGGTATCAGAGGGAGGTTAGCTGTTCATACAGGCTAACACCTGAGTTAAAAGATCCTGTGATAAGTTGTTTCCTGATACCATTCACAAACACTTTCACACATGGCCCAGTCTAAGGATTATTCAAGCACCAGACCTCCTGTATGCAACTTGTCCAAGTTTGGCATATGGAAGGCCAGGATAAGACTATACATGAATTCTATTGATGAAGATATCTTTTCTTCTATTTTGACAGGACCACCTGCTAGGCCTGCTGCTGCTTCCACTTCTGCTGATCTCAGTGCTGTGCCACCACCTGACTACAATGAAACTTACAAGAAGGCAAAAGCAGCTGATGTAAAAGCAATGAACATCCTAGCTCAGACGATGTCTGATGAAATATTCCAGAAGCTTGCTAAATGTACCTCAGCCAAAGCTATGTGGGATTCCCTCAACCACATAGTTGCTGGCTCAGCTAACGAGAGGAAGGACAGGAGATCCAACCTCACTTCTCAGTATGAAAATTTCAAGAAGGATGATGCTGAAGACATTGACACAATGTACACAAGACTCAGTTCAATAATAAGTGAACTGAGGTCCTTGGACAAGGAGATAACTTTGTCAGAAGTCAATGACAAGATCCTGATGTGCCTTCCCATCTCTTGGGACTCAAGGATATGGCCCATCAAGGATGGAAGAAACACTGTGGAACTCTCCACAGAAGCTCTGTTGGGAAAGCTCAAGTCATATGAGCAAACTTTAAAGAGCAGAGCTGCTGCAATTGAAGCAAAAACTCCTACACCTACAAAGAAAGAGCATTCTCTAGCTCTTAAGGCTGCTGAGACTTCTGAAGGAAGTCAATCAAATGAGGAGTTACTGGCACTCATTGCCAAAAGGTTCTTCAACATGGGAAGAAGAGACCTCAGAAAGAAGTTCTCCAAGTATGAGGACAAACCAAGGTATGACAAAACTCCATCTAAAGAAATCATCTGTTATGTTTGCAGCAAGCCTGGACATATTGCTCTAGATTGTCCAGAGAAGAAACACAAGGAGAAGAAACATGAGAAAGAGTACAGGAAGCACCACTCCAAGTCCTCCTCACACAAATACAAGAAGAAGGACAAGGGATTTGTGGCTGCTACCTGGAGTGAAACAGAAGAGGACACCTGCTCCTCTAGCTCCAGTGATTCAGAAGAAGAAGAAGAGAAGAAAGCCAAAGAAGTCTGCCTCATGGTTATTGATGCCTGCAGTTCTCTGTCAGCTGCAGAGAATTCTGAAGAAGAAGGAGACAATGAAGAAGATTCCTTTATGGAAGACCAGGTAATCGACTCATTTGATTTCTCATCTCCTGAGTTCAAATTAAAATTTAAGACTCTATGTTTAGATTTACTATTATCTGAAAAAGAAATTAAGTCACTTAGATTAAAGATAATGGAACTAGACATGGAAAGTACTGAAATAATTAGATTAGAAAAGGAATTAGAAAGCTCAAAAGAGGAAGTAACATTCCTAAAATTAGAACTAGCTAAATCTAAGAGATTAGAAGAACAATTAAATGGCAGAAGCCTTAAATTATCTGAAATAACCAGTATAGCAAACACTAGGGTTGGTAATGATAAACTAGGCTTAGGTGCTACATCTAGTGAACCCATCCTCCTCACAAAGGAGAGATTTAGCACTCCAGTAAAATTTATTTCTGAATCAGGAATAAAGAATACTGAGGAAATTGAAAAATGCAAGAAAATTCAGAATAAGATTAAGAAAGAGAACAGGAAGAAAAAATTTCTAGCTTTACAGAAATCGTCGAACATTAATCGACGATCGTCAAACCAATCGTCGAACGTCTATCGACGATCGTTGAACACCTTCACCAAGTATGATATCTTCGGTGCAGGAGATCGACGATCTCATCTTGAGTCGTCGACCAGTGATCGACGATCCAATCATGAGTCATCGACCAGTGATCGACGATCGTGGAATCCAGAACAAAGCACTACTACAAATGATCGACGATATGACTTGCGATCGTCGACCGTGGATCGACGATCTGGACTTAAGCTGGAAAATAAATTTCAAACTTCCAGAATTGCAAATCCCAATCACTACCCTAGGTCGTTTAATCCTTTAACTGAATGGATTATCCCACCTAGGAGATCACACCCTTTAGGATATAAATCTAAGCCTGCAAAATCTTTTATATCTAGTTTTTCTTTTGTGAAGAATACTGGACCCAAGGTAACCTGGGTCCACAATGTATAATTGATATCTCTGCAGGTGAAGACCTATCCAGTCATACATGACAAATGGTATCTGGATAGTGGATGCTCAAAGCATATGACAGGAAAGAAAAAGAATCTGTCAGGGTTCAAAGCCAAGCTGGGACCGAAAGTTGTATTTGGGGATTCCAGCTGTGGACAGACTGAAGGGTATGGCAGCTTCACCATAGGAGCTGTAACATTCAAGAAGGTTGCTTATGTCTCTGGACTAAAGCACAACCTAATCTCTGTAAGCCAAATGTGTGATGCTGGGTACAAGGTATGGTTTACTGACACTGCTTGTAATATTGCTTTAAATAATACTGTTGTGTTAGTAGGTATTAGAATTGGTAATGTTTATGTTGTAGATTTTAACTCATCCAAATCTGAAATATGCTTATTTAATGAAGTAACCAGTAATAATACCCTTTGGCATAAGAGACTTAGTCATGTAAATTTGAAAAACATTTCTAGGTTGGCTAAATACAATCTTGTAAGAGGCTTACCTTCTTGCCCCTACAAGAAGGAAGGCCTTTGCAAAGCTTGTCAATTAGGTAAGCAAACAAGAAATAGCTTTAAATCAGTTAATAAAAGTGATTCTCCCAGGATTCTGTACTTGCTACATTTGGATCTATTTGGTCCTATTGCTGTACAGAGTCTTGGAGGAAAGTCTTACACTCTAGTAATTGTAGATGACTTCTCTAGGTTCACTTGGGTATTCTTCTTGAGAACTAAGGCTGATAACTTCAAGGTTCTTACAGATTTTCTAAAGTGTATACAGAGTGAGTATTCTACTCAGATTGCCTTGATCAGAAGTGATCATGGTACTGAGTTTGAGTCTCTTCTTATGCAAGAATTCTGTGAGAAGGAAGGTATCAAACATAGCTTCTCTGCTCCTAGAACTCCTCAACAAAATGGGGTAGTTGAAAGGAAAAATAGAACCCTAATTGAAGATGCAAGTACATTGTTGGCAGATGCTAACATGCCTCTGTCCTTTTGGGCTGAAGCAGTTAGCACAGCTAACTATGTATTGAACAGAAGTCTGATACATAAACTTAAGGGTAAGACTCCCTATGAGTTACTTAAGCAAGTGAAACCTAAAATAGACTATTTTAGAGTGTTTGGCTGTGTTGCTTTTGTTCATAACAATAACAAAGAATACCATAGAAAATTTGAGGCAAAAGCCTCAATGGGAGTTTTTCTAGGATACTCTCAAGTAAGCAAAGCCTATAGGGTCCTCAATAAATCCTCTCTTAAGATAGAAGAGTCTGCACATGTCTCTTTTTATGAGACAGTCATGTATTATAAGGAGAAGGACTCTTCCTCTAATAGTACAGTGCAAGTCCTAGGAGTAAGTAAGGAGTTGGAAGGTTTGAGACTCACACAGGAGAATCATCCCCAACAAACTCCTCAGGTTGCTTCCTCAGATTCTGAATCTGATGTAGAACTTCTTGAAGTTAAAGCACCTGCTCCAACAGTTGATCAAATTCCACATGAGGAATCAAATCCTGAAACTGTTGAAGATCAGATCATTGTTGAACCTACTGATCTTGTCACACTTAGAGATCACCCTGTATCTCAAGTGATTGGAGACATTTCAGTAGGAGTCCAGACAAGACATCAACTCAACAAAGATGTGATGTTTGCTTGTTTCCTTTCTCAGGTTGAGCCCCTAACCATTAAAGATGCTGAGCTTGATCCACACTGGATTATAGCCATGCAAGAGGAACTTAACCAGTTTGAAAGATGTAAAGTTTGGACTTTGGTTCCAAGACCAAGAGGCCAACTGGTCATAGGCACCAAGTGGGTGTTTAGAAACAAGCTTGATGCCCAAGACATAGTAGTTAGGAATAAGGCTAGGCTAGTAGCTCAAGGCTATAGACAGGAGGAAATCATAGATTATGATCAAACTTTTGCCCCTGTAGCTAGACTAGAAGCCATTAGGATTTTCCTAGCCTATGCTGCCTATAAAAGATTTAAGGTCTTCCAAATGGATGTGAAGAGTGCCTTCCTCAATGGAGATTTAAAGGAAGAAGTGTTTGTTGAACAACCACCAGGGTTTGTTTCATCAACCTTACCCACTCATGTGTTCAAACTCCAAAAGGCTCTATATGGACTTAAGCAAGCTCCTAGAGCTTGGTATGAGACCTTAGCAAATTTCCTTCTAGAACACAAGTTTGTGAGAGGTGTAGTAGATAGAACCCTATTTATTAGACATCATAAGGACTCACAACTGTTAGTTCAAATCTATGTAGATGACATTATATTTGGCTCTACTGATCCCAAACTGTGCAAGAGGTTCTCTGATCTAATGCACTCCAAGTTTGAGATGAGCAGCATGGGTGAGTTATCCTATTTCCTTGGTCTCCAAGTGAAACAGTGTGATGATGGTATCTTCATTTCTCAATCAAAATATGCCAGAGAGCTGGTTAAAAGATTTGGAATGTCTGATGCTTCATCAATGAGCACACCTATGGCCTCAAATGCAGTTATTGATTCTGATGTCAATGGAAAGTCTGTTGATCAAAAGAACTATAGAGCCATTGTTGGTTCCCTGCTGTATTTGACTGCAAGTAGGCCTGACATAATGTTTGATACATGCCTATGTGCTAGGTTTCAGGTCAACCCAAAGGAATCTCACTTAACTCTTCTCAAGAGGATCTTGAGATACCTTAAGGGATGCCCTAACTTAGGACTGTGGTACCCAGCTGAGTCAGGATTTGAATTAATTGGATATTCAGATGCTGATTATGCTGGTTGTAGAGTTGACAGGAAAAGCACCTCAGGGACCTGTCAGTTCCTGGGAGAGAGACTTGTCTCTTGGTTTTGTAAGAAACAGGCATCTGTGTCTACTTCAACTGCTGAGGCTGAGTATATAGCAGCGGCTAGTTGTTGTTCACAGATCCTGTGGATTCAAAATCAGCTAGTGGATTATGGGTATACACACTCAAAAACAAAAATTCTGTGTGACAGTACCAGTGCAATATCAATTGCTCAAAATCCTGTGCACCATTCCAGGACCAAGCACATTGAGATTAGACATCATTTTCTGAGAGATAATGTGGAAAAGAACAAGATAGCAATGGAATTTATATCCACAGACCTGCAGAGAGGAGATATTTTCACTAAGCCCCTTGATGAACAAAGGCATTTGTTCTTCCTGAACCAGCTTGGTATGATTAATGGTTCAGAGTAGTGAAAATTTGGTTAGTTTTGTTTTCTGTCTAAAATCGTCGAACGACTGCTCGACGATCTTCGACCAGGTCAGAACTATCGTCGACCAACGGTCGACGACAGCTCGTTCGGTAGTAAGGCAGAAATCGTCGATCAACTGGTCAACGATCTCTCCTTGGGTATCTATCGTCGACCAGTGGTCGACGACAGATTTTCTGTGCTATGTGGAAAATCGTCGACCAACATATATTGATCGACGATCGTGGTGACTGCTTGTAGTCGGTCGATGTTTATCGATTAGTCAAATATTGACTATCGTCGGTCATTGTTCGACGACCGATTTTATTCCGGGTTCGACGATCGCAGATTTATATCTGATAGTCGATTTAGGTCTGGAGATCGTCGTCCTTCCGCTCCGTCTTTTCATATTCCATCTTCTGGCTTAGAATTCGCTCTCGAACTCTAGTCCCGCGCGATTCTCTTCTCCCCTGCCTTGCATCTCGATTCGCCATTCTCTCTTCAATCTAATAGCGATTCCTTCTGCAGTTCTCTTCGGAATGAAGTTCGACACTGGTTTCTGTGTCGACTTCGATTCCTTCAGCCGATGTGATCAACCCATCCAAGACATTCTGCAGCTGTGTGAAGATCAAGGGCTAAAGAAATTTATGTCATTCTCACCAAAGATTCATATACCAGAGATTCGAGAATGGGTATATACCTCGTCCTCCAGCGACGAAGCGATGACTGGAAAGATAAATGGAGAGGAGGTCATCCTGACTCCTGAAGTTCTGACTGAGTTGTTTGGTCTACCAACCGGTACTGAGGACTATGAGCAAAATTCAGAGGAATATGGCCGCATGCTAACCATGATGGGCCATGCTGAGGGTATTCCAGCTAAGCTGCTGAAAATAAACCTGTCTCCAGAGTACAAGTTTCTGGCAGACCTGGTAGGCAAGGTCGTTTTGGGAAAGCACTCTGCTCACAACAACATCAACAGGCAACAATTTGCCTTAATGTCAGTTCTGGTGAATAAGACGCAGATTGCCTGGGGAAAAGTTCTGTTTGAACTAATAAGGAGAAAGAACAATCAGAAAGAAGTAAACCTTGCCAGGGTGTTGGGTGTGTTTCTATATGTGAAAGCACCCCTGCTGCTTGTTTCTGCACCCTCCGCAGTCAACGCCAGCAAGAGGTTGGACCCCTCTCTGTTCAAGAAATCTCAGAGAGTTATCAAGAAGTCTGCCAGGGTTGATCCTAACCCTCCATCAGACACAAGGGCTGATTCAGCCACTCTCCAGCTTGCTGGGGAAGGCTCAGTAATCCCTTCATCCTCCCTCTTTACCCCTGCATCCTCATCTCCTGCATTACCCTCCACACAATCTGCAGTGCCACCACAACATGCATCTTCCATCCTACATGCATCTCCACCCCAGTCACCCATACCACAACATCTGGCAGCCGCAGCCAGTGTTGACATGGTAACTGCTACCATCCTCACACACTTATCTCAACATGAATCCCACACTCATGCTGATGTTCACCCATCTCCACATGATTCATTTGATCATGTGGTAGATCATACTGCTTCCATTCCATCCACCTCTACATCCTCAGCATTTCAGATAACTCCTGAATTGCTTGCACAAATTGTAGAGCTCATCACTCCATCCATACAAAAAATGATTGAGGCTGCCAATGCCCCTCTCATTGCATCCATCAAAGCCCTTACTGAAGCCATCAAATCATTTCCACCCTCTGCTGAGCCCTCTTTAGTAAGATGCATGACTCCAGTACCCACTGAAGTCATGCAGGGGGAGATGTCTGTTGAAGTGGTCTCAGGTGATGCCTTGGCCCTTCAGGACAACTCTTCTCTTCCCCTTACAGCAATTGTAGAAGAACATCAAGAGTTTCCAGAGAAAGAGTCTCTAATGAAAGATCTAGAGCAATCAGAAGGTAAAAACACTTCCTCTAAAGGTTATAATCAGGATTTTAAATTTATATCTTTATCTAACAAAGACATTCACTCCCTAGTGAATCTAGCTTCTGATGAAGATCTCCCAGAGAAAAATAATGAGGAAGTCCTCATGGACTTGTGTGAAAAAGTTTCGATAAACACTACTGACTCAGAAGTAGTGGTTCAACAACTTGAGAATGCTACTGCTCAACCAGATGGTATAGTTTTATTTAAGTTTTTAATTAATTCACTCCAACTTGGAGTTAATTTCTTATTCCTTCCTATCCCATCTCAGCTACTGATGATCCTGCATCAGTATTGCAAGATGATGCTGCAAATTCCATTGAAGATTTGGAATCCTATCTTAACCTAGACTGTGAGTCCTCACTCACATCTACTCCTCTTGTTCCTTCTTTTCAAGAGAAAATGGTCTCTTATAGACCTGAGTACCTTGATGACCCCTTGATCAAGGACTCTCTCTTCTTTTCCTGTATAGCACTCCTCGTGTGCCTTGCAGAGGTGTCTATCCCTGATGTCGCTAAACATCTAGAAGGAATTATAACCTCCTTCCTAGATGCAAAGTGGTATCCTGTGTAGATCTTCAGGTAACTCTATCAATAACCTGTTGCTGTTCACCTTGGGGGGAATATTTTATTCCCACTTGGTTGTTAACCTATCCTTCTTTATATGCAGGCACAATCAACACTGCTGCTGCTACTGAAGAAGAAGCTGAGGCTGTGCTAGATTTACCAGAAAAAGCCTCCAAGATGACTGAAAAGGAATCAAGCTCAGGTACACTAAACCTAGAACAATTTATAGCCTTTGTGGCTGAGAATATTGCCTCTGAGTACATTGAAGGGTTGGCTAATTATCATCTGGATTCCCTAGCCATCTCTCTAGAAAAAGCATCTGCCCCTGCAGATATTGTCATCTTTTCTCCTCCTATCCTTACCTATCCTCTATCCATTCCTTCTACTGCAGAACTGGTCCCCAGGATAGTTCCTGACTTGTATCCTAAATCAGAACTCTGGAAGAGCACTCCAAATGTTGATCTTGATGCCCTCCTTGAGCAAGATGCCATTGAGGAAGCAAGAGAAAGAGAAGATAGAGAGAAGCAGAAGGCTGAACAAGCTATAACTGCCAAGGATATCTCAAACCTAGACTTTGATGATTATGCTGGCAGAACCTCATCTCACTCCTCTGATGATGATGACTCTGAGGATTCTGATAGCTCCCAGAAAAAGAAAAAGGCTGTATCCAAGAAAAGGAAAGCATCTGCTCCTCCTACTGGCAATCCAGACAAGGATGTTCCCTATTTCATTCTGAAGGGAATTGATCCCAAGAGCAAAGAATTTCGACCCTGGATGAGGCTCTCAAAGAATCAGACAAGAGAGAAGAAGAGATCAAAAAGATATGACACTCCTATTCAGAAATTCCCCCCCAGAGGTCCTCCTCCACCTCCTGGTGCTGGAGCCTCTGGAAGTCTCTCTTCTGCCCCATCTGCAAAATCAGAAAGTTCCAACACCTTTAAGTCTTATCAGAGAAGAAGTAACCAAAGCCAGGGAGGCCAAGATGTATCAGGACAAGGAAGAAAAAGAAATGAAAATGTTCTCATGAAACAAATAAAGGAGATGACATTTCAGCAATCTACTTTCCCTCCTCCTCCTGCTCCTAAACAGAGAGTTCCAGAATGGAAACCTTCTCCTCCCAGGAAAGGTCCATCCTCCACTTCAAGGAAACCTGCTGCTTCTGAGACAGCTGAAACAAAAGGAAAAAGAGTGGTCTATTCAGAGAAATCCCACAAGAAGTTCATTGAACTTGCTCCTCCAAGATCTCTATATGCTGAAACTAATCCTAAGAAGGCTGCACAAATTCCTTCTGACTCAAGCAAAATAGCCATAGCTCTTCAAAGGAACATGGAGATTGCAGCTCAAGCTGATACTGACAGACCATCCTCTCCATCAGATATGACTGAAACTGAAAGAATTGCCTCTATGGCAAGATTTAAGGAATCTATTGCACTAAGCATGATGGAGAGAGCCAAAGCTCAAGGACTAGACCCTACAGCATATACAACTATGTCTGAATTCAGAGAAAAGGAACTCAGCAAAATTCAAGTAAACTCTGAAATTTTCAATACTGAAGAATACATGAGGTTGCACCCTGCTGCAGTTCTACCAAGCTATGCTGAAAAGAAAATTATTGGTGAACACGATCTAATGCTATCCAAAAGACAAGCAGCAAATCCAAACAGAGAAATTATCTTCAAACCAGCTGTAATCCCTAAGAACTCATCTAATGCCAAAACCTCTGATAAATCTGCTTGATACTTTATAGTTCTGCTGATTTATGCTTTTATGTTTTTCTGTGGATTGCCTGTGATTTAAATTTTTGGTTAATCTCTGCTCTTGATATTGTGTGCTTTAGTTTTAGATCGGATTGGATAACATAACCCAAATAGGGGGAGATTGTTGGTACCCTGGATGTGATTTGGCTTATGTAATCCCCTTCCGGCCCCTCTTGATCCATATAACTATATATGATCATGTTTAGGCCTTGTTCAGTTTCCCTAGGACAGTTTATAACTGACCTAGAGCTTAGGCTAGTAGTTCTAGATGTATTTTTGGTTAAGGCTTTTTCCGTTCGACCATCGTCGAACGAGGCCTCGCGATCGTCGATCATTGGTCGACGATAGCAGGGCTATTGAATCGTTGAAGTCAAGACAATTATCGTCGACCGATGGTCGACGATCTCAGAGCAAGCTTATTATGCTCTGAAGGTTGGTCGACGATCTGCTATCAGCAGTTCGACGATCGTGGTCTTGCTTCACGATTTCTGTCTCGACAGATCTTTGCCTTAATCGTCGACATCATGAGATGTTCGACGATATCTGTCTCGACAGATCTCTGCCTTAGTCGTCGACATCATGAGATGTTCGACGATTTCTATGTTAACAGATTTTCTGCTTTTAGTCGACGATCTGTTAGCTAGGTCGACGATCATCGAACCCCTGTTCGACGATTTCTGTCTGCCTTTAACAATTTGCACTTATTTTATTTCTTGGTTTATTTCCAAGTGTTTTAGCGTGTGGTTAGAAAGATTTTCTGAAGAATGTTTTTGCTAATTTATGGCTTAAATTCAAATGAATTACTTACCAAATATATTAAGCATAAATTACGGGATTTCATATTTTGATAAAGCATTTTTGTCTTATTATACAAAATATATTGCCAAGCTGTATTCTAGTCGTTGGCGGTGTATGCTATTTCCAAGAATGATAAGTCTTTATGCTGAGATTCTTTTTATTCATTTATTTCCTTATTGGGACTGACAGAGAGCTAATAGGTCATTCTATTCCTATTGCTATATTCTATTTTGAGATAATCTGTTGCAGGGCTCGAGAATTCAAATCAATAGAGCCGTTCCAAAAGATAAATGAGAAGACATATTTAAGAGAGATTTTTTTTCTCAGAAAAATAAGAAGCTACAGATACAGAGAGATTTTTTTAGTGCAGCTTTCTCTCAAGCATCTCCAGAGCAACTCTTCACAATCTCACAATCAGAAGAAGAAAAGTTTTCCTGACGCATAAGCCCAGAGCAATTTCTTTCATTCTCAAGTCTCCTGAGCATCTGCTTAGAGTTTTCAAGACTTCAGAAAGAGCTCCAGATCTGCTTCACGTGCTCCAGAATCTGAAGACCTGATAAAAATCAGTCTACAGATCTCTGAGGATTTAGTTTCAGTATATCTGAAATTCCTTCATCCTGAAGCAAAGGCTTTCCCTGGACTTCCACTGAGCCAGGGGGGAGACTTTGATTCTTTAGAGAATCCACAAGTCTTCTCTAATCTGTATTAACAACAGAGAAGACAATCTAACCCTCTCAACCCCTTTGTAAAAGAGTTTTCACACCTCTTCAAAAGTGAACATTGGTGACAGGGCACCTTATCAACAACCTGTGGTTGAGCATCCTTATCAAAAGCTCAAAGGGTCTGTTTGATCTACCTGAATCAGATCATTGGTGGCAGGGCACCTTAGCAAAAACCTGTAGTGGATTCCTACCAGGGTGGTAGAAGAGTGGAGTACCTATTAAGAGGGAACCACTATATATCCTGTGTCTCTCTGGTTCTTTTTGTTTAATTGTTTATTCTGTGGCTGTGATAGAATTACCTAGGATTGCTAGTTGCTGTGATAGGTTTAAAGTTAAACTGAAATTTCAGTTAACTCTCTCACTTGTGCATGTCACCGTGTTAGGCTCTTAGGGTTCAAGTATCAGATTATTTTATTCCGCAAATAAACTCCAAGAGAGCTGACTAGTTATTCATAAAATTTGAATACTCTATTCACCCCCCCTCTAGAGTAGTTTACAACTTATCCCCTCACTTTCATGGTCAGCTGAAATCGGGGCCCTTCATTTCTATTAAAGAGAGGATCGTGTGGCTGGGATTATTCCCAAAGTCACTTAAGCAGAGAAAAGGTGAAGAGAAGAGTCATTTCTCTTATCTCACTCAGCCTCTCCCTTTTCATCAAGTTCTTGGAATAAAGAACAAGGGCTGAAGGTTGAAGCAGTACATGCTTGGAGAAGGAGATTCCGTGGTAGAAATCAAGAGCTGAAGCAAGATCCATGAACAGGAAAGCTAGGCGACCCTTTCCATCCTAATAGAAGAATTGTTTATGGCTTCTTCAGCTTTCGTCCATGACATGACGATTTGAGCCGATATTTCTTGGCGATAACAATATTTTGGTTGTTCAAATGAAATCGTGGCCCTTTATTTCTATTGAAGAGAGGATCCTGTGGCTGGGATTATTACCGAAGTCACTTAAGCAGAGAAGAGGTGAAGAGAAGAGTCATTTCTATTCTCTCACTCTCTCTCCTCCTTTTTCATCAAGTTCTTGGAAGAAAGAACAAGGGCTGAAGGTTGAAGCTGTGCAAGCTTGAAGAAGGAGATTTCATGGTTAGAATCAAGAGCTGAAGCAAGATCCGTGAAGAGGAAAGCAAGGAGATACTTTCCATCCGGATAGAAGCATTGTTTATGGCTCCAAAACATTCTACGAGGGTAACGATCTTTCTTCTTGAATAAGTGAAGTCCTACTTTTGCATATGCATGGAATCCCCCACCAAAAGGTGGAAAGAAAAGGGAATTCTGATGGGTTGATACGTGATATCCCCTGGTAGTTTTACATATAGAATCTAGAAATCATAGTACGGAATAGTCATGTTGTGTGAAGCCCATCCGGATGGGTTGGTCTGGATTGGTGATGTTTTAATTTGCGTGTCAGAGAAGACTCCGAGCATAAATGGGCAGTTTATAGAGTTCAAGGGTTGTGCCCGTGAATTGAGTAGCAGGAAGTCCTGGAGATGCGCTCCAGGAAAGTACCCAGAAAATACCATGGTTTTATATAACTATTTTATATCGCCGGGCGATTGTGGATATCGTTAGCGATAGCTCTTTGTGAGCTAAATTTTTTGAAAGCCCAATTTTCTAGCACTGCAGAAAGCTGTAGGTTTTTCTAGAAAGATGTTACAGTTATGGATGAGTTTAGAGACAGGAAGGAAAGTTATGTTGTTAATGCCAAGCGATAGTGGATGTCGCTGGCGATAGCTCCCAGATAGCATTGTGCTTACGAAGCCTGTCTCGTAGAGACCGTGTGGATAGCAGGTGAGCTGTGAGCCTGGGTGCCCATCTTTAATGGCCTTGAGATCCATTATACATAACGATGGTTATGTTTTAAAATATGGGCGCAGATCAGCTTCCCCTCCCCCATATTTTAAAACATAACCATTATTATGTACAGTGGTTCTCAAGGCCACTAAAGCTGGGCACACAGGCTCACAGCTCACCTGTTAGCCACACAGTCTCTGTGAGACAGGCTTTGCATGCACAATGCTATCTGAGAGCTATCACCAGCGACATCAACTATCACCTGGCATTAATAATAGAACTTTCTTTTCTATCTCTAGACTCAGCCATAATTTGAACATATTTCTAGAAAAACCTGCTGCTTCCTGCAGTGCAAGAAAACTGGACTTTCACAAAATTTAGCTCACAAAGAGCTATCGCCAGCAATATCCACTATCGCCAAGCGATAACCAACAATTATCAAAAACTGTGGTATTTTTTGGGTACATTCCTGGAGCGCATCTCAAGTACTTCCTACTACTCAAATCACAGGCACAACCCTCGGACTCCATAAACTACCCGATTATACTCGGAGTATTCTCCGGCATGCAAATTTAAAAAACACCCATCAAGACCAACCCGTCCGGATGGGCTTCACACAGCATGCCTATTCCGTACTATGATTTTCGGATACTATATGCAAAACTATCCGGGGATATCACATATCAACCCATCAGAATTCCAACCTCTTTCCACCTTTTCGTGGGGGATTCCATGCTTATGCAAAAGTAAGACTTCACTTGTCCAAGAAGGAAGATCGTTACCCTCGTAGAATGTTTTGGAGCCATGAATAATTCTTATATCTAAATGGAAAGGATCTCCTTGCTTTCTTCTTCACAGATCTTGCTTTAGCTCTTGATTCCGACCACAGAATCTCCTTCTCCAAGCTTGCACAGCTTCAACCTTCAGCCCTTGTTCTTTCCTCCAAGATCTTGATGAAAAGGGAGGAGAGAGTGTGAGAGAAGAGAAATAACTCTTCTCTTCACCTCTTCTCTGCTTATGTGACTTCAGGAATAATCCCATCCACAGGATCCTCTATTTATTAGGAATGAAGGGCCGTAATTTCAGCTGACCAGTCAAAATATTGTTATTATCGAGCGATAGCGGCTATCGCTTGGTGATATCGTTAGTAGTCGTTTTGACCCCAGTCAACACTACTCTTTGACCGTCATCCTGCCATCTAACACGTGACCCACTATCGCCACATGATATCTCACTGTCGCTAAACGATAGTCTACTTAATGATTCGTCAAGTGCTTCAAGTTCTATCGCTAGACGATAGTTGCCCGTGAGCTTGGTTTCCAATTTTTTGGGGTGTTACAACCTCCCCTCCTTATAGAAATTTCGTCCGGAAATTTTATGCATTTAAAGGAAAACAGTACAAAACTATTACAACTTTACTTTAAAAAAATAACTCGGGAAACTCATCTCGCATGGTTTGTTCAAGCTCCCATATTAGTTCTTCACGACCACAGTTGTCCCAATGGACTTTGACCATCCTTATTGCTTTGTTTCATAGTTTCTTGATCTCCATATCCTCGATCTGAATGGGCCTAACCTTCGTCGTTAGCCCACCGTCAACCGATATCTAATCATTAGCGATCACTTACGTAGGCTCTTGCAAAGCATTCCATAGCACTGATATGTGAAACAAATCATGCAAACCACTTAGCTCTGCCGAAAGAGGAAATTGATTGGCTGCTTTTCCAATCCGCTCAACCACTTCAAACGGACCAAGATATCTCGGACTCAACTTTTTCAAGCGTCGAATCCTGTACACGTCTTTGAATGGCTTTATCTTCAGATATACCCAATTGCCCACTACAAACTCCACCTTTTTGTGCTTGGTATAGTAGTACTTTGCTTGCCTATCTTGAGCCACCAATAACTGCTCTCGAATAGTGCGTATAGTTGAATTTACATCTTCGGCCTCATTACGCTTATACAGCTTTGATTTGCCTATTTCCACCCAAGCTAAAGGAGTACGGCACTTGCTACCGTATAAAGCTTTGAATGGCGCCATCAAAATGCTAGTTTGATAGCTATTATTATAGGCGAATGTTGCGCGCTAGGGTTCGAAGAAAATAAACGCAACCGAACTAGCAACCCGATGAGGCAAGTATACCTATCGAATTGTAGCAATGGGACACAAGTGTCGTATTGAAATCCGGGAACTATTGGCTATGCTTACTCACACAAATGCTATTATCTTATCGACGGAAGAACTAGGGTTTTAGGAAATCTATGTGCAGGGGAGAAAGAAAAGCTATAATAGAAAGAGAACTACTGCAATTAAGTAAAGCTATTAAGCAAACAACTATGCTAGAAAGGAAACTACTGCAATTAATCAAAGAGCACAAGATAGGTGATTACTACGAAAGGTAGAAAATTTGAAATGGAAATGCACTCAATCAAGATTCACCTCGGCTAAAGACGATTAAGAAAATGCGATAAAAATCTGAACTTAATAGGATAAAGGTCCTTGACCGTGGAGGTTCCTAAAGCTTGAACACGCTTCTCTCGAAGTCGTGCCCTACTGAGTTTAGGAAGGTCCGACCGACTCTCGTCTAAATCGGAGGCCTAAAACTCACTTTACGCGGTGAACCCACTATTGGATTTTACTCCAATCCGGGAGATTTGGACGTCTGCCTCTCTCGAGGGGTGCGTACAACTCCCTTTACTCTTGAATGCTCACTTCATTCTTTCGGCCTCTCGGCTAGCCCAGAATGAAAGCAAAGGCGGAGAGTATATATCAAAAATATACCTCCAACTCGTGATTAATCAAGAGTAATTCAAGGCCCTAACCTTAAAAGAAAAGATTAAATAAAACATCATAACATAATCGCTCTAATCTTGGATCATCAAGATCGAGTACAAGGAGGATTAGTTAATCATAATGGAGTGGAGGAGGGGAGATGAGTAGAAAAGCATATAAAGGAACACAAGTAAAGGAAGAACACTTTTATTAATGAAAAAAAGGCAAGTTACACTATTGAAATTGAAATTACAAGTACATGAAAATTAAATCCTATTCTAGCCCTACAATTAGCACTAAGCAAGAGCCAAAATTACAAAGAAAGCTAAAGCAACTAAGATTAAACTAAGGTTAAACAAAAATTACAAAGAGAGGGGGAGAGAGAGAGAGAGAAAGCATAAAAAAAACTCAAGAACCAAAGGGGCAGCACCTCCCCCACTCAACCAAAGCTTGCTGAAATGGAGAGGTGGGGTCTCAATTTATAGAATTTTTTCTCGGGTTGGTCACGCCCTCCAACACGCCCTAGGGGGGGCGTGTCAGGGGGCGCGACAGTACTATGTTGACCTCGGGCTCTGGATTCTGGCAGGAGGGATGATTGCTTCGGTACATCGGTGGTCACGCCCTAGGTCACGCCCATGACAGGGGGACGTGACAGGCACGTCATGTCCAAATCATTGGTCGGAAATCCGTCAGTCACCGAAAAAAGAGGGTGTCACGCCCATGTCACGGGCGTGACATGGGGCGTGACAGTACTGTTTGCGTGCTGAGGCGGAACGGCATTTAATGCGGCGGTAGGCTTTGCGGCAGAGGACGACATGCCCATGGTCACGCCTGGTGACACACCCAGGGAGGGCGTGTCAGGGGGCGTGACAGCGGTTTTGACCGTTTTCTGTCCCTTCCAGCAGGAGTCCTCGGGATCAGGTGACACGCCCTAGGTCACGCCCTGGGAGGGCGTGACAGGGGGGCGTGACAGGTCATTTTGGCCAATTTTCTGGAAACCTGCAAAAAGACAAGAAAAAGTCAGTGGCAATAATATTTACATAAAAATGATAAAAATAAACTAATAATAGACATAATTTGTACAATATAAAATAGAAGATACGATAATGGTTTAGGATACAAAACGTATTATCAAATTCCCCCAAGCTTAAGCTTTGCTTGTCCCCAAGCAAAAATATAAAAACTAGATATTTATAAAAAGGACTAATCAAAAAGTTCTAATTATGTCAACACAAGTACTATGCGAAATTCTTAGTAGGGAAAAGGTGAAATGTAAGTCTAAAACAATTATTTAGGACTTTTATAAACTTTACTTAATAAAAACAAATCATCCAAAATTTTAACGAGATTTTTTAAATGGACTTAAGCAAAGCAACGAAAATGAAAAACACGCATTGAGTTGTTACTAGATCCAAGCAACGCATTATAATTATATCAATTTAATTAACAAAAATCTAGGTTTAAATCCAAAACTAAAACTGATTTACTGTTTTTTCTTTTCTTAGTTATTAAATAAAAATCAAAAAGCGTGAATCAAAAGGACTTAAATAGGACAGAAACGTTTGGTTTAGGAAAATGATCAGGAGTGGAATTCAAAGATAAACGTGAAGGTTTTAAAATAACACTAAACCAAAGCAAAGAGTTTCAAAAACTTTCATAAAAATATATACACATTTTTTTTCTTCTTTTTTTTCATTTTTTTTTCTTTTTTCAAAACAAAGGCCATAAATATTTTTATTTTCCTTTTTGAGCTGGCCAAACAAAAAATAAACATCACTTTCGAACATACTTTTTTTTCTAAAACCTTTCTCCCACAAAAATCACAAAATACCCTATCAAAATTGTCAAAATAATTTATGAAACTCAAAAAGGCTAGTGTGATTCGATAGGTTGGAAATTTTGGCTTTGGTGAAACTGAAATGATGGGAGGAGCTATCAAATGAAATCGGAAAAAGGCTCAAAAACGGCTAACTAGTGGTAAAAGTTTTTAGGTTGGCAGGAAAGCTCAAACGAAAACAAAAACGGCCTAAATCATTTTCACGCTTTTGAATTTATTTAAAACAAAGGTTTGAAAAATTTTCAAAAAGCGAGTCCTATATAATAAAAGAAGATTGAAGAAATTAACTTGAAAATAGAAATAATAGGAGACTTGGATCGTTCACATCTACTACGTTATTCAAAAGTTGACTTTACAAAAATTATTCAAAAATGAAAAAGAAAATAGTGGATGATGAATTTTTGAGAAAGTAAAGGAAATAAACAACAAAAAACCATAATAGAAATGCGAGTTTTTAGAAAAATATTTCACCTTAACATGCTACCGTGAATTAGAAACACAGCATGGCCAACATTTTACTTGTGAAACATAATTAAAAAGGACGATTAGAAATATTATAATTAACTAAGTTGTTTATAGGAGATTTTGAGTAAAACAAAAACAAAAACTAGGGGTACTATTGAAATATCAAAATGTCTAAACCATTCAAACACACATATATATATTTTTTAATTTTGAGAAATATTCTCTTTTTTTGGAATTTTAGAAATTTTTCTCTCTTTTTTTTGGAATTTTAGAAATTCATTTTTTTTTGGAAATATTTAAAATATATACAAAAAGAAAAATATTTACACTAAGCAAAAATAAAGGAGGAAGTCCTCCCCCAAGCTTAAAACAGACATTGTCCTCAATGGCTAAAGAAGGGGATTGGAGAAGGAGAGAAAAATAAAGTACAGAATTGAAAGACAGAATTGAAATACAGGTACTTCCCCGGATTTATTTGCTGCGAAAGCTGAGTGATGCCGCCCCCCGAATGTCTTCTTTGGACTTCGTGATAGATTCAGCAATGTTGGAGCAGGCGATCGCAGAAGCTTCAGCTTGTCGGAGCCATCCGAGGCAAAAATTGTAAAATAAAGAAAACAGAAAAAGATAACTTGGGTTGCCTCCCAAGAGCGCCCTTTGGTTAAAGCGTCGTTGAGCTCGACGCATCAAAAAATAATTTTGTCCAAAAATATTGTTGTCCCGAAATAAAATTATCTTTTTTTAACAAAAATTAAGAGTTCAAAGTTAGAGTTCGTGAAGCAGAAACTTAATAATGTTTAGACTGACATCATCATCACCAGAAAAGTAGAGTTTAAGACGCTGACCATTCACTTTGAAATTACCCTTATCTGGGTGAGAAATTAAAACAGTTCCATAAGGAAATACTTCTAAAACAGAAAACGGGCCAGACCAGCGAGATTTTAATTTGCCCGGAAATAAACGTAAACGAGAATTATATAAAAGGACTTGGTCGCCCGGCTTAAAGTTTTTAGGGTGCCTTAATTGTTTATCGTGTAAACGCTTCGTCCGCTCTTTATAAAGTTTATTATTTTCATAAGCATAAGAGCGCCACTCGTCGAGTTCATTTAGTTGAAATTTTCGAAGGTCACCGACTGAGTGGGGATCGAAGTTTAAAACTTTTAAGGCCCAAAAGGCGCGGTGTTCTAACTCTACGGGCAGATGACACGATTTTCCATAGACCAGCCGATACGGCGTACATCCGAGGGCGGTTTTGTACGCTGTTCGGTAGGCCCATTGAGCATCGTCAAGTTTGGCTGACCAGTCTTTTCTAGAAGTTGAAACAGTCTTTTCTAGTATTCTTTTTATTTCTCTATTAACTACTTCGACTTGTCTGTTAGTTTGGGGGTGGTAGGCAGTGGACAGCTTATGCGTAACGCTGTATTTAGTAAGGATTTTTGAAAATTGTGCAATACAGAAATGGGAACCCCTATCGCTAACGATTGCGCGAGGCGTACCGAATCTAGAAAATAATTTTTTTAAAAACGTGACTACAACTCGGGAGTCATTCGTAGGAAGATCTTGGGCCTCAGCCCATCGTGAAACATAATCAACAGCAACTAAAATATATTTGTTTCCGAAGCTAGAAGGAAGGGGGACAACAAAATCAATTCCCCAGAGGTCGAAAATTTCGCACTCTTAGAAATAATTTTGCGACATTTCATTTTTATTAGAGATGTTGCCCGACCGTTGGCAACTATCACACCTGCTCACAAAGGCTTGTGCGTCTTTAAACAGGCTAGGCCAGTAAAAGCCCGCGCAAAGCACCTTGTGAGTGGTGCGAGCAGCTTGATAGTGCCCACCTGTCGGACCTTCATGCAAATGTTTTAGAATTTCAATTCCTTCATCAAAAGAAACACATCTTCTTATCACTTGATCTGCACAAATTTTGAAAAGATGTGGGTCTTCCCAAAAGTAGTTCTTCAGCTCAGAAAAGAATTTCTTCTTTTGCTGAGAGGAGAACTCCTTTGGGAGCACCCGGGCCACTAGATAGTTAGCGATGTGCGCGAACCAAGGAGAAGTAGATGTATTAACTAAAAGCAGCTTCTCGTCAGGAAAATAGTCATTAAAAGATTTTTCATTTAATTTTTCTATAAAGGGGTTATCTAATCTGGATAGATGGTCGGCGGCCAAGTTCTTGACTCCTCGCTTATCACGGATCTCTAAGTCAAACTCCTGGAGGAGTAAGACCCAGCGAATCAAGCGAGGATTGGCATCCGTTTTGGCAAGAAGGTACTTGAGGGCCGAGTGGTCCGTAAAAACAATGATTTTTGAAAGAGTAATGTAAGGGCGGAATTTATCAAACGCAAATACTACAGCTAAGAGCTCCTTCTCGGTTGTGGTGTAATTTTCTTGTGCAGATGTGAGGGTTTTACTAGCGTAATAGATGGGGTGGAAGTTCTTAGATATGCGTTGACCTAATACGGCCCCCACCGCAAAACTACTCGCATCGCACATAATCTCGAAAGGAAGGTCCCACACCGGAGCTATCATAATCGGTGCGTTAATTAACTTTTCTTTAATTGATTCAAAGGCAGAAATACAAGAGTCATCAAAAATGAATGGAGCGTCTTTTTCTAAGAGATGGGTGAGGGGCTTTGTGATCTTGGAGAAGTCCTTTATAAAACGACGATAAAAACTAGCGTGGCCTAGGAAACTTCTTATAGCTTTTATATTTGTAGGCGGCGGCAACTTCTCAATAACTTCTATCTTAGCAACGTCTACCTCAATACCTTTAGCAGAAATTTTATGACCCAAAACTAACCCTTCCCTCACCATAAAATGGCATTTTTCCCAATTTAGGGCAAGGTTAGTTTCTTCGCATCGTTCTAAGACTTTTTCGAGGTTTTCTAAACATCTATCGAAGGAATCGCCGAACACGGAGAAATCGTCCATGAATACCTCCATAATGCTTTCTACCTACTTGTCAAATATTGTGAGCATACATCGCTGGAATGTAGCTGGCGCATTGCATAATCCAAACGGCATTCTTCGGTACACGAAGGTGCCGAAGGGACAAGTAAACGTAGTTTTCTCTTGGTCCTCGGGAGAGATGGGTATTTGAAAGTACGCCGAGAGGCCATCGAGAAAACAATAAAAGCTATGGCCGGAGAGACGTTCTAAAATCTGGTCGATAAACAGTAAAGGAATGTGGTCCTTGCGGGTGGCGTCATTTAACTTACGGTAATCTATGCACATACGCCAACCCGTCACCGTCCGTGTCGGGATTAATTCATTATTCTCATTACTAACTACGGTTATCCCTCCCTTCTTTGGAACTACCTGAACGGGGCTAACCCACTTACTGTCCAAAATAGGGTAGATAATTCCTGCGTCTAATAGTTTCATAACCTCGCCCTTAACTACTTCTTTCATGTTTGGGTTTATTCAGCGCTGAGGTTGGATAAAGTTACGCGAATTATCTTCCATTAAAATTTTATGGGTACAGAAAGATGGGCTTATGCCCTTGATATCAGAAATTTGCCAAGCAATATCCCGGCGATGCTTACATAGAACTAGAAGAAGTTTATCGTTCTGCGTATCCGTGAGGTAGGCCGAAACGATAACTAGTAACTTGGAGTCTTTTTCTAAGAAAGCATACTTAAGGTGTTCGGGAAGTTCTTTAAGTTCTAGGGTAGGGGGTTCTTCATAAGAGGATTTTGAGATTCTTTCTTTTTCAAAAATAATATCTTCATAAACTTTTTTATAAGGAACGTAATAAGGGGTGGGGCTAGCAGCCAAGACGGCTTCTTGTAGCGATTCAGTGGGAAGAATAGAGGAAGAACAAAAATCAGAAAATTCTTTTTCAAACTCAGAAAGACAATAAGAAGATTCATCACTTCCTTGCAGTGATTCAGTTGTAAGAGAAGAGGAGGAAAAAGTAGAAAATTCTTTTTCAAAGTCGGAGAGGCAGTAGGAAGAATCATCACTCACGACGTCTATGAAAAAACATGAGTCATCGTTCGCTAAGGTGTTCTTCATCAAAGGGGTGATAGAAAATGTGACTTCGTCGTCGCCTACTCGAAGAAAGAGCTTACCATTGCTTACGTCAATGATGGCTCGGGAGGTGGCAAGGAAGGGTCGGCCAAGGATCAGGGGAACCTCGACGTCTTCTTCGATGTCCAAAATGACAAAGTCCACCGGGAAGATGAACTTGTCGACTTTCACTAGAACGTCCTCCACTATTCCTAACGGGTACTTAACGGATCTATCAGCTAGCTAGATACTCATACGCGTGGGGTTAAGGCTACCAATCCCTAACTTTTTGAACAACGAAAAGGGCATCAGGTTTATACTCGCGCCTAAGTCGGCTAACGCGTGTTTAATAAAAAGATCACCGAAGACACACGGGATAGAGAAACTACCCTGGTCACTGATTTTCTTCGGCAAACCATTTGTTAAAACGGCAGAGCACTCGGCGTTTAGCGTGACGTGCGAAAGATTCTCTAACTTCTTCTTGTTTGTGAGGAGGTCTTTAAGATATTTGGCGTATTTCGGCATCTGCGAAATAGCCTCGTGGAAGGGAAGATTAATGTTGATTTGTTTGAAGATTTCTAAGAAGCGGGAGTACTGATCATCTTGACGTTGTCTATTAAGTTCAGAGGGGTATGGAGGAGTTGAATTATTTTTGAAGATGGGTGGTGGAGTGAGATTATTTTCTAAAATAGGGGTGATTACTTCTTCAGCAGATGGCGGAATTTTTAAAACGGGAGCGGAGCTTTGATTTTTAGAGGCGGGAGCGGAGCTTGCCTCGGGCTCTTCACTTACCATACCGGAGACTTGCTTCCCACTCCGAAGAGTTATAGCTTTCGCTTGCTCTCTCGGGTTGGGTTTGGTATTGGAAGGAAGAGACCCTGCGGGTCGCTCAGAAATTATTTTCGCGAGCTGTCCTACCTGATTTTCTAAACTTTTTACGCTTCCGGTTAAAGTTCTTATGGTAGCGTCATTTTTGGTGATGTATTTAGAAAGTAATTCCTCCAAGCTTGGAGGTTTTGGGTAATTTTGAAGAAGTGGTGGTGGTGGTGGTGGTGCAGAAAAATCATTTTGTGGGGGTGGGCGCATCGCATTCGATGGATTACTCCATGAAAAGTTCGGGTGATTTCTTAAAGCGGGGTTATAATTATTCAGAAAATTAAAACCAGGCGGATGAAAATTCGCAGCAGAAACATTATTAAAAGCAGTTCTAGGCATATTATTAACATAATCTAAATGTTCTGGAGTAGGGGTTGCAGATTCCCATACCTGAGGGGCGGAGGCAGCAGTCATCTCCGTTATCTTTTTTGCTTAGGATTTCTACTTGCAGAGCGAGCTGGGAGACGTTGTCCACTTCATAGATACCTGCAGGCTTGTTCGGGCGGGACCTAGGCACATTCCACTGATAAGTGTTCATGGCCATGTCCTCAAAAAGCTCAAGAGCGGCTTCCGGGGTCTTATGATTTAAAGTACTGCCAGAAGCTGCGTCTATCATTTGCTTCGTGCTTTGATTTAGCCCGTTATAAAACGTCTGCACTTGTAACCATACAGGCAGCGCGTGATGTGGGCATCGTCTTAATAATTCTTTAAATCTCTCCCAGGTTTCGTATAGGGTTTTAGAGTCTATTTGTCCGAAGGCAGAGATTTCGTTCCTAAGTTTTGCAGTTTTAGCTGGCGGAAAATACTTCGCCAAAAATTTTTCAGTTAATTCATTCCAAGTGGTTATGCTATTTTTCGGAAGTGTGTTCAGCCATTGCTTAGCTTTAGTTCTTAGAGAGAAGGGGAAGAGTCTCATCCTGATCGCATCATTTGTGACACCATTTATCTTGAAGCTGTCACAAATTTCAAGAAAGCTAGCTATATGTGCGTTCGGATCTTCATCTTGAAGTCCGTCAAATTGCACATATTGCTGCACCATTTGAATTATGCTAGGCTTTAATTCGAAGTTATTATTTGCTATAGCAGGGCGGACTATACTTGATTCTGTTCCCTCGAGGTTCGGTCATGCATAATAGGACATAGTCCTTTGCATGGCCTCATCTACGTTGGGTTCTTCCATTCTTAAAGTAGCAAATGACTCGGAGTCCTCAACCAGCACTTGGATAGTAGGACCTTGAAATCGCGATCTTCTCCAAAGAGTACGCTCAATTTCGTGGTCCAAGTCCAAAATAACCGACGGACTCCCGCGGGTCATGCACTAAAAGAACAAAAAAGAAGAAGAGGAAGAGAAAAAGGATAAACTAGGAAAAAGATTAGAAAATTTTTTTTCTTTTTGAAATAGATTTTTTTTATAGATTAACTCCCGAACTTCCCAAGGACTACCCCGTGAAGGGTTCGCAAGGTACTAGACAAGACAGTGGCGCTTAAAGCCCTTTGCCCTTTTCGAGAGAATTAGGTGGCGTAGAAAAAATGTGAGGTTGGTTTCTATTAAGAGCGGTGATAAAAAAAATTTTGATTTTTAAAATTTTAAAGAAAGAGGATGAGAAAGAGAAGAGATAAAATTAATAGGTTCGTGTTTTCAAAATATCAAAGGAAGTTGGGTCCCCGGCAACGGCGCCAAAAACTTGTTGCGCGCTAGGGTTTGAAGAAAATAAACACAACCGAACTAGCAACCCGATGAGGCAAGTATACCTATCGAATTGTAGCAAGGGGACACAAGTGTCTTATTGAAATCCGGGAACTATTGGCTATGCTTACTCACACGAACGCTATTATCTTATCGACGGAAAAACTAGGGTTTTAGAAAATCTAAGTGCAGGGGAGAAAGTAAAGCTATACTAGAAAGAGAACTACTGCAATTAAGTAAAGCTATTAAGCAAACAACTATGCTAGAAAGGAAACTACTGCAGTTAATCAAAGAGCACAAGATAGGTGATTACTACGAAAGGTAGAAAATTTGAAATGGAAATGCACTCAATCAAGATTCACCTCGGCTAAAGACGATTAAGAAAATGCGATAAAAATCTGAACTTAATAGGATAAAGGTCCTTGACCGTGGAGGTTCCTAAAGCTTGAACACGCTTCTCTCGAAGTCGTGCCCAACTGAGTTTAGGAAGTTCCGACCGACTCTCGTCTAAATCGGAGGCCTAAAACTCGCTTTACGCGGTGAACCCCACTATTGGATTTTACTCCAATCCGGGAGATTTGGACGTCTGCCTCTCTCGAGGGGTGCGTACAACTCCCTTTACTCTTGAATGCTCACTTCATTCTTTCGGCCTCTCGGCTAGCCCAGAATGAAAGCAAAGGCGGAGAGTATATATCGAAAATATACCTCCAACCCGTGATTAATCAAGAGTAATTCAAGGCCCTAACCTAAAAAGAAAAGATTAATTAAAACATCATAACATAATCGCTCTAACCTCGGATCATCAAGATCGAGTACAAGGAGGATTAGTTAATCATAATGGAGTGGAGGAGGGGAGATGAGTAGAAAAGCATATAAAGGAACACAAGTAAAGGAAGAACACTTTTATTAATGAAAAAAAGGCAAGTTACACTATTGAAATTGAAATTACAAGTGCATGAAAATTAAATCCTATTCTAGCCCTACAATTAGCACTAAGCAAGAGCCAAGATTACAAAGAAAGCTAAAGCAACTAAGATAAAACTAAGGTTAAACAAAAATTACAAAGAGAGGGGGAGAGAGAGAGAGAGAAAGCATAAAAAAACTCAAGAACCAAAGGGGCAGCACCTCCCCCACTCAACCAAAGCTTGCTGAAATGGAGAGGGGGGTCTCAATTTATAGAATTTTTTCTCGGGTTGGTCACGCCCTCCGACACGCCCTAGGGGGGCGTGTCAGGGGGCGTGATAGTACTATGTTGACCTTGGGCTCTGGATTCTGGCGGGAGGGATGATTGCTTCGGTACGTCGGTGGTCACGCCCTAGGTCACGCCCGTGACAGGGGGGCGTGACAGGCACGTCATATCCAAATCATTGGTCGGAAATCCGTCAGTCACCGAAAAAGGAGGGTGTCACGCCCATGTCACGGGCGTGACATGGGGCATGACAGTACTGTTTGCGTGCTGAGGCGGAACGGCATTTAATGCGGCGGCAGGCTTTGCGGCAGAGGGCGACACGCCCATGGTCACGCCTGGTGACACGCCCAGGGAGGGCGTGTCAGGGGGCATGACATCAGTTTTGACCGTTTTCTGTCCCTTCCAGCAGGAGTCCTCGGGATCGGGTGACACGCCCTAGGTCACGCCCAGGGAGGGCGTGACAGGGGGGCGTGACAGGGGGGCGTGACAGGTCATTTTGGCCAATTTTCTGGAAACTTGCAAAAAGACAAGAAAAAGTCAATGGAAATAATATTTACATAAAAATGATAAAAATAAACTAATAATAGACATAATTTGTACAATATAAAATAGAAGATACGATAATAGTTTAGGATACAAAACGTATTATCAGCGAACTCGATCATATAGAGATGATCCTCCCACCTTTTCCCGAAATCCAAGGCGCACATACGGAGCATATCCTCCATTGTCCTGTTAGTCCTCTCGGTCTGACCATCCGTTTGCGGATGATAGGTAATACTGAACTTCAGTTTAGTACCCAACAACTAGTGGATTAACCTCCAATCATTCGAAGTAAATCTCCAATCTCTGTCACTATTGATGCTACGGGGCACACCATGCAAACATACTATATTGTCAACATATAACTTAGCCTATTTTTCAAATGAATCATCCTTCTTATTCGGTATGAAGTGCGACACCTTTGTCAACCTTTCAACGATCACCCACATGGCATCGTTCCCGCTCTGAGATCTTGGCAATCCGTGCACGAAATCCATAGATATATCATTGAACTTCCAAATCGGAATTGGCAACGACTTCAGGAAACCACAAGGTTTCTGACATTTAGCTTTTACCAAGGCACAAGTATGTCACTTTACCATGTAAAGAGCTATGTCCTTCTTAAAACCCGGCCACCAGAACCTCTTTTTCAAGTCCTTAAACATTTTTGTGCTCCAAGGGTGGATTGAGTATTTCGTGAAGTGTGCCTCATAGATCAACTCCTCTTGTAGTTTACCCACATTGGGGATGCACAAACGACCATTCTTTATCAAAAGACCGTCATCCAGGGAGAATTGGAAATTTGACCCATCCACTACATAGCACATCATACTCTCATCGAGTTCCATTGCTCGTCGAACCCTACCTGCGAGGTCATATTACACCTCAGTCCAGTTCAAACACGCATTTGCAGTGACATTCTTGTCAACAAAAGAAATATTTAAGGCCTCCAACTCCTGGATCAGATGCTCATCATGCATCTATAGCCAACTTACCCGTACAGGATTCCAACGACTCAAGGCATCTGCGACCACAATTCCCTTCTCGGGAGTGTAATGTATCTGGAAGGTGTAATCCCCGAGGAACACCATCCACCTACGTTGTTGCATATTCAGATCCCTCTGATATATTAAATGCTTAAGGATCCTATGGTCCGTGAATATGCCAACTTTCACGCCATAAAAATTGTGACGCCACAGTTTAAGTGCAAAAATCACAGCCGCTAACTTCAAGTCATGAACTGGATAGTTTTGCTTGTGAACTTTCAACTGGCTTGAGCCATAAGCTATAACTTTTTCGAACTGAAGATGAACATAGCCTAAGCCGCTCCCTGATGCATCGATGTATATCTCATAGCCTCCCATAGTACATGGAGAACTCAAGATAGGCGCCATGGTCAAACGACACTTAAACTCGTCAAAATCCCGTGCGCACTCAAGCGTCCAAACAAACTTCTGATCTTTCCTCGTCAGTGTAGTGAGAGGTAAGGCTATCCGTAAAAAGTTCTACAGAAGCTCCTATAATAGCCAGCAATTCCAAGGAAACTCCTGACTTCCGTGACCATCGCCAACACAGGCCATTCTCGTATCGTAACGATCTTCACCGGATCCAAAACAATACCCTCTCCACTAACCATATGGCCAAGAAAAGAAGCTGATGACAGCCAAAACTCACACTTTAAGAACTTAGAATATATTTTATTTTTTCTCAGGGTGTCTAAAGACATCCTCAAGTGATTTACATGATCTTATTCTGATTGAGAGTGCACCAATATGTTGTCAAAAAAGACAATCACAAATAAATCTAAGTACTCCCGAAAAGTCTGATGCATTATGTCCATGAATACTGATGGCACATTTGTTAGCCCAAACGGCATTATAATGAACTCATAATGATCATAGCGTGTACCAAATGCTGTCTTGGGAATGTTAAATTCCCTAATTCGCAACTGGTAATTGCTAAACTTTAAATCTAGCTTTGAATAGAAACTCGATCCAACCAGTTGATCAAATAAGTCATCAATCCGTGGAATTGGATACTTATTTTTCTCCATCAGCTTGTTTAATTCTCGATAATCAATGCAAAGACACAAGCTTCCGTCCTTCTTCTTCACAAAGAGGATTAGTGCACTCCAAGGTGACATACTTGGATGTATATAGCTGTAATGCCCCAAAAATCGAATTTGTATGGGTGGTGTTTTTAAATACTTTTGGAGCCCTTGAAGTTACACGGCCTGGGACATAGGCGTATCCAAAGCCGTGTCCTGCTCTGTGTTTGTCGAGTTGTGTCGACTGAACAACACGGCCTGGGACACAGGCGTGTCCGAAGCCGTGTCAGGCACATGGCCTGTGATACGGGAGTGTCACATGGTTGTGTCCTGTTCGGGCTTGATGGTTTCAGCATTGATTGAGGCACACGGCCTGTGACATGGGCGTGTATACTTGACACGGGCATGTCCATGGTTGACACAGGCATGTCAGGGGTCGTGTTCTGTTCTGAGATCGACGATTTCTATTACGATTGTGAGACACGGTCTGTGATACGGGCATGTCACAAGCCATGTGCGAACCTAGGAAGACAATTTTAAAGGCGAATTAAGGTCGTTCGTTTTATTTTTAGAGGGATCTGATGGCCAAAAATCCCTCCTATTGGTATAAGGCCGGGAAATGAGGTTTTAGGCCTCATTTCATTTGTCCCTTTCTCTTTCTAAGAGGTAAAGAGAGGGGAGAGCAAAGGGTGAAGAAGAAGGAGGAATCCCACCATTGTTGGAGGTTCGAAGCTCCGAATCGCAAGCCGAGTCCAGATCCACAGAGGCCAGTCCGTTGCGGTGGTTTTCATCTGGCTAGTTTTCAATGGTGCCGAAGCGAACCTCTAGTGTAACGATTCTCTACTGGGACATATAAAGTCCTCTTCCTTTTGCATAGGGAACCCCCTCCCACGAGTACATGGTGAGCGTGAGATTTGCCTTCTGGTAGATACGGTATATCCTCATAGTTTTGCATTTAGACCTGAAAATCATAATACGGGATAGGCATGCTGTGTGAAGCCCATCCGGATGTGTTGGTCTGGATTAGAGATGTTTATATGCTTTATATGCCGGATAAGACTCTATGGTGATCGCATAGATTTAATTGTCACGGGGTGTGCCGGTGACCACAGTGAGAGTACTGGTGGAAGTCACCAGGAAAACACCCGAAAAAGGGGGAAGAAATGATAGTCTGTCCCCTACCGCGCGGCGGTAGAGTTACCGTCGGTGATAGCATCCAGCAAGCTATGCGTTTGTGAGGCCTGTCTCGGGGAGACCTGGGGGCCTTGTTTGGAAAGTTGAGAGCCTTTAGGGCCCATCTTTATTAGGCCAAAGTGCTGAACAGGAAAGGTGAAGCCGACCCACGCATCAAGCAATTGGGCTTTTGTCGGTGGCATAATGAGAGTCTCAGGCCTGGGGCCGTAAAGACTGAAATGCTTAAAATGACCATCATGTCAAGGACCTCTGAATGGTGGTGGTACCTAAGAAGTCTGGTACACCGATAATGTGCCCTGAGTGCACGGGGTGTTTGGCAAGCAGTGCCAACGTCTGTGGAGAATAGTGCTTAGTTCGCACGATGTATTTCATATATATGATAATGCTAATGTCTGCAGGGAAGGAGCGCAGTCACCCCGAGTGAGGGATGGGGTCGTTATAATTTGGTCAGCTAATGCTGACCGTTGCTTTGTTTTACCACTACACGGTGGATTGTTCTGATGCAGGAACAGGTGAGCCTAGTGGCAAGTAGCGAGTTGGATCCCTTGATGTTGTGCTTACCCTTGAAGGCCAAAGAGAAGTGTTTTCTTTTAATACTGTCATGTATGGCTGGCCTGCGAGCTGAAGTATGTAAAACACTTTTGTTAAGCATACTATTGTAAGGCCATAAGGCCAAATATTGGGTGTTTGTTATTTCATTCCTAATATGGTTGTAGTGGACATTCATGCTTTGGTCTTTGGGTTCTTATAACTGTTTTAAAAAGCTTCCACTAGAATGCTCTGAGGTAGGATGCGTGTTCCTTTGGCAGCAATTTTGTATTAATATGTAACTCCACTAACTATCTACGGTATATGGCTTGGGGCCCCGGTCGGACCTTCTGTTATATTCCACGTGACGAATGGGGGTGTTACAATTTGTTATCAGACTACGGTGTTTGTCTTGCTTATTTGAATTCGTCGGCGAATTCTTTTTAAGGGGTGGTGAGCACATGTATGTGCGTCATCGTTATAACATGAAAAGAACCCATGAATGTCCACTTAGGAATGAAAATACACATGTTTGAGGAACCTGTGTGTTCCTATAATTACTTTTTGCAATTTTGTTTGGTCGCTTAATGGTTTGTTGTACAACTATATGTGACTAGGAGTGGCGCAGGGCAGTCAGAATGCCTGCTTTCTGAGGAAAGTAGTGCACCCAACGACGTGTTTGAGACCCCTCCTTCTGTTGAAACCATAAGAAGGGTAGTTGAAGCGGTGTTCGTTGTGACTAATGCACAACATGGAAGGAATGTGCAACCCTTTGTCCCTTAGGTGGCTTCAACGTCGGGTGGTGTGATGGAGCAAATGTCATTTAGAAGACCATCAGGTCAGCAATTGAACATGCTTTTAGTGCAGGGCACGCACTCAGTTGATGAATATTTGCAGACATTTCTTATGATAAGGCGCTACCCAGGCTTTGAGTTGGAGAACGAGCAGTCTATGGTCGATAGATTTTATATTGGTCTGCGTGGAGAGTTACGAGTTCTACTACTAGGACCAAAATTATTGGGATTCTGAGCCTTGGTGGAGTCAGCTAGATCTTTGGAAGTAGATTTGGGGAAGGCCCACCAGGTGCCACTGTGTAGGGTACCGAACTCTGTAGGTCCTACAAGGGCTGCATACCGCAGAATGCGGAAAAAGAGGTCTAGAACATCTACTAGCAAAGCAACTTATGCTTGTCATGCTTGTGGCAAGGAAGGGCACCTTACACGAGATTAGTGTGATGGTGCACAGAAGACAAAGAAAGCTATGACAGGAGAAATTTTGGGATAGAGTTCCAGAGAATGTAGTGGTATTCCAGTGGCAAAGAAGACTGGACCTGGAGTACCCATTGTGTGAGACCCAATTATATGTTATAACTGTGGGAAGCTGGGAAACTTTGCCCGAGATTGTTGGAGCGGACGTCTGAAGTCTGAGAGGAAGCTTAGAGGGTACAACCTTGGCCAGCAGGAGGCCATGAAGCAGAATGACGTGGTGATAGGTATGGTTTAATTGATAGCGGTTTAGATTTAAATGCTTGTTGCCTTACGCGTATTATCCTATGACTGGTTGTGCTAGAATTTGTATTGGTTTTTGATTGTCTGGCGAGAGCACTGTTCAACACGGGAGCTTCGTATTCCTTTTTTTCTGAATTGTATCGCGCATCGGAGTACCTTCTTCGATGGAAATGGACAAATTGGATGTGCTACTTCCTAACGGGTGTTCTATGCACGCGGATAGAGTTTGTTGCGTGAATATATGGATTGGGAGTCACAAATATGATTTGCAAGCGTCGTTACTGGCGATAGTGGAGTTCGACGTGATCTTTGGTATGGACTGGCTCTCGGAGCAGCGTGCATACATTGATTGCAACCGTAAGGTGGTTAGATTGGGACTAGATACGGATCATGAGACAACATTCTCAGGAATGAAGGGGTCGAGCAAGACGTTAATGTCTGCTCTCCAGGTGATTAAGGAAGTTTGGAGTGGTGCAGAGCTGTTGGAACAAGGTTATGTGCGTCCAAGTTCGTCTCCTTAGAGTGCACCGGTCCTCTTTGTTAAGAAGAAGGACGGAAGCTTACGACTCTGTATTAATTACTGGGAGTTGAACAAGCTATCGGAGAAGAATAAGTATATGATCCCAAGGATTGATGATCTGTTCGACCAGCTGGTCGGGTCGACTATATACTCAAAGTTGGATCTAAAATCCGGATACTATCAGCTGTGGATAAGGGAAAGTGACATTCCCAAGACAGCTTTCAGCACACATTATGGGCATTATGAGTTCACTGTCATGCCGTTTGGGCTGACGAATGCGTCATCCATTTTTTATGGATTTGATGAGCAGAATGTTTAAAGAATACCTGGACCAATTCATGATAGTCTTTATCGACGATATACCGGTGTACTTGCAGTACGAGGATGATCATTTCAAGCATCTGCATATGGTGTTGGAGACATTGAGGAGGACCCAACTGTATGCCAAGTTCTCCAAGTGTGAGTTTTGGCTGTCCTCGATAGCATTCCTTGGTCATATAATTAGTAGGTGAGGGAATCACTGTAGATCCAGCAGAGATGGTTGTTATACGGGAGTGGCCTATATTGTGTTCAGTAGCAGACGTCCGGAGTTTTTTTGAGGCTTGCCGGTTAGTACAGGCGCTTTGTGGAAAACTTCTCGCGGATAGCATTACCCCTCACGATGTTGATAAGGAGAGATTAGAAGTTTGTCTATCACCGGAGAGAATGCAAGATTTTGAAGAGCTAACAAGTAGCCTGACCACGACACCTATTCTCTGTGCGCCTATGTGGGGAAGAAGGCTTTGAGTTTTATAATGATGCTTCAGGCAGAGACTTAGGTTGTGCGCTGCTAAAGCATGGGACTGTAATAGCGTATAGCTTGCGCCAGCTGAATGTGCACAAGAGGAATTATCCAGCCCATGACTAGTAGTTAGCGGTCGTGATATTCGCTCTAAAGCTTTGAGGCATTATGTGTACGGTGTGAAGGTCGATATCTATACCGATCATACAAGCTTGAAGTATATTTTGGATCAAAAGGATTTAAACATGCAATAAAGGAGGTGGATAGAGTTCCTGGGGGACTACACCTTCAAGGTACACTACATTCCTGGATAAGGTAATGTGGTTGCAGATGCGTTAAGTCGCAGGGCTCGGGCGCAGGTCAGTTGGTTGTCGATGCATGACAAGCATTTGGTTCGTGAGTTGGAGTCCTTGAAGACCTCTTGAGATGACATGAAGTTTAGTGCCAAAGCACACTTGAACTGGTCAGAGGTGTAGTATGACCTCGCTGATAGGATTCGGCGAGCTTTGTTCTTGGATAACAGCATAAAGTAGATCATGGCTGAGGCTTTGGATGGGTTAAATTCCCTATTTATGGTTAATAATGGACCGTTGTGGAGGGACAGTCGTTTGTGTGTCCCAAGTGTGGGTAAACTACTGGAGGAATTGAGGTATGAGGCTTATCATGCTAAGTACTCGATTCACTCGGGGAGCACGAGAATGTATAAAGCCAAGAAAAAGTTGTTCTGTGGCCAGAACTCAAAAAGGACATAACACTTTATGTGGCAAAGTGTCAAGCGTGCGCCTTGGTGAAGGCAGAGTGACAGAAGCACGGATATTTCTTGAAGTCTTTACCTATACCAGAGTGGAAGTTTGACGATATATCCATGGATTTTGTGCATGGGTTGCCAAGATCACAAAGGGAAAACGATGCCATTTGGGTGGTCGTAGATCGATTGACGAAAGTGTTGCACTTCATTCCGAATAGGAAGGATGATCTGGTGGTTAAACTGACAAAACTATATGTAGTTATTATTGTACACGTGCACGGCATACCCCATAGCATCGTGAGTGACCGAGATGGGTGCCTCACGTCCAACGATTGGAGGTTGGTGCATCAACTGTTGGGAACAAAACTGAGGTTCAGCACGGCTTTTCACCCACAAACAGATGGGCAAACTGAAAGGGTGAACAGGACGATGGAAGACAAGCTTTGTATGTGTGCCTTGGATTTTGGCAAAAAGTGGGAGGACCATCTTTACATGATTGAGTTTGCATATAATAACAGCTATCAAGCTAGTATTCAGATGACGCCTTTTGAGGCTCTTTATGGGAGGAGGTGTCGTATACCGTTGTCTTGGGTAGAAACGGGAGAATCGAAGCTTTATAAATGAAGAGAGTTTGAAGATGCTATGTCAATGATACGGTTAATTCAGGAACGGCTACTGATTGCTCAAGATAGACAGGCCAAGTACTACAATGCCAAGCATCGGAACGTGGAGTTTGCGGTGGACAACTGAGTATACCTCAAGATAAATCCGTTTAAAGGCGTATCAAGGATTCGACGCTTAAGGAAGCTTAGTCAGAGGTATGTTGGGCCTTTTGAGATCTTCGAGCGGGTTGGTGAAGCTACCTATCATTTTACTCTTTCGGCAAGAGCTGAGTGGATTGTATAATGTATTTCACATCTCGGTCCTACGCAAAGCTGTGAAAGAACCAGCGCAAGTGGTTGTTGCGGATCGAATATCGGTCGGTAGTGGGCTAACCACGAAAGTTAGACACATTCGGATCGTGGTTACGGAGGTCAAACAATTAAGTTCGTGAGGAGCTTTCATGGGAGCGAGAGCAGACCATGCTTGAGGAGTATCACGAGCTTTTCTACTCAGGTACCATTTAATTTTGTGTACCTTTCCATTCTCTAATTTCGGGACGAAATTCTTTTAAGGGGAGGAGAATTGTAACTCCCCAAAACTTGAATATGTATGAGTGGTGTTTATAAGGACTTTTGGAGCCCTTGAAGTTACACGGCCTGGGACATGGGCGTGTCCAAAGCCGTGTCCTTCTCTGTGTTTGTCGGGCTGTGTCGACTGAACAACACAGCCTGGGACACGGGCATGTCCGAAGCCGTGTCAGGCATACAGCCTGTGATACGGGCGTGTTATATGTCTGTGTCCTGTTCGAGCTTGACGGATTTCAACGTCGATTGAGGTACACGGCCTGTGACACAGGCATGTCTAGTTGACACGAGCGTGTCTATAGTTGACACGGGCGTGTCAGAGGCCGTGTCCTTTTCTGAGATCGACGATTTCTCTTACGATTGAGAGACACGGTCTGTGATATGGGCATGTCACAAGAAATGTGCGGACCCAGGAAGATAATTTTAAAGGCGAATAAAGGCCGTTCATTTTATTTTTAGAGGGATCCGACGGCCCAGAATCCCTCCTATTGGTATAAGGCCAGGAAATGAGGGTTTAGGCCTCATTTCATTTGGCCCTTTCTCATTCTAAGAGGTAGAGAGGGGAGAGCAAAGGGTATAGAAGAAGGAGGAATCCCACCAATGTTGGATCTTCGGAGCTCCGAATCGCGAGCCGAGTCCAGATCCGCGGAGGCGAGTCCGTTGCGGTGGTTTTCATCTGCCTAGTTTTCCAAGGCGCCGAAGTGAACCTCTAGGGAAATGATTCTCTACTTGGACATATGAAGTCCTCTTCCTTTTGCATAGGGAACCCCCTCCCGCGATTATGTAGTGAGCATGAGGTTTGCCTTCGGGTAGATACGGTATATCCCCATAGTTTTGCATTTAGACCCGGAATCGTAGTACAAGATAGGCATGGTTTAATGAAGCCCATCCGGACGGGTTTGTTTGGATTGGTGATGTTTATATGCTTTGTATTTCGGAGAAGACTCCGTGGTGATCGCATAGATTTCGGTGTCACGGGGTGTGCGGGTGACTGCAGTGAGAGTACTGGTGGAAGTCACCATAAAAACACCCGAAAAAGGGGGAAGAAATGATAATTTGTCCCCTACCGTGCGGCGGTAGAGTTATCGTCGGCAATAGCTTCTAGCTAGCTATATGTTTGTGAGGCCTGTCTCTAGGAGACCTGTGGGCCTTTGTTTGGAAAGTTGAGGGCCTTTAGGGCCAAGCTTTATTAAGCCAAAGTGCCGAACAGGAAAGGTGAAGCCAAAACGCGCCTGCCATTCGGCCATGAGTACTACGGTATTCAGAGATGGCATGGAGACTTGAGTAACGGGAAATGGTGGAGCTGTACCTACATTATATAGACTATGACATGAGAGCTTCAAGCAATTGGGCTTTCGTCAGTGACATAATGAGAGTCTCAGGCCCGGGGCCGTAAATACTGAAATGCTCAAAATGACCGTCATGTCAAGGACCTTTGAATGTTGGTGGTACCCGGGAAGTCCGGAACACTGATATTGTGCCATGAGTGCACGGGGCATTTGGCCAGCAGTGCCAACGTCTATGGCAAATAGTGCTTTGTTTGCACGACGTATTGCCTATATACGATAATGCTAATGTCTGCAGGGAAGGAACACCGCCACCCCTAGTGAGGGGTGGGTTCGTTATAATTTGGTCAGCTAATGCTGACCATTGCTTGGTTTTACAATCATATGGTGGATTGTTCTGATGTAGGAATAGGTGAGGCTAGTGGCAAGTAGCGGGATGGAGCCCTTGATGCTATGCTGGCACTTGAAGTCTAAAGTAAAGTGTTTTCTTTTAATACAGTCATGTATAGCCGGCCTGTGAGCCGAAGTATGTAAAACACTTTTGTTAAGCAAACTATTGTAAGGCCATAAGGCAAAATATTGGGTGTATGTTATTTCATTCCTAACATGACTATAGTGTACATTCATGCTTTTATCTTTGGGTACTTATAACTATTTTAAAAAGCTTCCGCTAGAATTCTCTTAGGTTGGATGCGTGTTCCTTTGGCAGTAATTTGGTATTAATACATAACAACATTAACTGTTCGCGGTATATGACGTGGGGCCCCGGCCGGACCTTCTGTTATATTTCGTATGATGGATGGGGGTGTTACAATAGCCTTGCTCTAGCAGTTCTTGTAACTTAACTTTCAATTCCGCCATCTCCTTTGGCGTTACTCGGTATGGTGAGCGGACCATAAGTTTCGCACATGACACCAACTCAATAGCGAAGTCAATCTCTCGCTGGGGCGGTAATCTAGGGAGTTCTTTAGGAAACACATATGCATAATCTGATACAATAGGAACATCACTCAAACTGGACGTCGGCTCAATAGTCTCTAACAGCTTGAAGAACAACTCCGCGCCCTTCCAAACAACCTTGAATACTTGGAGAGCAGACATAAATATCTTGCTCAATCCTTGCAAACTAGCGAACTTAGTCTCTCGTTCGGTGTTATCTCCATGTATGACTTCCTTAGAGTTGCAATCTATACTAGTACGCTGTTCTAAGTGCCATTCCATGCTAAAGATTACATCAAACTCATATATTCGGTAGCACAAATGCTTCCAATCTAAAATCATGACTTCCTATCCGCATCTCAACACAACAAGACCTATCCGCACACATCACGCATCTGTTAGGTAACAACACCTTCAATATATCTGTAGACATAAAAGTAGGCACTCCGATACGCAAGACAAAGTCCTCAGATAGAAATGAATGAGAAGCACCTGTATCAAATAATACTCTCACCGGACAGTCCCAAATAAGAATGAAGCCTATAATTATCAAGTTATACACAAACAATTCACAAGGTATAAAGTATATAAAGTATAAAAACTATATATTACTTGTACCTATGACAACATCAACCTGTTTGATGGCCTCCTATTGGCCAAGATTATAAACCCTCAGCTGAGCTGGAGCTTATTGGGATGTAGTGGACTCCACTACCTTTCCCTTCTCAGCATAAGATGATCCTACCTTCTTATCTGTTCTTGGAAGAACACATGTACTGTTACTGGCTATATGTCCCGGCTTGCCACATGTGTAATAAATTAGCGGACCTCTTTCTGTTGTCATTTCAGGCTTGCTTGAAGAAGTTGGTCCAGAAGACCTAGACTTTGTTCTCCACTTCGTTTGGTACTCAAATTTTGCAGAACGTGACACTTTGAACTCTGGCTTCATCACAGCCAAGTCCCTCTTACCCTGCACCCTCTTCATGTCCTTCTACAACGAACGAGTCGTATTAAACAATAATTGAAAACATTGATTCATTGGACTTGAGAGAAGCAACCTTAGCACATCCTGTAGTCCCTCGTAGAACCGAATGGTCTTACGCTCCTTGTAAGCAAAAGTGGACCCCGTATATCGTCCGAACCTGGTGAACTCATGCAAGTAGTTATCTGCACTACTCTCACCCTGAGTCAAGCGTTGGAACTCATTCTCCATGGCAATTTGTTGCGATGAAGGCAGATGCTTTTCCAAAAATAATCTAGAAAACTCCTCCATCGAGATCTCTGATAGTCGTCTACCCGCCAAGTGGTGTAACTCAAGTTCAACCGACCAAAGTCATGCTTCTCCATCCAAAATGAAAGTGGTCAAGGTTATCTTCTGCCCCACCTCTTTTTCAATTGCCATCAATATCCTCTTGACACACAAAAGACGAGTTGGGGATCCTGCACCTGTGAACATAGGAGGACAAAAACTCATAAATTACTTTAGCTGTCGTTCAGTAGCTTGTCTTTCAACCAAAGCCTCAACAGGCCCTTGCCTAACAGCTATAGGCTCATCCACACCAACCTGGTCCGGGACCATAGTAGGACGCACCTTCCCAGTCGATTATGCATTTATCATAGCAAACACTGCCTTAGCAACTAAGCATATCATTTCCATGGAAGGGGGAGGTGTGATCAGCTGGTGTTATACTCTACACAGAACATTGTGGTTTAGATTGCCCTGCACCACTTCGAGTTACCTAAATGTGTAAAATACATAATTTAACGACCACATACAAGGCACACCACAACTAATAGGAATAGGTGAGTTCCTCAAATAGTTGTATTTTCATTCCTAAGTGGATATTTTTGAGTTCTTTGTGTTATAATGGTAAGCACATACACGTGTGTGCCACCCCTCAAAAGAATTCGACCATAAATTCGGAGAAGGAAGACCGAGACAAGCCTCTGATACAAAATTGTAATACCTTCGTCCATCATATAAAATATAACAGTACGTCCGGCCAGGGCACCATGCCATATTCCACAGACAGTCAGCGAAGTTACAGGTTATGGTCATTATGATTTCACTGTAATGTCATTTGGGATAACAAATGTTCCATCGGTATTCATGGACTTGATGAATCAGACTTTTCAGGAGTAGATCGATTTGTGATCATCTTTATTAATGATATATTTGTTTACTCTCAGCTTGAAGAAGATCATGAAAATCACTTGAGGATGGTTTTGCACACCCTGAGAAGAAATAAACTATATGCCAAATTCTCAAAGTGTGGGTTTTGGCTGTTCGTTAGTGGCTTTTCTTGGCCATATGGTTAATGGATAGGGTATTGCTGTGGATCCGGCAAAGATCATTGTGATACATGAGAGTGGTTGGCATTGACTACGATAGCAGAAGTCAGGAGTTTACTTGGACTTGCTGGCTACTAAAAGCACTTCGTGGAGAACTTTTCGCGGATAGCCTTACTTCTAACTACACTGACGAGGAAAGATCAGAAGTTTATTTAGATGCCTGAGTGTGCATGGGATTTTGAGGAGCTAAAGAGTCGTTTGACCACGATGCCGATTTTGAGTTCGCCGTATGGTACGGACGGATATGAGATATATAGTGATGCTTCAGGGAGAGGCTTAGGATGCGTTCTTCTACAGTTCAGAAAGGTTATAGCTTATGGCTCACGCAAGTTGAAAGTGCAAGAGCGAAACTATCCAGTTCACGACTTGGAGTTAGTGGCTGTGATTTTTGAACTTAAACTGTGGCGTCACTATTTGTATGGCGTGAAAGTTGACAGATTCATGGACCATAATAGGATTATGTATTTAATAGATCAGAAGGATTTGAACATGTGACAACAGTGGTGGATGGAATTCCTAGGGGACTATAACTTTGAGATACATTACACTCCGAGGAAGGGAAATGTGGTTACAGATGCCTTGAGTCATAGGACTCTTGTATGGGCAAGTTGGCTACAAATACATGATGAGCATCTGATCCAGGAGTTGGAGGCCTTAGATATTTCTTATGTAGACAAGAATGCCACTGTAAATGCGTGTTTGAACTGGACTGAGGTGCAATATAACCTCGCATACAGGGTTCAACGAGCAATGGAACTCGATGAGAGTATGAAGCGCTATGTAGCGGATGGGTCAAATTCCCAATTCTCCTTGGATGACGATCTTTTGAGAAAAGACGGTCATTTGTGTGTCCCAAATGTGGGTAAACTGTGGGGAGAGTTGATGTATGAGGCACACATCATGAAATACTCAATCCACCCAGGGAGCACAAAAATGTATAAGGACATGAAAAAGATATTCTTGTGGCCGGGTTTAAAGAAGGACATAGCTCTTGACGTAGCAAAGTGCCATACTTGTGCCTTAGTAAAAGCTGAATGTTAGAAACCTGGTGGTTTCCTGAATTCATTGCCAATTCTGGTATGGAACTTCAATGACATATCTATGGATTCGTGCATGGATTGTCGAGATCACAGAGCAGGAACAATGCCGTGTGGGTGATCTTTAACCGGTTGACAAAGGTTTCGCACTTCATACCAAATAAGAAGGATAATTCAGTTGAAAATTAGCTAAGTTGTATGTTGACAACATAGTACGTTTGCACGGTGTTCTCTGTAGAATCATCAGTGAAAGAGATGGTCACTTTACTTCGAATGATTGGAGGCTAATCCACTAATTGTTGGGTACTAAACTGAAGTTCAGTATGGCCTTTCATCCACAAACGGATGGTTAGACCAAGAGGACCAACAAAACAATAGGGATATGCTCTGTATGTATGCCTTGGATTTTGGGAAGAGGTGGGAGGACCATCTCTATATGATTGAGTTCGCCAATAATAATAGTTATCAAGCTAGCATTTAGATGGTGCCCTTCGAAGCATTATATGGTAGGAAGTGTCGTACTCCTTTAGCTTGGGCGGAAATAGGCTAATTGAAGTTGTATAAGTGTAATGAGGTCGAAGATACAAAATAGACTATACACACTATTCGAGAGCATTTATTGGTGGCTCAAGATAGGCAAGCAAAGTACTATAATGCTAAGCACCAAAACATGGAGTTTGCGGTGGGCGATTTGGTATATCTGAAGATTAAGCCATTCAAAGGCGTGTTAAGGATTCGGTGCTTGAAAAAGTTGAGTTCGAGATATCTTGGTCCGTTTGAAGTGGTTGAGCAGATTGGAGAAGCTGCCTATCAATTAGCTCTTTCGGCGGAGCTAAGTGGTTTTCACGATGTATTTCACATATTGGTGTTGCGGAAAGCTTTGCAAGAGCATACACAAGTTATCGATGATGATCAGGTATCGGTCGATGGTGGGCTGACAACGAAGGTTAGGACCATTCGGATCGAGGATACGGACATCAGGTGAAAGTATTTAGTTTCAAGGATAGCTAAGCACCTAGAGGGGGGAGAATATGTTTTTGGTCTCTTTTGGATTTTCCTTCTTTAAGTGTGTTGTGAGTTAGTTATATTTTGCTTTCAAGACACACCACAAAAGCACACACAGAATTTATAATGGTTCCCAAAATTATGGGTACATCCATTGTCCCTTCCACCTTTCTAACAGTGTGTTAGACAAGGCACTTCTCCAAATCTCAGCTCCTAAGAGCTTACAACACAGATCCCTCAAGATCTCTCAGTCTCATCCTAGACTTACCTCAGGCACAAATCCTTACCTCAGATCATGCTTGCTCCTATAACTCAATGATTCAAAGATCACCTACCTTAGACTAAATTAATAGTCTTACAACTCAGGCTAGGAGGTTAGACTTATAACTCAGAGAGGATGACTCTCCTACAGCTCAGGCATAAGGCCCTACCTCAGATTTAAAGCTGGATCCTACGACTCAGGCACAAAGGCCCTACCTCAGAGAGAATGACTCTACTACCTAAGGCAAACGGCCCTACCTCAGATCCACACGGGATCCTACCTCAAATCATTAAATGATCATGCACTCAGCCTTTCTAAAAAAGGCCTACACTTATATCTGTTAAGATCCTATAGAAAATAAGGAGTTTGTTGATGATTTGACTCCATAGAAATTTCTCTGAGTCTTCTACTTCCTGAGCTGAGAAAATCTCAATCCTAACTTTCTTCACAGTAATAAGAAAGATGATCTTTAGTAAACTGCTGCTTGTGCTGGAAGTAACTAAGAAACGCGGGTTGCTGATCTTCCTGATGAAGACAATGATTTGACAGTTCTTTATATTCTTCTTTCAACAAATTTTGACTGTAGAAACCAGATAGCTCTGCTTCTCCTTCTTTCTCAGAAACCTTCTCTAAACTTGTTGTAGCAGGTGAAAATCGCTACAGCTAACTGATTGAACTTCTAGATTTGTGGGTTGAACTTTTGCTTCAAGCTCTACAACAATGGCAAGAGGAAGAAGAAGATGTTCTGCCTCTTTGCAAAAAGATAAACCCTAAAAGTTGATTTGCTTCTGCCGATCACTATCCTTTTATCTTCCGCCATCCAACGGCTCTTTGACCCGTGGGCCCCACTGAAGTTGTTGGCTGCAACTTTGCTTATATAGAAAAAGTCATATAGTAGGCCTACAATGCCATTTTTCGTATACTATAGACTTCCTGCAATGATTTTGAACCTTGCTGACATTTGCTGACATCAGCATCTGTGGACTTAGCCAAATTCAGCTAGTTCATTCTAGAAATTGAGTGCATTGAGTGAACAACCTTCACTCAGCGTATTTGGACTTATCCAATTACTTGTGCACAACTAGGCGTTGAGTGCGTTGAGTGAACTGCCTTCACTCAACACATTTGTCCTTATACAGTCTTCCTGCTATTCAGGCATTGAGTGCGTTGAGTGAGCCTTCATCACTCAATGCTTCTGGACTTAGCTACTTCTCTGAATGTTGTCCATATTACTGAGGCATTGAGTGAACTGCCTTCACTCAATGCTTCGGTACTTAGCCAACTTTCTTGATGAACTTGCATGAGTGAGCTGTCTTCACTTAACGCATTTGGACTTAGATAGATTTTTCTTTCTATATATTCTTAAGCTTTGACTGAACACTGGTCTGTCGACGCTTTCTTCTTTGGGCATTGAGTGAGCTGTCCTCACTCAACACTTCTGGACTTAGCCAGAATTTTTGACAGATTCTTCAAAGGCTTTGACTGCTTGAGCTTGATTGAACGCTTCTTTCTTCAGGCGTTGAGTGAGCTTTCCTCACTCAATGATTCAGGACTTAGTCAAATTTCTTCCTTGCCAATGTTAAAGCTTTGACAGACTGAGCTTTACTTGAGGCCTCATGTTATATGGCATCGAGTGAACTGCCTTCACTCGACACCTGTAGACTTAGCCGCAAATCTACTTTGCAAACTGCTTGGCCTTTGACTGTCCATGCTTTACTCAATGCTTCTTGGCATCTGGCGTTGAGTGAACTGGCTTCACTCAACACCTGTAGACTTAGATGAATTGATTCCTATCCAGCATTCTTCCTTGACATCTAGCATTGAGTGAACTGGCATCACTCAACGCCTGTGGACTTAGACAATTTTTTGTCTCTCCATCTTTCTTCCTTGTGACCACCTGTCACACTCACTTAGACAACCTGTCTAAACTTATTCCAAGGAATATCCTGCACATAATGAACTTGAGCAACATCAAATATAATTATGCTCTTAGTATTGATTGTGACGCCTTTTCAAATCCAGGGAACATTGAGGGCAATATTCCAAAGAATCTCCCCCTATTTGAAGAAGGCAGAGCACGCAGAAATACTAAGAAGAATTAACACATAAAGTATATAAATTCGAAGAAGTTGTAAGCTAGCAGATGTAGCTTTCTCATACCACTTGAATTACCAGTATAACAATTTAATGTTCGCCATATAAATGCATTGACTCAACAAGTCAAGTCATTGCTTTCTCATAGCACTTGAGCATTTGCTCAAGTAATATGCACTTTCCTCACACCATTTAACACTTAAATGGAGCACTTTCCTCGTACCACTAGAAGCACTTTTATCATACCTCTTGGAGGTAGGAAAGTAATATGCAAGTGGCTCAACATGTAGTCATTGCACAACTCATACTACTTAAATTTTGTTTTTCAAGTAATATGCACTTATTTTTCCAAGTATTGCTTCCACATCTCCCGTTTTCTGGCTTCTTAAAAAAATAGTTATCTAATAAGGGAGGTGAAAGGATTATGGGAGAATTCATCTCTTGACTTTAGCCTAATTTCACTACACTAGTGATCAAACTAGTTGAATAGAGAACATACCTCTTGTGTTGATACCACTGATATAACACTTCACTGCATCCACTTGACACTTGAGTGATCCATTGACCCACTTGATCTAGCTATTATCAGTGATCCACTTGAGCTAATTCCACTTCTCATACCACTTAAAACTCTTGCAGAATGCAGTTGTAGTTAGGTAGGTGCTGGCTTTTCCTCTTCTCCTACATCAACTTTGTCTTCTCAGTAGTAACAATCCACTAGTGTTGATCTCCCCCTTAGTTTGTGCATTGTCCTGAGGACATACTGATCAGCGGTGTTGATCTTTGATCCACAATTGTAGCTGCTAGACTTGATCGCCCTCAACAGGAGCATCATGACTTGCTCCCCCTCAACTAGATCATCTGCTGTCATCTTCTCTAAGGGACACTTGAGTCCATTTAAGTCTTGATATCAATTGAAATATTTGAAAGTCTTGATACCACTTGAAATACTTATCAACCTGCAAGTAAAGTGAATCATGCAACAAAACAAAATTAGGAGCAACTAAAGCTATACCAAGTTCAACATACCCAACTCAAACTTAAAGGTGTTGAACTTGACTTCATCTTGTGGCTCAGTAAAGATGTCATCCACTTGCTTGTCTATGGGGACAAACTCAAGGATTATGTCTTCCTTCTCCACATGTTACCTAATAAAATGATACCTAATCCCTATGCATAGTCCTGCTATAAGAGAAATGATTCCTAGCAATGGAGATTTCACTAGTTGACTCACAGTACATGGGATTGTTACTTATCTCAATGTTATAGTCCTAGAGCTGAGGCTGGATCTACAGCAACTGTGCACAATAGCTCCCTGCAGGTATGTATTCTGACTCAGCAGTGGATATAGATTCTTGCTACTTCATGAAATTAGCCTTCTCCCTTAGAATTGACAAGTTCTATCCTTTCTTTTCCTATCTTCCTTGTACCCTACATAGCCTCTTCGTGATCATTGTCTATCCCCCTTTAAGACTTCTTCAAATACAGTTGCAGTCAGGGTTTCATACAGCTGCAGTCAGGGAGGATATGAAATTCTCATCTTCTTGAGTAGAGAGTTCTGTTGAAATCTCCCCTTCAATCTCTACATTTCCTATAGTAAGTTGCTGACTTGTATCAACTATAGCTGTAGCAATACAATTATTCTTGAACTTAAGATACTAGCTCTCCCACAACAGGTGCAACCATCTGGGTAGTCTCCCCCTCAACCTCAGCAATGTCCATATGGACAAGCTGATCATCAGCAGTATTGCTGATCTATTCTGTGCTGGAGGTATTCTAGGTAAGACTTAAGCTTGTCCAACAACCTAAACTGAACTTGCTCCCCATCAATAGGAGCATCTAGCTTGACAGTCTCCCCCTCAATATTAGCACAGATCCTGTCCACAATACCCACTGACTTCCTCTTGAAAATCTTTGTTGCAGGTTCAGAAGATATTGAAACCTGAGCATTCTTATCTCTTTTGATTCCTTAGAAGAATCTGACAGCTGAGGATACCACTTGAGAATTTTCTCAACTGAGGATTGAAGGTCTTTTCAGCTAAGGATCATGTGCCCCTTCCTTACTGCTCTCAGAAGAGCTACTTTCATGTGCTTTCCTCAGTAATGAGTACAGCCTGCCATTTCTTCTCTTTTTTACTCTCTATTTTGCTCAAATGGCAGCAAAAATTGTGTCCCACTAGTCAGACATCTTTGAGCTTCAATGGTTAGAGCCAGCTGGTCTGTTTATCTAGTTAGATACCACTTGAATGTCTTTACCCAATACTTATGTACTTTATTCTTCTTCAGGAATGCACACAATATCCTTTTCCTCCTGGGCAGTAGGAGTATCCTTGATGGCTAATATCCATCTCCAACTTCCCAACTGTAGATCTTAGGTCCATTCCTCACTGGAGTGTAATCCTTAAGATGGCTCCTTATTCCCGTCTTATGCCTGGAACAACCTCGGTCCAAATACCACATAGGGGTATGGGCTCTTGGACTATCCTACAAACACAGATTATTTTACCTTAGGAACCCAATATTTATGGGGTCCTAGGTTCTTGTTAGCATAAAAATGCACATGTCTACCTACAGCAGTCCTGTCAGGAAGACTCACCCTTGCCCGTGTCACACTAGAGTTATGCCAATAATCTATGGAAAAGTGGCCCACTTTACCACAACACCAACATTTATGGATGTTATATCTCTTCTTCTGAACATCCTTTGTAAAGTGCAAGCCATTACTAGATACCTATTCAGAGGGGAGTGTTGTAGCCTTCTTCTGGTTTCTCTCAGCAAGAAACTGACTAAAGGTGTAACGCCCCGAAACTCAAAAGAGGAACGGATGGCATTTTCAGGCCAAGTTGGGTTCTGAATAGGCTGGCACGGCCTGTGACACGGGCATGTCACAAGCCGTGTCGTGCTTGAGATAGACAAATTTTCAAGAGGTCTACGAAATTATGATCGACGTTTTCCTGGGGTCAGACACACAGCCAAAGACACGGGCATGTCCCAGGTCGTGTATTGCTCGGGCTGTTTGTCGGGTTATTTTGAGATAGTTATACGGCCTGGGACAAGGGAGTGTCCCAGGGCATGTCTGGAACACGGCATGTGACACGGGCGTGTCACATGGCCGTGTCTTGTTCGGGGTTTGATGGTTTTAACGTCGATTGAGGCACACGGCCCATTATATGGGCGCATCAATGCTGACACGGGCGTGTCCCAAGCCATGTCATAGGTCCTGTCCTGTTCTGTAATCCCAGGTTTGCAGCGTGTGTGGAACACGACTTTGGATGCGGGTGTGTCACAAGCCGTGTTCGGCCCAGGAAAGTTATTTTCAGGGCGAATCAAGGTCGTTCGTTTCATTCAAAAGTGATCCAAGGGCCCAGGCTGGTCTTTGTTGGATTAAGGCCTGGAATAGGGTTTCAAACCCTCATTCCACTTGGATCATTCTCTTTCTAAAGTTTAGAAAGAGGGGAGAGCAAGGAAGAAGGTGGAGGAGAGTTACGGCCGTCGGAGAAGCTTCGGAGCCCCATTTCTCGAGCCGAGTCCAGATCCGTGAAGGCAAGACCGTTGCGGTGTTTTTCATTCGACCAAGTTTCTCCATGACTAGGAAGAGGGGTCGTAAGGTAACGACACTTCTCCTCTTGGTTTCTAGGATGTGCGCATAGAATCTTTTCTTTTCAAGTTTTTGGGCACCAGATCTCCCAAATGAGAGGGGTTTGGGTTGTCATGGTTCAAGAGGAACCTCCGGGTCCATTATGTACGTCCCCAACATGATTTTGCATTAGAGATCCTCTCCGTTAGTGGATTAGGCATTGTGGGTGAAGCCTTAGTTGCGACCGTTACTCCGACTTGGTGATGTTGCATAGCGAGCCTTAAGGATTCTGTTGAAATTCGTTGCGGCAAGATGTCGTTTGTGAAGTACGTGTTTTCCCCCTTTTCTCAAGTGAGTACTTGCAGCCGGAACCGGACAAGGATAGCTCCGCATTTGGCGGTAGATGGTTTTCTCATTGTGCGCGGGAATGTTGCAGTACAAATGGTGGATTAGGGTGGGGAAAGGGAAAGGCTATGTATTGTGATGTGCTAAGGGGTGACTCTGTCTCCGTGGTCGGCTGGCTATCCCATGACGTGCAAGTCATGTGGGGAGAGTGTCCCGGCGAGACTAGTCCCCTTCTGTGAGACTGACAAGAATGCCAAGCGTAGGGCAAGCTCGGGCAACAAAGCCAAGAGCGGGTGGGGTCCAGCAATGGTTCTTAGAATCGATTTGTGTGTGAAACGGAATCCTGATGCGAAAAGTCAGATATTTGCAGGCAAGCCCAGGTTTAAGACCCATGAGCGGGTGGGGCCTTAGAAATATTTTTGTGTAGCGGCTTTTAGGCTGTTAGGGGCATTGTAGTCCCCTTTTGTTTTCGGCTTTACGCCAATGGGGAATTGGAAGTACCCAGTTTTGATGATGATGTGCTAGTTGCATACGCAATAGGGTGCATTGGGCGAAGCTCGGGACTGCATACATGCTGCATAGTAGGCTCTATTTATTCTGTGATCAACAAAGAGAATGTGTTTGTTGTTTGAGACATCCAAACCTATTTTTAAAAGCTTTACATATTTATGTATATGGCATATGAAGTGCTGACTTGCAGGTTTGAGGGGTATCCCGGGTTCTGTTAGGGGCAGCAGGGAGGAGATGTGTTGGTTATACAGTAGAGGTCAGCCTTTGCTGACCCACGTTACTACAAATTTTTATAGGGAAAGGAGCGCAAGCAGGAGCAAGTGCACCGGCCGAAAAGTCCTAAGCCTCATGAAGTGTTTGTTGTGCTTACTAGATCGTTTTCTTCTTGACTGTATTGCTATATGTTTTGGTATATTCCGGCTTGCATGCCGAGGTAGCCTAGGAGTGCTATTGCACATTGATGTTTTACTTTGTTGTCTTTCTATTTTGGACTTATTTGGTGTAAGGCCTTAAGGCTTTTTTGATACTCCTATTTAGTGGTGGATAACTTCTAGTTGTTTGGTATGTTTTCGATGTTGCTTTATTCTGAGTTTTGAGATTGGGTAGTTAATATCATCTTTTAACGCCAAAGTTGTGGCATCTGTATGTTGTGGGGCCCGGGCCGGACCCATATTATACGGTCATTACAGGGAAGGTGTTATAAAAGGTGAGTCTGCTAGTAAAAGTACTGGGGTTACTCTCAGTTTCATCAACAATAGTCTTCTTTGTAGCTGACAAGTTGTTAATAGCCTCAGGGATAGCCAAGTCGGCCTTACTAACTCACTTACCCTTGGTCTGGGTTTTTGCTAGAAGAACTTGAGAATAGGCCACTGCCTTCTCCTTGAGTGTGGGGGCTGGAGCACCAAATATAAATGTTCCATGATAGATCATTTAGACTTATTCATGGGGAGCCTTTTGTGTACTCAAATCCATGCCCTTCCTTCTCCATTATAAGATACACTTGTACTCTTACAAGGAGAATTTCCATTCTTCCAGTGACCATACATGCAATCTTGGTCATACCTGTTGGAAGGGAGGATTACCTTGTGAAAGGTGACTTGAGGCACTACAGGAGCTTTGTCTTTCCCTTTAGAATGGGAAACTCTAGAATTTCACATAAACTCTAAACCCCTCTTATCTTTTTGAGTGGTGAAGGAGTCAATCAGTGGTAATACTATTTTGGGCTTTGAAAAACTATCTGCAATCTTTTTCTCCTTTAGGAGTTTATCTTCAATATCCAATATGATCTTGTTCTTTTGGCTTATAGTCTAAATCTGGATGCTTGAGATGGCCTTTAGTTGGCTGAATTCCCTCACTTTCTGATACAGCAAGGATGCTGACTCAAACTGCTGGGAAACAGCTAGCTATATGGAGATAATCTCCTCAGCCTACTTCTTGGCCAACTTCTTGTTCTTCTCAAAGCCTCCAAAAGGGCACCATACTTGTCAATCAATTAATTGACATCATTTTTAGAATCTGAACCATTCCTACTGGAGGAAGTGGATACTTCAGAGACTGAGCCAGATTCATAGGCAGAAGAAGAGCTAGGGATAGATTATACCTTATCAGGACAAGTGTTATCCTGATTATCTTCTGATAGAGCCATGAGACTGGACTCCTCATCCTCTTCACAATCACTATCAACTGAGGATAGTGGAGCCCTTATGCCTGATGTGGCAGTTTGATGATTAGTCTCTTCTTCAATGGACATGAGACCAATGTAGGTCTCCTCTTCATCTAAATCTTAAGACTCAAACTCACTATCTAATAGTCTGACTTTCTTCTTGGCCAAGAAACTCTTTTCAGTCTTCTTGTCCCTGTGATGCTTCTTTCCTTCAGACCTCACATGCTCCTTTTTCTTATTTGGACAGTCAGCAATGACATGTCCACTCCTGTTTCAACGGTAGCAAACAATATTAGACTTAACATGTTTGTCTTGATAGGAGTCATACCTTTCCCCAGAGGGGTCATTTCTAGATTTATCCTTGCTGGAGTAAGGCTTCTTTAACGTAGAGCTAGAAGAGCCATTATTCTTCCACTATCTCCTTCTACTTAGCAACTTCTTGAAAACTATTTGGAGAATAGATCTAGTTCTCCATCTGATAGTTCATTCCAAAAGGAGCTGGGATCTGAGCTTTCTGACTCTACAACTCTCCTTGGTGGAGAAGGAGTCTTTCTCCTGCTTCTTCTTATGGCTTCAGCTCTAAAGGCCACATACTTCTTTTTGTCATGAGAATTGACAGCATCCTCTTCAACCTTTCTGGAGTTCAATTGAATCTCAAAGGAGAGCAGTTTCCTAAACAGATTTTGGGGCAATGTGTTGGCCAGATTGACAACTTCTCTAATGGCCCAGATCTTGATATCTCATTCCTTGTTTAGGGATATCAAGAACTAGTCATTAAGTTCATAATTAGTGAACTGTCTGCCATAGGTGATCAGACTATTCACTATACTGGAGAACTTCTCATAGCATTCAACTATGGAATCTTTCTTCCCTTACTTGAATGCCTCATATTGTTGGCTTAGAAGGGATTTCCTGTCATCCCTGACTTCTTCTCTGCCTTTCATGTAGATAATCAAAGTATCCCACATATCTTTGGCAGTCTTGCAGTGGACCAAGTTCTGGAAGGTTGAGTCATCTATGGCACTGACAATAATGTTTTGTGCCCTCTTGTCCATAGTTGTCAAGATGACTTCATCCTTAGTCATTTTAGTATAACTCTTTGGGGTCTGGACATTTGCATCTAAGACAGAGACCTTCATGGGAATGAAGGGTCCTTCTTGAACTATAGTAAAGATCCTAGGATCAGAGGCTTCCATGAATAGCCTAACCCTCTCTTTCTAAATCCCAAAGTTTTCCTTTCTGCAGACTTGAAGCTTTATTGTGCTCTACTCCTTATGGTTCTCTCTTGAACCCATAAGTATACTTCTTTTAGATACCCTTTTAGATCTACTCAGTCTATTAAGTCCTCTTTGAGCAACCTCCCTCTGATACCACTTGAAAGTCTTTAGTTTCAAGGAAAGCTAAACACCTAGAGGGGGATGAATAGGTTTTTGGTCTCTTTTGGATTTTCGTTCTTTAAGTGTGTTGTGAGTAGTTATATTTTGCTTTTAAGACACACCACAAAACCACACAAAGAATTTATAGTGGTTCCCCAGATTATGGGTACATCCACTGTCCCTCCCACCTTTCTAATAATGTGTTATACAAGGCACTTCTCCAAATCTCGGCTCCTAAGAGATTACAATACAAATCCCTCAAGATCTCTCAGTCTTCTCCAAAACATACCTCAGGCACAAAGCCCTACCTCAGAGCAAGCTTGCTCCTACAACTCAGTGATCCAATGTAACATCCCAACAAGGAAGAATGCTAGACAAAACGTCGAGCAGAGCTTGACGAAATATCGTCTAGTATAGCCCGACAAAAAGCGTGTTGTCTGGTGTGGTGGTTCGCACGGAGCCCGACGAAAATCGTCGCGCGGAGCCCGACGAAAATCGTCGCGCGGAGCCCGACGAAAATCGTCGCGCGGAGCCCGACGAAAATCGTCGCGCGGTGCCCGACAAAAATCGTCGCGCGGAGCCCGACGAAAATCGTCGCGCGGTGCCCGACGAAAATCGTCGCGCGGAGCCCGACGAAAATCGTCGCGCGGAGCCCGACGAAAATCGTCGCGCGGAGCCCGACACGAAAATCGTCGCGCGGAGCCCGACAAAAATCGTCGCGCGGAGCCCGACGAAAATCGGCGCGCGGAGCCCGACGAAAATCGGCGGGGGCGGAGCCCGACGAAAATCGGCGGGGGCGGAGCCCGACGAAAATCGGCGGGGGCGGAGCCCGACGAAAATCGGCGGGGGCGGAGCCCGACGAAAATCGGCGGGGGCGAAGCCCGACGAAAATCGACGGGGGCGGAGCCCGATAAAAATCCACGGGGGCGGAGCCCGCCGAAAGTCATCCTATTTTCGATTCCATTCGAAGAAATGTCGAAATTATCTATCGCCTCGTGTCAAGTGGCTGGTGCGCGGCTACTAAGTGGTGGTTGACTTTTCAGCTTCAATCTGAACCGTTACTTGGTTTTGATGATTTTGTTGTGTGGCTGGGATGTAACCCGAGGCCTTATCTGTAGAGGAATGGAAAGAGGAAATTATTATTACATTCTCTCTCTCTCTCTTCCTTGCTTCTCGAGTTTTGGAGCAGAAACCCTTCGGCTAGTGCTAGGGTTGCTTGCTGGAGAAGATCTTGAGGCCGGAATCAAGGGCTGAAGCTAGATTCGCGAAGGGGAAAGTGAGGCGCTCATTTCCATCCACGTAGAAACGCTTTGCCTTGGCTCCAAAGAGAATGTCAAGGGTAACGATCTTTCTTCTTGGACATGTGAAGTCCTTATTTTGGCATGTGCATGGATTTCCCCCACAAAAAGATGGAATGTTAAGGGATTTTCGTTGGGTTGATTCTTGAAATCCCCAAGAAGTATTGCATATAGATCCGAAAATGTGTAGTACGGAATAGGCATGTTGTATGAAGCCCATCTGGACAGGTTGGTCTAGATTGGTGAAGATTTATTTTGTTCACCGGAGAAGACTCCCTGTATAAATGAGTATTTTGTGGGGTCGGTGGGTTGTGCCTGTGAAGCGGAGTAACAGGAAGTATTGGAGTGGAATTCTTGGAAAATACCCTCGAAATTTATGAGTTATATGCCATGTAAGTTCTGTGTTTCTGGCACTGCAAGTGGCTGCAGGGATTTCTGGATAGTTGGTCGAGTTATGGTTAGGGCTGGGTACAGAAAGAGAGTTTTGTCGCTAATGCCAGGCGATAGTGGTTGTTGCTGGGGATAGCTCCTAGCTAACCTATGATTATGAAGCCAGTCCTTCGAGGATAGTGTGGCTATTGTGAGCTGCGAGCTTTTAAAAGGCCTCATGTCGAACGGATAAGGGGAAGTCGACCCGTATTAGTTGTGGCGATTTGAGCAATGGGTAACTGCTGGCCTATCTCCGCGTTATGGTTGTTTGACATGAGTGTCTTGGATATTGGCGTTCGTTAGGTTCACATAATGAGAGTCTTAAGCATGCGCGCCATTAAGACTAAAGTCTCCGACTGTAGATCGTGGAGCGCAATGATCAAAGTTTACCGTTTTGTTTTGGACCTTGAACGGTGGTGGGACCCTCATTTTCCGGTACACCAATAATGTGCCCTAAGTGCACGGAGCGTCAGACCGTGTAGTCGACGTTTGTAATATATTGATGGTGCGTGAGTGCACATCTTATGATATATCTTCTTGTGAGATGCCATGCCTGCAGGGAAGGAATACTACTATCACGGAAAAGAGGTAGGTTCGTTATAAATAGGTCGGTTGAATGCTAACCGTTGCCTTATTCACCACCGTGTGGTGGACTGTCCTTGTACAGGTGCTGGAGAGCGGAGCGGGAAATAACAGGCTGAAGCCCTTGTTGCTACTGCTATTATACTTGCCCTGGAAGGCCAATTAATGAAATGTTTTACTGTTTTCATGTGTGGTCAGCCTGCGTACCGATGTATGTAATCCACACTCATGAATATAACCTGTAAGTCCTTAAGGCCAAACTTTTGTGTATTTGGCATACATTCCTTGGAGTTGTATAGAAATGTGGGTGTTTATATATATAGTGGACATTCATGATTATTTGAGTTCAAAGAACCTTAAATCTTTCATTAGCATGCTCTAGGTTAGGATGTGAATAATAATTGGTATTAACCATTAACCTCGCCGCCTGTTTGTGGCATATAGTGTTGGGCCCCGGCCGGACCTTCTATTAGATGTCATTTAACGGATGGGGTCATTACAATTTGGTATCAGCTTGTTTTGGTCTTCCACTTTCGAATTTGTGGTCGAATTATTTTGTGGGGTGGTGAGCACGTGTATGTGCGACCTGCTTTAACGGTAAATGAACTCAAGAATGTCCACTAAGGATTACAAATACACCTGTTTGTGGAACTTGCGCGTTCCTATAATGTTGTTGTTGCTTGTGCAAAGTCTCTAAAGTGTGTCTTGTCCACTTATAGGTGACTCGAAGTGGTGTTGGGCAGTCTGAGCCCAAGCATTCTAATGAGAGTATGGCACCAGCTGCGGTGCCTACACCTCTTCCTTCTACTGATAAAGTACATTTACTTGCTGAGGCAATGTTTGCAATTATTCATGCACATCCTACTGGGAAGGCGCAGCGTGCAAGGGTTCCAGAATAGGTTGGTGTAAGGCCAGAACCTTTTGAGGCTATTGCTGATCCTCAAGTAGCTGAACGACAGTTAAAGCAGTTTATGAGCTTTAATCCTCCTATGTTTACGGGTATGGGATCCCCAATGCAGGCAGAGGATTAGTTGTCGCGCGTCAAGAGAATATTGACGGCGATAAGGATGGAGGAAGAACAGAAAGTCACTTTAGCAACCTTCTTGCTGGAAGGAGAGGCTCGTCTATGGTGGGACGAGATAGAGTTGCACCCCTTAGCAGGCAGACAACTAACCGAAGTCTCGATAGAGGAGTTTTCGAGAGTGTTCTTGGCAATGTACTTGCCATCGGCTCAGCGGATAGCCATGGAAAACGAATTCCAACTTCTAACTCAGGGAGAAAGTAGTGTTGACACCTACTTACAAGAGTTTACTCGGTTGGGACGTTATTCGGGAACTATCTTTGCTGACGAGGAGCGTAAAACCAATAGGTTTCAACAAAGGGTTGCGGGATGAGCTGAGATTCCTGCTCTCGAGTTCGGTGAACTAGGGATTTCAAGCGTTGGTTTATACGACTCGTGCGTTAGAGAAGGATATGAAGCGGGTACAAGGCAAGAGTGACTTGGCTATGAAAAAGTCCGAGTTCAAAGTGTCGTGTCCTGAGAAAACAAACTATCGAAAGAAATGGGGTAAGAGATCCAAGTCTTCTACACAGGATCCCTTGAGTGTTGCATCTAGAGCAACTTTGAGGCAAGAGTCTCGTACTTGGAATACTTATGGTAGGGTGGGGAACCTAGCCCGTGACTGTAGGGTTGGTCCGCCAAAGGTTGAAAAGAAGACAAGAGCATCTTATGTGGAGAAGGTAAATGCAGTGGTAGAGTCCTTTGCATCCCAGGTGAAGCCCTGAGTGTATAATCTTGGCCAACAGGAGGCCATAAAGCAAAGTGACATCGTCACAGGTACAATCTAAGATATCTCTTGCTTGTCTTTAATATTTCATACCTTGTATGTAGCTTGTGTATAATGTGTTTGTCTTAGGCTTTGTCCTAATTCGGAACCGTCCGGCGAGAGCACTATTTGATATGGGTGCTTCACATTCATTTCTATCTGTGGACTTCGTGTCACGGAAATGAGTGTTGATTCGTATGTCAGCAGATAGTGTAAAGGTGTTGTTTTTGAACGGATGTGTAATGCATGTGAATAAGACTTGCTATATTGAGGTACGGATAGGAAGCCGGGATTTCAGATTGGACACATCAGTGCTGCCGATATCGGAATTTGATGTGATCTTTGGTATGGACTGGCTTTCGGAGCAGCATGCGTTTATTGTTTGAAATTCAAAGGAGATCACGCTGGGACAAAATACCGAGCTTGAGACAAAATTCGCTGGTATGCGAGGAGCGAGCAAGATCTTGATTTCTGCTCTCCAAGTCGTCAATGCTATTCGGAAAGGCGCAGAGTTATTCTTCATGCTTATTCAGGCTGTTGAGCCAAAGTCCAGCGTGAGTGATGTTCTGATAGTATCGGAGTTTGCTGATGTGTTTCCCAAAGATCTTCCTGGGTTACCGCCCCAGTGGGAGAAAGACTTCGCTATTGAGTTGGTGTCGGGTGCAAAACTTGTGGCCCGCTCGCCATATCGTGTAGCGCCAAAATAAATGGCGGAACTGAAAGTTCAACTATAAGATTTGTTGGAACAGGGACACATACGCCAAAGTATGTCACCTTGGAGCGCACCTGTTCTCTTTGTGAAAAAGAAGGACGATAGTCTGCGGTTGTGTATCAACTATCATGAATTGAATAAGCTAGCAGAGAAAAACAAGTATCTGATTCCATGGATAGATGACTTGTTTGATCAGCTAGTGGGATCAACTGTCTATTCTAAATTGGACTTGAAATCTGGTTATTACCAGTTGAGGATTTGGGAAGGTGACATTCCCAAGACAGCATTTGGAACACGCTACGGTCATTACGAGTTCACTGTAATGTCGTTTGGGCTATGTAATGCGCCATCGGTGTTCATGGACTTAATGCACCACACTTTTAGAGAGTACCTGGATTTATTTTTGATCGTCGTTTTTGATGATATCTTAGTGTACTCTCATTTTGAATCAGACCATGTGAACTATTTATGGATGGTATTGTATACCCTGAGACGAAACAAGCTCTACGCCAAGTTCTCAAAGTGTGAGTTTTGGCTATCTTCAATGGCTTTTCTTGGCCTTGTGGTGAGTGGAGAGGGCATTGAAGTGGATTCGTCAAAGATAAGAGCCATACGGGAGTGGCCGGTGTTGTCTTCTGTGGACGAAATCAGGAGCTTCCTTTTATTGGCAGGCTACAACAGATGATTCGTAGAAAACTTCTCACGAATTTCTTTGCCTCTTACCATATTAACGAGGAAGGATCAGAAGTTCATTTGGACGTCGGAGTGCGCGCAAGATTTTGAAGAGTTAAAGAGTCGTTTGACCACGGCGCCTGTTTTGACGTCACCATATGGTACAGACGTCTATGAGATTTATAGTGGTGCATCAGGGAGCGTCTTAGGCTGCATTCTTCTTCAATTTGGAAAAGTGATAACATATGGTTCGAGACAGTTGAAAGTGCATGAGCAAAACTATCTTGTCCATGACTTGGAGTTGGAGGCTATGATTTTTGCACTTAAATTGTGGCATCACTATCTATATGGCGTGAAAGTAGATATATTCACGGATCATAAGAGTCTAAAGTACTTATTGGATCAGAAGGATCTCAATATGTGACAACAAAGGTGGATGGAGTTCCTCGGAGACTACGCCTTAGATATTCATTATACTCCCGGGAAGGGAAATGTTGTCGCAGATGCCTTGAGTCGTCGGACTCCGACAAGGGAAAATTGGTTATAGATGCATAATGAGCGTCTGATCCAGGAGTTGGAAGCTTTAGAGATTTCTTGTATTGATAATAATTCCACAGCATATACATGCTTGAACTTGAATGAGGTACAATACAACCTTGTGGACAGAGTTCGACAAGCAACGGAAGATGATGCAAGTTTGCAACGCTATGCACTGCATGGGTCAAATGGCCAATTCTCTTGGGATGACGGCCATTTGCAAAAGGATGGTCGTTTGTGCGTCCCAAATATGGGTAAGCTAAGAGATGAATTGATCTATGAAGCGCACTTCATGAAATATTCAATTCACCCAGGGAGCACGAAAATGTATAAAGACATGAAAAATCTATTCTGGTGGCCGGGTTTAAACAAAGACATCGCACACTATGTGGCTAAATGTCAGACATGTGCCTTAGTGAAAACGGAATGCTAGAAGCCTGGAGGTTTCCTGAAGTCACTATCGATTCCGTAATGGAAGTTTGATGATATTTAAATGGATTTCATGCACGGTTTGCCGAGGTCTCAATGCGGTAACGATTTGATTTGGGTGATCGTAGACTGGTTGACTAAAATGGCTCACTTCATTCCAAACAAGAGGGACGATTCAGTGGAATTCTTGGCTAAACTTTATGTTGAGCAGATCGTACGATTGCACGGTGTTCCCCGTAGCATCGTAAATGATCGAGATGGGCACTTCACTTCGAATTATTGGAGGCTAATCCATCAGTTGTTGGAGAAAAAATGAACCTTCAGTACGGCCTTTCAACCACAAACGGATGGCCAGACTGAGAGAACCAACATAACGATGGAGGACATGCTCTGAATGTGCGCCTTGGATTTCGAGAAGAGATGGAAAGATCATCTCTATATGGTAGAGTTTGCCTACAATAATAGCTATCAGGCAAGCATAAATATGGCACTGTTTGAAGCTTTGTATGGTAGGAAATGTCGTACACCATTAGCTTAGGTCAAAACAGGCGTGTCAAAATTATATAAGCGTAAAGAAGTCGAAGTAGCTAATTCGACGATACGCTTTATCCGAGAGAGGCTACTAATAGCCCACGATAGGCTAGCCAAATACTATAACGCCAAGCACTGGAATGTTGAATTTGCGGTTGGTAATTGGCTATATTTGAGAAATTAAACCCTTCAAGGGCGTGTCCAGGATTTGGCGCTTGAAAAGGTTAAGCCCAAGGTATCTTGGTCCGTTTGAAGTGGTGGAGCGGGTTGGAGAAGCTGCCTATCGGCTAGCTCTTTTGGCAGAATTATGTGGATTGCATGATGTGTTCCACATATCCGTGCTTCGGAAAGCTGTGAAAGATCCAGCTCAGGTAATTGTGAATGATCGCATACCGGTCGAGTCTGGGCTAACGACGAAGGTTAGGCCCATTCGGATTGAGGATACAATAGTTAAGCAACTGCGGAACAAGACAATTGGGATGCTCAAGGTCCGGTAGGACAATTATGACTGTGAGGAGCTAACATGGGAGCGGGAGTAGACCATGCATGCTGAATTTCCCGATTTTTTTTTCTAAACTGGTATAACCGTTTTTGTTTTATTTTGTACAGAACATAAAATGTTGTAACAAATTTTTGTTGAAGAAAAGTTATCTTATAAAATGTTGGTTACTGTGTTCTAGTGCTGTATGCAAATTTCAGGATGAAATTTCTGTAAAGGGGGGAGGTTTGTAATACCCCAACAAGAAAGAATGCTAGACGAAACGTCGAGCAAAGCTCGACGAAAAATCGTCTAGCAGAGCTCGATGAAAAGCGTGATGTCTAGTGTGGTAGGGAGCTCGACGAAAATCGTCAAGCGGACCTCGACAAAAATCGTCGAGGGCAGCTCGATGCTTTTGGCATGTTTTCGTTTCTGTTCAACGAAATGTCGAAATTAGTTATCGCCTCGTGTCAGGTGGCTTGTGCGCGGCAACTGAGCGGTGGTTGACCTTTCAGCTTCAATCCAAACCGTTACTTGGTTTTGATGATTTTGTTGTGTGGCTAGAATGTAACCCGAGGCCTTATCTATAGAGGAATGGAAAGAGGAAATTATTATTTCCTTTTCTCTCTCTCTTTTCCTTGCTTCCCGTGTTTTGGAGCAGAAACCCTTCGGCTAGTGCTAGGGTTGCTTGCTGGAGAAGATCTTGAGACCAGAATCAAGGGCTGAAGCTAGATTCGCGAAGGGGAAAGTGAGGCGCTCATTTCCATCCGCATAGAAATGCTTTTCCATGGCTCCAAAGAGAAGGGCAAGGGTAACGATCTTTTTTCTTGTACATGTGAAGTCCTTATTTTAGCATGTGCATGGATTTCCCGCACCAAAAGGTGGAATGTTGTGGGATTTTCGTTGGGTTGATTCTTGAAATCCCCAAGAAGTCTTGCATATAGATCCGGAAATGTATAGTACGGAATAGGCATGATGTGTGAAGCCCATCTGGACAGGTTGTTATGGATTGGTGATGATTTATTTTGCGTACTGGAGAAGACTCTGTGTATAATCGAGTATTTTGTGGGGTCGGTGGGTTGTGCCTGTGAAGCGGAGTAATAGGAAATACTGGAGTGGATTTCGAGGAAAATACCCTCGAAATTTATGAGTTGTATGCCAGGTAAGTTCAGTGTTTTTGGCACTTCAAGTGGCTACAGGGATTTCTGGATAGTTTGCCTAGTTATGGTTAGGGTTGGGTACAGAAAGGGAGTTCTATCGCTAATGCCAGGCGATAGTGGTTGTCGCTGGCGATAGCTCCTAGCTAACCTATGATTGTGAAGCCAATCCTTCGGGTACAGTGTTGCTATTGTGAGCTACGAGCTCTTAAAGGCTTCATGCCGAACGGATAAGGGGAAGTCAACCCGTATCAGTTGTGGCTATTTAAGCAACGGGTAACGGCTGACCTATCTCTGTGTTATGGTTGTTTGACATGAGTGCCTAGGATATTGGCATTCGTCAGGTTCACATAATGAGAGTCTTAGTCCTGCGCGCCATTAAGACTAAAGTCTACAGCTATAGGTCGTGGAGCGCAATGCTCAAAGTTTATCGTTGGGTTTTGGACCTTGAACGGTGGTGGGACCCTGGTTTTTCGGTACACCAATAATATGCCCTGAGTGCACGGAGCGTCGGACCGTGCGGTCGATGTTTGTGATATATTTATTGTGCGTGAGTGCACATCTTATGATATATCTGCTTATGAGATGCCATGCTTGCAAGGAAGGAATACAACTACCCCAAGAATTGGTCGTTATAAATAGGTCGGCTGAATTCTGACCGTTGCCTTGTTTGCCACCGTGCGGTGGACTATCCTTATACAGGTGCTAGAGAGTCGAGCGAGAAATAACGGGCTGGAGCCCTTGTTGCTGCTATTGCTATGCTAGCCCTCGAAGGCCAATTAAATAAATGTTTTACTGTTTTCATGTGTGGCCGGCCTGCGTGCCGATGCATGTAATCCACACTCGTGAAGAGAACCTGTAAGGCCTTAAGGCCAAAATTTTGTGTATTTGGCATACATTCCTTAGAGTTATATAGAAATATGGTTGTTTATATATATAGTGGACATTCATGATTATTTGAGTTCAAAGAACCTTAAAGCTTCTGTTAGCATGCTCTGGGTTAGGATGTGAATAATAATTGGTATTAACCTGCAACCTTGCAGCCTGTTTGTGGCATATAGTGTGGGGCCCCGGCCGGACCTTCTATTATATGTCATTTAACGGATGGGGTCGTTACATCAAAAGATCACCTACCTTGGACTAAATTAATTGTTCTATAGCTCAGGCTAGGAGGTTAGCCCTACAACTTAGAGAGGATGACTCTCCTACAGCTCAGGCACAAGGCCCTACCTCAGATCCATAGATGGATCCTACAACTCAGGCACACAGGCCCTACCTCAGAGAGAATCACTCTCCTACCTCAAGCAAACTGCCATACCTTAGATCCACATAGGATCCTACCTCAGTTCAATAAATGATCATATACTCAGCCTTCATAAAATAAGCCTACACTCAGATCTGTTAAGATCCTACAGAAGATAAAGAGTTTGTTTATGATTTGAGTCCATAGAAATTTCTCTGAGTATTCGGCTTCCTGAGCTGAGAAAATCTCAACCCTAACTTTCTTCACAGCAAAAAGAAAGATGATCTTTAGTAAATTGTTGCTTATGCTAGAAGTAACTCGGAAGCACAGGTTTTTGATATTGCTGATGTAGAAAATGATTTGGCAGGTCTTTGTATTCTTCTTTCAGCTAACCTTGACTGCAGAAACTAGATAGCTCTACTTCTCCTTCTTTCTCAAAAACCTTCTCTGAACTTGCTGTAGTAGGTGAAAACTGCTACGGCTAACTGATTGAACTTCTAGATCTGCAGGTTTAACTTTTGCTTCAAGCTCTACAATAATGACGAGAGGAAGAAGAAGATGTTTTGCCTCTTTGCGAAATGATAAACCATAAAAGTTGATTTTCTTCCGCCGATCTCTATCCTTTTATCTTCCGTCATCCAACGGTTATTTGACCCGTGGGCCCCACTGAAGTTGTTGGCTGCAACTTTGCTTTTATAGAAAAAGTCATACAGTAGGCCTGCGGCGCCATTTGTCGTGTACTGTAGACTTCCCGCAACGAGTTTGAACTAGGTTGATATTTTCTGATGTCAGCATCTGTGGACTTAACCAAATTCAGCAGTTCATTCCAGGTGTTGAGTGCGTTGAGTGAACAGCCTTCACTCAGTGCAAAAACACTTAGCCAAATAATCTGCACTTCTAGGATATAGGGAGATAGTCTCCTCAGCCAGAATTCTTGACAAATTCTTCGAATGATTTGACTGCTTGAGCTTGACTCAATGCTTCTTTCTTCAGGCGTTGAGTGAGCTATCCTCACTTAACGATTCTGGACTTAGTTGAATTTCTTCCTTACCAATGCTAAAGCTTTGACAGACTAAGCTTTACTCAATGCCTCATATTATATGACATCGAGTGAACTGCCTTCACTCGATGTCTGTGGACTTAGCCATAAATCTGCTTTGCAAACTGTTTAGGCTTTGACTGTCCATGCTTTACTCAATGTTTCTTGGCATCTGGCGTTGAGTGAATTGGCTTCACTCAATGCCTGTGGACTTAGATGAATTTCTGTCTATACAGTATTCTTCCTTGACATCTAACATTCAGTGAACTGGCTTCACTCAACGCATGTGGACTTAGACAAATTTCTGTCTCTCCACCTTTCTTTCTTGTAACTACCTATCACACTCACTTAGATTACCTGTCTAAACATGTTCCAAGGAACATCCTGCACATAATGAACTTGATCAACATCAAATACAATTATACTCTTAGTATTGATTGTGATGCCTCTTCAAATCAAGGGAACATTGAGGGAAATATTTTGAACATCAGGCAACTACGAAACAAAGCAATCAGGATGGTCAAAGTTCGTTGGGACAACTATAGCCATGAAGAACTGACCTGGGAGCGTGAGCAAACTATGCGAGATGAGTTTCCCGAGTTGTTTTTGTAAAGTAGAGTTGTAATAGTTTTGTATTGTTTTCTTTTAAATACATAAAATTTCCGAACGAAATTTCTATAAGGAGGGGAGGTTTGTGACACCCCAAAAATTTGGAAAATAGAGCTCACGAGTAGCTATCGCCTGATAGCTATCACGGGCAGCTATCATTGGCAATAGCACTCGACGCACTCGACTCACTAAATGCACTCATTGCACTCAATGCACTCGATGAATCGTTGAGTATACTATCATATGGTGATAGTAAGATATCGCGCAGCGATTGCGGGACATGTATTGGATGGCCAGACGGTGAACGAAGAGCAGTGTTGACTGGGGTCAAAGCGGCTACTGATGATATCGTAAGGCGATAGCCAATATTGCTCGACAATAACAATATTTTGACTGATTAGCTGAAATCGTGTCCCTTCATTCCTATTAAAGAGAGGATCTTGTGGCTGGGATTATTACCGAAGTCACTTAAGCAGAGAAGAGGTGAAGAGAAGAGTCATTTCTCTTCTCTCACTCTCCCTCTCCCTATTCATCAAGTTCTTCGAATAAAGAACAAGGGCTAGAAGGTTGAAGCAGTACATGCTTGGAGAAGGAGATTCCGTGGTCGAAATCAAGAGCTAGAGCAAGATCCATGAAGAGTAAAGCGAGGCGACCCTTTCCATCCTGATAGAAGAATTGTTCATGGCTTCTTCAGCTTTCGTCAATGACATGGCAATTTGAGCAACGATAAATGGGCTGAAAGGTAACCCGTATTATGCCACTCTGAGCTTGATTGCCTAAAGTAATTGTCTTTCATCGTTGGCATAATGAGAGTCTTAGGCCATGAGTCGAAAGACTAGAAATGCTGAATGTTGACCGTCAAGTCCGATACTTTTGGATGGTGGTGGGGCTGGGCATTTCTAGTACACCGATAAAGTGCCCTGAGTGCACAGAATGTTTGGCAGTTGATGCAAACGTTTGTGATATATTGAATGGAGCTTAAGGTCTACCTTCATTTGATATATCTATCTATGAATTCTATGCCTGCAGGGAAGGAATATCGCTGCCTCGGGAATGGGATAGGTTCGTTATAAATTGGTCAGTTAACGCTGAACATTGCCTTGTTTGCCACCTTGCTGGTGGAATGTCCCTATGCAGGTGCTGGATTGCCGAGAGGGAAATAGCGGGTTGTAGCCCTTTGATGCTATACCGGCCCTCGAAGGCCAGGCGAATAATTTTTATTATTTTCATGTGTGGTCGGCCTGACGATGTTTGTAAACCACCTTTTTGAAGAACATTGTTAGGCCTTAAGGCCGCACTTTTTACTGTATTTTGTATAACATTCCTATGTGTTTTATTAGTGGACATTATTGATACTTGAGTTCTATTAATCCTTGAAGCTTCCACTAGAATGCTCTGAGTTAGGATTCGTTTGATATGTTTGATATTAACCTGTAACTCCGCTGACTATCCGTGGAATATGGCGTGGGGCCCCAGCCGGACCTTCTATTATATTTTATGTGACGGACAGATGTGTTACATGTGTGGCCTAACGAGTCAATATTAGTGGTGAATGGTGCTTGAATTGCATGTTTTAATGCCATGAGATATAAATGTTGTTTACCTGCAGGAAAAGAAAATTGTCGCCCTGAATGAGGGGGTGGGGTCGTTAAAATTTGGTCAGCTAAAGCTGATAGTTGCCTTATTTTGCCACCTCTTTGTGGATTGTCCCTATACAGTTTTAATGCCGAGCAGGAGGTAGATGGATGAAGCCCCTTTTAGCTATGCCGGCCCTTGAAGGCCAAGCGAAGCGTGTTTTACTGTTTTTATGTGTGGCCAGCATGTGTGACGATGTATGTAATATACTCCTGTGAAGAGAACAGTTAGTATGGTCTAAAGACCAAAACACTATGTCTTTTTTATTATCATTCATGTGGTATTATTAGTGGACGTTCCTGGTGATTGGGTTCTTCTTAATTTAAAATATTCCACTAGAATGCAACTCTGAGTTATGATGCATTACTACTTCGATTTCAATGTGTAACTCCACTAACTGTCTTTGGATTATTGTGCGGGGCCCCGGCCAGACCTTTTGTTATATTCTACATGATGGATGGGGGTATTACACCATGGACGGCGTGTCATCATGACACGCATTTTATCTCGCTCTGATAATATATATAAACATTGAGAAAATATGGGTTGTGACAATTAGTATCAGAGCCAGGTTTGTTTGACAAGAATAGTCGAACAACTATTTTTTTAGTAAAATTTTAACCATCTTATCTCATTGCGTACATACACCAATGTGTAATCAGTACATCTTGGCTGAAGAATGAACACTACACTCATAAGCATGACAGAAGTATATAAGGCATATTATGTAGTATGGGATGCATAATATGTGTTTGTATATGGATCCTCATAGGGACAACAACATGTGACTTTTAAGTTGAAATGGGTGACTTAACATCACACGGGCGCTCATTAGATTTTATTTTACATTGTATGCGATATTATGTAGTATGGGATGCATAATATTTCATGTGTATGGCCTCTCGACGCATGCACTAAGAACTTTTAGAATGCACCGCACAATATGCATAACATATCATAACATTGGCACACATGCCAAGTTAAGATCTAAATGATAACACTCATACACATATGATTTAAAATGAAGATTTAAGCATTCATAGTGTCATATTATATACACACGAGTCAAGGGTATGTTGGTATATCATCATAAGTTAAAGCAAAACATCATTTATAGAAAATCCTAGAGCAAGGTAGTGGCAAGAGAAGGTATCTAAACATTTCGGTTTGATCAAAGTTAAGTCATTCAAGCATTGAGCTATTTTTTGATGAGATTCTCGTTCATATTTATAGAAAATGGCTCGGAAATGTCATACGTTAAGGTCAGCGCCCCAATCTGAGGGCGAGTCTTCGGGTGCACACAGTGAGGCAATGATCAAGGAGCTAAATCAAAGCAATGAGACTCTGTCGAGATAGATAGTTGTAGTGTAGGCATAGATGCGGGCATTGTTGACTACCACTTTAGGGCAGCAGCCTAGGGTGCAGGACCCTGCGGGTGGGTCAGGTTGTACCTGTCCTTCCTGCTCTACTGGTGCCTCCTATTCTATTTCTACATGAGTTGAACTTCATCTCGCATTTCTAGCATTTAGGACCTCGACCAATGATGGGAGGGCAGATTTCATGGCATTAGATGATTGGATCATAGCTATTGAGGAGATATATTCCTATTCGGGAATTTCTGTCGACCAAAAGGTTATTGTCACTACTTATCAGTTGAAGGGCCTTGCTAAAGGCTTGTTGATTAGGGAAAAAGAAGGTCTCGTAGGTGGGTTCTCATGAGAAAGGTTTAAGGGGAAGCTGTTGAATAAGTTTCTGTCATCGGTCGAGCAAGAAAATCTGATGAACAATTTTTTTCATTTGAAGCAGAGGCAACTCACAGTTGGTGAGTATGATATCGAGTTCAGCAAGTTGAATAGGTTTGATCCAAAATTGGTAGCCATTAAGGAAAGCAAAGTTAAGCGATTTCTAGGTGGTCTTTGAAGTGACATCTAGCAGTTAGCCAGAGCTTACCGATATGAGAGTTATGCGGAAGCTGCCTTAAAGGTCGATGTTATTGGCAATGCCAAAAATTGTGGCATATTGCTGAGGAAATAAAAGAGAAAGGCAGAGGATAATGGAAGACCTTAGGCATCTGGACCTACTCCAAACAAAAAAAATGAGAAAAGAGGCATGTATCTTTTGTGGTTGTCCAAGACACCCTTTTGAAAGGTGTTTAAAGAGGTTGGGTGCTCAGAAGCAGCATCAGGTGCTTGCAATTCAGAGCGCACCTCAGTGAGATTTAACCTGTACTTTTGTAAGCAGGAGAGGCATGATGTTGTCCACTATTGGTTAAAGGATAAGACTTGCTTCCAATATGGGCAAAAAGGTCATATGAAGTCTAGGTGCCCGCATTCCCAGCCCACGATGTAGTTGGTTCTACTTTAGGCTTTGCCACCGCCGCAGCTGTAGCAACTAGACAAGGGAAAAGGTAAACTGAATATGGTGAGAAAGGAAGAATCTTAGTTTTCCACCCAAGTGATCTCAGGTTAGATTCTGATCTAATTGTAACTTGTAATTGTGGATTCAATTTCTATCATATTAGTTATGTGTATGATTTTATAGGCGAGTTTAAGGTAAAGAATCGTTTGGCAAACATTCTTTTTGATTTGAGTGCCACTCACTCTTTCGTGGCTAGGAATTTTGTAGACCGGCATCGTTTGGCTATCGGTCGATTTGATGATCCGCTTCATGTTAAGTTTCCATCTGGTGATTCGGTGGTGTCGAATCAGAGTATCCAGAATTGTCCTATTATTTTAGGTAGATTCCGAGCGTATACCGATCTGAAGGTGTTATATTTAGAAGACTTTAATGTGATCTTGGGTATGGATTGGTTGTCTAGATATGATGTTGTCATTCAATGCAAAGTCAAGCATTTGGATTTCAAGATGGTCAACGGCCAACCCATGAGCGTATTTGGCTTTCGGCGTCAGGACACCCCAATATTATTTACGGTGAGTGGTCAGAAATTGTTAGAGTCTAGTTGTATTGCTTATCTTGTTTCTATTTTTGAAGCTGCTCGTGCTTTGCCATATGTCAAGGATATTTTCGTGGTTCGAGATTTTTGCAATGTCTTACCTGTTAGTCTTCCTGGTCTCCCACCTGAGAGAGATGTAGAGTTAATTATAAACCATGAGCCTGATGCTCGTCATATTAGGAGGGCACCTTACCATATGGCTCTACACGAGTTGGAAATGTTGTGTACCCTGTTAGATGAATTATTACAGTTGTGCTTTATTAGGCCTAGTTCTTTGCCCTGAGGTGCTCTAGTCTTTTTTGTGAAGAAAAAGGATGGTTCGATAAGATTGTGTATAGATTACCGGGAGTTGAATAAAGTGACTATCAAGAATAGATATTCATTGCCTCGGATTTATGATTTATTTGATTAGTTGTGGGGTAGTTATGTGTTCTCAAAGATTGACCTTCGTTCAATCTACCATTAGTTGAGAATCTATGAGTCGTACAATCCGCGAACTGCATTTAAATTCTGATATGGCCATTTTGAGTTCTTGGTAATGTCTTTTGGATTAACGAATTTGAAAGATGGAATGGCAATACCACCTGAGGGGTTAGATCAACTTACCTCTAGAGGGGGGTGAATAGAGATTTTAAAACCTTTTTACATAATTGAATTTGCGGAATTAAGATAGTGATATTACTATGTGTAAAATGTGAAGTACAGAAAAGAAAACAACAGCACACAGCACACAACACAATAAGTAAAAGCTAGCATCACAAATGACACAAGAGGATAATAGTGGTTCTCCTAAACTTGGGTACGTCCACTCTTCTACCACCCTGGTAGAAATCCACTCAGGTTTTTTATTAGGCTCCCTGCCACCAATCAAGTTTTTTCTCAGGTGACCTATTACCACAAGATCTATTTTAAGGGAGATCTCACAACCCTTTAGATTTTTGATCAGGTACCCAAAAACCAAATCAAGTCTTTTGTTCAGGAGACTTGCAACCAAGGGGAATAACTTTTGAAGGGAGTTAAGAAACCCTTTATATAGTGGGTGAAAATAAAACAAAAACAATATGAAGTTCTTCTCTTTCTCAAACAACTGAGAAGACTAGTGGATTTTTCTTGATGATGTCAAAGCTCCTCCTGAGATAGAAATTTGATCAGGAAGATGGAAGCTTTTCAGGGTATGTAGGTCTTCTTGAGAATGATCTCCAGAAAGCTTTAGACTAATGGTGATGGTTGTCTCTTGAAAGCCTGAAGAGATACAAACTGATGATGAAGAAATGTTCTCAGTCTCTTGTATATTCTCACTTCTGTGACACTACTACTTCTATTGTCTTCAAAGCTTTTGAAAAACTTGTTTTATATTTACTATATTTTCCTGCAGTAAAGCTTGAATTTCCTTCCTCAATTGACTACTGATTTCTTGGAATTTGGACAACGGCTAGAAGGCCAATAAAATAATTCCTTAACTGTCCCAAAGAATTAGCTGTATATTGACTCTGTGAAATCCAGTAATTAATGCTTCCATTTGAACTGCTATATTCAGAGAATATAAGCATTAATTACTCAGAGTAAAATAAGCCAAAATATAAGCCTTAGTCAATCTGAAATAACTGCAGAGAAATAGAAAATGAACTGATAGTTATCTTCGATCTGAGATCCAAGATCGTCAAACTCAAACCTCTCATACGTCGAGCTGAGCCTTGAGAACTCTGAACTGAATTGTTACGTTCCACTCTGGGCTCCAAGTTCATCGAACTGAGATAAAAGACATCGAACTAAATCCTGATAGAAGATCAGAGTTCGTCGAGCTCAGTTAAACTTTTGTCGATCTCAGTTCAGAGAAGAGACTGTGAGATTGTCGAACTGAGAACAAAGATCATCGATCTTACTTCAGAGTTCATCGAACGCCTTCTTTAATAGAGAAAATTTTGCCTTGTTCAGGTTTCTTTAGTCTTCTAAGTCTTCTGAGGGATTGGTCTGATCAATATGATTTGTTGACCTACCCTATAATCTAATGAAGACTTATGACCCTAGACTATATAAAGTGGGTCAATCTATGCAACCCTAATAGTGAACCTTAGCCCAAATCCCTAACACAGGTGGGGTTCCAACAATCTCCCCTATTTGGGTGAGGTCACTATGTACAATGCATAAAACAAAGAAAATACAAACATATAACACAACAACAGATATCTGACAAAATTAACAAAAAATTTAGTAGATATAACTGTATATGCATAGAGAATGAAAATTTTTCTAAGAACTGTTAGAAGGAGGAGCAGAAGAAGATTTAGTAAACACAATTTTCCTGAAAGGATCTTCTGCTTCATGCTTGGACATTTTCAGGTCTTGAGCTCCAAGAAGTGTTACAGTTGAAGCTCTTGGAACAACAGCTTCTGGATGTACCTGTATGTAAGCATTAGGATCAAAAGGTTGTTTATCTACCTCAAATTTTTCAAGCTCCTTTTGTCTATATGTAGACATGGTAGTAAACTGAGAGGGATCATCTCCTTCTTCTCTTGCTTTATTCATCTGTGATAAGCCTATAATCTCATAGAATCTTGTCATTCTGAAGTTAGGATCTAACTCAGGTTTATATACTAGAGATGGAGGTCTCCCTGGGTCATCTTTTGAAACATCCAGAGCAGATCTTTGAGCTTTCCTATACATTGTATACTGTTGCTGAAAGTTTGTAAAAGGATAATTCTTTGTAGATTTTCCAACAAAATAAGAGCTTAGTTATCTACATTCATTATACTTTTCAGCATATATGCCTTGGTGCTGTTTACATCTCCTACTAGAGTAGCCACCTCTAGAATAAGATCTAGAGGATCTTCCTTGACTGTGAGGGGTATAAGGCTTTGATTGTTGGGAAGAGGTTGACCTAGGTGCAATATTTTCGGAGGCACCTGCAACAGCAGGAGGAGGAGGAGGAGGAGGAGGTGAGTCCTTCCTGAACTTCTTAGTAGGATCTCTACCAAACTTCTTCCTATCCTTCAGCTTTTTATACTGGTTCTTAGATAGCTTCATCCAGTATGGAGAGGTTGGAGTCAAAGGAATATTATATAAAATATAATAAGGAATATCCTTCTTAGATTTGTTAGAAGGAGCTGTTGTAACCTTAGATACTCCCTTCTTCTTCTTTAATTTTCTTTCCTGGACTTTGTATCCTCCGAATCATCAGAATCCTCTGATTCATCTTCACTGGAATCACTAGGAGGCGTATTATATAAATCATCAATCTACCTTAATTGCTCTGCTGAAAGAGACACTCCTTGAGCAGGAGTTAGAATTACTGAACTTTCCTCTACAATTTGTTTTACCTCAAAAATTTTCTTATCTTCAGCCATGTCTTCATCTTGAACTTCATCCATGTCAGGTATTAGAGAGGTGGAGAAGACAAAAGTAGGAGGGGAAAGATATGGGGCATGAGCGGTGTTCAAGTTGGGACTCTTCTCCATAATCATTCCTAACTGATTTAAGAAGAACAGATGTTTCTTCTCATCCAATGGCTTGGTGAAGATGTCTGCTTTTTGTAAATCAGTGGAGATAAAAACAAGATTAATTTTCTTTTTATCTACACAATCTCTAATGAAATGATGTCTTATTTCTATATGCTTGGTCCTACTATGATGCACTGGATTTTGTGCTATGGATATAGCACTAGTAATATCACAATATATAGTTGAATTATTTAATTTGTATCCATAATCTAGTAGTTGATTTTTAATCCACAAAATCTGTGAGAAAAAACTGCCAGCAGCTATGTATTCTGCTTCTGTAGTTGAAGTGGACACAGAAGTTTGCTTCTTACAAAACCAGGACACTAGCCTATCACTAAGAAACTGACATGTTCCTGATGTGCTTTTTCTGTCCACTCTACATCCAGTATAGTCAGCATCTGAGAATCCAGTCAAGTCAAATTCTGTCTCTAATGGATATGGAAGTACTATATTTGGGCAAACCTTTATATATCTCAAAATCCTTTTCAGCAAAATACAGTGAGATTCTTTAGGGTTCACCTGTAACCTAGAACAAATGCATGTAGCAAACATGATGTCTGGCCTACTTGCTATGAGATATAATAGAGACCCAACAATGGCCCTATAAATTTTCTAATCAACAGATTTTCCATGCTCATCAGGATCTATCATAGCATTTGCAGCCATGGTGTCTTCATTGCTGAGGCATCACACATCCCAAATCTTTTAATAAGCTCCTTAGCATATTTAGATTGGGAGATGAAGATACCATCAGGTGATTGCTTCACTTGGAGACCAAGGAAACATGAAAGTTCACCCATGTTACTCATCTCAAACTTTGAATACATAAGGTCAGAAAACTTTTTGCATTGTTTGGGATCAATTGAGCCAAATATTATGTTATCTACATATATTTGAACTAACAAAATTTTATTTTTATGATGTCTAATGAAAATGGTCCTATCTACAATGCCTCTAGAAAATTTATGATCTAACAGAAAGCTAGCTAAGGTCTCATACCAAGCTCTTGGAGCTTGCTTTAAACCATAGAGAGCTTTATGCAATCTAAATACATAAGAAGGATGAGTTGGAGAGATAAAACATGGTGGTTGCTCCACCTATACTTCCTCTTTTAGTTCACCATTGTGGAAAGCACTCTTTACATCCATCTGGTAGACTTTGAACCTCTTGTAGGCAGCACAAGCTAAGAAAATTCTTATGGCTTCAAGCCTTGCCACTGGAGCAAAGGTCTGGTCATAATCAATTCCTTCCTCCTGTGAGTAGCCTTGAGCCACTAGCCTTGCCTTATTCCTTATAATGTTGCCATCAGCATCCAATTTATTTCTGAACACCCATTTGGTTCCGATGACTGGGTAGTCTTTGGGTCTTGGAACCAAATCCCAAAATCTACATCTCTCAAATTGATTGAGCTCCTCTTCCATTTCCATGATCCAGTGGGGATCTTGCTCAGCATTTTTGTTGGAATGGGGCTCAAGTTGAGGAAATAAGAAAACATCAAGTCAGAGTTGAGTTGATGCCTTGTTTGCACACCAGCTGATATGTCTCCAATCACTTGAGATATGGGATAATCTCTAAGTTTGACGAGATCAGTGGGAGGAGTTTGAGTAATAGCTTATGGGATTAATTCCTCTTGTGGAATTGGGTTAGCTGTTTGGAGAAAGTCAGTAATATCCAAGCTATCTTCTTCACTATCATCTTCAATAGCTTGTGGAGAGGGATTAGATGGAACCTCTTGGGTGAGGTTTATATCCATCCAATCTCTCACACAAGTGAGGTACCTGCAATGAGCTACTGGTAGAAATTTCTTTCTCCTTGTAATACATGTTAGCTTCATCAAAAGTCACATGGATTGATTCCTAAATTTTTAAAGTGAATTTATTAACAATCCTATAAGCTTTGCTGACTTGGGAATATCCTAGAAAAATTCCCTCTACAACTTTAGCTTCAAACTTTCTAATATGTTTCTTGTTGTTATTGTGAATATAACATATACAACCAAATACTTTAAAATAAGTGATTTTAGGTTTCTTCCCTTTAAGCAATTCATAGCGAGTCTTATTCTTAAGTTTATGTATTAAACTTCTGTTCAGTACATAGTTTGTTGTGCTCACAGCCTCTACCCAAAAGGAGAGGGGCATGTAAGCATCTGCAAGTAATGTGTCTGCAGCTTCAATTAGGGTTCTAATCTTCCTTTCTGCTATCCTATTTTGTTGAGGAGTTCTAGGAGCTGAGAAGCAGTGCTTAATACCTTCCTTCTCACAGAACTCATGCATAAAAAGAGACTCAAACTCAGTACCATGATCAATTCTGATCAATGCAACTAGAGTAGAGTACTCAATATGTATGGTCTTGAGAAAATCTGTAAGAACCTTGAAGTTATCTGACTTAGATCTCAGAAAGAACACCCAAGTGAATCTTGAGAAGTCATCTACAATAACTATAGTATAAGATTTCCCTCCTAGGCTTTGTACAATAATAGGGCCAAAGAGGTATATATGTAGCAAGTACAAGATCCTAGGTTAATCACTTTTATTTACAGATTTTAACCTAGATTTAGTTTGCTTGCCTAATTGACAAGCCCTATAGAGGCCTTCCTTCTTATAGGGACCAGAAGGCAATCCTCTAATAAGGTTGTCCCTAGATAGCTTAGTTAGTAATGTTTTTCAGATTTATATGTCCTAGTCTTTTATGTCACAAATCATTTTGATTACTAACCTAATTAAAAAGACAAATATCTGAAACAATTGATTGAAAATTTACTATATATATGTTTCCTTGTATATTTGTAATTAAAATAGTTTTGTTTTCTTTAGTAGAAATAATACAAGAGCTTGAGTTAAAAGATACCTGATAACCTTCATCACATAATTGACTTATGGAGATGAGGTTATGCTTTAGTCCACTTACATATGCAACCTTTTTGAAAGTTACTGCACCAACCATGACATCTCCAAAGCCTTTAGTCTGGCAATAATTGGAGTCACCAAAGATCACCTTTGGTCCCAGCTTGGACTTGTAATTAATTAAGTTGTCCTTGCTGCCAGTCATATGCCTGGAGCATCCACTATCCAGATACCATTGTTGATTAAAAGCTGGATAGCTCTTCACCTGCATAAAAAGAAGTTAGTTTTTCTTGACCCAGGTTACCTTGGGTCCTCTATTTTTTTGATAAGAAAAACTGGAAATAGTTGAAAATTTAGGTTGGCTTTTATATCCTAATGGGTGATGTCTCCTAGGTGAAATTTCCCAATTGGTAAAAGAATTAATAAGTTGTCTTGTCAGATTAGAGTTTCTAAAAGAATTGAAATTTTTGTTAACTCTGACTGGGTTCGACGAATAATCATAAGTTCGTCGATCTGCGTTCGACGAAATGGGATGAGATCGTCGATCTCTGCTCAGAGAATGAATATATTCATTTTTTTCCCACGTTTGTCGATCATTGCTCGAAGAACCATATAAAGTTCGTCGATCGCAGTAAGACAAATTTTTATTACTATAGTTAGCGTTCATAGATTGTCGATCTTGGTTTGACGAACTATACACATTTCGTCGATTTGAGTTCGACGAAATCTGTTGAACATTATTTTTGTTCAAATTTTGATTTTTATTGTTGTTTCTCTTTTGATTTTTGGATTTGTGAGAAGCTTCTGTTGTTTGATTATTATATATTACCTCTTTTTCTTTATCTGATACAAATTTTATGGGGGTTGATAATATATTCTTCTTAAGTATGGGGGGTAAGCTTGATGAAGCACCTAAGCTAACCTTATCATTTAGTCTGGCATTGACTGTGCTTGTGATGTCCATCAGCTTAAGGCTTCTCCCATTTAGAGATTCCTCAAGTTTCTTGGCCTCACATAGTTCTGTTTTAAGAGAAATGATTTGTTCATTTGCTAAAACTGAATTATCTTTAAGCTTAATGTTTTCAGCAAATAGATTATCAAATTCAGTTTGCCTATATCTAAGTATCTTGATTTCTTTTTCAGATTTTATTAAGTCATTACATAAGGCTTTGAATTCAATTTTAAAATCAATAGAATTAAAATCAAAACAAGAGATTACCTGATCCTCTTCTGACTCAGATTCCTCTTTTGATTCCTCAGATTGTATTTCTACTTGATCTTCAGCATCAAGACTGCTACATGAGGCATTGATTGCCATGAGGCAGACTTCCCTTGCCTTGGCTTCTTCTTCATCTTCATTGGAGCTTGAAGATGAAGACTCTTCATCAAGATCACTCCAGGTTTCAGCAATGAAGCCTTTCTCCTTTCTTTTATGTTTGCTGGAGGAGTGTTTGCTTGAGCGCCTGCTTGAATTATTCTTGTTCTCCTTCTCTTTTCTTCTGTCTCTTTTCTGAGCTTCTGGGCATTCAAGTAGAATGTGCCCATGCTTTCTGCATCCAAAGAATACAATCTCCTTTGTAGGAGTCTTGTCATATCTTGGTTTATCATCATTCTTGGATGACCTTCTCCTGAAGTATTTCTTGGCCAGTTTGTAGCACCTTTTGGCCAGCAAGATCATCAGCTCTTCATTAGCAAGAAGGGAATCTGACTCTTCATTAGCCTTAAAGGCTATGTCGTGCTCCTTCCTTGAGGATTTGGAAGTCTTATGTTCAGCAGCCTTTCTGGATTTGATCAACTGCTCATAAGACTTAAGCTTGCCAAGAAGAGAGTCATTGGAAATCTCATTTAAACTTCTGGCCTTCTTGATTGGCCATATCTTGGAATCCCAAGTTTTGGGGAAGCACATTAGAATTTTATCATTTATCTCAGTTAATGTGATGTCTTTATCCAGGGTTTTTAGCTCATTGATGATAACACTTAGTCTATTATACATCTCAGCCACTGATTCTGATTCTTCCTTTTTGAAGTTCTCATATTGAGAGATTAGGAGAGATCTTCTGTCCTTTCTATCATCTGCTAAGCCTGCTACCATCTGGTTTAGGGAGTCCCATATTTGTTTTACTAAAGTGCATTCAGCCATCTTTTGGAATATGTCATCTTACATGGTTTGAGCCAGTATATTCATAGCTTTTGCATCAGTTATCTTGGCTTTCTTCTGTGCATCAGTCCACTCAGGTGGTGGAACTTCATGTGTGTCCATTGTTGTTGTAGTCACTACTGTAGGTTGAGGAGGTCCTGTCAAAATTGAATTGAAAATATCCTCATTAATAGAGTTCATATAAAGCTTGATTCTTGCCTTCTAGATTGCAAACTTATTTAAGTTGCAGACTGGAGGTCTGGTCCTAGCATAATCCTTATTTTGTGCCATGTTGTAACAACACACTAGAGAGAAGACAATCTAACAAGGATCTTTGTTCAGATGTTAATCTGTGAAACCAAAGAAACAACCTGAGGGGTTGTTATACCACTCACCCTTTGATACCAATTGAAAGATGGTATGGTAATACCAATTGAGGGGTTAGATCAGCTTAGCTCTAGAGGGGAGTGAATAGAGATTTTAAAACCTTTTTACAGAATTGAATTTGTGGAATTAAGATAGTGATATTACTATGTGTAAAAGGTGAAGTGCAGAAAAGAAAACTACAGCACATCGTATAATAAGTAAAAGCTAGCATCACAGATGACACAAGAGGTTTATAGTGGTTCCACTAAACTTGGGTACTTACACCCTTCTACCACCCCAGTAGGAATCCACTCAAGTTTATGATCAGGTGCCCTTCCACCAATCAGGTTTTTGCTCAGGTGACCTATCACCACAAGATCTATTTCAAGAGAGATCTCACAACCCTTTAGACTTTTGATTAGGTGCCCAAAAGCCAAATCAAGTCTTTTGATCAGGAGACTTGCAACCAAGGTGAATAACTTTTAAAGGGAGTTAAGAAACCCTTTATATAGTGGGTGAAAATAAAACAAAAACAATATGAAGTTCTTCTCTTTCTCAAACAACTGAGAAGACTAGTGGATTTTTCTTGATGATGTCAAAGCTCCCCCTGAGATAGAAATTAGATCAGGAAGATGGAAGCTTTTTAGGGTGTGTAGGTCTTCTTGAGAATGATCTCCAGAAAGCTTTAGACTAATGGTGATGGTTGTCTCTTGAAAGCCTGAAGAGATGCAAACTGATGATGAAGAAATGTTCTCAATCTCTTGTATATTCTCAATTCTGTCACACTACTACTTCTATTATCTCCAAAGCTTTTGAAAAACTTGTTTTATATTTACTATATTTTCCTACAGCAAAGCTTGAATTTCCTTCCTTAATTGACTACTGATTTCTTGGAATTTGGACAACGGCTAGAAGGCCAATAAAATAATTCCTTAACTATCCCAAAGAATTAGCTGTATATTGACTCTATGAAATCCAGTAATTAATGCTGCCATTTGAACGGCTATATTCAGAGAATATAATCATTAATTACTCAGAGTAAAATAAGCCAAAATATAAGCCTTAGTCAATCTGAAATAACTACAGAGAAATAGAAATTGAACTGATAGTTATCTTCGATCTGAGATCCAAGATCGTCGAACTCAAACCTCTCATACGTCGAGCTGATCCTTGAGAACTCTGAACTGAATTGTTACGTTCCATTTTGGGCTCCAAGTTCATCGAACTGAGATAAAAGACATCGAACTAAATCCTGATAGAAGATTAGAGTTCGTCGAGCTCAGTTTAGATAAGAGACTCTGAGATTGTCGAACTGAGAACGAAGATCGTCGATCTTACTTCAGAGTTCATCGAACGCCTTCTTTAATAGAGAAAATTTTGCCTTGTTCAGGTTTCTTTAGTCTTCTAAGTCTTCTGAGGGATTGGTCTGATCAATATGATTTGTTGACCTACCCTATAATCTAATGAAGACTTATGACCCTAGACTATATAAAGTGGGTCAATCTATGCAACCCTAATAGTGAACCTTAACCCAAATCCCTAACACTGGTGGGGTTCCAACAATCTCCCCCTATTTGGGTGAGGTCACTATGTACAATGCATAAAACAAAGAAAATATAAACATATAACACAACAACAGATATATGACAAAATTAACAGAAAATTTAGTAGATATAACTGTATATACATAGAGAATGAAAATTTTTCTAAGAACTGTCAGAAGGAGGAGCAGAAGAAGATTTAGTAAAAATAATTTTCCTGAAAGGATCTTCTGCTTCATGCTTGGACATTTTCAGGTCTTAAGCTCCAAGAAGTGTTACAGTTGAAGCTCTTGGAACAACAGCTTTTGGATGTACCTGTATGTAAGCATTAGGATCAAAAGGTTGTTTATCTACCTCAAAATTTTCAAGATCCTTTTGTCTATATGTAGACATGGTAGTAAACTGAGAGGGATCATCTCCTTCTTCCCTTGCTTTATTCATCTGTGATAAGCCTATAATCTCATGGAATCTTGTCATCTTGAAGTTAGGATCTAACTCAGGTTTATATACTAGAGATGGAGGTCTCCCTGGGTCATCTTTTGAAACATCCAGAGCAGATCTTTGAGCTTTCCTATACATTGTATACTGTTGCTGAAAGTTTGTAAAAGGATAATTCTTTGTAGATTTTCCAACAAAATAAGAGCTTAGTTATCTACATTCATTATACTTTTCAGCATATATGCCTTGGTGCTGTTTACATCTACTAGAGTAGCCACCTCTGGAATAAGATCTAGAGGATCTTCCTTGACTGTGAGGGGCATAAGGCTTTGATTGTTGGGAAGAGGTTGACCTAGGTGCAATATTTTCTGAGGCACCTGCAGCAGCAGGAGGAGGAAGAGGAGGAGGTGAGTCCTTCCTGAACTTCTTAGTAGGATCTTTACAAAACTTCTTCCTATCCTTCAGCTTTTTATACTGGTTCTTAGATAGCTTCATCCAGTATGGAGAGGTTGGAGACAAAGGAATATTATATAAAATATAATAAGGAATATCCTTCTTAGATTTGTTAGAAGGAGCTGTTGTAACCTTAGATACTCCCTTTTTCTTCTTTAATTTTCTTTCCTGGACTTAGTATCCTCCGAATCATCAAAATCCTCTGATTCATCTTCACTGGAATTACTAGGAGGCGTATTATATAAATCATCAATCTGCCTTAATTGCTCTGCTGAAAGAGACACTCCTTGAGCAGGAGTTAGAATTACTGAACTTTCCTCTACAATTTGTTTTTCCTCAAAAATTTGCTTATCTTCAGCCATGTCTTCATCTTGAACTTCATCCATGTCAGGTATTAGAGTGGTGGAGAAGACAAAAGTAGGAGGGGAAAGATATGGGGCATGAGCGGTGTTCAAGTTGGGACTCTTCTCCATAATCATACCGAACTAATTTAAGAAGAACAGATGTTTCTTCGCATCAAATGGCTTGGTGAAGATGTCTGCTCTTTGTAAATCAGTAGAGATAAAAACAAGATTAATTTTCTTTTTATCTACACAATCTCTAATGAAATGATGTCTTATTTCTATATGCTTGGTCCTACTATGATGCACTGGATTTTGTGCTATGGATATAGCACTAGTAATATCACAATATATAGTTGAATTATTTAATTTGTATCCATAATCTAGTAGTTGATTTTTAATCCACAAAATCTGTGAGAAAAAACTGCCAGCAGCTATGTATTCTGCTTCTATAGTTGAAGTGGGCACAGAAGTTTGCTTCTTACAGAACAAGGACACTAGCCTATCACTAAGAAACTGACATGTTCCTGATGTGCTTTTTCTGTCCACTCTACATCCAGTATAGTCAGCATCTGAGAATCCAGTCAAGTCAAATTCTGTCTCTGATGGATATGGAAGTCCTAGATTTGGGCAAACCTTTATATATCTCAAAATCCTTTTTAGCAAAATACAGTGAGATTCTTTAGGGTTCACCTGTAACCTAGAACAAATGCATGTAGCAAACATGATGTCTGGCCTACTTGCTATGAGATATAATAGAGACCCAACAATGGCCCTATAAATTTTCTAATCAATAGATTTTCCATGCTCATCAGGATCTATCATAGCATTTGCAGCCATGGTGTCTTCATTGCTGAGGCATCACACATCCCAAATCTTTTAATAAGCTCCTTAGCATATTTAGATTGGGAGATGAAGATACCATCAGGTGATTTCTTCACTTGGAGACCAAGGAAACATGAAAGTTCACCCATATTACTCATCTCAAACTTTGAATACATAAGGTAAGAAAACCTTTTGCATTGTTTGGGATCAGTTGAGCCAAATATTATGTTATCTACATATATTTGAACTAACAAAATTTTATCTTTATGATGTCTAATGAAAATGGTCCTATCTATAATGCCTCTAGAAAATTTATGCTCTAACAGAAAACTAGCTAAGGTCTCATACCAAGCTCTTGGAGCTTGCTTTAAACCATAGAGAGCTTTATGCAATCTAAATACATAAGAAGGATGAGTTGGAGAGATAAAACCTGGTGGTTGCTCCACCTATACTTCCTCTTTTAGTTCACCATTGAGGAAAGCACTCTTTACATCCATCTGGTAGACTTTGAACCTCTTGTAGGTAGCACAAGCTAAGAAAATTCTTATGGCTTCAAGCCTTACCACTGGAGCAAAGGTCTGGTCATAATCAATTCCTTCCAAGATCGTCTAAGATCCAAGATCGTCGAACTCAAACCTCTCATACGTCGAGTTGAGCCTTGAGAACTCTAAACTGAATTGTTACTTTCCATTCTGGGCTCCAAGCTCGTCGAACTGAGATAGAAGAACGTCGAACTCAATCCTGATAGAAAATCAGAGTTCGTCGAGCTCAGTTCATCTTTCGTCGATCTCAGTTCAGAGAAGAGACTCTGAGATCGCCGAACTGAGAATGAAGATCGTCGATCTTACTTCAGAGTTCGTCGAACGCCTTCTTTAATAGAGAAAATTCTTCCTTGTTCTAGTTTCTTCAGTCTTCTAAGTCTTCTGAGGGATTGGTCTGATCAATATGACTTGTTGACCTACCCTATAATCTAATGAAGACCTATGACCCTAGACTATACAAAGTGGGTCAATCTATGCAACCCTAATAGTGAACCTTAGCCCAAATCCCTAACACAGGTGGGGTTCCAACTTAATTCACCCTCTGCTTTTATGGACATGAAGAATAAAGTATTCAAGGATATTCTATATCACTTTGTGATCATTTTCATTAATGATGTTCTAGTATACTTTATAAGTGCTGAGGAGCATGCTTTAAATTTGCGTTTAGTATTATCCACTCTTAGGGAGCACAAATTGTATGCAAAGTTGTGCATGTGCAAATTTTGGCTATCTCAGGTGTCTTTGGGTCATTTTGTGAGTAAAGAGGGTATCTCCGTGGATATAGCAAAGATAGCTACAGTTTTGGATTAGAAGAGGACTGCAATGCCTAAGGAGATAAGAAGTTTCTTGGGGTTGGAAGGTTACTATAGGTGATTTGTGCTAGGATTTTCAATGTTGTCTGCGCCCTTGACTAAGCTTACGTAAAAGAATACAACGTTCATTTGGATCGATGGCTATGAGAAAGCCTTTCAGGAATTTAAGAAGAGGTTATGTTCTGCGCTAGTCTTGGTTTTGCTTACTGAGGGAGTGGACATGCTATTTTTATGGATGCTTTGTGAGTTGGGCTTGGTTTCCTTTTGATGCAATAAGGTAAAGTGATTGTATATGGTTTAATACAACTGAAGATTCATGAAAAGAATTATCCTATGCATGACTTGGAGTTTGCAGCAGTCATTTATTCCTTGAAGTTGTGGAGACACCTTTTATATGGAGTGTCATGTAAGATTTATACAAATCATAAAAATCTGAAATATGTATTCACTCAGAAAGAACTTAATTTGCGCCAGCACAGATGGTTAGAGTTTGTCACAGACTATGAGGTTAATATTCTTTATCATCCGAGTAAGGCTAACATGGTGGACAATGCCTTGAGTTGAAAAACCGCACATGTATTTGATCTCTCTGTGATGTCATTAGAGGAGGAGTTCTTATTGATGAACATAATTGTTGGGAGTAGTGCCTTGCCAACTAGCTTGGTAGTTGGAGAGCATTCATGGATTTCACTTACAAGATTATATTAGAAGGATGATCCGGTTTTACAGCATATTCAGAGTAGAGCTGACAGTGGAGAACTGTCAGACTTCTCTATAGATAGTGATGGTACCTTAAAGTACCGGGGTAGATATGGCATTCCTGTTATTGAGGATATTCGGGCATGGATTGTGATGAAGTGCATGGTTCTAATTTTGGCTACCATCCTAGTTTTACGAAGATGTACTGAGATCTGAAGCAAATCGTTTGGTGGTCAGGTATGAAGAATTATATAGCAAAGTTTGTATCAGAATGTTATACTTTTCAGCATGTTAAGGTTGATCATAGAAGACTTGGTGGTAAGTTGCACCCTTAGATATTCTGAATAGTAAATGGGAGAGTATTTTTATGGATTTCTTTACAGATTTGTCGAGGTCTCCTAGAGGACATGATGTTGTATGGGGTATAGTTGACAAATTGACAAAGTGTGCCCATTTTATGCCTTTCAAGATTGATTATCCCATGGAGAAGTTGGTGGAGCTATATTTGAATGAGGTTATCAGGTTATATGGTGTGCCTGTGAGTATTGTGTCAAATCGGGATTTCAGATACATGTCTCGTTTTTGGCAGAGTTCGTGGGGAGATTTGTGCACTGACCTTAGGTATTCTACCGCTTATCATCCGTAGACTAATGGTCAGACAGAAAGGGTAGATCTGATTTTGGAAGACATGATTAGATGTTACATCTTGTACCATGGTGGAACTTGGGATGAGAATCTTAGACTCATGGAGTTTGCCTATAATAACAACTATTAAGAGAGTTTGCAGATGATGACCTTTGAAGTTTTATATGAGAGGCATTGATGAACTTATCTATTTTGGGCTGAGGTTAGTGAGAAACCATTATTAGGTGCAAAGGCCTTAGAAGAGTTGAGCATTTTTGTATCGCATATCCGTGAGAAATTTTGGTTGGCTCAGGGGCATTACGATAAGTATGTGAATCGGCGGAGGGTTGATCTAGAGTTCTTGGTTTTCTTGAAGGTATCTTCGAGGCCAGTTTTCAAAAGATTTAGGAAGAACCATAAATTGGATCCCAAGTATATGGGACCTTTCAAGATTATTGAGCACATTGGAGTGTTTGCTTATAGGCTGGAGCTTCCTACTACTTTCCCTAGTGTTCATGAAGTGTTTTTATGAGCAAGTTGTGAAAGTGTGTGCTTAGTGATCATCATGTCCTTGTGAAAGTTTGGATTCGAACCAGATGTGTACCGAGCTTCCACTATGTAATAGTATCCACCTAACCCTAAAGCAGGGATCTCCAATTCTTGTGCTGATGATGAGGGGATCTTAGTGTGGTTTGTGCATACTTTTTAGGTCTTCTTTTCTGAAGCTGATGGCAGTATCCGTTTGTCACCTCAAGTCTTCTAGTCTCTCCTTATGTTGTGCGATAAAGAGGATTTAGAAGAGCAAACTGGCAATGGTTTAGACCTCCTCAACAATTTACCTTCCTCCTACACGCCTTGGTACGGTAGGGGTTGATATCATCTTGGTTGGTGTTGTGGGGGCTGATTAGGTACTTGATTTTGCAAGTATCTCCCTAGATTCCCCTATCGGATAAGGCGATCTATCTCCTCCTTCAGTCGGGTACAGTCCTCTGTACTATGCCAATTCCCGTGGTAGAACGCGCAATACTATGTTTGGTCCCCTCAATTTGGGGGCAACAACTTTGGGCATCGAAGCATGCTAGAGTCCTGGATGGCTATGAGCACCTATGCCCGGGAAGTAATAAACGGGGTGAAATCCCAGTGCTGGCGGGGGCATTTGTCATAGAGAGAAGTGTCATGATGGTATTCATTCCGACAGTGCGTTGGAGGCACGGGTTCTGAATCTCTCTTTCTCTTAGAATACCCTTCAAATTGCGAGCAGTGGGCTTCGATGGCCTTGTCGACCGCGATTTGTGATTCGACCCGGTGAACGAGGTAGTCATAGTTGGGGGTTGTTTCCCTCATCGAAGAAGAGTAGAATCAACTTGGGTAGGGTCCTACAAGGAAGATACAGTGAAGAAGCTCCGGGTCAACCCCTAGGAATTGTCGCACCTCAGAGGTGAAGCAGCGTAAGAATTTGTTGAGCGACTCTCCTTCATTCTGGCAGATGGAGGAGAGGTGTGAGGGATCTCTTCTATCGATTAGCTCTAAACTGGTCGATGAATAGATGAGTGAGCTCCACAAAGTTTTTGATTTCCCCCTCTCATAGGGAATGGAACCACGTGTATGTTTGCCCATTTACAGTCATGAAGAACACTTAGCACAACAGTTGATCGGGCACACTAAAAATGCACATGATTGTCTCAAGGTGATTTATGTGCTCCAGGGGGTCCTCTACCCCGTAGAAGTCCTCAAAGTGTGGTAGATTAAACCCATTAAGTATAGGGTGCACCAAGATTTGAGGGGCAAGTGGGGACCCATAGTGGAATGGGCACCGTGCATTCACGAGGCGGCGTCACGCCTAAGCATAACCTTCCTTGATCATGTCCCGGACCTCCTAGCGGTCTAGTTTTCACACTCGTGCTCTACACTTTAGGATCATTATTGCTTATATTTCATTTAATCTGTATTCGTACACAAAATGCACTTTTTAGGTCCATTATGGTGTGCAATTGCACACTTCTCTGCTGGGGGTAAGCAATTGGAGCTCCCCATCATTTTCCTTTGAATTTATGGTTTCCTATGTGTGTCAAAGGCCTGTGCCGTATCTGTGGTTTTTCTATGTAGGTGGTCATAGCCCCATTCTAGTCTAGATCTTTCCTGTAGGAATCAAATAGTCAGGAGCTTTTCTCCACGCACAGTTGATGCAACCGTGTGATGCCTACATCTTTTTTGGGTCATCTGCCCAGGGCCGTGCGATTTGTTCTCGCACAGGCTATTTTTCTCATATGTGACCAAATTGCACGACCACCTCTTTTGTCAAAATAATTTATGAAATTATTTCTCGTGTGTTTTCTTCACGCATTGTTTGATTCAACCGTGCGTGAAGGAAATCACACAATCTTTATTTGTTCATGGGGTTTCAGTGTTCTGTCCCCGCTCGTGCTTTTTTTTCTCATACGGTCTATTTTGCCCGTGCATGTTCAAAATCGCACGGTTGGCTTTTCTTCATGGCTGGGTGATTCTGTGATGTAAAAATCACACGATGAAAGCACTATCGTGTGTTTGACCGTGAGTTCCTTATTTTCTAACTGGGTACTATTTAAGCCGCATGTTTTCCCTAATTCGAGACATCATATTCATTCTCGAACTGGCCCGTGATTTCTTCCGCCGGAGGTAGCTTTTGCTCCATTTATCTTCCTCTAAACTAGTGCTTGAGGCCCTATGAGATTTCCAAGCATCTGCACCATCCGAAAGTGAGATTCAACTACTCCAATTGCTGCCAATTTGAAGAAGTAATGAGTTGACACATTTGACATATTCTAACCAGAAGATGAGAGCTTATGAAGAAGTGACAGTCTCCCTCGACCTCGTATGCAACCAGCGAGTGACTTGAAGTTCATGGATTGACAACCTAGTGCAACCTCCTACGTCGTCGGCAAAGTCTCGTGTCATTTGTATCTCTTCCTCTCTTCTCCATATTTCTAGGTTTTCAGATTTGGGAATCCCATGTTTATTGATGCTTAGCTTTGATGAAAACTTGTTTTGAATGCTATTTCTTAGTATTATGGTTTTCATTGTGTTTTTGTTCAGTCATTGTTATGGAAATGCTCTTGCTTATGAGTGAAGAATGTGATGTTTGTTATAAATCTTGCTTTTGTGAAGAGGTGATTGTGACTCTCAATTTCTCCTTTGCGAACCATTCCTTACACTTGCCTACTCGTCCATCCACCTTGCGAAGCAGTGCATAGCAACTGGCATGGTCTTCATCCCGCCAAGCGAAGCAGTGCAAAGCATCCTACATAGGAGTAGTTAATTTAGTTGTTTTATTTTGTTTCCACATATCAATGCCTCTTCATAACTCCGACCTCGAGGACTTCAATCACAATTCCTCCTCGATAGTTACTCCACCTTACTGTGTTCCTTGAGGACGATACTTGGGGATTTACTCCCACATTTCATATTACTTGAGCGACTGGTGCACTTGTCAAACGTGCATCAAGTTTTTGGCACTGTTATCGGGGAACACAGTCGTGTGAGTTTCTAGAGAGGGAACACAGTCATTGTAATTGGCATTCCTTTTATTTTATTTATTCGCATTCCCTTTTCTTATTTAAATTATAGGATGCCTCAGTGATTTATTGTTGGGTGTAATAGTTTGCACAGCAGTGTCTTTTTGCTAAATCTTTCTAATTTCACACAATGTGGACTGCATTTATTATTCGATGTCATTGGTGTGGAGTTACCTCCCATACTAGTTATAGATGTCCAACGAGAAATTGTAGTTCTAGTTCCCAAGGATATCGGGCACCGACATTGTATAGTACCTCATACACTGTGCTTAAGTCATATGGATACTCTTCTACACCACACATGCCATTTTTGACTTCATCTCCGACCCTATATGGACCGAAGAGGAATGCAAAATAGTTCCTATTTTGTCGGAGCACTGATCATGCTCTGAAGGATTGTGCCATCTTTACCAATTCGATGAGGATGACGAGCTGGATATCCGGATAGTCCCAACTCCTATCTCTGACAACACACCTTCTACCTCTGGCTACATTTTTATGCCACCTTCATGTTTTAAAGGGAATGATGTGAAAGCGCCCACCAGAGTTATGGCTGATCTATGTCCCAACATGGTTCCGTCTGTCTCCCTTATTTATATATCGTCGTGTATGGATCTGATTTGTTGTGGGTAATCAGTGCTCGATTTTTATCCGAGTGCTACTCCTCATTATCTTGTGCATATTACTACATTTGTTTCTAGCATTGTTGTTGAGGATGTTTTGCAAGAAGAAGCATGTTCTTGCAATGTTATGCCCACTCCTATACAGGAGGACGCTCTCCAAGGTGAGGAGGTGATTACCTCTGCACTAGTTGAGGAAGTCCAAATTATTGAGGAGTCCACTATTGATCTCGCCGAACCTAGCAGCATTTTTGATGGTACCAACAATATTCTACTACCTCAACCTATCGGGAGTGAGACCGGAACAACTCCCCCGAAATTTGTTTTTTGACTTTCTTCTCCTTTATTTCTTAATCCTCCTTATTTATCTGAGCCTGTCCAGGTTGAGTCTTCATAGGTACTACGGGAAGATTTGGAGCTTCGTGCCCAAGTCAATGATGAGAGCATCCTCTTAAGTGAGGAGGTTGATTTCCCTTCCATAGAGGAAGCTCCATTTATTGCCTTCTCCTCTTGTGTCCTCCTGCTGACGACACCTTAATGGGCAAGGATTTTTTTTGCAAGTTGAGTGAGGATTCCGCCTTCTCCTCTTACATTCTCGTCCTTCTACTTATGAGAAGCAGGTATGATTATTTATGTAGAGGTGTAATTGATCTATTGTCATATCAGTACCATCTACCGACATGAATAAATGAACAGTTACCTGTTCATTCCTTTCACACTCTCATTAACTAAAACCATTTAATTTGAATAAGTCATGCTGGGAGGACAATAACCCAATTAGTTATCTTACTTTTTCATGAATTTAATTTTTCTAGTTTGTCTAACTAGTTGTATTTCTTTTTAGATTATTTATTTGTTTTTGTTTTTACTGGAGCTCACCGCTGCAGTATTCATTGCCTATTCTAGAAAGCGAATGGTGTGATTCTTTAACTCTTCACACGTCTTCTGGTATGCTCACTTGCTGAGCATTAAGTTATCTCTTCCTCAGCTCCTTTATTTATTCGTATTACTCATCATTTGCTCAGTTTGTTTAGATTATGTTTGGGGGAGAGCGGTTGTATTCGTACCCACACACGTGTACTATTGCATAGCATACTAGAAGCTTTTATTTCAGGATTTTGTTGCATTTTCACCGCACACCACAGTACCCACATGAGCATGTGCTTAACTTTTTGCACGTTGCGAGTTAAATTAATCTCTTTTGTGATTTGGGAAAATCTATGTGTTGGCTTAGGATTGTGAGACGGAGTAAAATGTTGACTCTTGTAGTACTCCTACTCGAGTGCTCATATCTCGTATATAAATTCTAGTAGAATTAATTTTTCCTTATGCTTTTAGTTTTTATACTTTTTATATTTGTGTAAATATTGTTTATTCTACTAAAAATTTTGTGAAACCGGTGTGCATACGATGGTAGCGTAGGGATGTATGTAGAAGGTCATTAGCAACATGTTGCTCTAGTCAGGAGGAAGGATAATTTCATTATGTGACTAAGAACTTGCTCCAAGCTACTCTCGAAGCATGGGTACGCAGTTAGTCAAGTGCGCGAGTGTGATGCAGACCATCATTTTGGTTGGTTGTGCTTTTGTACCCATTCCTATCATCTTATCCTCGCTAGCCCATTTATGTCTACCTCATCCTTTTGATTCAGCTCCACGACTATTTCACCAAAGCCTAAAAGCCAATCCTAGTCGCACACCCAAATTTGAGCTCTAATTTGTATTTCATTTTTATGATTGGGGTGTTGATGTGGTGACTATATTGTGAATATATGAACGTGCTTATTCAAAAATATTTGCTGAATTTTTTGAAAAGGAAAAGAAAGAAAAAAAAGGGAGAAAAATAAAAGGAAAAAAAAGTAAAAGAAAATTGTGAAAAGTTTGATTGAAAATATTTATGTGTGAAATTTTATGGAGTAGGCGGTGCACATACCCAAGTAGTTAGGTCTAAGCCTAGTGGTGTGGTACACCTGTGTTTTGTTTTGTGGTGCTCGAGGATAGATTTTGTGCTAGCTTATTTGGGTTTTGTGAGTAGCCTTCTTATTTATCCTTGTTTACCTCACCATAACCCAAGCCGCATCTTAAACCAAAAGCCCAACTGATTCGCGCTTCGAGTCAAATGAGTGATGTGGAGAGAGTGTGAACGGTCGAGCTTATGGTCACTAATATTGATGGATTTCTTTGGAGGTTTCTGAGCCCTAGTATTTGGCAATGCTCACCTCAGCAATCATTCTGCGTGCTCCTTATTCATGGCTGGATGATTCACCGCAATATTTTTTTTGAGTAGTAATAATATATAGATACGCTCTTAGAAAATTATAAACTATCTTGCATTATTAAAAATTTCTTCTACTGCATTTTTACGACCGTGAGCATGCAACTTCGCATTATACTCCGTCCTCGCAATTTCTAAGCCAGTTATTTGTTTTTATCGTCCACGTGAGGGATGATTTACTCGGGATGAGCAAATGATTAAATCTGGTGGTGTGATGAATCTGAATTATATAGTATTTTTCGTACTCATCCGAGCTAATTTTCACACACGTGCACTGCACTTTAGGCTCATTATTGCTTATATTTCATTTAATCTGTTTTCGTACACAAAGTGCACTTTTTAGGCTCATTGTGGTGTGCAATTGCACGCTTCTCTACTGGGGGTAAGCACTTAGTGCTCCCCATCATTTTCCTTTGTCTTTATGGTATTTTGTGTGTGTTGGATTCCTGTGGCCCAGTTGTGTTTTTCTGTGTAGGTGGGTAGAGCCACATTCTAGTCCAGATTTGTTCGGTAGGAATCACACGGTCATGCTTTTTTCTTCACGGATGGTTGATGCAACCGTGCAATACCTACAACTTTTTTTGGTGTTCTGCCCCGGGCCATGCCATTTGCTCTTGCACGGGCTATTTTTCCCGTGCGTGACCAAATCACACAACCACCTCTTTTTGCCAAAATATTTTATGAAATTATTATCCGTGTGTTTTCTTCACGAACGGTTGGATTCAACGGCGCGCGAAAGAAATCGCACAATCTCTATCTTTTGCCTAGGTTTTTCAACTTTTTGTCCCTTCCCGTGCATTTTGATCTCGCACAGTCCATTTTACCGGTGCGTATTAAAAGCTCACAGTTGGCTTTTCTTCCAGGCTAGGTGATTCTGCACTATAAAAATTGCACAATGAATGCACGGTCGTACATTCGACCGTGCATTCCTTATTTTCTAACTGGGTAATATTTAAGCTGCAGGTTTTCCCAAATTCAAGACATCTTTATTTCCAAACTGACCCGTGATTTCTTCTGTCAGAGGGTGAATTTGCTCCATTTCTCTTCCTCCAAACTAGGGCTTGAGACCCTATTTGATTTCTAAGCATCTGCACCATTCGAAAGTGAGATTCCACTACACCGATCACCACCAATCTGGAGAAGCAAGGAGTTGTTGCCTCTAGCGTATTATAACGAGAAGACGAGAGCATAGGAAGAAGTGACAACCTTTCCCGACCCCAGAAACAACCAACGAGGTTTCTGGATTTAGGAATCTCATGTTTATTTGATGTTTAGCTTTGATGAACACTTGTTTTGAATGTTATTTCTTAGTATTATGGTTTTCATTGTGTTTGTGTTCACTCATTGCTATGGAAATTCTCTTTGCTTGTAAGTGAATAATGTGGTGTTTGTGTTAAATTTTGTTTTTGCGAAGAGGTGATTGCGACCCTCAATTTTGTCAATGCAAACTATTATATTTGCTTGCCTACTCATTCATTATCCTTACGGTGTACTGTATTGTGGCCTATATAGTCTTCACCCGCCAAGAGAAGCAGTTCATAGCGGACTACATGGGAGTAGTAGATTTAGTTATTTTATTTTATTTTCCACAAATCAACCCCCCTTCATAACCCTGACATCGAGTACTTTAATCTCAAGTCTGCATCGATAGTTACTCCACCTTACTGTGTTCCTTGAGAGATTTGATACTTGGGGATTTACTCCCATATTTTATATTGCTTGAGAGACTGGTGCACTTGTCAAATGCGCATCACTGGGCATCCACTTCCATTTGTCAATTGTCAGACTGAATGTCGTCCTAGGGCTCCGGCCTTTAAACAACATGCATTGAGATTGCTTCGTCGGAGAGTTCCTCGGTGGGGGAATCTTTTGCGTGAGCCATGCCCTGACGAGGGACATGATTTGGCACTACCACTGGATGTGCTTTGCTCGCGTTGCCTGGGTGGGGAGGGTTGGACATCTACATCCTCTATAAGAGAGTGAGACTTTAAGTCTGGCGCTCCTCCATTAGCCGGACATGCTCTTCTACCAAATCAATGGGAAGGGCGGTACGGTTGTTCCGTTGGGAAGCTGAGTGCTACCTACAGGTGGGTTGACTGCGGTCATTTTAGGGCGCTCTTCTGGGGTCGTGCTGTTAGTAGTGAGAACGCTCCTTCTTGCCATCAAATATAAGGACTCTATCATCAAGGATCTATAGTATATTGAAGAAGGAGATAGTGCTGGTGCCCAGTGGGGAGAAAAATCTACTACTGTTGTGAATCCTTCCATCACCCCCACTGAAGAACAGGCATTACAAACCAAAGAAAGGAATACAGCTGTTGAAACTGAAGAAGAGATCAGGCTGAGGAAGAAAAGGTATAGAGAGGAAATGAAGAAAAGACCTGATTTTGAAGTATGGAGCCCAGAATCCAAGTCTATCATTTTAATTGCCTGGGATCAAGTAAAGTCCAAGAAGACAGATAGATACAAATTATACAACACTGTGGAATGGGACAAGATGGACAAGAGGGAGAAATTAAGGAGGCTGTACTGGAGAAACAAAAATGCAAACCTTCTATCTCCTTGAGAAGTTGAGCCCTCCAAGTACTTTCCAAACCCCTATAGCTATTTTCAGAGATAAAAAGATAAGGCTAAAGCTAAGAGGGAAAAAGCATCTAAGGCCAAGGCAGTTGATGAAGCAGACAAGAAGGGAAAGAAGACAGTTAAAGCAAAGGACAAACCTGCTAAGAAATCCAAGGGGAGTGGCATTGTGATAAGAGAACCTGATACTTGAAATGTTTCTGGTTCTGCTTATAGGGCAAATGAATGTGACATTTTGTTTTATGTATAAAACATTATAATTCCTTATATGTTAAATGAAACATCATCTGTTATGATTATGATTTCTCTGTTTCATGCTGTGTTAATGCTTTCTATATATATTTCTTAAGTTTTAAGTGTATACATTGGTATAGGTTTTGACTTCTTCAATAGGGAGAGATTGTTGGGTCCATTAATCCCAATGTCCTGGATTTGAAGGACTAAAATACAATATATACACATGTGGTGATCTAACTTATGCTCAAGTTTGGTGATTGCAGGTTGTCCTATAACATTGATGGGACAGATAGCCTAAGTGGCTAAGTCAGGTAAACTCTTACCTAAGGAGTGGATTGACAGAAATCTTGCTAAGTCCACAGGCATTGAGTGAAGGCTAATCACTCAATGACAGATGACTTATAGCGCTGAGTGGAGGCTTTAGATTCAAAGCCAAAGTAATGGCAGGCTGGAAAAGTGGCTAAGTCCACAGGCGTTGAGTGAAGTCAACTCACTCAACGTCATACAATAAAAGGTTGTGAGATAGGCAAATTCTATAATAGCCTAAGTAAAAATGAGCAGAAAAGTGGCTATGTCCACAGGTGTTGAGTGTAGCTCACTCACTCAAAGTCATATCTTCATAATCATTAAGTATAGCTCAGTCAATTAATGCCACGGGAAAACTGTGAATATTTACCAAGTCCATAGGCATTGAGTGAGGTAAGCTCACGCAACGCCATGTGATAATGTGTTGAATAATACTCAAAGGGAGTGTTCTTTTTAGACACATAAATTTGGCTAAGTCCAAATGCGTTGAGTGTAGCTCACTCACTCAATGCCAGATAACAGAAATGTCTGTTAAGTAGTTTGGCATTGAGTGGACATTACTCTCTAAATGCTAAGTAGTAGTAAAGCTTGGCTAAGGCAAAAAGCATTGAGTGAGGCATGCTCACTAAACGCTCTCAACACCAAGCATGCAGAAGTGGATGAAAAATGAGCTAATACAAAAAGCATTGAGTGAGGCATGCTCACTCAACAGTTTCAACGCCTATTGGCAGTAAGTTTGCTTAAGTGATTGGGCATTGAGTGAGGTTTGCTCACTCAATTCTTTCAACGCCTAAAGGTAGAAAAGTTGCTTAAGTATTTTGGCATTGAGCGTAGCTTACTCACTCAACACCTAGATAGACAGAATTCTGTCTAAGTGTTTTGGCGCTGAGTGAGGCATGCTCACTCAACGCCTATGCTGCTGATGCTTGATTTTTGGTTAAGTCCACAAATGGTGATGTCTGCAAGTCAACAAGTCAATATTATTCAAATTGTTAGCGGGAAAGCTACAGTACACGCCAAAAGGCGCCCCTAAGCAAGGTTGTAGCTGGCATTAAATATGTGGGCCCACTACTCAAAGAGTCGTTGTGACATAATTGATAAAGGAAAAGCTTCTATAAAGAAAGCTGAGATTTTCAAGGAATTGTTAAAAGGTGCTTCTTCTTCAACGCCATTGTTACTGTGACTGAAGAATAGGAAGCTCAAGTCAGCAAGACTAAGAGCAAGAAAAGTTAGTTATTTGTCTTCATCATCGACTACAGCAAGATCAGAGAAGATCTCTGAAGAGGAGAAAGAAAGTTAGCTAGTGTCATTTTCTATCTGCACCATCAAGGTCTTCACAGATCCAGCTTCAACTCTGAAGATCTTTTACAGGAAGTTGTGAAGAGGAAGTCAGGGCTGAATCACCTCAGCCTAGGAAAGAGAGATGAAGCAGATTGTTGTCTGCAAGTTTCTTCCAGCACAAGTCTCCTAATCCTTATTATTGTGAAGCAGTTAAGATGAGATTCCTTCAGCTCAGGTAGCAGCTAGTTTTGCTGCAGTCCCTTTACAGTTCCAGCAGGAAAAATCCCTAGTACTGTGAAGAAGAAGTTAGGACTGAGTATATCTCAGTTCAAGTAAGGTAGACTCAGGAAATATAATCTTAGAGTCAAAGTTGGGCTGAGTCTATCTCAGTCAAGGTAGATTGGCATAGAGAAATTTCTCTTGTGTCCAATCAAGACTCACCAACCCTCCTCCATCTTGTAAGATCAAACTGGATCTGAGTTGGAGGGCCACTGGCTTAAGGTAGGGCAATATTATCTGAGTTGTAGGAGAGTAAAGCTCTTTGAGCTGTAGGATTCTCTTGGACCTGAGTGGTAGGAGCAAGCTTGCTCTGAGGTAGGATCCTTTGGATCTGACATAGGGCTATCCTCCCAGCCTGAGTGTAGGGCCTTTGGACTGAGGTAGGTGATCAGTTGATCACTGAGTTGTAGGGCCTTGTGGCTGAACTGTAGGTCTTGGAGGAGACTGAGAGATCATGAGGGATCTGAGTTGTAAGCTCTTTGGATCAGAGTTTTGGAGAAGTGCCTAGTTCAATAAGATAGTTGGATAGGTGGGAGGGAAAGTGGATGTACCCTTGTTAGAGGAACCATTATAAATTTGAGTGTGCTTTTCTGTGTTATTTTCTTTGTGTAGGTTGCAAGTCATGAAAGCAGAGTTAAATTAACTAATAAGCATCTAACACAAGGAAAATAAAAGATAATCAATAAGGACTAAGAAACCTATTCACCCCCACCCCCTCTAGGTGATTTAGCTATCCTTAAAAACAAAGACTTTCAAGTGGTACTAGAGGGAGGTTACTCAAAAAGGACCTAACAGTCTGAGTAGACCTCAAAGGATAAATAAAAAGGTTTTAACATATATGTTCTAAAGTGAACCATTAAGTGTTGAAATCAATGGAGCTCCAAGTCTGCAGAAAAGACATGAACAACATTGGACTGTTGGCAGCTCTTGCAGAAGCCAAAGTACATCCAGATACTATAGAAAAGATCAGGGCCCTCTGAAATATTCAGATTGTGACTCAGAGGTGGATGAAGTTGAGGATGGAGAATGCAGAGGCTATGAGCTGACAGCTGCACCAGAAAAAGAATCATGCCAGGATCAGCTTGGACAAAATGAGGTATATTCCTCATTTAGATCATCCTTAGAGTCTGGATATGAATCCTGCTCAAACTCTAATTCATCCTCATCAAGTGATGATGAGAGTCCTCTGTCAGAAGATGATATCAATCATTTGATTGAAAATCATGCTGCACTTCTGAAAGCTTTCAAGAAAAGCAAGATGCTTGTTAAGGAACAAGCAGAGGAAATTTCCTCCATACAGCTGGCTGCTTCCCAGCAAGATGAGACTTCATCTTTGCTATATATGAAAGAGGGGGAAGTAGCTCATCTGAAGATCATGGTAGATATTCATGTTGAGTCCATCAAATATAAGGACTCTATCATCAAGTATCTTGAAGAGAAACTTGAAAGGGAGAAGCGGGTTGTGGCCAATTTCTCTAAGATAGATGTTATCAAGAGAAAATATGAATCTAAGTGGATTTCTAAAGTTATCCATTCTTAGAGGAGAGGCCAAGCTACTGTCAGGCCTCAGTCAACCTCTCACAAGGTAATTCTCCCATCCAACAGGCATGACCAAGACTATAAGTGTTGTCACTGTAGGTGTGGGAATCTTCCTTGTAAGGTTATAAAAGTACCTTACAATGGAAGGATAGAGGTCATGATATTGAGTGCACAAAAGGCTCCCCATGTAGAAGTCCAAAAGGCTCAACCTGGACCTTCTTTATTTGGTGCCTAGCCCCCTCATTCAAGGATATAGCTATGGCATATTCTAAAGTTCTTCCAGCAAGAATTAAAAAAAAAGGTAAGCCAGTCAGTGTGGCTACCTTGGCTGTCCCTGAATCCATGAAGAACAAGCCATCTACAAAGAAGGTTGTTGCTAATGATGTTCAGAGTAGGCCAAGTTCCTCTATTGGAAGACCCACTTTTGGCTAAGCTCTTGTTGAAAGAAATAAGGAGAAGGCCACTGTTCTCCCTACTGATCAGGCATCCAAAAGTGGCTTGCACACTTCAAGGAGTATTCAGAAAAGGAGATACAACATCCATGATTGTTGGTGTTGTGGCAAAGTGGGCCACTTTGCCATAGATTGTTAGCACAACCCCTGTGTGCCAAAGATAAGGCTATATCTTCCTGACAGGACTCCTGTAGGTGGCCATATGCATTCTTATGCTAACAGGAACCGAGGACCCAAGTAATATTGGGTTCCTAAGATAAGCAAATTTCTATTTTGCAGGATAGTCCAAGTGGTCATGTCCATATATGGTCCTTGGACAGAGTTATACCAGACCTATGTCCTGGTACAAAGATTAGATGAATTGACTAGCATGCACAAGATGCTTAACACATGCAATTGTTGAGGGGGAGCTTGGAAAAGAAAGCCATATGCATATCAATGGCTATTGTTCAGAAGCAAGGAAGCTGGTGTGCTCAGAGGCTGTGAATCCAGCATCAGCTCCTAGTCCACTGGACAGAGATAAGTAGAACTCATCCTGTTTATGACTCTACTATATGTTCACTCAATTACAAGAGCTATGATTATTAGAGATAAGATAGTTGAACTTAAAATCTGGGAAGTTGTAAGACAATTATCTTAATACTTGTCTAATTAAATAGTTCAGTTTCTCTCATGGTCACTATGACACAAGATGCAACTATACTCAACATCCTCAAACTTGACATAGGGATGTTGAGTTTATGTCTAAATGCACCCCACTAGGACACAGTATAATGTGCATTATAGGTCACCTTAACCTCTGTTGATTAGGTAAATTTAGTTTTACTAAAGAAGTCAAAAGCAATTCAATTACTAAAGAAATGGTCAATCAATTAAGACCAATAACTCAAAGGTTGAGGAGAATAAGCTTACTCGACAAAATCTATCGATTAGTCGGTCTGCGGCTAAGTAGCGGAAGTTAACCCCAGCCGTTGATCATATCCTTGATCTCAAATAGGTAAGTGACTTTCCGCCTTCTCTTAAGACATAACTATAAATAGAAGAGCTTTTGCATAAAGCAAAAGCACTATTCCTTGCCCTCTCCCGCCCATATTCACCAAGTTGACGGAAATCCATTCTTGCTAGATATAAGAAATTCACAAGAAAAATGGCGCCCAAGGGACAAGATTTCCTCATCGAAGGTTCACAAGTAGTTTGAAATGGATTCACAAATGCGCTAGAGGAAGTGCAACAGGCTCTTCATATTCTCCATGTGTCTAACCTAGGGTTCATCTTGACGGAGCCCTGTTTACAATAGAAGCGAGAAGTCCTAGAATTATTCTCAAATGCCAAAGCAGATGTATTTGGAGGCAAACTCAAGACTATGGTGAGTGGAAAGAAGATCAAAATCACTCCGCAGAGATTAAGCAAGGCATTGCAGTTGCCTGGTTCACTGGAACTGGTAAGGAAGAAGAACTGATGCAAGAAGATATAAAGTCTGCAGTAAAATGGTGCAGATTGTCTAAGCACGCTACAGGCTCCATCTTAAGAAAGGAACTAAACCTAAGGGGAAAGTTTCTGGCGGATATCATCGGGGAGGCTCTGATATGCAAACCAGGCTCCCATGAAAAAATATCAAAGAAGATGTTTGAGTTAATGACAAGGGTCATTCTGTCCAAAAGTAACGAATGGGGCAGAATGGTGTTTGAAAGGATAGTGGAATGCATTGTTGAAACAAACTTAGGGAGAATTCTATCCCTATTTCTGCAACAGACACTCCCAGAAATCCTGAACATGAAGCTTGGGGAAAAAACACACCACATGCGAAAAATGGACATCAGAATGCTTGAGAGGTGGGACAAGGTACTTCAACCTTATGGACCATCAGCTTTAGAAAATAAAGGAAAGAAGATAGCTGTTTCAGAGCCCAGCTCCACTAGCAGTTCTTTTGATGAGGAAGAACCACATGATCCAGAACTGACATCCTCTACTGAAGAGTTTAGGAAGGACATGAACACTCAGGTATCAGCCTCTTTAGAACCTACCCCACAAAGCCTTGCAAGCTAATCTAAGACAGATACTGTCCCTGGGGATGTTGTGCCGACAGCTGAGATGGCTGAAGTAGTGGCAGAGGAAGCTGTTAAGAAGATCTCTTCAAGGATGGAGGTAGATGCTTCCAGACTTGAATATATAGATGGGCATATGCCTATGTCTGATGATGTCGGTAATCCCAGGCCTCAGTGTGAGGGGGAGCAACTGGCAGAAGAGATAACGCAGGAAGAATTAATGGTGGGGGAGCAACTTCAGGTACCTCCTGAATGTATTCAGCTTGAGAACCCTAAAAAGATAAATCTAGATAATGTTGTTGCAGCTGCTGCTGACCTGCATGCAAAGGAAGGGATGACAGAGGCTGAGGGGGAGTTTCCATAAAAACTCCATGCTCATGAAATGCATGATTTAGTCTCCTTTGAATCTGAGAAAGAGGAATCTAGTCATGAGAAAACACACTCCTCAGCACAAACAGAGAATGACCTGTCCAAGAGTAACTCTACACAAGGAACAAGAAGCAGGCCAATACAGGAAAATAAAGATGAAGGCACATCTGCCAGAATATATCAGCTACCACAAATATTCTTAGCTCAACTGAAGGGACTTCTAGATGAACAAAGGAGAACCTTAGAAACATTTGTGGATGGTGCATTACAGGAAATCAGAAATGATTTAGCAACTGAGATCAAATCTATAAGGTTTGAAGTTAACTTTCTGGAAGCAAAAACTGACAAGTTCTTCAAATGGGCTGCTCCAGCTGTGGATTACACCATGGACAAGCTGGATATATCAAGCCAAAATATTGTCACCATCATAGAAAATCAAAATATTCAGAATCAGAATATACAGGACATCCATAATGTTGATAATATTCTGAGGAATACACAGAAGATAGAAATCTTTACCAAGGTAGATACATGTACAAAGCTATTGGATGATCACATGTTAGAAGTAAAGAATCAGGTTACTGCAGAAGTTAATTATCTAAAAACTGAAATAAGTAAGACCTGCACCTCTGTTGGGTACACTGGAAACTATGTACCAGATTTGGAGAAGTCTCACTTAACTCAATGATATACATCAATTTGTATTTGATTGGATGTTGAGTTTCAATGTGCAGGTTAAAGAAATGCAGGAAAATTTTCTAAGTACAAGTATCGACACTGGTGAAGGAATTGTGTCGACACCAGAAGCCAGTTTGTGTCGACACACAGGACTTGTGCCGACACACAAAAATTCTATCAGCAGCAGTTGTGTCGACACATAAGACGTGTGTCGACACACAGAAATTCTGTCAGTAGCAGTTTTGTCGACACACAGGACTTGTGTCGACACACAGAAGTTTAGTCTACAGCAATTATGTCGAGACACTAGACTTGTGTTGACACACACTCAAGAATTCTGTCGACACCAACTATGTCAAGACTAGAAGCTATTGTGTCGACACAAATGACTTGTGTAGACACATTCTACAGGAGCTGTGTCGAGAAGATGAAGAATGACTATGACGATATTGTGGGAGCTGTGTCGACACCATCAAGACTTATGTCAACACATGGTCTATTTGTGTTGACACATTTAGAGTTTTGTCTCGACGCTTTCTCTGATGTGATAGAAGTTCAAGGAGGGATTAGGTATCAAGACTGAAGACCTGACAGCTGTCATAAGTAACAAAGCTGTCACATCTGTCAAAGCTGTTAGAAGACCGTTATTAACCGGATCAACCGGTAACCTTGGATGGGTTCTATATAAAGACCTATTCTATCACAAACAAAAATGTTGGGAATTGTCTCCACAATACCTTAGATTTGTAGAAAGTCAGACCTTGAACTAAGGTGAATTAAGTTGTATTTGATATTGTGTTTGAGTTGTATGTATGCAAGACCTTATTGCCAAGTGTATACCAATGTCAGTCTATAGTGGGTCACCAAACACAGGACCATACAATATAATTCCTCATTGTGTGATCAAAGGTGTTGACTCATGTATAGCCTCTCTATTGGAATACACTTCATCTACATGCATTTGGACTTATGGACTCTGGAGTATTGAAGTTTATTTTAGTCTGGAATTTTTCTAAGTCCACATACTCGAGTAGTATCTTTCACATACTCGAGTGAGTGACTTAGTACTCGAGTAGATCCTTGGACATACTCGAGAAGACTCTGTATACTCGAGTATATGAATTTATACTCGAGTAGATTTTCTTTTACTCGAGTAGGTGATATCTTATACTCTAGTAGATGGTTAGTCACTCGAGTAGGTTATGTATTATACTCGAGTAGAGCTTTTTGTATTCAGTCTGAACTTTTCTAAGTCCACGTGCTCAAGTACTTCCCTGATCTACTTGAGTAAGTGACTTAGTACTCGAGTAGATTTGTTTTCATACTCGAGTAGTTTTCTAGTCACTTGAGAGTAGTTTTTCCTAAGATACTCGAGTATTTTCTCTCCTTGAACTCGAGTATATTCCTCTCTTATCCACTCGAGTAGCAGACCTCGTATACTCGAGTATATCATTTCTCTCGAGTATATTAGTTCAGATTTCCTGGAATATTTCTAAGTCCAGATTCAACGGGTATTTTGAATTACTCTTTTCTGATTTGTCCACGTGTCGTCATTAAAGATTAGTATGACCGTTGCAGCTCGCCTATAAATAGGTCCTTTCCGATTTGACCTATTAGCAATTTTTTTATAATACAGAGAATATTAAGAAAGAAAACAAATTCCGAAAACCTAATTCTCTCGGCCGCCATTACTGTTTTTGGAAAGAACTCTGGATCGTCGTTCTCATAGACGCTGCTGCCGATCTCTTATTCTCAAGCGATCCAGACTCAAGAAGAATCATACGATCACTTCGTGCTTCATCGATCTTTGATATTTTTATTTGATCGTGGTGATTCCAAATCTCAGATCCGTGGATTTCTGTCAAGTCTTCTTCAACATTTTTTGTCCAAGCAGAATTCTCTCAACGAAGAAGACAAAGCCAAAGATCCAGATCTGTGTTATTTTGTTTGTATTTTTCCTCAAACAATTTTCTTTGTAGGAGATTTATCTCCGAGTGGTACGAAGTTCTATCTTCCAAGTGTAGATCCATTTGGGATCGAGTTTTGTAGGAACGTGGTTCCGAGGTATAGGATTGGTTTGCAATCCGAGATAGTGGAGAAGCCGATTCTAGAGATTTGCTGGATCGGTGAGGAAAGAAGACATACCCAATATCGGGGAACCACTATAAATCTCTTGTCGTCTGTGTGATTGCTTGCGTACTTATTTGTGCTAGTTGCTAAATTTTTTATTCCGCATTAGGCGCACATCTTACCTATTCACCCACCCCCCTCTAGGTGATTTAGGTAGACAATTTATATCTTACAATTGGTATCAGAGGGAGGTTGATCGTTAAAAGGTTAACACCTTGATCTGATCCTTCCCAAGTTGTCTTTAGAGAAGTATCAAGCATGAGTAAGACCAAGGATTTTGCTAAGCTCCCTATATGCACCAAGAACAATTTTCCTATGTGGAAGGAAAGAGTTAAATTCTTCATGGAAGTTGTGGACCCTCGGATCTTCATAATTGTTGAAGAAGGTCTGTATGTTCCTATGATTGCATCTACAATAGATCCAACCATAGAAGTCCCAAATAAGTTGATGGACTTGGACAAGGATGAGATTGCACTTGTCTCCCTGGACAAGAAAGCTAAAAATATTATAGCAAGTGCAGTCGATGACTCGATGCTGCAAAATCTGATTCATTGCCAGTCTGCCAAGGAGATGTGGCAATCCCTGGTGACTCTGATGGAAGGCACTGAAGAAGTTAGGGATGATCGGAGATCCCTTCTAAATCAGAAGTATGAAGCATTAAGGCAAGGTCACAAGGAAGCCATAGCTGATACCTTTGAGAACTTTTTCAAGATAGTCAATGGCCTAATAGTTTATGGCCGAGTCTTCACAAATGGGGAACTGAATGACAAATTCTTAAGATCCCTGACCAAGGAATAGGATAATAAGGTATGCGCCATTCGGGAGTTCCGAAGGTTAGCCGAGACGGACGCGTAGAATCTATTTGGAATGCTTATGTCTTACGAGCTCCAAATCAACTCAAGAAAAGCTGAAGAAGAGATGAGCAGGTCTGCATCCAAGGAGAAGTCTGTCGCTTTGAAGGCAGATAGCTCAAGGAAGACAATTGCTAGCTCTCCTGCCCCAGCTCCTGAAGCTTATGAAGAAGAATTGTCTGAGCCAAGCTCCTCTGGCTCAAAGCTATCTGATGGAGAGTTCTCTCTACTCTCAAGGCAGTTCAAGAAATTCTTGAACAATAAGAAGCAAGGGAAAGGCAAATATGCCTCCTATAAAAGATCACGCAATGATGGTGATCGCCATAGAAAAGGCTCAAGCAGCCACGACAGGTATGGTTCTAAAATGAATAAATATTATTCGACTGACATTGTTTGTTATTGCTGTAATAAGCCAGGTCACGTCATTGCGGATTGCCCCCATAAGAAGAAAGAAGGTGGCAAAAGAGAAGAGAAGAAGTCCTACAATAAAAAGAGGACAGAAAAGAGCCTGTTAGCCAAGAAGGGCAAAACCCTCAGTGACTCCGACTCATCTGAGTCAAGTGCAGAAGAGGAAGAAGCCTACTTTGGGCTAATGGCTCTAACTGATGATGAACAAGTCCCCCAGTTCGCTGGGGAGGTAAAATCTCACACCTCTCTTTCAGAATCTGATGATGATAATGAGCAAGAGGGCTATCCCTCTAAGGATGAATCTGAACTCGTGGGACAATATAAGGAGTTACTCAAGGCTTATGACAAATGTCGCCGAGTCATGAAAACTTAAGCTAAAAAAATAAAATCTCTAAAAGCTACTGAGAGCACCTTAAGAGAAGAAGTCTCTAAGACTGACTCTCTCAAGGAAGACTTCAATAAATCTATTTAAGAATATAACAAGGCTCTTGAGCACCTTGACCTTAAGGAGAAAATCATAAAGGAGTTGGAAGAACAACTCTAGGCTGAAAAGAAACTTGTAGAAGGTTTCTCTAAGCCTAAGACTGTACTTCCTCTGATTGTTGAATTCTCAGCTAAGGCCGAGGGTGCTAGTCTAGGACACAAAGGTGCTCCTAGTAAATCCTCTAGGAGAAATAAGACCAAGAGAAAGAATAAGGATGCCAAGAAGGCCTTGGCCGAGTAAAAAGGGAAAGCTCCTTTAGAGCCATTCTCGTTCAAGAAAGTTATCTTTCCTGCGAATGAATTCGACTATGAGTCCACCTATGGACACTTCACTAGGCCAATCCCAGAGAAGCCTAAGTCAAGGTACCAAGGTTTGACTCGCCCTAGTAACTATGGCGAGAGTGTCTTCGAGGCACCTTATGAAGAGATTCAACTTCAGAGCTATGGACCATATGCTCATGGTCATAACATCAAGAAGGCACCAAAGGTAAAACCTATTGTGGAAAAGCCTATGAAGGATAAGACTTCATGTAGTTTCCATCATCATGAAGCTTCTTCCTCCAAGAATGCTACCCCTGCTGGAACTCCTCTCAAGAAGGTCAAGCAGGAGATTTTAAGGCAAAGAAACAATAGATTTGACTGTTGGTGATGTGGTAGAGTTGGACACTTTTCCATAGACTGTTGGTTCAATCCTAGAAATGCTGCAACTCCTCAAGTTAGCAACGTGAGAATGACCACTCATGAGGCTAATACTCGTAGGGGGAGAATTCTAACTCGAGACCAAGGACCCAAACGTGTTTGGGTTCCTAAGGCTAAGTGATTATAATTGCAGGTACATCCAAAGGCCATTAAAACGCCAATCTGGTATTTGGACAGTGGATGTTCTCGGCATATGACCAGGACAAGGAGCCTACTCCAGAACCTTTCACCGGTGTTGAACGGACCAAAGGTCATCTTTGGAGGTTCAGACCGAGGAATTACGAAAGGCTACGGTATGATTACTAATAGTAACGTATCCTTTTCGGATGTAGCCTATGTTGAAGGATTGGAACACAATCTCATCAGCATAAGCCAAGTATGCGACAAAGGATACGTGGTTAAATTCCATGCTAAAAAGTGTTTGATAAAATCGGTTGACAACATGGAAACTATTTTATCAGGCACTCGAAGCAGAAATATTTTCTGTTTAAATTTCATCTGTATTGACTCCTATACACCAGTATGTCTTTTAGCAAAAAGTAGTGCATCTCTTGCTGACCAATGGCACAAGAGACTAGCACATATTAATTTCAAAACTATTAATAAACTATTCTCTCAAAACTTAGTACGTGATGCCTCTAATGTCAAGTGTGTTAAGGACAGCCCTTGTTATGCATGTATAAAAGGCAAGCAAACAAGGAGTTCATTTAAAAGCATTATAGGCAAGGATTCTAATAGAATCTTACAGCTTCTTCATATGGACTTGTTTGGAACACTGCAAGTTAGAAGTTTGGGAGGTAAGGAACATACGTTGGTTATTGTGGATGATTACTCGCGCTTTGCGTGGGTGTTCTTTCTGAAACACAAGTCAGATACCTTAAATATTTTCACTAATTTTGTTAGGTAAGTCCAGAATGAATACAACTGCTCCGTAGTCAAAATTAGAAGTGATAATGGAATGGAATTCTAGTCTGGGGCCATGACAGAATACTATGAAAGTCAAGGTATCTTTCATGAGTTTTCCTCTCCTCACACTCCACAGCAAAATGGAGTAGCTGAGAGAAGGAACAAAACCCTCATAGAGGCTTGCCGGACTATGTTGAGTGATGCCTCACTTCCAGAGTACTTCTGGGCTGAAGCCATCAATACTGCTTGTCACGTGCAAAATCGAGCACTCATCAACAAGAACCATGATAAGACTCATTAGGAACTTCTAAAAGGCAGGAAACCAACCATTTCATATTTCAGAATCTTTGCATGTAAGTGCTTCGTACTTATGAACGGCAAGTATCACACTACCAAGTTTAGCGAGAAAAGCTTTGAAGGTATTTTTGTAGGTTATAGTAGCCATAGTAAGGCTTATAGAGTATTTAATAGAAAAACTCTGGTGGTAGAAGAATCGATACTCATTGTATTTGATGAGACGAGCTTGCTGCAAAGCAACTCTTCTAGTATGCTAATTGAAGATGCAGGTACAATGATAAAGAAACTCAGCCTGGATGAACCTACTGAAGATAAAGATGAAAAGTTCATCAAGATCACCTCTACAACCTCGATTGGAGAGATAGATGATCATGATGAAGAATTCATTCCAGCTGAAGATGCAACTCCAGTGGCTGAAGAGATCCCTGATGCAAGGACTCTAGAGCTCAGACACCTGAAGGATCATCCCTTGGACCAAATCATAGGAGATCCCCGGGATGGTGTCAGGACTCGGAGAGGAACAACTAACGAGATTTTATTCTTAAGTTTTCTATCACGGGTTGAACCTAATAAGTTCGAGGAAGCAAACTCGGATGCATCCTGGATTCTAGCCATGGAAGAAGAGTTAAATCAGTTCAAATATTGCAAAGTTTGGACACTTGTTCCTAGACCCAAGAGTAAGAACGTCATCTGAACAAAATGGTTCTACCGGAACAAGATTGGCGAAGATGGAACTATTATAAAGAACAAAGCCAGACTCGTTGTCAAGGGCTATCGTTAAGAAGAAGGAATTGACTTCAATCAAACGTATGCTCCAGTGGCAAGACTGGAGGCGATCAGGTTATTCCTTGCTTATGCTGCACTTAAGGGCTTTACCGTCTATCAGATGGATGTAAAGTCCGCCTTCCTGAATGTTGACATAAAAGAAGAAGTGTATGTAGAGCAACCGCCAGGTTTTGTTGACTCAACTTTTCCTAATCATGTTTATTTACTACAAAAAGCATTATATGGTCTTAAACAAGCTCCTTGAGCTTGGTATGAGACGTTGTCTAGCTTTCTTCTTGAGAACAAGTTCACAAGAGGAAAGATAGACAAGACATTATTTCTTAGGGAAATAAAAGGCAAGATTTTGCTAGTGCAAATCTATGTCGATGACATTATTTTTGGCTCTACGGATAACAACCTCTGCAAGAAGATTTCTAAACTTATGCAAGGGAAGTTTGAAATGAGCAGTATGGGAGAGTTGAAGTATTTCTTAGGGCTTCAGGTGAAACAATCTGAGGATGGAATTTTCATCTCACAGACCAAGTTCACCAAAGAGCTACTTAAGAAATTCAGAATGGAGAATGCAACCTCTATGAGGAATCCAATGGCCTCAGCTATGTATCTGGACAAGGATGAGAAAGGAAAACCTTTTGATGAAACCAAGTACAGAAGCATAATTGGGTCCTTGCTCTACCTTACCGCAAGTAGACTAGATATAATATTTTCAATATGTGTATGCGCTAGATTCCAGGTGAACTCTAAGGAATCTCACTATATTGCTGCAAAGCGAATTTTGAGATACCTTAAAGGTATACCAAATATTGGCTTATGGTACCCAAGAAGTAATGATAGTAAACTGATTGGATTTTCATATGCAGATTTTGCAGGAAGCAAAGACGACAGGAAAAGCAATTCCAGGACTTGCCAATTCCTGGAGCAGTAAGAAGCAGAACTGTGTAGTCATCTCAACGGCTGAATCAGAGTATATCTCTGCAGGCAGCTGTTATGCACAGCTTTTGTGGATCAAGAATCAATTTGAACACTACAACATGAAGTTCCAGAACATTCCTCTGTTTTGCGACTCGTCCAGCGCAATAGCGATCGCCAACAACCCAGTCTCCCACAGCCGGACAAAGCACATAGAGCTTCGATATAATTTCAGCCGGGAGCATGTGGAGAATGGAGACATAGATCTACAATATGTCTCCATAGACAGGCAAGTTGCAGATATATTCACAAAACCGCTGGATGAGACTAAGTTTTCGTTCTTCAAAACGGAACTCGGGATGCTCAACAAAGAAGAATAGTGATGGTGTATTCATTCAAAGGCTTAGAGTTGAAGAAATCGATGAAGGTAAAAACTTTTCTCCAAGAAAATTAATTTTCAAAGTGATATACTCGAGTAAATGCATTAACATACTAGAGTACTTGGTAATTTACCCGAGTAGATAAACTTACATACTCGAGTAAATGAAAATATACTCGAGTACTCGACTTATATACTCGTATAAGTAAAAATATACTCGAGTACAAATTTTACATACTCGAGTACATGGAAACATACTCGAGTAGTTAAGGAACTATTCGAGTAGTTTTAAAACCTACTCATGTATATCCTCGACCCACTCGTGTATGTTCCCAAAATACTTGTGTATGACGAAATATACTCGAGTATATGGAAATTCCAAAACTTTGAAAATGTTATTTTTCTATATTCGCACACCGAGACTTTTGTCGATCCCTCGCAGGTATGATTTAAACTTTAAATAACTCCTTAAACCTAATTAGGGTTATATATAAATAGAAAAATCAGAAAATCTTTTCCACGGTTTCCATTCTCTCGAGTAAGCCGTCGACGATTCGTCTTCCAGAGCCTGCAGAGCTTTGTCTTCCCCGTTTCAGTTTTACAGACATTCGGTGATGGCTCCCTCCTCGAAGATTGCAATCGGCTCGAAGATTGGAATCGGCTCGAAGCTTGCTCCTGAAGGGATAGCCGACCTCTCGGATGACCTCCGTCATCTCTTGATACTGTTCGATACCGCTGGACTCACCTTCCTCCTGCAGTTTCCGTGTAGGATTCTTCTTCCCGCTATTGAAGAATTTTACAATAATCTGAAGATAAAGAGAAATGGAAAAGTACTGAAATCTAAGGTAAAAGGAGTAAAAATCCGTCTGGACAAGACCTCCATAGCAACTCTATTACGACTGCCGGTGGTAGATGAAGAGGATGACTTAGGTCCTGAAGATTCCTACAGAACAAGCGTATTCTGTGGAGCAGATCCTGAAGCCAATTCCTTTAACAGAGCAGATTTCAATACAGAAGGTAAATTCATGGTGGATGTAATTTCTAAAGTAATTCTGTGCAAAACCTATTCGATCCGAGAGATATCTAGGAATATGTTTGACATTACACAAGCTATCGTCTGTCGAAAGAAGTTCCAGTTTGGAATGATGCTACTGGACAAGATCAAGGATAGTGTGAAACACCCTAATTTTGCTAGGATTATTTCTCTACTCCTCCATGAGATTAATCCCGAGGTTTTTGTTGGGTATTGTTTCCACAATGTACCTGATTTGAAGAAGCCCCTGAACAAGCTAAGGTAAATAGACAATGTATTTGATGAAATCTTTTAAGTTGTGCTTGCAGTTATTCCACGCTAAGTACACACCAATGTCAGGGTGCAGTGGGTTAATATACACGGGTCTGCACGACGTAATCCCTCGTTGAGCAGATCAGTGTGTTGGCCTACATGTACTCTCTCTATTGGAGTGTACTTAATTTCAAGTACAGGGCTATGATAGAGCAAGAGCAGACAATGAGCAAGGATGGGCCAAAGACCAGCTCTCGGAAAGAAAGAGGAAAAATTGTCTAAGTAAGAATCGACGAGAATCACTAAGTGATTCTCACCGATTCGGCAAGAATCACTAGTGATTCTCGCCGAGTCGTCGAGAATCACTGGTTGATTCTCGCCGGTTGGAGCCAGCTGTATCGACGCGCTAGAAATTTCTCTAAGGCAGAATCGTCGAGAATCAAGTGCGATTCCCGCCGATTCTCCCCCGCTTCTATATCAGTGCAGCCAGAATTCTGCTAAGTAGTATTCGGCGAGAATCGTAGGTAATTCTCGTCGATTCGTCGAGAATCACCTACGATTCTCGCCGAATTTGACTTGGGCAATTTTCCGATTCTATCTGAACCGGTCCATGTTACCTGCGGTATTTCGAACCGGACTTATGTCTTATTGCTGGTGGGGCCCACAACAGTCATGTGCTTGACCTAAGGTATATATACCTTCGTATGTATGAGCGGAACAAGAACGGATATGCGAATTCAAAAAGGACAGCCGCCGACGTGACCTAGACCGCGATCTTGCTCCGCCGACCGTCGCCACCCTCGTGCAGTTAGTCGCCGCTGTTGATCTCAGTTTCTTCCAGATCTCCGGCGACAGAAGCTTAGGCTAGCATAGCGTCTCACGCGTCTAACCAGAGATCCCTTGTCTCTTGATTCGTTGATCGGGAAAAACCTTCCCCTTCCGAATCGATCGAGACGACCGATCCTAGTGTGACCGTTGGAAGTAGGCCTGTAACGGTTCGGTTTGGTTCGGTTTGTGAGCAAAACCGCAAACCGAACCACCCCTATGTGGTTTTAAAAATTTGGAACCGAACCGAACCGCCCAAACATTGAAACCAAACCGAACTAAACCGAATAGTTTGGTTCGGTTTGGTTCGGTTTTCGTGGTTTAAATGATGTGATGAAGCCTAAATATTTATATAGAGAGATCCGGGATGGTGCGGTGAGCACAGAATGTATCGGGATATGAGTCCTGATACAGCGAAGTAGCAATACATCCACACTAAATGATTTGTTACATCATTTGGAGCACGAGTGTTGAGTTAGGTGCTCAAGAAACTTGTGCAATGAATTAATAAAAGTTTGAATGAAGTTAATCAAAATACCGCATATTAGTTTATGATAGGGAATCATTTCTGAAAGATATTTTTAAAGAAGACAATTACAGTTGTTGAAAGGCTTAATCGGCGAAGAGGGCGAACTGCGAAGTCGACTAAAGGAGTGAAGGAGCTAGGGTTCGGCGCTCGGGAGAGATAAGTGGGTGAGCGGCCTGAGCGACTGAGCGACTGAGCGACTGAGCGGGGGTTCGGGTTTACTAAAAGTCTGAAATTTAACAATTTAAGACTTAATTTTAAGTATTGGACATATAGAGTTATAAAATCTGTGCTTAATGCTTAATTGGTTTAATGAAATTTAAGTAATAAATTAAATGTTTTTATACATAGCGGTTCGGTTCGGTTCGACTCGGTTCGGTTTGCCATGCAAAACCAGGAACCGAACCGAACCATATGGTTTTTCTAAAATCAAAACCGTAACCGAACCGCGGCCTACTGAAACCGAACCAAACCGTGCGGTTTGGTTTGGTTTGGTTCGGTTTTGCGGTTCGGTTGGTTTTTGCTTACAGGCCTAGTTGGAAGACCTTGCTTCCTTTGCTACGAAGTTTGAATCCCCTAGCACTGCAGCAGCTCTCCGTAGCCGCCACTTATTCCGAGAACCTTGTCGCCGCTCCAAGTTGCCGCCGGTTACGAGAAGATTTACTCCAAGAGAGATCTAGGGTTGTGGACTCTTCGTTGACTTCAAGAACACGTCGTCGAAGAAAAAGGGACACCTTAGTCTCCATAAGTTGTTTGTATTTCTTATACAATCTATTTTCAATTTCTATATACAGGACCGATTGGTCTCTAGTTGTAAGGGTTGGGTGCAACCCGTGTTGTGGGAGTGGTGACTCCTATGTGTGGAAGGGTTCCTTCCATTAGTGCAAGGATTGGATTTCAATCCTGTTGGTGAAGTGACTGAGTCGTCCCTGGTTGGGAGATAGGTCGAAGGGGGAAAGTGGACGTACCCAAATCGGGGAACCACTATAAATTGTTTGAGTTTTTTCTGTGCTGTGTTGTTTGATTTACTTGTGCAGGTACAGTTTTTAATTCCGCAAAAACCCCACAAGACACCTATCCCCCCCATAGGTGAAGCTAGTTGGCACTAGGTGGACTTTCAAGTGGTATCAGAGGGAGGTTGCTCGTCAAAAAGGTTCACACCTTGAGTAGAATCCTGCCACCAGTGTCAAGAAGAAGACCGATATCTTCCATGGACGGACTCAAGTACTCCGGCAAAATCCCAGTGTGCACCAGACTGAACTTTCCTATCTGGAAGGAAAGAATCAGATTCTACATGGAAGCAGTCGACCCCCGACTATTCATGATAGTGGAGGAGGGACCGTACATTCCCACTAAGGCCTCCACCATTGATCCTACCAAGAAAGTGCCCAAGAAACTTTCGGAAATGGACAAGGACGAAATGGTGCTGTTCGGACTCGACAAGAAAGCTCAGAACATCCTGGTAAGCGCAGTTGACGACTCTATGATGCAGAACTTCTGCAACTGTAGGACAGCCAAGGATCTCTGGAGCTGTCTGATTGTATTAATGGAGGGCACAGATGAAGTGAGGGATGATCGGAGATCCCTCCTCAACCAGAAATATGAGGCCTTCAGGCAAGGGCCCAAGGAGGAGATCAGAGTTACCTTCGAAAACTTCCTCAAGATGCTCAATGCACTCAAGGGATATGGAAGAGTGTTCACTGATGGTGAGCTCAATGATAAGTTCCTTAGGTCCCTTACTAAGGAATGGGACACGAAGATCTGCGCCATCCGGGAGTTTGGCAGACTTGCGGAAACCGACCCTCAGATTCTGTTCGGTAAGCTCATGTCCTATGAGCTTCAATTGAACACAAGGAAGGCTGAAGAGGAAGCAGAGAAAGCCGCAGCCAAAGAAAAGACTGTGGACCTAAAAGCCATTCATTCCAGAAAGGGTAAGGGTGTTGCTTCTTCCTGTGTGTGGAAGAAGGATGAAGAGGAAGACTCTGAGCCAAGCTCCTCCGGCTCAGAATTGTCTGAGGAAGACTTCTCTCTTATCACACAGGAATTCAAGAAGTTCCTGAAGCTGAGGAATCAGAGAAAGAGAGATGGCTCCTCCTCAAGGGATCAGAAGAAGAACTATTCTTCTGACAGGTATGTTTCCAAACCGAACAAACACCGCTCATCTAACATTATTTGCTTTGGTTGCAACAAGCCAGGACACGTCGTGGCCGACTGCCATCAAGGCAAGAGGGAGAAGGGAAAGGGAGAGGAGCACAGGTCCTCAAAAGATAAGAAGAAGGAGAGGAGTTACATCGCGAAGAAGCCAAAGACGCTGAGTGAATCTGACACGTCAGACACCAGCGATGACGAGGAAGCCTACTTTGGGCTAATGGGTCGTTGTGACACGGAAGGAGATTGCGCCCCCATTTACTAGGAAGGTAAAAGCTCACACCCCTCTCTCTGACTCTGACTCTGATCCTGAATCTCAGGATGATGACCCTGAGGATAGCCCTTCGGCCCGTGAAGCTGAGCTCCTCGATAAGTATGAGCTTCTGCTCAATACTTTCGTGGAATGTCGAAAGAGACTGAAGGCTGAGAAAAAGGAAGTTAAATTCCTTAAAGGTGAGAGTGTATCCCTGAGGGAAGAGATCACCAGTTTGATCTCCCTCCGACAGGAGCACTTGGACCTGACTTCAAAGCATTCAGAGTCCCTTAAGCTCCTCGATCTTAAGCAAGAGGAAATCGACAAGTTGGAAGAACAACTTGCGGCAGAAAAGAAGATCATTAAGAGATTCTCTATGCCTAAGACAGTTCTTCCACTAGTTGATACCTTCACTGCTCAGACCAAAGGAGCTGGTTTGGGGCACGTAGGGGCACCTCGTTCCTCTTCCAGGAGAAACAGAAACCAGAGGAAGAATAAGGCTGCTAAGAAGGCCTCTGCTGCTGAAAAGGGAAAGGCCCCACTCAGCCCTGTTGAGTTCAGAAAGCCCAGCTTTCCCTGTAACCAACATGACTTTGAGTCCACATATGGCCATCACTTCAGGCCCTCGGTTGCAAAGCCAAAGAGCCGGTATGATGGTTGGACCTTTCCCCGCAACTTCAGTGAGAGTGTCTTCAAGGCACCTTTTGAGGAAATCCGAGTGGAAAATTATGGTCACTTCTCTGGCGGCCATAATCGGAAGCAGGCACCTAAGGCCAAGCCTGTCACACTGAAAAACCAAGAGGTGAAGAAATCATGTGACTGTGGTCATCATGAGGCCTCCACCTCCAGGTCCACGGCCTAGGTTGAACCCTACGTTCCAAGGGTGAAGCAGGCGCCTAAGAGAAAGTATAACAGGTTTGACTGCTGGTGCTGTGGCAACGTTGGTCACTTTGCCATGGATTGCTGGTTTAATCCAATGAATAACGAGACTCCTCATGTTGGCAATGCGAGGCCAACCACTCGTAGGGTTAACCAATCGAGGGGACTATGCTAACGAGGAATCTAGGACCCAAGTTCGATTGGGTTCCTAAGGCAAATTAATTTTATTTTGCAGGAATGTCCAAAGGCCAATAAAACTCCCATTTGGTATTTGGACAGTGGATGCTCCCGTCATATGACTGGGACAAGAAGCCTGCTGCGGGAGTACTCTCCAGTCGAGAATGGACCCAAAGTTATATTTGGGGGATCTGATCGGGGAGTCACCAGAGGTTACGGTACGATTTCCAACGGTATACTCTCTATCTCTAACATAGCTTATGTTGAGGGGTTAAATTATAACCTGATCAGTGTAAGCCAGTTATGTGATAAAGGGTCTGACGTTAAGTTCTGCAAGGATAAATGCCTGATAATATCATGTGCCTCTTCGATGACAGTATTAACTGGCATTAGGAGCAGAAATATTTTCTGCTTAGATTTTCTCAGTCTAGATTCTTCTACCCCAGTATGCCTCGTTGCAAAAGGCAGTGCATCTCTTTGTGAACAATGGCACAAGAGATTGACACATATTAATTATAAGACAATTAATATGTTGTTTTCCAAAGACTTGGTAAGGGATGCTCCCATTATTAAGTGCATTAAAGATAGTCCCTGTCCTGCATGCCAGATGGGCAAGCAGACTCGGGCTACCTTTAAGGGCATCCCAGACAAAGACTCCTCCAGATGTCTTTATCTTCTGCACATGGACTTGTTTGGTCCAATGCAAGTTCATAGCTTAGGAGGGAAGTCTTATACGCTAGTGATTGTAGATGATCACTCTCGGTTTACTTGGGTGTTCTTTTTAAAACGCAAGTCTGATACGTTTGACATCTTCACCAGCTTTGTCAAGCAGATTCAGAACGAACTTAACTGCTCAGTGGTCAAAATCAGAAGTGACCATGGAACAGAGTTCGAGTCTGGTGCTATGACAGAGTTTTGTGAAGAACTTGGTATCTTTCATGAATTTTCCTCCCCGCGCACTCCTCAATAAAACGGAGTTGCGGAGAGGAGAAATAGAACACTCATTGAAGCCTGCACGACAATGTTTAATGACGCTTCACTCCCAGAATACTTCTGGGACGAGGATGTCAATACGGCTTATCATATTCAAAACCGGGCGTTGATCAACAAAAGTCATCGTAAGACGCCCTACGAGCTACTGAAAGGCAGGAAACCAACCATGTCCTATGTGAGGATCTTTGGTTGCAGATGTTATGTACTGAATAATGGGAAGTACCCACGTACTAAGTTTGGTGAAAAATGCTTCGAATGCGTATTCATGGGCTATAGTAGCCATAGCCGGGCTTATAGAGTTTTCAACAAGAAAACCCTAGTGGTAGAGGAATCAATAAATGTTGTATTTGATGAAGGAAGTTTGCTTAATTGCAAGTCTTCTAATGGTCTTCTTGAAGATGCAGGTGCCAGACTCGAAAAGCTACACCTGGATGAGCCCGAGAAAGATGCAACTCCAAAATACGTCAAGGTCTCCACCTCAACGCCAATCGGAGAGGATGACAATCAGGATGGAGCAGTCCTCCCTGAAGAGGAAGGAGCCCCAGAAATCGCTAGAGCTCCTGATGCAAGACTTCTAGAGCTCTGACACGTGAGGGATCATCCTAGAGATCAGATCATCGGAGATCCTCGCGACGGTATCAGAACTCGAAGAGGTACTATTAATGAGATTTTTCATCTTAGTTTCCTATCACAGGTTGAGCCAAAGAAGTTCGACGAGGCGAACAAAGATGCAGCATGGATATTGGCCATGCAAGATGAACTACATCAATTTGAAAGATGCAACATCTGGACACTGGTTCCCAGACCAAAGGGGCAGAACGTGATCGGCACCAAGTGGATCTTCAGAAACAAACTGGATGAACATGGTGTCATCATAAAGAATAAGGCCAGGCTGGTGGCTCAAGGATACCGATAGGAGGAGGGGATTGACTTCGACCAGATGTTTGCGCCAGTTGCATGGCTCGAGGCAATCCGTCTGTTCCTAGCCTAAGCCTCTCATAAAGGATTCACTGTCTATCAGATGGACGTGAAATCGGCATTCTTGAATGGAGACTTGAAAGAGGAAGTATACGTCGCTCAACCTCCAGGTTTTGTCAATCATACTTATCCTAATCATGTCTACTTTCTCAATACAGCTCTATATGGGTTAAAACAAGCTTCTCGAGCTTGGTATGAAACCTTGTCTAGTTTTCTTCTTGAGAACAAGTTCTCTAGAGGAAAAATAGACAAGACATTGTTTCTCAAGGAAGTCAAAGGCAAGATCTTGCTGGTGCAAATCTATGTCGATGACATTATATTCGGGTAAACGGACAACAATCTTTGCAAAAAGTTTTCTAAACTTATGCAAGGAAAGTTTGAAATGAGCAGTATGGGAGAGCTAAAGTATTTCTTGGGACTTCAAGTGAAACAGTCTGAGGAAGGAATTTTCATTTCTCAGACAAAGTTCACCAATGAACTCCTCAAGAAATTCGGAATGGAGAATGCAACCTCTATGAGGACTCCAATGGGATCCACCATATCTCTGGATAAGGATGAGAAAGGGAAACCTTTTGATGAAACCAAATACAGAAGCATCATTGGATCCCTTCTCTATCTTACTGCAAGTAGACCGGATATCATGTTCTCCACATGTGTTTGTGCCAGATATCAGGTGAACACTAAGGAATCTCATTATGTCACTGCAAAGCGAATTCTTAGATACCTTAAAGGTACCCCTAATCTTGGCTTGTGGTACCCGAGAAACAATGATGTCGAGCTAATAGGTTTTTCAGATGCTAATTTTGCAGGGAGTAGGGATGACAGGAAAAGCACTTCCGGGACGTGTCAATTCCTCGGAATAAGGCTCATCTCATGGAATAGCAAGAAGCAGAATTGTGTAGCAACCTCCACAGCAGAGTCTGAGTACATCTCGGCTGGCAGCTGTTGCGCACAACTCCTATGGATCAGAAATCAGTTAGCAGACTATGACCTTCAGTTCAAGGAAGTACCAATGTACTGCGACTCCTCTAGTGCAATTGTTATTGCCAATAATCCGGTATCGCACAGCAGAACGAAGCATATTGAAGTGCGCTACCAATTCATTCGGGAGCACGTGGAGAACAAGGACATCTCTCTCTGCTATGTCCCCACGGACAAGCAGATTGCTGATATTTTCACAAAGCCTTTGGACGAGGCCAAGTTCAGTCTTTTCAAAACTGAATTGGGGATTCTAAACTATGAGGAATGAAGACCTCAGAAGCTCCAAGCTCGTGCATATGGAGGGAGCCTCTGCCAGTACCTCAAGTGTGAGCACAGGTGCAAGAATTGAGGGGGAGCATGGGGTCAAATGCAACAGACCCAGATTTGCAGAAGCCGAAAAGGGGGAGATTACCCTCTCGGCTAAGGCTAAGGTGGCTCCAAGTTTTCTCTCAAGAAATTGGTAATGAATATCTTTCTCAACTCAATTTTAAGTTTATGATTTTCATTCCCATACGCTCTATTCACCTTAGCTTGTAGGGTTTAGGCTTCTTCAAATAGGGGGAGATTGTTGGGTATTGTATCCACAATGTACCTGATTTGAAGAAGCCCCTGAACAAGCTAAGGTAAATAGACAATGTATTTGATGAAATCTTTTAAGTTGTGCTTGCAGTTATTCCACGCTAAGTACACACCAATGTCAGGGTGCAGTGGGTCAATATACATGGGTCTGCGCGACATAATCCTCGTTGAGCAGATCAGTCTGTTGGCCTACATGTACTCTCTCTATTGGAGTGTACTTAATTTCAAGTACAGGGCTATGATAGAGCAAGAGCAGACAAGGAGCAAGGATGGGCCAAAGACTAGCTCTCGGAAAGAAAGAGGAAAAATTGTCTAAGTAAGAATCGACGAGAATCACTAAGTGATTCTCGCCGATTCGGCGAGAATCACTAAGTGATTCTCGCCGATTCGGCGAGAATCACTAGTGATTCTCGCCGAGTCGTCGAGAATCACTGGTTGATTCTCGCTGGTTGGAGCCGGCTGTATCGACGCGCCAGAAATTTCTCTAAGGCAGAATCGTCGAGAATCAAGTGTGATTTCCGCCGATTCTCCCCCGCTTCTATATCAGTGCAGACAAAATTCTGCTAAGTAGTATTTGGCGAGAATCGTAGGTAATTCTCTCCGATTCGTCGAGAATCACCTACGATTCTCACCGAATTTGACTTGGGCAATTTTCCGATTCTATCTGAACCGGTCCATGTTACCTGCGGTATTTCGAACCGGACTTAGGTCTTATTGCTGGTGGGGCCCACAACGGTCATGTGCTTGACCTAAGGTATATATACCTCCGTATGTATGAGCAGAACAAGAACGGATACGCGAATTCAAAAAGGATAGCCGCCGACGTGACCTAGATAGCGATCTTGCTCCGCCGACCGTCGCCGCCCTCGTGCAGTTAGTCGCCGCTGTTGATCTCAGTTTCTCCCAGATCTCTAGCGACAGAAGCTTAGGCTAGCATAGCGTCTCACGCGTCTAACCAGAGATCCCTTGTCTCTTGATTCGTTGATCGGGAAAAACCTTCCCCTTCCGAATCGATCGAGATGACCGATCCTAGTGTGACCGTTGGAAGACCTTGCTTCCTTTGCTACGAAGTTTGAATCCCCTAGCATTGCAGTATCTCTCCGTAGCCGCCGCTTATTCCGAGAACCTTACCGCCGCTCCAAGACGCCGCCGGTTACGGGAAGATTCACTCCAAGAGAGATCTAGGGTTATGGACTCTTCATTGACTTCAAGAACACGTCGTCGAACGAAGAGGGACACCTTAGTCTCCATAAGTTGTTTGTATTTCTTATACAATCTATTTTCAATTTCTTTATACAGGACCGATTGGTCTCTAGTTGTAAGGGTTGGGTGCAACCCGTGTTGTGGGAGTGGTGACTCCTACGTGTGGAAGGGTTCCTTCCGTTAGTACAAGGATTGGATTTCAATCCTGTTGGTGAAGTGACCGAGTCATCCCTGGTTGGGAGATAAGTCGAAGGGGGAAAGTGGACGTACCCAAATCGGGGAACCACTATAAATTGTTTGAGTCTTTTCTGTGCTGTGTTGTTTGATTTACTTGTGCAGGTACAGTTTTTAATTCCGCAAAAACCCCACAAGACACCTATCCCCCCCCATAGGTGAAGCTAGTTGGCACTAGGTGGACTTTCAGTTTTCAATTTATCCAAAGGAACTCCCCTCCACCACATGAAAAGGGTCTCCATTTCTTCTATCCAGAGATATGAGATAAAACTTCAGAACACTGCTCAAGCATCCAAATCTCATGTTATCAAAGAAGATATCCCCAGAGAACCCACTGTTTTAGATGACAGGATTCCATCTCCTCCTTTACATCAAACTATTGACACCTTGGGTGCAATAGTTGAGGGGGAGCCTGCTTCATCTAGCCCTCAGCATCAGAATTCAGTATCTCCATCTCAGCCACCTCAGATCAGAGATCCATTCCCTCCTCCAGTAGATATTCTCTCAGATGTATAAGTTCAAGAGGGCATCCTCTCAACTACTATAGATATCGACAGATTCTTTTAAGAGCTAAGATCAAATGATCCCTTGCATCCAGAAGAATCAGTTGTTATCTCTCCTGCGCATCAACTACCTGAAGATCAGTTTCCTGCAAAGGACCCATTGCTATCAAAGGATCCATCTCCCTCTCCCTCCCCTACTTAGTCTCCTACTGAAGACCCAGATCAGCATGAGAGTTTCCTCCTGTCCGATGACGAGGACATGTCCCCAGAGCATGCTGACCACCTCTGAGAACACTGAATTTCTCTCTCCCTTCTTTCACAACTCCAGAAGATTCAGTTGAGATAGTACCTACAAAGAGAGTTGTAAGCTCAGTTGTGATTGAAGAAATTCCTCCATGGGTAGCCCCTGTTCCTCAAACCCCTGCTTCATCCTCTGCTCCAGCCTCTACTCCCTCCAGTTCTTCTGATATTATAAGTAAGATTGAGCAGATGCTCCTAGAACAGAGAAGTTACCTTAATGATTCTCTGAAATCAGTAAAAGAAAAGGTCTCTACTCATGAATCTGAGATGAGTAAAGGCTTTGAAGAAATTCAAGCCAATACTGATGAGTTAAGAAGACTGTTTTAGTTGGGTGGAAAAGCAAAAGACCATACTATCACTAGTATTGGTGAAGTAAGGAACCAAGCTGAAACAGTGGCATGCAATCAAATTCAGTTGGACAAAAGGGCTGAAGCAAACGTTATGAAGGTTTGTGAGGAAGTTGCAACTTTCAGAGATGAAGCTATTGCTCAGCTATCTATAGAAATCAGCAAGGGGGAGAAAATAGTGAAAGAACAAGTTACAAAAATCTCTACCCAGTTCTCTGCCCAGTATCAAGGTACTTTGGATGAAATAATTAAAGCAATGAAAGCAGACATTCTAGCCCAACTTCAGTCAGTTAAATTCTATAAATATGATACTGTAGTTTGGGTGCACAATCAGAATTTCCCAAATTTCCAGCTTGATCCTACCATCATCCCCAAAAGTCTAGATCCTCTTGAGGAAAATCCTCCTTCAGATGCTCAGGTTCATGTTAACATCTCAGAGGTTGTGCCAGTCTTCTCTCCCAGACCTGCTGGTGAGATGTCTGAGCCTCCTCTATCTTATTCTGATGTATGGAAAGATGATATTCCTGGTAGCTCTTAGGGACACTTTGATCAATATGCTTCCTCTTCTAGAATACCTGTTGATCAAGGTGCTCCCAGCAAGAAAAGAAAGTATGGTGACGGAGCTTCTGCCAGCCGTTCTGCACCGAGGAGAGAGCCAGCCCCAGTTCCAGAGGAAAGACCTGAAGTAGTGCATGCAAAAGTCTGGAGTCCTACCTCCAAGTCTCTGATTTTTGATACCTTGAAGCTGGTGACAGATTTTGGAGAAAATAAAGATCAGTTCTACAGTTACTCTGAATGGAAAGCCTATGATGTATCCCAGATAAAAATAAGATTGCATGATAAGGGATGGGGATACAATAATCCAGCTGCTCCTCCAAGGCCCAGAACTTACTTTCCTAAACCTTTCAGCTACTTGGAGAGGCAAAAGCTAAAAAGAGAAAGACTGCATAGAGAAGCTTATCCTTGAGTGAATGATGAAGTGGAAATGGAAATATCTATTATATATAATTCTGATACTGGTTATCCTTATAATTATTATTTCTTTGCTAAAGTACTTTACTGCTTTATTCATCATTGATATATGATATCATTGTTCTATTTACTCTAAGTAATTCACCTTAGTGTAGAGGGTGCTGACTTCTACAAATAGGGGGAGATTATTGGGAATTGTCTCCATAATACCTCAGATTTGTAGGAAGTCAGACCTTGAACTAAGATGAATTAAGTTGTATTTGATATTGTGTTTGAGTTGTATGTATGCAGGACCTTATTGCCAAGTGTATACCAATATCAGTCTATAGTGGGTCACCAAACATAGGTCCATACAATGTAATTCCTCATTGTGTGATCCAAAGTGTTGACTCATGTATAGCCTCTGTATTGGAATACACTTCATCTACATGCATTTGGACTTATGGACTCTTGAGTATTGAAGTTTATTTCAGTCTGGAATTTTTCTAAGTCCACATACTCGAGTAGTATCCTTCACATACTCGAGTGAGTGACTTAGTACTCGAGTAGATCCTTGGACATACTCGAGAAGACTCTGTATACTCGAGTATATAAGCTTATACTCGAGTATATTTTCTTTTACTCGAGTAGGTGATATCTTATACTCGAGTAGATGGTTTGTCACTCGAGTAGGTTATGTATTATACTCGAGTAGAGCTTTCTGTATTCAGTCTGAACTTTTCTAAGTCCACATACTCGAGTACTTCCCTGATATACTCGAGTAAGTGACTTAGTACTCGAGTAGATTTGTTTTCATACTCAAGTAGTTTTCTAATCACTCGAGTAGTTTTTCCTAAGATACTCGAGTAGTTTCTCTCCTTAAACTCGAGTATATTCCTCTCTTATCCACTCGAGTAGCAGACCTCTTTTACTCGAGTATATCATTTCTCTCGCGTATATTGGTTCAGATTTCCTGGAATATTTCTAAGTCCAGATTCAACGGGTATTTTTAATTACTCTTTTCTGATTGGTCCACGTATCATCAGTAAAGATTAGTATGACCGTTGCAGCTCGCCTATAAATAGGTACTTTCCGATTTGACCTATTAACATTTTTTTAGAATACAGAGAATATTAAGAAAGAAAAACATTCCGAAAACCTAATTCTCTCGGCTGTCATTACTGTTTTCAAAAAGAACTCTGGATCGTCGTTCTCACAGCCGCTGCTGCCGATCTCTTATTCTCAAGCGATCCAGACTCAAGAAGAATCGTCTGATCACTTCGTGCTTCATCGATCTCTAATATTTTTATTTTATCGTGGTGATTCCAGATCTCAGATCCGTGTATTTCTGTCAAGTCTTCTTCAACATTTTCTGTCCAAGGCGAAGGCTCTCAACGAAGAAGACAAAGTCAAAGATCCAGATCTGTGTTATTTTGTTTGTATTTTTCCTCAAACAATTTTCTTTGTAGGAGATTTATCTCCGAGTGGTAGGAAGTTCTATCTTCCTAGTGTAGATCCGTTTGGGATCGAGTTTTGTAGGAACGTGGTTCCGAGGTGTAGGATTGGTTTGCAATCCGAGATAGTGGAGTAGCCGAGTCTAGTGATTTGCTAGATCGGTGAGGAAAGTGGACATACCCAAGATCGGGGAACCACTATAAATCTCTTGTCATCTGTGTGATTGCTTGCTTACTTATTTGTGCTAGTTGCTAAATTTTTTATTCCTCTTTATACGCACATCTCACCTATTCACCCCCCCCCCCCTCTAGGTGATTTAGGTAGACAACTTATATCTTTCAAAAAACGGTGAACTAAGAAACAAACATAGAAGAAGTAAAGTAAGAAGAAGGCAGATCTTGAACAAGTCTGTAAGAGGAATTCAGATCTATTCTGAATACAAGAAGGAAGCTGGATTGAAGATCATATCCAACTTTATTTGAAGGTTAACCTTACTTTGTTCAGATTCAAGAAGCTTTGAAGAAGCTAAGACAGTCTTGATCTTAAGAAATATGTTCAATCAAGAACTGATCAAGAAGCTTTCACCCCATTCTCTTTCTATCTGGGTGAAGGATTTATTATTTTTAAACAATCAATTTACTTGTAAGATCTTTTGTAGATCTGAGTGGTAAGCCTAAATTTATAAAGGCTGAGGTAGGGTTATTGCCTGAGGTAGGATTCTTGGGAAGAATTTGAGTTGTAGGACTTGAAGAAGTCTTAGTTCTAGGAACCAGTTGGGTTCTGAGTTGTAAGATATGAGGATCTAAGTTAGTGGAAGGAAGTTTGGCCGAATCCAGTACTCTACTGGATAGGTGAAGGGGGAGAGTGGACGTACCCACAAATTGGGGAACCACTATAAACCATTGTGTGTTGTGCTGTGAATTTTTTGTGATTGCTATTATTTGGGCTGTGATAGTTGTGTTGTGTTTAATATTTTTAATTGCCTAAGTTGTTAAAAAAAGATTTGAACCTATTCACCCCACCCCCTCTAGGTGTTTAGGATCTATATACCAAATCATTCAAGTGGTATCAGAGGGAGCTTCACTCAAATATTGACCTAACAGTCTGAGTAGATCTCCAAGACAATTAACTGTTTGCCAGAATGGGTTCAAGTGAAATTCAGAAGGAACTTGGATCCATGAAACTTCCTATCTGTAAGAAAGAAAACTTTGGCATATGGAAAGAGAGGGTCAGATTGTTCATAGAAGCATCTTATCCAGGAATCTACATCACAGCTCTAGAAGGACCATTCATTCCTATGAACATATAAGTTCTTGATGCAAATCTCAAAACTCCAAAGAGCTATTCTTAAATGACTAAGGAAGAGATCAACCTAGCAACCTTAGACAAAAGAGCACAAAACATAATTGTGAGTGTCATAGATGATTCTACATTCCAGAATCTAGTACATTGCAAAACCTCCAAGAAGATGTGAGACACTTTGATTGTCTACATGGAGGGAACTGAATAAGTAAGAGAGGATAGAAAGTCCATGCTAAATCAAGAATATGAGAGCTTTAGACAAGCCAAGACAGATATCATAGATGAATGTTATAAGAAATTGTTTAGAATTATAAATGAGCTAATGACCTATGGAAGAGTCTTTAGCACATATGAACTGAATGACAAGTTTCTCAGATCACTAACAAAGGATTGGGATACTAAAATATGTGCCATCAGAGAGGTGGTCAGGCTTGCTGATACACCTCCACCAACATTATTTGGGAAACTATTATCATATGAGATGCAGCCACTGCTAAAAAGGAGTAGGAGAAAAGTGATAGGTCTGAATACAAAGAAAAATTAGTAGCCTTTAAGGCTAAAGCCACAAGAAAGGGTAGGAGAAAGTCTCCTTCTCCACCCAGGAGAATTGCTGAGGTTGAATCAGAAAATCCTGACATCAACACTTCAAAGAGCCATAACTCTGATGAAGACTTTGTTGTCTTTACAAGGCAGTTTCAAAGGTTCATGAAGAAGAAGAAATGGAGAACAAAACCATCTTCATATTTCTCCAAGGATGACTATTACAAGAAGAAGAAAACTTCTAAGGATGACAGGTATGGCTCTAATCCCAGTAAATAAACTTCTACTAAAATTATTTTCTATTATTGCAACAGGCCAGGACATATCATAGCTGATTGTCCTAATAAAAGAAAGGAATCTAAGGATAAGAAGAAGCATCAAAATAAGGGCAAGAAGGAGAGATCCCTTGTTGCCCAGAAGTAGAAGAGTTGGACTGACTCTTCATCATCAGAATCGGAAGAAGGGGATGAAGTAGAAGCCTATATTGGATTATTCACTACAGAAGAGGATTCTTTAGAAACTGAATTCCTGTAAATGTTGGATTCTATAAATGGGAGTGAAGATCGTTATTGTAGAGGGTTGATAGCTTTGTCTGAGGAAGATCAGTGCCAGGATCAGCCTGCTCCCAGTAAGGCATACAATCCATCTTCAGTTTCTGATTATTATACTGGAACAGAATTAGAAGCATCAGCATCAAGAGATGAGGATGGTTCTGAATCTGAAGGGGATGTTCATCAACTAATTGATGAGTATGGTGGTCTGTTGCAAGCTCTTAAGAGAAGCAGAATCCTTGTCAAAGAGCAGGCTAAGGAAATTGCATCTCTTAAATTGTGTGCATCAGATTCAGCAAATGTGCTGGATTTTAAGCTGAATGAAGTTTCCAAACTGAACATAACTATTATTCAGATGGGTATAATTACCTTCAAAAATGATCACATCAAGAGTCTGGAAGTCAAACTTCCAAGAGAGAAGGATCTTGTGGCTAAATTCTCAAAGCCAAAATCAGTCTTACCCTTAATAGACAACTTTATCTCCCAAAAGGGTAAGACAGTATTAGGCTTCAAGGAAAGAACTAGGGCAGCTAATTCCAAAAGAAAAGGCAAAGCCCCAGTTCAGCCACTAACCTTCAGACCCCCTATGTCTTTTAGAAAAGTGATGCAGCCTACTAATAGGTATGATCATGACATCACTCATGGTCACTGTAAGTATGGTAATCTGAATGGCAAGGGAGCAAATGCTAATATGGCAACCCATGAGCAAACACACCATGTTCTTTAGGAGTAATCTGTGTTTGATGCTCTAGCACCAGCACTTAAAAAGACAACTGTTCCTATAGATTTGAGGACTGCTGACAGCAATACTGTTAAGCCTGTACTTAAAAGAAGGTACAACAGATATGAGTACTGGTGTTGTGGCAAAGTGGGCCATTATGCCATTGATTGTTATTACAATGCTATTGTACTGAAAAAGGCCAGCTTGCCTATCAAAAAGGCTGCAGGTAAGCATGTCAAATATCAAGCTAACCTGAACCTAAGACCCAATAATAATTGGGGTTCTAAGGATAAATAATTTTATTTGATGCAGGTGAGTCCAAGTGGTCATACCCCTATATGGTACTTGGACAGTGGATGTTCCAGGCACATGACTGGAACAAGAAGGATGCTGAAAGATTACTCTCCTATAGGAAATGGACCTAAAGTAATCTTTGGTGGATCTGAAAAGGGTGTCATCAAAGGGTTTTGTAATATTTCCAATAATTTTATCACTATCACTCAAGTGGCTTATGTGAAAGGTTTGAAACATAACCTAATTAGCATAAGCCAACTAAGTGATCTGGGTTATGACACTTCTTTCCACAAGGGTGTATGCCAAATAAGAAGGTTAAATGATTAAGAGATCATTCTGACAGACACCAGGAAAGGAAATGTCTACTGTCTTAACTTTGATTGTGAGAATAAGATCTCTCCTATTTTTCTAGTTGTAGATGAGAAAGCATCTCATTGTTTCCAATAGCATAAGAGGCTAGCTCACCTGACAAGTCAATAAGCCAACTCTTTAGTATGGAATTATTGAGGAATGGTCCTCAGGTCAAGTACATTAAAGAGGGTGTATGTTCTGCTTTCTAAAAGGGAAAATAGACCAAGACCTCTTTCCATGGACATGATACCAAAGATTCTGTGAGATGTCTATACCTACGGTATATGGATCTGTTTGGTCCTATACCAGTTCATAGTCTAGGTATCAAAGCTTATACATTTGTAATTGTGGATGACTATTCTAGATTTACATGGGTTTTCTTCTTGAGGCAGAAATCTGAAACCCCTACTATCTTCCAGAATTTTGTTAGGCAAATTTAGAATGAACTTAACAATTCAGTGGTCAAAATCAGAAGTGACCATGGGACTGAATTTCAGTCTGAATGCATGATAAAGTTCTGTGAAGAACTTGGGACTCATCAGGAGTTCTCCTTACCTAGAACTCCCCAGCAAAATAGGGTTGCTGAAAGAAAGAATAGGACTCTTATTGAGGCAAGTAGAACACTACTAAGTGACACTTCTCTCCCAGAATATTTCTGGGCTGAGGCAGTAAATACTTCATGTCATGTTCTCAATAGAGCATCCATCAACAAAAGACACAAGGAGACACCCTATGAGATTATGAAAGGCAGAAAACCAAACATATCCTACTTTAGAATCTTTGGTAGCAAGTGTTATGTTCTAAATAATGGCAAACACTATCAAACTAAGTTTGCTGTCAAATCCCTAGATGAGATATTTGTTGGGTATAGTAATAATAGTAAGGCATACAAAATCTACAACTTGACTACACAAGTTGTAGAAGAATCTGTCCATATAGTCTTTGATGAGTCTAAGCTAAATAACTGTGAGCTATCTAGCACTTCTGTTATCCCTATAGATTTGAAGGAAAAGATGGACAAGCTAACAATTATTGAAGACCAACCTGCAAGACAGGATGAAGAAAATGATGGATGCTATCCAGGGGGAGTACAAGACTCACTGGATGAAGATGAAGACAATGAAATACATCTATATGAGGACAATGAAGAAGACCAAGAGGTGGAAAGATTTCCTCCAGCAAGAAGACATTTGAAGGATCATCTAGTACACCGAATTATTGGTGATGCAAGACATGAAGTTCTGACCAGAAGCAAGAGCATGAACACAGTTTTATGTTCAAGCTTACTGTCTGTAACACCTCCCCTGTAAAGACCATATAATATGGGTCCGGCCGGGGCCCCACAACATACGGACACCACAGCTTTAGTATTAAAAGATGATATGAAACTACCCAAACTCAAAACTCCAGGCATACACAGCGGAAACATAAAACTAAAAGACAGAAGTTATCCACTAACCATAGAGTATCGAAATGGCCTTAAGGCCTTACACAATATAAGTCCAAAAATATAAAAGTTCCAAGCACCCCTAGGCTACCTCGGCATGCAAGCCGGACATGATCAAACAACATCAACAAAACAAGGAAAAGAAACTAGCCAAGCACAGCAACACTTCATGAGGCTTAGGGCTTTTCGCCCGGCGCGCTAGCTCCTGCATGCGATCCTTGCCCTGAAAGGATTTGAAGTAACGTGGGTCAGCAAAGGCTGACCTTTACTGTGTAACAAACACATCTCCTCCCGGCCGTCCCTAACGGACCCCGGGGTACCACTCCACCAGCAAGTTAACACTTCGTATACCAAAAGAGCATATATATTAAAGTGGTAAAATAGGCTTGGATGTCTCATACAGGATACACGTTCTCTATGTTTTGTACAAAGAAAAAGGGGCCTACTATGCAACATGAATGCAACCCGGGTTTCACCCAAGGCACCCTAGCTCGTATGCATCTAGCACAACATCAAACATTGGGTACTTCCGTTTCCCCATTGGCTTAAAGCCGCAAACAAAAGGGAGACACCATGTCCCCAATGGCACACAGGCCGTCACACGGAACCTTGCAATGGCCCCACCCGCACATGGGTCTTAAACCCCGGGCTTGCCCGCATATTCTGACGTCGCACGTCAGGGTTCCGTCTCACACAAACCGATTCTAAGAAGCCTTGCTGGACCCCACCCGCTCATGGCCACAATGCCCGGGATTGCCCTTCGCTCGGCATTCTCGTCAGTCTCACACAAGGGCTAGTCTCGCCGGGACACTTTCCCCACATGACTTGCGCGTCACGGGATAGCCAGCCGACCACGGAGACCTAGCCGCACCTTTGCACAGCACAAAACAAGGTTTCCCCACCCCAATTACCACTCGCACCGTGTCTTTCCCGTGCTCCAAGGAAACCATCTACCGCACAAAGCGGAGCTAACCTCGTCCGGTTCCGACTACGAGTACTCACTCAAATACAAGGGGGAAAACGCATACATACAACGGCGTATTGCCGCAACGGATTTTCTACCAAAGCTCGCTATACAACATCACCGGGTCGGACTATCGGTCGCGACCATGGCTTCACTCACAATGCCTAATCCGCTAACGGAGCGGATCTCTAATGCAAGCATGCCGGGATGATCACGATCAACCCGGAGGTTCCTTTTGAACCAAGGCTACACGAATCCCTCTCATTCGAGAGATTCGGTGCTCAAAACACGAAAGGAAGGGGATGCTATTCATGCATCCTAAATCCTAAAAACCGAGAGGAGAAGTGTCGTTACCTTCCGTCCCCTCTTCCTTGCCATGGAGAAGATTTGCTCGGTTGAACACCACCGCAACGCTCCCACCTTCGCGGATCTGAACTCTGCTCGCGAAACGGACCTACGAAGCTTCGCCGGCGGCCGGAACTTGGCCTCCTTGCTCTCCCTTCTCTCTAGAACTTAGAGAGATAAAAGAAAATGGGGAATGAGGGTTTGGAACCCTATTCCCGGCCTTAAACCGCCCAGGGAGGCCCCCCACCGTTGGATCTTCCAAGGAAAAGAACGAACGGCCACGATCGGAACCTAAATTAGAAAATCTGGGCCGAACACGGGTTGCAACACGGCCGTGTTACCCATTCGCCGTCTCGATCGATTCGAAAACCAGCACACGGCTCCTGACACGGCCTTCGACACGGTCTTCGACACAGCCTTCGACACGGCTGTGTCTCGCTCCACACGGCCGTGTCGTGACCCGTGTCACGGCACCCGTTTGCAACATTTTCAGTCAGAGGAGTACACGGCCCCAAACATGCCCGTGTCCCCTGGACACGGCCGTGTACAGACCCGTGTCATGCCCCGTGTGCAATACCTCAAAAAGTTCGACACGACCCGATGCTACACGGCCTGGGACACGGCCGTGTGCCCGGCCGTGTTCCATACCCGACGATCGTCGACCTTAACATGGTCGACCACACGGCCAGCTCGACACGGCCGACCCGGCCTCCGACACGGCCGTGTCGGGACCCGTGTCACCTGCTGAAAAAAAACTGACTTGGCCAAAAGCGATCCCCGTCGCTCCTACAACATTTTGGGGCATTACAATTTCCCCCCCCCCCCCCCTTAAAAGAATTTCGTCCCAAAATTTAAAACATGGAAAGAACACAAATTCTAAACGATACCTGAGGAGAAAAGCTCGGGGTACTCCTCCAGCATGGCCTACTCTCGCTCCCATGAGAGCTCCTCGCAGCCACAATTGTCCCATCGGACCTTTACGAGTCGGACCTCCTTGTTCCGCAGTTGCCGAACCTCCGAATCTTCTATCCCGACAGGACGTACTCGCGTCCTCAAGTCTTCCTCTACCGGCACCGCCGCCGGTTCAATCACCACGCTGGCCTCTAACAAGGCTTTCCTCAAGACGGAGACGTGAAAAACGTCATGCAATCCACTTAGCTCCGTGGACAATGCCAACCGGTACGCTGCCTCTCCCACTCGCTCGATGACCTTGAATGGTCCCAAAAATCTCGGACTCAGCTTCTTGAGTCGGCGAATTCGTGAAACGCCTTTGAACGGCTTGATCTTAAGATACACCCAGTCGCCCACCGCGAATTCCACATGTCTGTGGCGAGCATTGAAATACTTCGACTGCCGATCTTGAGCTACCTTCATGCGCTCTTGGATGGTCCGCACTAGCTCACTAGCATCGGCTACCACTTCTTTCCCCAAAAGCTTTGTGTCTCCCGCCTCTGTCCAAGACATCGGTGTTCGACACCGCCTCCCATAAAGAGCTTCATATGGCGCCATCTTGATACTAGCTTGGTAGCTATTGTTATACGCAAACTCCACCATGAAGAGGTGATCCTCCCACTTCTTGCCGAAGTCGAGGGTACACATCCTTAGCATATCTTCCAAAGTACGGTTCGTTCATTCAGTTTGCCCATCGGTTTGAGGATGAAAAGCCGTACTGAACTTGAGTTTTGTGCCCAAGCTCTTCTGCACCAACCGCCAATCCTTAGACGTGAAACGTCCATCCCGGTCGCTGACTATACTCTTCGGAATCCCATGAAGTCGCACAATATTGCGGACGTACAACTCCACCAACTTTTCCACACCGTCCTCCTTCCGGTTTGGGATGAAATGTGCCACTTTGGTCAAGCGGTCTACAATCACCCAAATGGCATCATTGCCTTGCTGCGATTTAGGCAACCCATGCACAAAATCCATGGAGATGTCCTCAAATTTCCATTCGGGGATTGGAAGAGGCTTCAAGAACCCGCCCGGCTTCTGACACTCGGCCTTCACTAAGGCACAAGTTTGGCACCGACTCACACACAAAGCTACATCCCGCTTCATCCCAGGCCACCAATAGGACTTCTTCAAATCCAAGTACATCTTTGTACCACCCGGGTGAACGGAGTACTTAGTGAAGTGGGCCTCATACATCAACTCCTCGCGGAGCTTGCCGAACTGCGGTACACAAATCCTTCCGCCCTTCCTCAGAACCCCATCAACCATCTCCCAGGCGCTACCCTCGCCCTTAAGAGCTTCCTCCACGAAGGGTTGGAACTCCTCATCCACACGGGTCGCTTCCCGAATACGATCGCATAAGTCATTCTGCATCTCAATCCAGTTTAGCCGAGCCACGCTAGACTCGCCTCTTGTCACACATTCCAAACCAAGGGACTCCCAGTCCCGCCTTAACCGCTCATCGTGAGCTTCAATCCAACTTCCTTGCCCCGAGTATTTCCTACTCAAATCATCCGCCACCACATTGGCTTTTCCTGGCGTGTACTGAATCGCCACCTTGTAGTCCCCAAGGAACTCGACCCACCTGCGCTGCCGCATATTTAGGTCCTTCTGATTCAGGAGATACTTTAGACTCTTGTGGTCCGTGAAGATCTCCACATTCGCACCGTAAACGTAGTGCCTCCACAGCTTCAAAGCAAAAATTACCGCCGCCAATTCCAGATCATGGACAGGGTAATTTCTCTCATGAGGCTTCAGCTGCCTCGACCCAAAAGCTATCACACTGCCATGCTGCACCAACACGCACCCTAAACCGCATCCGGATGCGTCGCTGAAAATCTGAAATCCTTCGGTCCCCTTTGGTAGACTTAGGATCGGTGCCATCATCAGCCTCTCCTTCAGGGTTTCAAACGCCTGACTGCACTCTTGAGTCCACACGAACTTCTGATCCTTGCGAGTTAGCGAAGTGAGGGGTAGAGCTATCCGCGAAAAGTTTTCCACAAACCTTCGGTAGTACCCGGCTAGTCCAAGAAAGCTCCGGACTTCCGCCACAGTCCTCAAAACTGGCCAATCTCTGATGGCTTCCACTTTCGTTGGATCTACCGCCACCCCATCCCTACTAATCACATGGCCTAAAAACGCCACCTTCTCCAACCAAAACTCGCACTTGGAGAACTTCGCATAGAGCTGGTTCTCTCTCAATACTTGCAACACTGTCCTCAAGTGCACCTCGTGCTCCGCTTCTGACTTGGAATACACCAAAATGTCATCAATAAAAACGACGACGAACCTGTCCAAGTATTTGCGAAACACTCGGTTCATCAAGTCCATGAACACGGACGGCACGTTCGTCAACCCGAACGGCATCACCGAGAACTCAAAATGACCATACCTCGTACCAAACGCTGTCTTGGGTATGTCTTCGTCACGAATCCGCAACTGATAATATCCGGACTTCAAGTCCAACTTGGAGTACACCACCGACCCCACCAACTGGTCGAAGAGATCGTCTATCCGAGGAATCAGATACTTATTCTTGATTGTCAATTTGTTCAACTCTCGGTAGTCTATGCACAAACGCATACTACCATCCTTTTTCTTTACGAATAACACCGGCGCACTCCACGGTGAAGAGCTGGGTCTGATATACCCTTGCTCCAAAAGCTCCTGCAACTGAACCTTGAGCTCGGCCAACTCCTTTGGTGCCATCCTAAATGGTGGACGCGACACCGGTCTAGCCTCGGGCACTAACTCGATGGAGAAATCAATCTCCCGCCGAGGAGGTGCTCCCGGTAGCTCCTCGGGAAAAACATCTCCAAACTCCGCCACCACGGGCACTTCCCCAAGAGACAGCCTGGAAAGGCTAACCTCCAACAACGCTACTAGAGCTACACCTCCCTGGTTAACAGCTCGCACCAGCTGAAGTGCCGAAACTAGGGAACAGGCCACTCCATGCAGGCCTTCAAACTTGACTTCCTCTTTCCCCACGCCCCTCAGGGTTACCACCTTTGACAAGCAGTCGATACTGGCACGCTGCTCCGCTAGCCAGTCCATCCCCAAGATCACATCGAACTCGGACAATGGCAAGATCGCCGCTACCAACACGAAGTCGACCCCCTCAAGACTCCAACAAATCCGGCCTCTAGCCCTGGTAGTCATAGACGACCCATTGGGCATGCGCACCTTCAACTCTGAGTCCGTTGAGAAGGACTCAACTCCAATCCTCCGGATGAAACTTTCCGCAAGGAAGGAGTGCGACGCTCCCGTATCGAAAAGTACCCTAGCGGGGTACCCTGATACCACTACAAAGCCTACACACATGCAACAAACATAAAAAGGCTTGAAAGGAAGAAGTCTAAGGTGCAAGTTGAATTCTCGTACCTGTCACCACATTGGGTTGACGGATTGCCTCCTACTGCCCAAAGTTGTAGGCCCTTGGCTGCACTGGTTGAAACCGGGAAGCACTCGACTCCGCCATCTTCCCTTTCTCTGCGGCACTGGGGCCGGAGCGCACAGTCTGCCCCTGCCTTGGCTCTTGCTCAGCGCCCCCTTGGGTACAAAATCTTGCTATGTGGCCTGGCTTGCCACAACTGTAACACGTCTGCGGTCCCTTAGAGCGTGACCCTCCGGACGTCCAATTACTTTTCTCGCCCGACTTAAACGGGGGAGGCTTCTTCTTCCATCGGCTCCCTTCCGCCTTTCCATGGGACTGAGCCGACTTCTTCTCTTCCCCCTGCTTGGGTGTGAAACCCTTTCGGCGCTGGGATCGCTCCATATCGCTCTCCAAAATTCGGGCCGCCTCCACCAATTCGTTGAAGCTCGCACGCTTCATCGATATGAGGGGTTGTCTTAGATTTTCCCTCAATCCGTGGTAGAAGAGATTGTCCCTCTCTTCATCGTCCGCCATGGTCGTCCCCGCATAACGACCCAATCGAGTAAATTCCTGAACATACTCATCCACTGTCTTGTCTCGCTGCACAAGATGTAGAAATTGCCTCTGGAGGGCTAACCTTGTTGATGCGGGAATGTACTTCTTCAGAAAGGCATTCCTAAACTCCTCGATGGACGGGGTGTGTCCTGGAAACTGCCGACCACTGTGGCTCACCCACCATAACTTGGCATCTCCCTCCAACATAAAGGCTGCGAACTCTGCCTTTTTCTCATCTGGCGCCTCTGCCGCCCTCAGAAGCTCCTGAATCCTAGCCCACCAATCCTCTGCATCGGTGGGCGTGCCGATTCCCTTGAAGGTTGGAGGGTGGAAACTCAGAAAGTACTTCATTTGCCGGTCCCCATGCCCGACAACCACTCTCTCGGCCTGCAGCTCCGCCCGCCTGGCCTCCTCAACCTGTACGGTCGCTGCCGTGACCGGGGTAGCAGGAGTTGCTACCTGAGCAACGGGAGCTGCTACCTGTGCTGTCGCTGTAGCTTGGGCCGCCACCATCGCTTCTGCAAGCATGCGGCAGAAGTCGGCCGGTGTGACCCCCATCCCTAGCGGACCTTGCGCGGTCGCACTACTTGCCGAGAGCTCTTCTCTTGGCCTCGAGGTCCCAGCCTCGTTGCTTGCACTCTAAACACAAGCAAGAAAACGCAAATCAGTCTCTAATCGCAAGACTCGAACACAAGGACACTCATGGTCCCGCGATACTCCTATGTGGATAACTTCTTATACGCGACTCGACTTATACTTTCGACCGCGAAACTTCTCCTTGGAACGCGAACCTGGCTCTGATACCAAATTGTAACACCTCCCCTGTAAAGACCATATAATATGGGTCCGGCCGGGGCCCCACAACATACGGACACCACAGCTTTAGTATTAAAAGATGATATGAAACTACCCAAACTCAAAACTCCAGACATACACAGCGGAAACATAAAACTAAAAGACAGAAGTTATCCACTAACCATAGAGTATCAAAATGGCCTTAAGGCCTTACACAATATAAGTCCAAAAATATAAAAGTGCCAAGCACCCCTAGGCTACCTCGGCATGCAAGCCGGACATGATCAAACAACATCAACAAAATAAGGAAAAGAAACTAGCCAAGCACAGCAACACTTCATGAGGCTTAGGGCTTTTCGCCCGGCGCACTAGCTCCTGCATGCGATCCTTGCCCTGAAAGGATTTGAAGTAACGTGGGTCAGCAAAGGCTGACCTCTACTGTGTAACAAACACATCTCCTCCCGGCCGTCCCTAACGGACCCCGGGGTACCACTCCACCTGCAAGTTAACACTTCGTATACCAAAAGAGCATATATATTAAAGCGGGAAAACAGGCTTGGATGTCTCATACAGCATACACATTCTCTATGTTTTGTACAAAGAAAAAGGGGCCTACTATGCAACATGAATACAACCCGGGTTTCACCCAAGGCACCCTAGCTCGTATGCATCTAGCACAACATCAAACATTGGGTACTTCCATTTCCCCATTGGCTTAAAGCCGCAAACAAAAGGGAGACACCATGTCCCCAATGGCACACAGGCCGTCACACGGAACCTTGCAATGGCCCCACCCGCACATGGGTCTTAAACCCCGGGCTTGCCCGCATATTCAGACGTCGAACGTCAGGGTTCGATCTCACACAAACCGATTCTAAGAAGCCTTGCTGGACCCCACCCGCTCATGGCCACAATGCCCGGGCTTGCCCTCCGCTCGGCATTCTCGTCAGTCTCACACAAGGGCTAGTCTCGCCGGGACACTTTCCCCACATGACTTGCGCGTCACGGGATAGCCAGCCGACCACGGAGACCTAGCCGCACCTTTGCACAGCACAAAACAAGGTTTCCCCACCCCAATTACCACTCGCACCATGTCTTTCCCGTGCTCCAAGGAAACCATCTACCGCACAAAGCGGAGCTAACCTCGTCCGGTTCCGACTACGAGTACTCACTCAAATACAAGGGGGAAAACGCATACATACAACGGCGTATTGCCGCAACGGATTTTCTACCGAAGCTCGCTATGCAACATCACCGGGTCGGACTATCGGTCGCGACCACGGCTTCACTCACAATGCCTAATCCGCTAACGGAGCGGATCTCTAATGCAAGCATGCCGGGATGAACACGATCAACCCGGAGGTTCCTTTTGAACCAAGGCTACACGAATCCCTCTCATTCGAGAGATCCGGTGCTCAAAACACGAAAGGAAGGGGATGCTATTCATGCATCCTAAATCCTAAAAACCGAGAGGAGAAGTGTCGTTTCCTTCCGTCCCCTCTTCCTCGCCATGGAGAAGATTTGCTCGGTTGAACACCACCGCAACGCTCCCACCTTCGCGGATCTGAACTCCGCTCGCGAAACGGACCTCCGAAGCTTCGCCGGCGGCCGGAACTTGGCCTCCTTGCACTCCCTTCTCTCTAGAAATTAGAGAGATAAAAGAAAATGGGGAATGAGGGTTTGGAACCCTATTCCCGGCCTTAAACCGCCCAGGGAGGCCCCCCACCGTTGGATCTTCCAAGGAAAAGAACGAACGGCCACGATCGGAACCTAAATTAGAAAATCTGGGCCGAACACGGGTTGCAACACGGCCGTGTGCCTGGCCGTGTTACCCATTCGCCGTCTCGATCGATTCGAAAACCAGCACACGGCTCCTGACACGGCCTTCGACACGGCCTTCGACACGGCCGTGTCTCGCTCCACACGGCCGTGTCGTGACCCATGTCACGACACCCGTTTGCAACATTTTCAGTCAGAGGAGTACACGGCCTCTGACACGGCCCCTGACACGCCCGTGTCACCTTTGGACACGGCCGTGTACAGACCCGTGTCATGCCCCGTGTGCAATACCTCAGAAAGTTCGACACGACCCGATGCTACACGGCCTGGGACACGGCCGTGTGCCCGGCCGTGTTCCATACCCGACGATCGTCGACCTTAACATGGTCGACCACATGGCCAGCTCGACACGGCCGACACGGCCTCCGACACGGCCGTGTCGGGACCCGTGTCACCTGCTCAAAAAAACTGACTTGGCCAAAAGCGATCCCCGTCGCTCCTACAACATTTTGGGGCGTTACACTGTCCCAGATGGAACCTAGGAATTTTGAAGAGGCTATACAAGACACAAATTGGATTGATGCCATGCAAGAAGAGTTGAATCAATTCAGAAGATGTAAAGTCTGGGAGTTGGTTCCTAAACCAAAGAATCACAATGTCATAGGAACTAAGTAGATCTACATGAACAAGTTAGATGAAAATGGCACTATAATCAAGAACAAAGCCAGACTTGTAGCAAAGGGCTACAGATAGGAAGAAGGGATAAACTTTGATTATACATTTTCCCCAGTGGCAAGGTTGGAAGCAATAAGACTGTTCCTGGCTTATACAGCTTATCAAGGGTTCAAAGTATTTCAAATGAATGTAAAGTTAGCATTTTTGAATGGTGACTTAAAAGAGGAAGTTTATGTTGAACAACCTTCAGGTTTTGTAGATCCTCTTTATCCCAACTATGTATATAGGCTTAAGAAAGCTCTATATGGATTGAAACAAGCCCCTAGGGCTTGGTATGAAACAATGTCTACTTTCCTTATTGAGAATAAATTCTCAAGAGGGAAAATTGGCAAGACTCTATTCTTTATGGAATCAAAAGGTAAGATCATCCTAGTCAAAATATATGTTGATGACATTATCTTTGGTTCAACTAAAAAAAACCTTTGTAGAAAATTTGCAAAACTTATGCAAGGGAAGTTTGAGATGAGCAGCATGGGTGAGCTGAAATTCTTCTTAGGACTCCAAGTTAGACAGAATGATGATGGATTGTCCATATCTCAGTCTAAATTCACACGGAAGTTAATTAAGAAATATGGCATGGAGTCAGCCTCCACCATGAAAACTCTAATGGGGACAAGTATGCTTATAGGCAAAGATGAGGCAGGAAAACTTATTGATGAGTCTTTGTATAGAGGGATAATTGACTCCCTACTTTACTTGACTACTAGTAGACCTGACATCATGTGTGTCACATGTGTCTGTGCTAGGTACCAAGCTTGCCCAAAGGAATCTCATTATTCTATTGTTAAGAGAATCTTAAGATATCTTAAGGGCACACCTAATCTAGGTCTTTGGTACCCTAAGAATAGAGATTTCTTGCTAACAGGTTTTCCAGATGTAGACTTTGCAGGCTACAAAGAAGATAGGAAAAGCACCACAGGCACATGTCAGTTCCTAGGTGGAAGGTTGGTGTCATGGAGCAGCAAAAAGCAGACAAGTGTAGCTATTTCCACTACTGAATCTGAATATATAGCTGTAGACAGTTGATGTGCTCAGTTGTTGTGGATACAATATCAACTTGACGACTATGACATCAAGGTAAGTAGAATTCCATTATATTATAATTTTACTAGTACTATATCTATTGCTAGAAATCCCGTATCACATAGCAGAACTAAGCATATAGAAATCAGGTTTCACTTCATCAGAGATCATGTTTAAAAAGAAGACATAAGTCTAAAATTTGTCAACACTAACAATTAAATTGCTGACATATTTACAAAACCTCTGGATGAAAGTAAATTCAATTATTTTAAAATTGAATTAGGTATGTTGAACCTAGAATGATATGTTAGGTCAGCACAAAATTTCTCAAGAAATTTGGCTAAGTTAGAAAGTCTGTGTCGACACAAGCCAATTGTGTCCACACTATCACCAAGTTGTGTCGACAAAGAAATAAATTATGTCAACATAGAAATAAAATATGTGTCGACAGGAAAAGTTTGTGTCGACACACACTCTGTCGAGACCTTGTACTAGTAGATTTTTGTGTCGACACACAAAAATCGTTATCGATACATAGACATGACGACATCTAAAAAGCTCTGTCAAGACCTAGGTAGTCTATGTCGACACATGTAAAATTTTGTCGACTAGTAAAATCCCTAGTTAGGCGCGTCTTTTGACCTACCTTTTACAAGTATACTATAAATAGGAGAAGACAAAATCTGGCCGACTGTGCTTTCAGAACTCTCTACTCTAGACGTTGTGTCGACAAGAAATTCTCCCGTCGACTCTCTTCTCTCTCTTTCACTCATGGAGCCACAACAGGAAGACAAGGTCAACGAGGGATATGAACTGGTACGCAAGGCATTCGAGACTGCCTCCCCAGAAATCAAGGTCGTGATTACCCTAATCACCGAAAATGGATTGGAATACTTGGTCTCATAACCTACAAGGATATGGAAGAAGGAGGTTCTTAAATTTTACTCGTCAGCAACAATGGATTCTACGGGAATGAAGATTAAATCCTATGTAAACGGTACTAAAGTAAAACTCACACACAAAAGTATAAGAAAGTCACTTCAACTTCCAAGGATTACGAAAGAAGATGACATCGCATCATCCATAACAAGGGATGCACTCCAATGGTGTGGACTGGATCCCACTACCAAGATTGGATCTTCAATGACCAGGAAGAGAATGAATTCCCAGGGTAAGTTCCTGTCAGAGATAATAGGCAAGGTTATTTTATGCAAAACAGGAGGACATGATAGGATTTCTGCCTATATGTTCAAAATCATGACCAGAGTTATATTTAAGGTGAAAACAGACTAGTCTGCTGTCATATTTGAAAAGATCAAAGAAAGTGCAAAGAAGCCCAATCTGGGTAGAATACTAAGCCTGTATCTTGTTTCCACCATTCTAGAAGTGATGAATCAAACTCCTGGAACCAAGATTAATCAAATGAGGAGATTGGATCTGAGAATACTATCCAGATGGGATAGAGTTTTGACAAAAGATGTTTCTATCCCACAGAAAAAAGTGAAGAAGGATAAGAAAAAGAAAACTACCTCCCAGATAGCAGAATCTTCTAGTGATTCTGAAGAGCAGGTTGACTTCAGCTCAGATGAAGAACAACCAAGAAAATCATCTACACCAACACCAGATAAAGAGGCTCAAGACCAAGGGGAGAGCATTCAAATACCAGAAAACCAGAAGGTCTCCACTCCAGGGGGAGACAACCCTAAGATTACAGTTGTTCAAGAACCTGAACAATCACAGCTGCCAGACCTAGGGAGAGGTATAGTTGAAGTTGCACTGGATAGTGAGAATGCAACTGATACAGTTATGGACATAGTCTCAGAAATCAACAATACTGCAACTGTCATCACTGAGAAAGAAGCACAGGATGTGCATATGTCAGACCCAACTCAAGCTGAGCATCTCCACTCCTCCACTTTAGAGAAAACCATGGAAAAGGATCTTGATGTCCAAGGAGAACCAGTTGTTAAAAGAGAACATTATCCCTCTTGTTCAGATGCAGCATGAGGTAACTCTGGAAGAGTTATTTCCTTATTTCCAAGGAGCTCGAACTGAGGGGGAGATGACAATGATTGAGGGGGAGATTCCACTTCTTGCCTCTAGTCCAAAGGACACTATGGATATAGAAAGTTCATCTAATTCTTCTGAAGATGAAGAAGCCACCAGGGCAAAGAAAAGGAAGCTGGTGGTACTCGGGAAGAGGAGCACGGGCTATAAGAAAGCCTTGCAAACTGTCCCTCAAACATCTGTTCCAGGAATAGACTTCAGTTCACTTTTGGTGCAACTACAAGTGAAAATAGATGAGCAAAGACTTGCTCTAGAGAAATATGTGGATGAGTCCCACAAAGAAATGCATTTCCAGCTGGCCAAAGATATCAAATCTATCAGATTTGAAGTAAATTGACATAAAAAGAAGATGACAGATTGCTTCCATAAGGGAGGTAATGTTGTAGTATACTTAGCCACACAACAACGGGACATGAAAACTACAATAGCTGACATTGCAGATAAATATGGATATATTCTATAAAATCAATTCAGAATGAATGAAAATCTCACAGACTCACATAATGTTATTCTCACAAAAATGGGAGGTATTGCTACTGATGTGAAAACTGAAGTATCTAACCAGATCAAAGAAGATCTAGTTGTTGTCCAAACAGCAATTCTGGCATCTCAAAAGGCTATTTCTGATCAACTGCAGAAGTTCAGACTCTACTACAAAGAGGGAATAGATTATCTGGTTGATCAGGTAAGGTTTCAGAAGGATGATCTAAGAGATCATGTGACCAGAGAAGTCATAAAGGGGGAGAGAGTGTTAGTCAAAACAAGCTCAGATCATGCTAAATGGGTATCCAATACCATCAGAGCTACTCTTGGATATCCACCCCTTTGTGATGATGATAATACTGTTGAATCTGGTATTCAATCTGCTTACATTGAAGGGGTTCAGGTTCAGCAGGAAGTTGCCCAAGTCATCTATCCTCCATCTGATTTTGAAGAAGTACAGCAGGCAGTACTTCAAATGTATAGCCCTCCACAGGAGGCACATAATGTTATTATTGAAAAAGTTGAAATGTCTGAAGCTGCTTTACAAAGAGAGCAAGAAGCACAAAAAGCTAGGGATGCTCAAAAAGAAGCTCAACTATCTAAGAAAAGATTCAGAGAGCGGGCTGAATTAAAGCCTGATTTTGAACAATGGAGTCCAAACTCCAAAAATATCATTCTTACTGCTTGGAAAGCTGTGAAAGAAAATATGCATGATAGAGGCAAATGGTATTTTTAACAAGAATAGAGCAAGTATCAGGAAAGGTAAGATGTCATACATCAGTTTAGAAGGGATCTCAAAGCTGCGAAATACCTGCTAACTCTGTGGAGCCTAGCAAGTACTTCCCAAAGCCTTATCATTACTTTGAAAGGCAGAAGATTAAGGCAGAAGAGCTCAAAAAGAAAGATCTGAAAGGGAAGAAGCCGGCTGATGACACAGAATCCAATGTGCAAGCTAGGATTAAATCTGGCAAAGGAATAGTTATCAAGGAGACTGATCAATCTTAGGATAGATATGCTAGTTTTAGAACTGTGTAATTTTCTATTCTAAAAAATCTTGTAAATTAAAAACTAATTCCTGATTAATGAATTTTATCATAATCTGTGATGATATTAAATGTTATTTGTGTTTATAAGTTACCTTGCCTGTGAAATGGTTATATACTTCTTAATCTTTGTTTTATTATTAGTGGTGTATATCATTGACTAAGGGTTATGACTTCTCCAAATAGGGGGAGATTGTTGGGTACACTGGAAACTGTGTACCAGATTTGGAGAAGCCTCACTTAACTCAATGATATACATAAATGTATATTTGATGGGATGTTAAGTTTCAATGTGCAGGTTAAAGAAATACAGAAAAATTTTCTAAGTACAAGTGTCGACACTGGTGAAGGAAATGTGTCGACACCAGAAGCCAGTTTGTGTCGACACACAGGACTTGTGTTGACACACAGAAATTCTGTCAGCAGCAGTTGTGTCGACACACAAGACTTGTGTCGACAAACAGAAATTCTGTCAGCAGTAGTTGTGTCTACACACAGGACTTGTGTCAGCACACAGAAGTTCAGTCTACAGTAATTGTGCTGACACACTGGACTTGTGTCGACACACACTCAAGAATTCTGTCAACACCAACTATGTCAAGACTAGAAGCAATTGTGTCGACACACAGAACTTGTGTCGACACATTCTACTAGAGCTATGTCGAGAAGATGAAGAATGACTGTGTCGACATTATGGGAGCTGTATCGACACCATCAAGACTTGTGTCAACACATGGTCTATTTGTGTTGACACATTTGGAGTATTGTCTCGATGCTTTCTCTGCTTTGATAGAAGTTCAAGGAGGGGTCAGGTATCAAGACTGAAGACCTGATAGCTGTCATAAGTAACAAAGTTGTCACATCTATCAGAGCTGTCAGAAGGCCGTTATGAACCAGATCAACCGGTAACCTTGGATGGGTTCTATATAAAGACCTATTCTATCACAAACAAAAAGGTGAACTAAGAAACAAACACAGAAGAAGTAAAGTAAGAAGAAGGCAGATCTTGAACAAGTCTATAAGAGGAGTTCAGATCTATTCTGAATACAAGAAGGAAGCTGGATTGAAGATCATATCCAACTTTATTTGAAGGTCAACCTTACTTTGTTCAGATTCAAGAAGCTTTGAAGAAGCTAAGACAGGCTTGATCTTAAGAAATATGTTCAATCAAGAACTGATCAAGAAGCTTTCACCCCATTCTCTTTCTATCTTGGTGAAGGATTTATTATTTTTAAACAATCAATTTACTTGTAAGATCTTTTGTAGATCTGAGTGGTAAGCCTAAATTTATAAAGGCTGAGGTAGGGTTGTTGCCTGAGGTAGGATTCTTGGGAAGAATTTGAGTTGTAGGACTTGAAGAAGTCTTAGTTGTAGGAACCAGTTGGGTTCTGAGTTGTAAGATCTGAGGATCTGAGTTAGTGGAAGGAAGTTTGGCCGAATCTAGTACTCTACTAGATAGGTGAAGGGGGGGAGTGGACGTACCCACAAATTGGGGAACCACTATAAACCATTGTGTGTTGTGCTGTGAATTTTCTGTGATTGCCATTCTTTGTACTGTGATAGTTGTGCTGTGTTTAACATTTTTAATTGCCTAAGTTGTTAAAAAGGATTTGAACCTATTCACCCCCCCCCCCCTCTAGGTGTTTAGGCTCTATAAACCAAATCTTTCAACCTCCCAAATCATTAAAATAATTAAAGAAGTCAAAAGGGGGGAGAGTGAGGCTATAAGAACCAATACTGAGAATATGGTCTGGGCAAACAGTGTGGTAACATGGTCATTGGGAATGGAAAAAATTCAGTATAATAACATCCCAATGATGCTTGCTCATGTACAAGATGCCTTGCACAGAATGCCTGCTACTGATCAGGTACAAGATAATCAAGAGTATGTACAGTATATTGAAGAAGGAGATAATGTTGGTGCCCAGTTGGGAGAACAATCTACTGCTCCTGTGACTCCTTCCATCGCCCCCACTGAAGAACAGGCATTACACACCAAAGAAAGGAATACAGCTACTGAAACTGAAGAAGAGATCAGGCTGAGGATGAAAAGGTATAGAGAGGAAATAGAGCAAAGACCTAATTTTGAAGCATAGAGCCCAGAATCCAGGTCTATCGTTTTAATTGCCTGGGTTCAAGTAAAGTCCATGATGATAGATAGATACAAATTATACAGTACTGTGGAATGGTACAAGATGGACAAGAGGGAGACCTTAAGTGGGCTGTACTGGAGAAACAAAAATACAAACCTTCTATCTTCTGGAGAAGTTGAGCCCTCCAAGTACTTTCCAAAGCCCTACAACTATTTTCAGATACAAAAAGATAAGGATGAAGCTGAGAGGGAAAAAACATCTAAGGCCAAGGCAGCTGATTAAGCAGACAAAAAGGGAAATAAGATAGCTGAAGCAGAGGACAAACCTGCTAAGAAATCCAAGGGGAGTGGAATTATAATAAGAGAACCTAATACTTAAAAAGTTTCAGGTTCTGCTTATAGGGCAAAGGAATGTGACATTTTGTTTTATGCACAAAACATTATAATTCCTTATATGTTAAATGAAACATCATCTGTTATGATTATGATTTCTCTGATTCATGCTGTGTTAATGCTTTCTATATATATTGCTTAAGTATGTTAGTGTATACTTTGGTATCGGTTTTGACTTCTTCAAATAGGGGGAGATCGTTGGGTCCATTGATCCCAATGTCCTGGATTTGAAGAAGGCCTAACATACAATGTATACATATGTGGTGATCTAACTTGTGCTCAAGTTTAGTGATTGCAGGTTGTCCTATAACATTGATGGGACAGATAGCCTAAGTGGCTAAGTTAAGTAAACTCTTACCTAAGCAGTGGATTGATAGAAATCTATCTAAGTCCACAGGCATTAAGTGAAGGCTACTCACTCAACGCTAGATGACTTATAGCGCTGAGTGGAGGCTTTAGAGTCAAAGACAAAGTAAAGGCATGATGGAAAAGTGGCTAGGTCCACAAGCATTGAGTGAAGTCAACTCACTCAACTCCATACAGCAAAAGGTCGTGAGACAGGCTAATGTTGTAATAACCTAAGTAGAAATGAGCAGAAAAGTGGCTAACTCCACAGGCATTGAGTGTAGCTCACTCACTCAACGCCATAACTTTATAATCGTTGAGTATAGCTCAGTCAGTCAACGCCACAGGAAAACCGTTAATATTTATATAGTCCACAGGCATTGAGTGTGGCAAGCTCACTCAATGCCATATGATAATGCGTTGACTAATTCTCAAAGGGAGTGTTCTTTTTAGACACATAAATTTGGCTAAGTCTAAATGCGTTGAGTGTAGCTCACTCACTCAATGCCAGATAGCGAAAATATCTATTAAGTAGTTTGGCGTTGAGTGGAGCTTACTCACTCAACGCCAAGTAGTAGTAAAGCTTGGCTAAGAAAAAAAGCATTGAGTGAGGCATGCTCACTCAACAGACTCAACGCCAAGCATGTAGAAGTGGCTGAAAAATGAGCTAAGGCAAAAAGCATTGAGTGAGGCTTGCTCACTCAACCCTGTCAACGCCTATTGGAAGAAAGTTTGTTTAAGTGTTTGGGCGTTGAGTGATGTTTGCTCACTCAACGTTGTCAATGCCTAAAGGCAGAAAAGTTTCCTAAGTGTTTTGGTATTGAGTGTAGCTTACTCACTCAACGCCTAGATAGACATAATTCTGTTTAAGTATTTTGGTGCTAAGTGAGGCATGCTCACTCAACGCCTATGCTGCTGATGCTTGATTTTTGGCTAAGTCCACAGATGGTGACGTCTGCAAGTCAACAAGTCAACATTATTCAAATTATTAGCGGGAAAGCTACAGTACAAGCCAAAAGCGTCGCCAAGCTACTGTACGACAGTTGGCATTAAAGCAAGGTTGTAGTTGGCATTAAATGTGTGGGGCCCACTGCTTAAAGAGCCGTTGGGACATAATTGATAAAAGGAAAAGCTTTTACAGAGAATGTTGAGCTTTTCAAGGAACTGTTAAAAGGATCTTCTTCTTCACCACCATTGTTGTTGTGACTGAAGAACATGAAGCTCAAGTCAGCAAGACTAAGAGCAAGAAAAGTTAGTTGTTTGTCTTCATCATCGACTACAGCAAGATCAGAGCAGATCTTTGAAGAGAAGAAAGAAAGTTAGCTGGTGTCATTTTCTATCTGCACTAGCAAGGTCTTCACAGATCTAACTTCAACTCTGAAGATATTTTACATGAGGCTGTGAAGAGGAAGTCAGGGCTGAATCACCTCAGCCTAGGAAAGGAAGTTGAAGCAGAATTGTTCTCTGCAAGTTACTTCCAACACAAGTCTCTTCATCCTTGTTGCTGTGAAGCAGTTGAGTTGAGATTCCTTCAGCTTAGGTAGTAGCTAATTTTGTTGCAGACACTTCACAGTTCCAGCAGGAAAAATCTCAGGTGCTATGAAGAAGAATTTAGGACTGAGTATATCTCAGTTCAAGTAAGGTAGACTCAGGAAATATAATCCTGGAGTCAAAGTTGGGCTGAGTCTATCTCAGTCAAGGTAGATTGGCATAGAGAAATTTCTCTTGTATCCAATCAAGACTTACTAACCCTCCTCCATCTTGTAGGATCCAACTGGATCTGAGCTGTAGGGCCACTGGCCTGAGTTAGGGCAATATTGTATGAGTTGTAGGAGAGTAAATCTCTCTGAGTTGTAGGATCCTCTTGTATCTGAGTGGTAGGAGCAAGCTTTCTCTGAGGTAGGATCCTTAGGATTCTAGGTAGGGCTTTCCTCCTAGCCTGAGTGTAGGGACTTTGGCCTGAGGTAGGTGATTAGCTGATCACTGAATTGTAGGCCCTTGTGGCTGAGATGTAGTTCTTAGAGGAGACTGAGAGATTATGAGGGATCTGAGGTGTAAGCTCTTTGGAGCAGATATTTGGAGAAGTGCATAGTCCAATAAGATAGTTGGATAGGTGGGAGGGAAAGTGGATGTAACCTTGTTAGGGGAACCACTATAAATCTGTGTGTACTTTTCCGTGTTGTTTTCTTTGTCCAAGTTGCATGTCTTGAAAGAAGAGTTTAATTAACTAATAAAGCATCTAACACAAGGAAAATAAAAGATAGTCACTAAGGACTAAGAAACCTATTCACCCCCCCCCCCCTTAGGTGATTTAACTATTCTTGAAAACAAAGACTTTCAAGATTCCACTACTCCGATCACCACCAATCTAGAGAAGCAAGGATTTGACGCTTCCAGCGTATTCTAACAAGAAGACAAGAGTGTAGGAAGAAGTGATAGACTTTCCCGACCCTAGACACAACCAACGAGGTTTTCAGATTTAGGAATCTCATGTTTATTTCATGCTTAGCATTGATGAACATTTGTTTTGAATGTTATTTCTTAGTATTATGGTTTTCATTTTGTTTTTGTGCACTCATTGCAATGGAAATTCTCTTTGCTTGTAACTGAAGAATGTGGTGTTTGTGAAAATTTTTGTTTTTGTGAAGAGGTGATTGCGACCCTCAATTCCGCCGGTGCAAACTATTACATCCGCTTTGTTGGAACAACCTAGTTTGGATTTGGGTCAGGATCACTATGTCTTTAGGACTATTAGATTGACCCATCAATGTATAGCTAAGGGTCATAGGATGTGCTAAGTCAGAGGCTCTCAGAGATTGAAGAAATCATCCAAGAGAAAACAGTCAAAAGAAGAAATCATAATTCAACCTTGGCGTCGAGCTCAGATCGACGAGATGAGTTCAGGCGTTAAGCTGAGATCGACAATCTCTGAGCTCAGGTCCACGAGGCGTCGAACTCTGTTCGACGATCTCTGAGCTCAGATCGACATTTTCTGTCCCAGACTAGCTCCAATATCTCTGAGCTCAGATCGACGATAGTTGAGCTCAGATCGACGATCATCTTGTTGAGATCGACGATTTCTGCCATCACACTTAACGCAAGTTCCCTGGCAGATTTTCAGGATATCCTTGGTCCAATCTAAGTGAGCTGTTCATATTCCAACACAGCCTTATTACAGGAAAGTTACAAGAATGCATTTATGGAGATTATAGCCATTGGAGTAACTAAGCGGCAGCAGTAATAAATGCAAGAATTCAAATGACTTTTGGTCTCCTATCAGAATATATACACAGAGATACAGAGGGACAAAGAGAGGAGAAAGTAGTGAAAATAGAATAGAGAAGAGAAGAAAAGAAAATAGAAAGAGATACAGGAATCAGAGTTCAAGGAAGAACTCAACATCACCTGTATAGCCAGTGCTCTTCTCAGATCTACTGTTCCAGGAAGCCTGAAGAGACAACTACTCTACATCAATCTGAAGGCTTACTGGAAGATCAACATCATCAAGGCTTCATCATTCACACTCCAAGACAACTCACATTTCAGCCTTTGCTGAAATCATCATTTGCTGGAGTAGTCATTCATTGAAGACCTATCACCCTTTGCAAAGCTTCCACTCCTGAACCTACTGCTAATCTCAGGGGGAACTTTGAAAACATCATCAAAATCCACTTGTGCTTCTCTTTGATTGATGAACAGAGAAGACAACATCTACTCTCCCTTCTCCACTGTACAAAGGGTTCTTGAACTCCCTTCAAAAGTTCTGCTTGGTTTCTGAGACCTTGTCAAAACTTAGTGGTGGTAAGACACCTGATCAAAAAATCCAGTTTGGTTTTTGAGCACCTGATCAAAAGCTCATTGGTGCCCAGGACACCTAATCAACTCTTTCTACAGTGGATTCCTACCTAGCGTGCTAAAAGAGTGGACTACCCAAGTTTAGGGGAACCACTATAAAATTCTTGTGCCGTCTGGTTTGCCTTTATTTCTTTTCTTTATTATTCTTGTTGTGTGTTTGCTCTAATCTCTAGGATAGATCTCACCTTCAATTGGTATCAGAGGCAGGTTGGTTATACAATAACTAAACCATCACTAGGTTGGTTGTTTATATAGGCTAACACCTGAACCAAAAGATCTCTCTTTTGATCCATCCTAGTTAGATTAATTATTCTGTTTTTCACATAGCAAGAATATGGAATATTCTAGCACCAGACCTCCTAAGTACAACATAAACAAATTTGCACTTTGAAAGACAAGAATTAAGTCATTTATGGACAATATTGATGAAGAAATATTTTATGCCATTATGACAGGTCTCCCAACTTCAGCAACAACAACTAAAAGGGCCAGGCTAGCTGATGTCAGAGCCATGAATATCCTAGCATAGTCATTATCTGATGACTTATTCCAGGAAGTTGTTTAATGCTCAACAGCTAAGGAGATATGAGATTCTCTTCATCAAATGGCTTCTGAACCAGTGGATGGAACAACAAAAAGAAGCCACAACATCTTATTTAAAGGAGGAGAATAAATATCCCTAGATGTTATTTGGGATGTATCAGATGATGAATCATCATTTGAAGATGAAGAGGAAGAAGCAAGGGCCAAAAAATTCTGCTTAATGGCCATCAATACTTCCTGCAGCAGTTTAGAGGCTGAACAAACAGAATGAAAATCAAAACCTGAAGAGGATCATGAATTATCTAACTTTGTTTTCAGTTCAGTTAACTTAGAACTTCAATTTTGCTGCCAAGATTCAATAAAACCTGAGGAGGAAACAAAACTTCTAAGAGGAATGTTTTCAGAATATATTCAAAGGAAGAAGAAACATTTTAATCGACGAAATGAGTTCAGACCGTCGAACTCAGATCGACGATCCTATATAAAATCGTCAAACTCAGTCTGCTTTTTCATAAATTTGATTTATAATTATAAGGATAAACTATTTAAAATATTTTCAAATCCTTCTCCTATTTGGAACAAATTTATTAGGAAACATCTTTTCTTAGGGCTGCTTCTATCTTTTTGATATCTTGTTCAAAATTATGTTAGGACTTCTGTATGAGAATTCTCTGTCAGATAACTTTATATTTCTTATAGATCATTTTCTAAGTTCATCTAGATTGAGTCCTCTACTCTAGTTGCATTGGTCAGCAGTGATCATGACATTGAGTTTGAATCTCTTCTGATGAAAAGAAATTCTATAGGAAGGAATACATCAGACTTTGTTTTTCAGATTCAGAACCCTAATAAAATTTGCTGGACAAATATCATTTTTCTGCTAACATATCCTTTTCAAGGAGAGAGCAATCTCTACCATAGCTTTTTGCAGGTACCATCTATAAGAGTTAGCTGGATGACTCAATCAAAATCCAATTTTCAAAGTCATCCCAGCCTCCTCCAATCACAATTACTGCATCAACATAGGGGCAGATGGTAATGCCAGCAGCAGTCAGTTTTTAACAGCAACAGAAGACAGCAATGCAAAGCTTTTCTTTTATATCTTATGCTTTGTAATATTTATTATAATATTTTCATTTTCATGTAAATAGTAATCCTAACCCAAATATGGGGAGATTGTTGGAACACCCTAGTTTGGATTTGGGACAGGATCACTATGTCTTTAGGACTATTAGATTGACCCATCAATGTATAGCTAAGGGTCATAGGATGTGCTAAGTCCGAGGCTCTCAGATATTGAAGAAATCAGCCAAGAGAAAATAGTCAAGAGAAGAAATCAGAATTCAACCTTGGGGTCGAGCTCAGATCGACGAGACTAGTTCAGGCGTCGAGCTGAGATCGACGATCTCTGAGCTCAGGTCCACGAGGCGTCGAACTCCGTTCAACGATCTCCGAGCTCAGATCGACGTTTTCTGTACCAGACCAGCTCCAATATCTCTGAGCTCAGATCGACGATAGTTGAGCTCATATCGACGATCATCTTGTTGAGATCGACGATTTCTGCCATCACACTGAACGCAAGTTCCCTGGCAGATTTTCAGGATATCCTTGGTCCAATCAAAGTGAGCTGTTCATATTCCAACACTGCCTTATTACAGGACAGTTACAAGAATGAATTTATGGAGATTATAGCTGTTGGAGTAAATAAGAGGCAGCAGTAATAAATGCAAGAATTCAAATGATCGTTGGTCTCCTATCAGAATATATACAAAGAGATACAGAGGAACAAAGAGAGGAGAAAGTAGTGAAAATAGAATAAAGAAGAGAAGAAAAGAAAATAGAAAGAGATACAGGAATCAGAGTTCCAGGAAGAACTCAACATCACCTGTACAGCCAGTGCTCTTCTCAGATCTACTATTCCAGGAAGCCTGAAGAGACAACTACTCTACATCAGTCTGAAGGCTTACTGGAAGATCAACATCATCAAGGCTTCATCATTCACACTCCAAGACAACTCACATTTCAACCTTTGCTGAAATCATCATTTGTTGGAGTAGTCATTCATTGAAGACCTATCACCCTTTGCAAAGCTTCCACTCCTGAACCTATGGCTAATCTCAGGGGGAACTTTGACAACATCATCAAAATCCACTTGTGCTTCTCTTTGATTGATGAACAGAGAAGACAACATCTACTCTCCCTTCCCCACTGTACAAAGGGTTCTTAAACTCCCTTCAAAAGTTCTGCTTGGTTTCTGAGACCTTGTCAAAACTCAGTGGTGGCATGACACCTGATCAAAAAATCCAGTTTGGTTTTTGAGCGCCTGATCAAAAGATCATTGGTGCCCAGGTCACCTGATCAACTTTTCCTGCAGTGGATTCCTACCTAGGGTGGTAGAAGAGTGGACTACCCAAGTTTAGGGGAACCACTATAAAATTCTTGTGTCGTATGGTTTGCCTTTATTTCTTTTCTTTATTATTCTTGTAGTGTGTTTGCTCTAATCTCTAGGATAGATCTCACTTTCACGCTTGCCTACTCGATCATCATCCTTGCGATGTACTGGATAACGACCTGTATAGTCTTCATCCCGCCAAGCGAAGTAGTGCATAGCGGACTTCATGGGAGTTGTTGATTTAGTTAATTTTATTTTGTTTCTGTAAATCAACCCCCCTTCATAACCCTGACATCGAGTACTTCAATCTCAAGTCCTCCTCGATAGTTACTCCACCTTACTGTGTTCCTTGAGAGATTTGATACTTGGGGATTTACTCCCACATTTTATAATGCTTGAGCGACCTGAAAGTGAAGGGATAAATACTACTCTAGAGGGGGGTGAATAGAGTTATCAAATTTTGCACTAGACAAGAACTTAATAGTCTACCCAACTCCCTTGGAGTGAAATGCGGAATGAAAAGATTATAGTTATAGAAATAACCCTAAAGCCTAACACAAGTGTTGTGCACAAACTCAAGCTAACTGTAATTACAGTTAAGGCTTGGAGAACCTAATCAGCAACTAGCAAACCTAGTTATATCTAATCACAGGCACAATGCAGGAATTAAATTAAGCAAGCCAGACGACACAAGGAATTTATAGTGGTTCCCCAAACAACTTGGGTTCGTCCACTCTTCTACCAACAAGGTAGGAATCCACTACAGGTTTTTGATCAGTTGCCCTGCCACCACAAGATCTGCTTCAGGTAGATCTAGAAACCCTTTAGACTTTTGATCAGGTGTCTAAAAACCAAACACAGGTTTTTGATCAGGTGCCCTGCCACCAAGGGATACTTTTGAAGGGAGTAATAACCCTGTACAGGAGTGGGAAAGAAGGTTAAGATGTCTTCTCTATTTTACAATAGATTAGAGAAGCGCAAAGACTTGCACTGAGCTAGAAAGCTCAAGGAATCAAGGCTCCCCCTGGCTCAAAGAATGTCCAGGTGAAGTCTTGCTTCAGTGCAGAAACTCTTCAGTAAAAACTGAAGGAAAAACTACAAGAAGATATATAAAATATAGAAATCTTCTAGCAACTATCTTCTTCTTCTTCTTCTTCAAAAGAACTCTGAGTCTGAACTTCCTGGAAGCAGGAGAACTCAGGTTGAAGAAGAGCAGAAGAGCTTAACACTTCTCAGTTGAATGAATATTGCTGAGAGCAGTGAACTTGGTCTTGATGAAAGCTTGAATGCTTAAATGAATAACTGGTTAGCTAGCTGAAATCCTTCTCCAAAGGATTCCTTTTATAGCAGCAACAAGCAACAGCTCTTTTCATTTGAACTGTTTGTCTTCTTCTGAAACTTGAAACCTGGGCTGCAAATATCACAAAGACAAACAAACTCTGCAGCAAAATATTCTATAAAAGGGATAAACCTTTTTCAAGGAAGCTGTAGGAAGCAATCTGATAATACAGGTACTAAATAAAATCACATCAGAAACAAACTCTTTATAGCAAAAGGAAGACTTTTCAGTCTAACGGCTATAAAGGACTGACAGCAGATAAAGTAAAATACAATGTCAGCTAATAAGACAAACAACTTTATCTGAAAAGATTTTACTCAGGCAGAAGGGATGGAGCAGATATTGCCTGGAAATATTATCATAAAGCAACTGAAATAAAATGCCAGATAATGTATTAATTAATTAAATATAATAAATAAATACAAAATAAAAAGGCAGACAGAAAACGTCGAACGACCTTTGGAGATCGTCGACCGACGCACGGAGATCGTCGACCTATCGGGCAGATAGTCGAATGATCCAGATAGTCGAACTATCACAACAGATAGTCGAACTATCAGAAGATAGTCGAGCTATCAGATAGTCGACCTATCAACAGATAGTCGAACTATCAAAGCAAAACCGATAGTCGACCTATCAACAGATAGTCAAACTATCAACGCAGAACAGATAGTCGAACTATCAACAGATAGTCGAACTACCCAAGGAAAATAGATAGTCGACCTATCAACAGATAGTCGAACTATCAGAAGAAAGCAGATAGTCGATCTATCAACAGATAGTCGAACTATCAGATAGTTGAACTATCAGGACAGATAGTCGAACTATCAACGACAAGCAGATAGTCGACCTATCAACAGATAGTCGAACTATCAAGACAAACAGATAGTCAACCTATCAACAGATAGTCGAGCTATCAACGCAGACAGAACGTCGACCAACTGATAGACGATCGTCGATCAGCCGATAGACGATAGTCGAGCGGCATTCGACTATAGTCGAACGAAAAACTACTTAACCAAATTCTTCATCTGGAAAAGCGGGGACTCTACAGCTAGACCACTAACCATTGACCATAGATATTTCTTGGGTCAAGGGACTAAAAGACAAGACTAAACTCAAATCAAACTAGGGTACCAACAATCTCCCCCTATTTGAGTTAAGTCTCTCAAAAACTAAAACACAGAACTAGCTATAGAGCAATAAAAAAAATATAGGAAATAGATAACAATTAATTAGTAATTATCAAACAGTCAGATAAAAAAAACAGTCAAACAAAATTAAAGATCTATAGAATCTGGTTTAGGGACAGAAGAGCTAGGAACAAAAGAAACTTTCCGCAAGGGATCAACAGCTTCTTTCTTAGACAGCTTCAAATCTTGCACACCAATAATCTTCAGTTCTGCAGCCCTTGGAACAACTGCTTCTGGATGTTTTTCCATATATATATAAGGATCAAATACCTCAGGGCTAACCTGGATCTTATCGAGTTCCTTTATTCTGAACTTTGACATTGTTGTAAATCCTGTAGAGTCCTTTCCTTCAGCTTTAGCTTTCTTTATCTGAGCTGATCCAACAAGTTCTAGAAATCGAGCCATCCTGAAATCAGGATCTAACTCTTGGCTTTCATACACATTTTCAGATGATGTATCAATAGGCTTCACAGCTTTAAACTTAACAGATAAATCTAATAAACTTTCAGCTGTATCTTTAACTTCTTGAATAACTAAAGATGATGGAGGAGCAAATTCAGCAAACTTCTTACTTGATTTTTCAGAGAAAACAGTTCTTTTACCTTTTGAAATATCCTTAGCAACATGAACTGGTATAGCAGGAGAAACCTTTTTCTTGGGAGAAGGAGAAGGTGAAAATGTTGGCTTTTGATATACAACCTCCTTTACTTGCTCTTTAACCTCAGTATCATGTCTTTGAGTACCAGTATATGATTTGCCTTGGTGACTTTGAGAACTTTTCCTTGAATGAGGCTGAGAAGGAGCAGATTTTGCAGATGGATTAGCAGATAAATTGCCAGAGGCTCCTGCACCAGGAGGTGGAGGAGGAGGACCTCTGGGAGTCCATCTGGAAGCAGGACTATCATATCTCTTAGATTTCTTTCTCTCCTTTTGCTGGTTCTTGGAAAACCACATCCAATGTTGGAAGTCTTTCGACTTAGGGTCAATCCCTTTCAATATGTAATAGGGAGTATCATTGTCTCGATTGGGAGGAGGATGAGCAACAGCTTTCCTTTTTCTCTTTGCAGCTTTCCTTTTCTAAGAGTCCTCAGACATATCTGAATCATCTTCATCTTCAGAATGAGAAGAGGGAGGAAGATCATAAGGGTCATAGGCTTTTGATACAGCCTTTTCCTTTGCTTTCAGATCAGCTTTCTCTCTTTCTTCTTCTATGGCATCCTGTGCCAGAAGGGTATCCAGATCAGGTCTTGGAGAGTCATCCCATACAGTAGATTTTTCATCTTGCAAAACTTTTTCTTTCTCTTTCAAAATATCTTGTACTCTTTGCTGCCAGGCAGCTCTTGCTTTCTCTTCTTCTAAACTCAGTACTGGGGTCTTTTCATCTTGACTTTTAGATTCAACATCTTCTATATCTTCTTGAACAACTAAAACATCTGCAACAGATTCTCGAACAACTACTTCTACTTGAGCAACTATATCTTCTTTAATATAATCTGTAGATTCATGAACACAAATCTGCTATATAAGCTAAAAGCATTCCTTCTAGGTATTCACAAACTAGCAAATCAATTGACTCGTCAATAAAACAGATGAGTGAATTACCTTCATACTTTACCAACTCCTAGGATTCATCTAGATAGGATGTAATAATGCCTTCTAGGAAACGGGCAACCAAAGGAGTGGTGAGATCTTCTAAACAAACTTTTACAGCAAATTTAGATAACATAACTGCATCAGATATTTCTTTTTCAGATAACACTGAAACTGATTCTTCTTGAGCTGGAGCAGTCTCTTCTTGAACTGTCATCACTATATCTGTCACCGCTGGAGGATCTGCTGGAAGGGAAGCTAGAAGCTCTGAGGCTGGAATCTCTGAGACATCTTCATAGAACATCTCCCCCTGCCTGATTTCAGTGGGAACTGAAACCAGGCCCCTGGAAGAAGAGGGCTCAGCAGAATTAGAGAGGGAACGGATGGTAGCAGTCAAAGTAGCAATGGAGGAGGCAAGAGGAGCAATTGCCTCTTCAATCATGATTTTGATTGAAGGGGTAATCAACTCCAAGATGTTGGAGATGAATGCTGGGGTGACTTCAAAAGAATGTGGGGGAACTGCAGATGATGGAAGATCAGCGGGAGGAATGTATTCCTGTTGAACTGGAGAGCGAACAGGAGATGGAGAATGATGTGGAGATGGAGGAGGAGATGGAAGAGGAGAATGAACTGGAGAACGAATAGGGGACTGACGAGGTGTTGGAGTCCTCTCAGATCCTAACAAATCAAAACTAGGATCAGATATCCTAGCCAGATGAGAAGGAATAGGAGATGCAGGAGGAGAAGGAATAACAACCGTGGTTGTATCTCGAACAGGAGAAGCAGGAAGTCGTACTTCAGCTGAAGTTGATGGAACTTCAACTGAGGTAGACGGAACTGAAGAGGATGGAACTACTTCAGTAGAAGTTGATGGTAAGGCAGAAGAAGATGATGGAAGAGAAGGATGAGCTGAGCCAGCATCTAGAGGGTGAGGAGTGACTGAATCAGTCCTTGTGCTCTCGGATGTCGCTGGAGCAACCCTTGTGAGAGCGGGCTTCACAAATGTCCTCTTCCACTTGGAGAACAGATTCGGATCCATCTTCTTGCTGGCATTAATTGTTGTAGCAGTTGAAATCAGCAGCTGGGGATATCTTTCCTTTAGAAAAATCCCAATAACCCTGCCTAGGGTAACCTCTTTCTTACTGTTCTTCTTCCTTATTAAATCGAACAAAATTCTTGCCCAATTAATCCTTTTCTGATTTACAATTGCACACATCAGTGCAAATTGTTGTCTAGTAATGTTGTCATGGGCGGAGTGCTTTCCTAGAAGCACTTTTCCAACTAACTCGGCAAGAAATTTGATCTTGAAGGGGAAATTTACCTTGAGCAGCTTCGTGGGAATGCCCTCCGCATGTCCCAGCTCAATCAGCATTCTTCCGAACTCTGGAGCATCTTGCTCATAATCTTCTTCACCATTTATCAATCCAAATAAATCAGTCAGAATGGCGGGAGTTAAAATAACCTCTTCTCCGCCAATAGAGCCGGTCATCGATTCGTCGGTGGAGGACGAAGTAAATGCCCATTCCTTAATCTCGGGAATATTTAACTTAATCCTTGTAGACATTAGTCTTTCTAACCCTTGATCTCTGCATAACTGGAGGATTTCCACAATCCCTGATTCACAACAGCTGAAGGCATCGAAGTCGACACTGAAACCTGCGTCGAACTTCACAACTGCGAGCAATGCTGGAGAAATCGCCATTGAAGTGCTGGAGAATGCGCGAGAAAGACAGAGAAGACGAAACGGCAGAAAATCACAAGAGGAGGAGCAAGCGGGAAGACGGAATGCGAAAGGACGCTCTCCGTTGACGATAAAAGCAAAGATCTTTTAACCTAGGTCGACTATCGGCTTTATATTAGACCGGAGATAGTCGATCTATTTAAAAGATACAGGAGACGATGGTCGAACGGTCGTTCGAAGATCGGTCCAGAAGCAGAGTAGTCGAGCAATCGTTTGACTATTTCTGGCTTCTCAAACAACAAGTTGTCGTCATCCAGAGATCGACAATGAGCTCGACTTATTCGACGATGGTCGAACGCCGGTCGATGATCTTCAACCAGGCAAGCTTTCATCAACCATAGGTCGATGATGGGCTTGACCCGATCGACTATCTTCGAACGTCGTTCGACTATCTTCAAACAAGTTTCAACATTGGCAGTTATAGTCACACTTAGTCTCTTCCATTGATCATGCCTAGTTGAACCAAAAAGAACAGATGCTTCTGTTCATCTAAGGGCTTGGTGAATATATCACCTCTCTGAATTTCAGTGGATATGAACTCAAGACAAATCTTGTTCTTTTCCACACAATCTCTCAGGAAATGGTGCCGAATCTCAATGTGCTTCGTTCTAGAGTGGTGCACTGGATTTTGTGTAATTGAGATAGCACTGGTAATATCACACATGATTTTGGTGTTCTTGTGTGAGTAACCATAATCCACAAGCTGGTTTTGAATCCACTGGATCTGTGAACAACAACTGGCAGCTGCTATATATTCAGCCTCTGCAGTTGAAGTTGAGACAGAAGCCTGCTTCTTACAGAACCAAGAGACCAATCTCTCTCCCAGGAACTGACAAGTTCCTGAGGTGCTCTTCCTGTCAACTCTGCAACCAGCATAGTCAGAGTCAGAGTATCTAATTAACTCAAATTCTGATTCTGCTGGGTACCAAAGTCCTAGATTTGGACATCCCTTCAGGTATCTCAGGATTCTCTTGAGAAGAATCAGATGAGATTCCTTGGGGTTGACCTGGAATCTAGCACAGAGGCATGTAGCAAACATTATATCTGGCCTACTTGCAGTTAAATATAATAAGGAACCAACAATGGCCCTATAATTCTTTTGATCAACTGGCTTGCCGTGATCATTAGAATCAATAACTACATTAGTAGCTATAGGTGTAGGCATTGCTGAAGCATCAGCCATCCCAAATTTCTTTACCAATTCCTTGGCATATTTGGATTGGGAGATGAAGATACCATCAGCATCTTGCTTAACTTGGAGACCAAGAAAGTAAGACAGCACACCCATACTACTCATCTCAAACTTAGAGTGCATCAGGTCAGAGAACCTTTTGCAAAGTTTGGGATCAGTGGAACCAAATATAATATCAACCACATACACTTGAACTAACAGGATTGTGTCCTTGTGGTTCTTGACGAAAAGGGTTCTATCAACTACTCCCCTAGTAAAGTTGTGCTCTAAGAGGATACTAGCTAGAGTCTCATACCAGGCTCTGGGTGCTTGCTTTAGTCCATAAAGAGCTTTCTGCAACTTAAACACATGTGAGGGCTGAGTTGAAGAAACAAACCCTGGTGGTTGTTCAACAAACACCTCTTCCTTAAGCTCACCATTCAGGAATGCACTTTTGACATCCATTTGAAAGACCTTAAACTTCATGTAGGCTGCATAGGCCAAGAAAATCCTTATTGCTTCTAGCCTTGCAACAGGAGCAAAGGTTTGGTCATAATCTATACCTTCCTCCTATCTGTAGCCCTGAGTTACAAGCCTTGCTTTATTCCTTACAATAATTCCATTTGCATCCAACTTATTTCTATACACCCACTTGGTGTCTATGATCAGTTGGCCTTTAGGTCTTGGAACCAAAGTCCAAACTTTACATCTCTCAAACTGATTGAGTTCCTCTTGCATAGCAATGATCCAGTGAGGATCTAGCTCAGCATCTTTAAAGGTGAGGGGCTCAACCTGTGAGAGGAAACAAGCGTGCATCACATCCTGTCTTAACTGATGTCTTGTTTGAACACCAGCTGATATGTCTCCAATCACTTGAGATGTGGGGTGATCTCTAAGTGTGACAATATCAACAGGTGGGATGTGATCTTCAGCAACAGTTGGGATTAATTCCTCAGGAGGAATTTGATCTACTGTTGGTGGTACAACAACAGCTTCTGCAATGTCTTCATCACTGTCTGATTCAGTGATCTGAAGAGTTGATAGTTGAAGAATCTCTTGAGTAGCATCAGGTACCTGCAATGAACTAGAGGAAGGAGAATTTTCCTTCTCCTTGTAAAACATCTGAGACTCATCAAAAGATACATGCACAGATTCTTCAATTTTACAGGATGATTTGTTATAAACCCTATAAGCTTTGCTTACTTGGGAATATCCAAGCATAATTCCCATTGAAGCTTTTGCTTCAAATTTTCTAAGGTATTCTTTATTGTTATTATGAATGTAAACTACACAACCAAATACTCTAAAATAATTAATTTTAGGTTTCTTTCCTTTAAGCAACTCATAAGGAGTTTTACACTTAAGCTTGTGTATCAGACTTCTATTCAAGACATAATTGGCTGTACTAACAGCTTCTGCCCAATAGGAGAGAGGCATATTAGCATCTGCCAACAATGTGCTAGCAGCTTCAATGAGTGTTCTGATCTTCCTTTCAACTACCCCATTTTGTTGGGGAGTTCTAGGAGCTGAGAAGCTATGTTTGATACCTTCTCTCTCACAGAATTCTTGCATGAGAAGAGAGTCAAACTCAGTACCATGATCACTTCTGATCAAGGCCACATGAGTAGAGTACTCAGTCTGCACACATAATAGAAAGTCTGTAAGGGCTTTGAAGTTATTAGCCTTAGTTCTCAAAAAGAAAACCCAACTGAACCTAGAGAAGTCATCTACAATGACTAAGGTGTAATACTTCCCTCCTAAACTCTGTACATTTATTGGGCCAAAAAGGTCCAAATGTAATAAGTACAAGATTCTAGGAGAATCACTCTTATTTACTGATTTAAAAGAGTTTTTGGTTTGCTTGCCTAGCTGACAAGCCTTGCAAAGGCTCTCCTTCTTGTAGGGGCAAGAAGGTAAACCTCTAACAAGGTTGTGTTTAGATAACCTAGATATATTTTTAAGGTTAACATGACTAAGCCTCTTATGCCACAAAGAATTATTATTAATTGTTACTTCATTAAATAAACAGATTTAAGAATGAGTTGAATTGAAATCTACTAAATAAATATTACCTATTCTAATACCTACTAAAACAACATTATTATTTAAAGTAATATTACAAGAAGAGTTAGAAAATGAAACCTGGTAGCCAGCATCACATAGCTGGCTGACTGAGATCAAATTGTGCTTCAGTCCTGTCACATATGCAACTCTCTTGAAAGTAATATCTCCAATTGTAATCCTGTCATAGCCTTCTGTCTGACCACAGCTTGAATCTCCAAAGATAACCTTTGGGCCGAGCTTAACTTTGAATTTTGACAGATGATTTTTATTTCCTGTCATATGCTTGGAGCATCCACTATCCAAATACCACTTATTTTGAGTGATAGGATAGGACTTCACCTGCAAGACATTCATTTAGACATTGTGGACCCAAGTAACCTTGTGTCCCTTATTTTTCACATAAGAAAAGATAGAAATAAATGAAAATGTAGGATGAGGGTGATAACCTAATGGGTGAGATCTCCTAGGTGGGATTCTCCATGCAGATGATGGGTCAACAAACCTAGGGTTTCTATTTTCATTTAGGTTTCTACGGGTTTGATTATGATTTTGAAAATCATATTGAAAACGTCGATCGACGTTCGACGATGGCCGCTCAGATCGTCGAGCTTCGTTCGACCATTGAGCTTCCGATCGTCGAGCGGCGTTCGACGCTCTTTGCATTTCTTTAAAAAATTTCTTCCTCTTTTCTCTCTTAGCTTTATTTAAAGTTTTATTAACTTGGTTTACTTGCTCAGTGTTCTTCATTCCACTAGCTGAAATGAAGTTCACTGGAGTTGAAAGATTATTTTTAAGAATAACTGGGGGTTCACTGGGAGAAGCTCCTAAGCCTAGTTTGTTATTGCCTGACCTAGTGTTAGTCATGCTGGTTATCTCTAACAGCTTAAGGCTTCTACCATTTAGAGATTCCTCTAACCTTTTAGACTTAGCTAACTCTATTTTAAGAAATTTAATTTCTTCACTACAAGTAGTGAGATCTTCCTTTAACTTAATATTTTCTGTAGCAATTAATTCTGAGTCAGCTAACTTATTTCTAAGTTCTTTAATCTCTTTTTCTGAACTAATTAAGTCTAAGCATAAGGATTTAAAAACTAATTTAAATTCTTCAGAAGTGAAGTCATAAGAAGATAGTAACTCATCTTCTGTTGGCATTTCTTCTTCTGAATCTGAACTCTCTGCAGCTGAGTGATTGCTGCAGGCATCTATTGCCATCAGGCAAACTTCCTTTGCCCTCTTCTCTTCCTCATCCTCACTGGAGCTAGAGGAGGAAGATTCTTCATCAGAATCACTCCAGGTTTCAGCAATGAAACCTCTCTCCTTCTTCTTGTTCTTGTAGGAGGATGGCTTGGAGTGCTTCCTGTGCTGTTCCTTTTCTTTCCTCTTATCTTTGTTCTTCTCCTCTGGACAATCTGGTAAGATATGTCCAGGTTTCCTGCAACCATAACATATAATTTCTTTAGCAGGTGAACGGTCATACCTTGGTTTGTCTTCATAGCGTGAAGACTTCTTTCTGAATTCCTTTCTCCCCATCTTGAGAAACCTCTTGGCAAACAATGTCATTAGTTCCTCATTGGATTGGCTGCCTTCAGAAGCATCAGCAGCCTTAAGAGCTAGAGATTGCTCTTTTCTTGTTGGAGTAGGGGTCTTTGCTTCAGCTTCTGCTTCCCTTGTCTTCAGCACTTGCTCAAAAGACTTGAGCTTGCCGAGAAGGGCTTCTGTGGAAATCTCATTTGTGCTTCTAGCTTCCTTGATAGGCCAGATCCTTAGATCCCATGTGCTAGGGAAACACATAAGAATCTTATCATTACCTCTGTCAATGATATGTCCTTGTCAAGGGTCCTCAGCTCATTGATGATTGAGCTGAGCCTTGTATACATGGCTTCAACTGATTCAGCATCAGTTTTCTTGAAGTTCTCATATTGTGAGATAAGGTTGGACCTTCTGTCCTTCCTTTCATCAGCTGAACCAGCTACAATCTGGTTCAGTGTATCCCACATAGCTTTTGCTGAAGAGCAGTCAACAACCTTCTGGAATACCTCATCAGACATTGTCTGAGCCAGAATGTTCATCGCCTTGGCATCTGCTATCTTTGCCTTCTTGTACTCATCATTGTAGTCTGGAGGAGGCACTGCACTCATATCAGATGATGAGGCAGTGGCAGCAGCAGGTGATCTTGGGGGTCCTGACAAAATAGAAGCAAAGATACTTTCATCAATAGAATTCATATATAATTTTATCCTTGCCTTCCAGATGCCAAACTTAACTAAGTTGCATGCTGGAGGTTGGGTGCTAGAATAATCCTTGGACTGGGCCATGATTGTGATAATGAATATCTATAAACTTTGGTATCTATCAGGATCTTGTGACTTAGGTGTTAGCCTATTCAGTCAGTCAACCTCCCTCTGATACCAATTGAAAGTGAAGGGATAGATACTACTCTAGAGGGGGGGTGAATAGAGTTATCAAATTTTGCACTAGACAAAAACTTAATAGTCTACCCAACTCCCTTGGAGTGAAATGCGGAATGAAAAGATTATAGATATAGAAATAACCATAAATCCTAACACAAGTGTTGTGCACAAACTCAAGCTAACTGTAATTACAATTAAGGCTTGGAGAACCTAATCAGCAACTAGCAAACCTAGTTATATTTAATCACAGCCACAATGCAGGAATTAAATTAAGCAAGCCAGACGACACAAGGAATTTATAGTGGTTCCCTAAACAACTTGGGTGCGTCCACTCTTCTACCAACAAGGTAGGAATCCACTACAGGTTTTTGATCAGGTGCCCTGCCACCACAAGATCTGCTTCAGGTAGACCTAGAAACCCTTTAGACTTTTGATCAGGTGTCTAAAAACCAAACACAGGTTTTTGATCAGGTACCCTGCCACCAAGGGATACTTTTGAAGGGAGTAATAACCCTATACAGGAGGGCGAAAGAAGCTTAAGATGTCTTCTCTATTTTACAATAGATTAGAGAAGCACAAAGACTTGCACTGAGCTAGAAAGCTCAAGGAATCAAGGCTCCCCCTGGCTCAAAGAATGTTCAGGTGAAGTCTTGCTTCAGTGCAGAAACTCTTCAGTAAAAACTGAAGGAAAAACTACAAGAAGATATATAAAATATAGAAATCTTCTAGCAGCTATCTTCTTCTTCTTCTTCTTCAAAAGAACTCTGAGTCTGAACTTCCTGGAAGCAGGAGAACTCAGGTTGAAGAAGAGCAGAAGAGCTTAACACTTCTCAGTTAAATGAATATTGCTGAGAGCAGTGAACTTGGTCTTGATGAAAGCTTGAATGCTTAAATGAATAACTGGTTAACTAGCTGAAATCCTTCTCCAAAGGATTCCTTTTATAGCAGCAACAAGCAACGGCTCTTTTAATTTGAACTGTTTGTCTTCTTCTGAAACTTGAAACCTGGGCTGCAAATATCACAAAGACAAACAAACTCTGCAGCAAAATATTCTATAAAAGGGATAAACCTTTTTCAAGGAAACTGTAGGAAGCAATCTGATAATACAGGTACTAAATAAAATCACATCAGAAACAAACTCTTTATAGCAAAAGGAAGACTTTTCAGTCTAACGGCTATAAAGGACTGACAGCAGATAAAGTAAAATACAATGTCAGCTAATAAGACAAACAACTTTATCTGAAAAGATTTTACTCAGGCAGAAGGGATGGAGCAGATATTGCCTGGAAATATTATCATAAAACAACTGAAATAAAATGCCAGATAATGTATTAATTAATTAAATATAATAAATAAATACAAAATAAAAAGGCAGACAGAAAACGTCGAACGACCTTCGGAGATCGTCGACCGATGCACGGAGATCGTCGACCTATCGGGCAGATAGTCGAACGATCCAGATAGTCGAACTATCAAAGGAGATAGTCGAACTATCACAACAGATAGTCGAACTATCAGAAGATAGTCGAGCTATCAGATAGTCGACCTATCAACAGATAGTCGAACTATCAAAGCAAAACCGATAGTCGACCTATCAACAGATAGTCGAACTATCAACGCAGAACAGATAGTCGAACTATCAACAGATAGTCGAACTACCCAAGGAAAACAGATAGTCGACCTATCAACAGATAGTCGAACTATCAGAAGAAAGCAGATAGTCGATCTATCAACAGATAGTCGAACTATCAGATAGTTGAACTATCAGGACAGATAGTCGAACTATCAACGACAAGCAGATAGTCGACCTATCAACAGATAGTCGAACTATCAAGACAAACAGATAGTCAACCTATCAACAGATAGTCGAGCTATCAACGCAGACAGAACGTCGACCAACTGATAGACGATCGTCGATCAGCCGATAGACGATAGTCGAGCGGCGTTCGACTATAGTCGAACGAAAAACTACTTAACCAAATTCTTCATCTGGAAAAGCGGGGACTCTACAGCTAGACCACTAACCATTGACCATAGATATTTCTTGGGTCAAGGGACTAAAAAGACAAGACTAAACTCAAATCAAACTAGGGTACCAACACGACCGATGCACTTGCCAAATGCGCATCACTGGGTATCCACTTCCATTGGTCGACGGCCAGACTGAATGTCGTCTTAGGGCTCCGTCCTTTAGACAACGTGCATTGAGATTGCTTCATCGGAGAGTTCCTCGGTGGGGGAATCTTTTGTGTGAGCCATGCCCTGACGAGAGACATGCTCTGACACTACCACTGGACGCGCTTCGCTCAAGTTGCTTGAGTGGGGAGGGTTGGACATCTCCATCCTCTGAAAGAGAGTGATCATTTAAGTCTGGCGCTCCTCCATTAGCCGGATACGCTCTTCTACCACATCGGTGGGAAGGGCGGTGACGGTTGTTCCGTTGGGCAGTGGAGTTCTACCTACGGGTGGGTTGACTGCGGTCGTTTCAAGGCACTCTTCTGATGTCGTGTTGTTAGTAGTGCGAACGCTCCTTGCAATCGCTGCTACTCGGGGAATACTGAGATTTGTCAAAGCTTCTGGGAACACCTTCCCACAGACGGTGTCAAACTGTTGCGGGTCGCCCGGTCTTTCCTCGGCCGGAGAAATCAGACCGCCTTAGCTCGAAATCATACCAGGCACGCAAACAGTGAAAGTAAACCGTGACAAATGACAAGATGCGTTTTTGACGTTTAAAATCTAGGAAGGGTGAAAAATCACGTGGTTGGAGCTGTGTCGAGCCAAAATCCACTAGCTTCTTAGAGTCTTACAAAGATTGGTTTGAGCTCGGAGGGCGACAAGCCGCTACTCCCTTACAGGTGCAAAGTACGAAAAGTGTGGGAAAATGGTTAAGTTCTCGGAGTCTCGATGAAAGCGCTCCGACATTGGAATGTTGCAGATCTCGCGGAACATTGGTGAGAGCGTTCCAGCTGGAAAATTCGCTATGTCTACGGAGCTTCTTGAGGGAGCACTCTTATTGATGTGAAGCTTTGATGGGAGTGCTCTCGCGGAGGCAGTTGACGTAACTTGAAGTGTGTTGGAACCTTAGCGTAAAGAGAAGAGCGGAGTGAATTCCTGAGCCGAGAATTGGCCAAAAACCACCATCCTGCCGGAAAAACTCAGAGCTTTCTCTTGCTTCTGGAATTACTTGTCTTCAAATGAAGGTATGCGAGCCTATTTATAGTTTTCTGGAGGGTCATGGTGGTAATTGCGCTAGGGAGTAATTTGTGCTGGCGAGTGACGTTGCTCCGTTTCGATCACTTGGATCACTGTTTTTGCCAAAATGACGAGAGTACCCTCCTCCCCCCGGGCAGTTCGGGTGGCCCGGGCAAGGTGCCCGGAGGCGGCGACGGCGACCGAAGGTGGCCTGCTGCGAAGGAGGCGGCCGGGGAAGGCGGCTGCCGCCGCCGGCGATGGCGCCCGCGCGCGGCACGAGGGGCGGGCCGCGCAGGGGCGCGACCCTGCGTCTGCGTGGGCTGTTCGCCAGTGCCGTCTGGCCGGGAGCGGGCGCGCGCGTCGGCGCTGCGCGCTTGCGCGCAGGCCGAGCGCGCCTGCGTGGCCCTGCCGTGCACGTGTGTGGGTTCGTGATAGTTTTACTTTCAAGACAACCTAAACACCTAGAGGGGGGTGAATAGGTTCTAATTGCTTGTTTATACTTCTAGGCAGAATTCAATAGCAGAAATAAAACATTCAGCACAGCAATCACAGAAATTGAAACATCACAGATTGCACAATGTTTTATAGTGGTTCCCCAAGGTTTGGGTACATCCACTTTCCCCCTTCACCTATCTAGCAGTATGCTAGATTCGGCCAAACTTCCACTATTCTCAGATCCACAGATCCTACAGCTCAGAACCTGGATAGGTTCCTACAACTCAGGCTCAACAGCCCTACCTCAGCCTTGCCTCAAGGCCTACCACTCAGAGAAGAACCTTCTCCTACACTCAGGCAAATAGCCCTACCACTCAGAGATCACCTCTCTTACACTCAGCCTTTATAACACAGGCTTACAACTCAGATCTGTGTAAACAGATCCTACAGAAATTTAGAAAAGATATTTTAATGTCTTGCCTTTGTTGAGAGAGAAGAGGACAAGACACTTCTTGATCAGCTGATGAAATCAACTGAATCTGAGCTTTCTTCAAAGCTTCTTGAATCTGAACTTAGCTGAGTTGATTTTCAAATAGCTTCTTGAGAAACCACTGATGGCTTCCTTCTTCTTCTTCAAGATGACTGGATCCCTCTCTATCCAACACCTTTTCTGATACTTCAAACTTCTTCTTCTTAGATCTTCTGATGAAGATCTTCTTTAGAGCTTAGCACTTTCTTGAATTGAAACTTCAATAGGATCGTAATCCTTTTTTCCTTCTTAGATCTTCTACTGTTCTTGTTTTATTTCCTTCTGAATATGTCTATTTATAGACTTTCTTCATGGTAACCGGCTGATCCGGTTTCTAACTATTTTCTGACAGGTCTGACAGCTTCAGTTAAACGGTGGCAACCCACAGCTGTCAAGTCTTCAAACAGTTCCTGTACCTTAGCCTTGGACAGCAAAATGTCGAGACAGTCTGTCAGAAAGTGTCGAGACCAATCTGTCTATCTGTGTCGACACAAGTGACTTTGGTGTCGACACAGTCTTTGATGATGTCGACTAAGTTGCCTTTAAGTCGACACAGCTACTTCAGAAAATAACTTGGTCTTGGCTCTGCAATGTGTCGACAAAAGTCCTGTGTGTCGACACAGTTGTTGTAGATTCAGAACTCAGTATGTGTCGACTCAGCCTTCAAGTGTCGACACAGCAATCTTCAATTCTGCCAAAATGTGTCGACTCAGTCTTCTGGTGTCGACACAAGCACAGTCGACTTCTGCCAATATGTGTCGACTCAATCTCAAGGTGTCGACACATCCTCCCAGTGTCGACACAGTTGAGGCCGACTATCTTCTTCTGTGAGTCGACTATCTTTCTCTGGTCGACTATCATTCACTGATCGACTATCTTTCTCTGGTCGACTATCTTTCACTAGTCGACTATCTTTCACTGGTCGACTAACTTTCTCTGGGTGTCAACTATCTTTCACTGTGTCGACACTGCTTCCCAGTGCTGAGGTCGACGATCTTCTTTATGTGTCGACACTGCTTCCCAGTGTCGACATAAATGTGATCGACTATCTTTCTCTATGTCGACACTGATATTCTGAAGTGTCGACACAAATATTCTGAAGTGTCGACACAAATATTCTGAAGTGTCGACACAATTTCTTCAGGTGTCGACACGTGGACTTAGAATATTTTTCTGCATTCTTTAATACTTCTTCACCTGCACATGTCAACTCAAAACAACATCAAATACACCTTGATGTATATCATTGAGCTAAGTTGAGCTTCTTCAAATCAGGTACACATTTTCCAATGTACCCAACAATCTCCCCCTATTTGGAGAAGTCATAACCCTTATAGCCAATGATATACACCATTTATAAAAAGTATAAACTGATGATATATGACATAACTGGAATACTTAATATAAACAAAATATAAACAATCCATCACAGAATGAACATTATATGATACCAAACAACATTTTGTTTATAACTTGGTAATGATTGATTACAGAGTTTTACATTTAATGATCAAAACATAACAAAACACTTTGAAAGAACTAAAAATTAAGACTGATCAGGCTCTTTTATGACAATCCCTTTACCAGATTGAATTTGAGCCTTCACAGGAGCTTCAGAATCTTCAGCTGGTTTCTTGCCTTTTAGCTCAGCTTTCTTCAGAGCTTCTTCCTTGAGCCTTTGCCTTTCAAAATAATGAAAGGTCTTTGGAAAGTACTTGCTCGGCTCCTGAGCATCTGGTGGCAGCCTACCCAGCTTGGCTTTTCTTCTAAACTGTACTATTTCCTCTTGCCTGGCTTCATACTTCTGCCATTCCATCTCATTGAACCACTTGCCTCTTTCATGTTGTTGGTCTTTGACAGCCTTCCATGCAGTGAGTATAATATTTCTGGAAGTAGGACTCCACTGCTCAAAGTCTGCCTTAAGTTCAGCCTGCTCTCTAAATCTTTTCTTAGATAGTAGAGCATCTTGCTGTTCTTTCAAAGTAGCCTCAGGCTTATCTACTTTCCCAATAACAACCCTTTGAACCTCCTTTGGAGGACTATACATTCCTTGAACTTGCTGATCAATCATATCAAAATCTGGAGGAGGGTAAATGACTTGGGCAACCTCAGGTTGATTGCCTTCAAGTAGACCTGTTTGTATTCCTGACTCAGCCACCATAGCATCATCACACAAAGGTGGATATCCCAATGTGGCTCGAATACTATTGGTCACCCATTTGGTGTGCTCTGAGCCTGCATGAACTAACAACCTCTCCCCCTTTATGGCTTCTCTAGTAATATGATCTCTTAGATCCTCCTTCTGAAATCTGATTTGTCCATCCAGATAATTCACACCCTCTTTAAAAAATGGTTTTAACTTTAGAAGCTTGTCAGATATGTCCTTTTGAGAGGTAGTGATATCAGTTTTAACAGAATCAATAGCAGCTTGAAATTTCTGATCAAATTCTTCCATTTCCTTTGCTCTAGCTGCAGGCAGACCTGGAATAGTCTTTTTCAATTCATTAATGATCTCATGATGAGATTCAGTTAAATTGTCATTCATCCTTAGCTGATTTTCCAAAACATAGCTTTGCTTTAAAGCAATATCATCCACTTTAGGAATGATGGACTGCTGTTGTTTTGCCAAATATACCACAGCATTACCTCCCTTATGGAAGCAATCTGTCATCTCCTTCTTATGCATATTGACTTCAAATCGAATAGACTTTATATCCTGAGCCAAGTCAAATTGCAGGGACTTGTTGTTCTCATCAACATATTTTTCAATAGCCACTCTGTGTTCATCCAATTTCACTTGTAAATCGACCATAAACTTGTTATAATCAAATTCAGAAGGAGTGTGATGTGTTGTAGGCTGTAGAGCCTGCTTATAGCTCTTGCTCCTTCTCTTGAAGACCATAAGTTTTCTCTTCTTAGCCATCCTGGCTTCTTCATTCCCAGAATCAGAAGTACTATCAATTTAAACTCTCTTTTTGGGAGGAGGAGGAACATCTGCTTCAGTGCCATGTTGTTCAGCCTCAACATGCACAGGCTCCCCCTCAATTGCTTGCTCCACTTCCATTCTATCAGTAACTATTTCATCATTTGGAAATAACTCATCTAGAGTATATTCCTTCTGGGCTGGAACATCTGCAGTATTCAAATCTTGAGATAAATCAATTTGAGCTTCCTCTTGCACTTGCTCAGACAGCTTCTCCCCCTGTACTTGTTCAGTATTGGTGATGTTCTAGGCAGGTGAGGACACTTGCTTCCCCTGGACCTGTGCAGAAATAGAAATATTAGAAACGTCTTTTGTAGGAAAATACACCAGCTCCCCCTGCACCTGTACCTGGTCATGAGTAGATACAGCCTGTGTAGGTGAATAAACTTGCTGAGCTGGTATTCTTACTTCTTCTCCTTGAATTGCAGGTACAGTGGCATCCTGAACTTGTGTAGAAGCAGGCTGTTCTTCAACCTCTTGTCTTACTTGCTCTTCTTGTGGGTGCTCAGTACTGGTAGCATGACCTGGGGATTTCTCAGGTGAATCCTGCCTTTCCACTTCAGGCATCTCTTTGGTCAGCACCCTATCCCATCTGGAAAACAATCTCATGTTCATCCTTCTCATGTGATTAATTTTTGTTCCAGGTAGTTGTTGCATAACATCAGGAATCTCCTTAGTTAGGTATATACTCATTATTCTAGCCAGATTTGGCTTCTTGATTCCTTCCTTAATCTTTTCAAAGATTACAGTTGACCAATCTGTTGGAATTGTAAACACAATCCTGGTCATGAGGCTGAACATATAGGCGGAAATCCTATCATGTCCACCTGGCTTGCACAGAATTACTTTTCCAACCACCTCAGACAGAAACTTGCCCTGTTGATTCATTCCTTTCCTGTTGAAAGCAGCTCCAATTTTCATGGTGGAATCCAATCCACACCATTGAAGAGCCTCCCTTGATTTAGAAGCAGGGACGTCCTCTTCATTCTCAATTATAGGTAATTGTAGAATTGTTCTTAACTTACTTGGAGTAATTTCCACTGTTGACCCATGAACTGTGGATTTTATCTTGTGACTTTCAGAATCTACAGATGCAGAAGTAAAGAACTCATGCACCTCCTTCTTCCATATCTTAGATGGTTCGGAGACCAGAAATTCTAATCCTGAGTCGGAGAGGAGAGAGATAACCCCGTGAACATCTGGTGGGGCATCAGCAAAGGCATGGCGCACCAACTCATATCCTTCATTTACGTTATCTTCAATCTTTGGCGCCATAGATTAGTCGAGAAAGCTTGAAAGATGAGAGAAAGAGAGAGAGAGGGAGAATGTCGACACAGGGATTCAGTCTCGAAAACCTTGTAAGCGTGTCGACAGAATGAGTTTTTGACCTATTTATACCTTCTGTTGAAAGAAGATCAAAAGTCGCCAAAAACAGACTATAAGTGTCGACACAGATGGAATGTGTCGACACAAGCTTCTATTGTCTCGACTTCAAGTCTGTCTATTATGTTTCGACACCAATTTGCGGATATGTCGACACCAGAGATATATAGTAAAGCATCAGAAATTCTGTGTCGACTCTTAGTATAAGTGTCGACACAAAATCTGTAAGTGTCGACACCACTATCCTGGTGAAGTCGACACTACATTCCTGGATAAGTCGACAATAAGATTCTTAAGTGTCGACACATATTTTCTGTGTCGACACAATATCTCTGACTTGTCGACATTACTACCCTGAGTCGACACATTATTACTAAATGTGTCGACACCATCTTACTTAGCCAATTTCTGTTTGTTCAACACAACTTATAAGTACTACAAAGTACTTGATACTACTTCAATGTGTCTTTATATCACTTGAATGTCTTGTTACCACTTCAACTTCATTGTTGATGATTTTGTGATTACACTAATTAATGGTTAACATACCTAATTCAATTTTAAATTTATTGAATTTGGTCTCATCTAGGGACTTAGTAAACACATCTGCTATTTGATAATCTGTTTTCACAAATTCCAATGAGATGTCTTCTTTTTCTACATGTTCTCTAAGAAAATAGTATTTAATTTCTATATGCTTAGTTCTACTATGAGAAACAGGATTATTAGCAATAGAAATTGCACTCTTAAAATCACACAAAAGAGGTGTTCTACTTACTTGAATACCATAATCCTTAAGTTGATGCTGCATCCATAATAGCTGTGCACAGCAGCAACATACTCAGACTCAGCTGTGGAAATTGCCACACTGGTCTGCTTCTTACTACTCCATAATATTAGTCTTCCTCCCAGGAATTGACAAGTACCTGTAGTACTCTTCCTATCCTCTCTACATCCTGCAAAATCTGCATCTGAATAGCCTGTTAGTAGAAAATCTCTATTCCTAGGGTACCAAAGACCTAGATTAGGTGTGCCATTAAGATATCTCAGAATCCTTTTGACTGCAGTATAATGAGACTCTTTAGGGCAGGTTTGGTACCTAGCACAGACACATGTAGCATACATAATATCTGGTCTACTAGCTGTGAGATATAGTAGAGAACCAACTATTCCTCTATACAAAGTCTCATCAACAGGTTTACCTGCATCATCTTTGCATATAGGCATACTTGTCCCCATAGGAGTTCTCATGATGGAGGATGACTCCATACCATACTTCTTGATTAATTCTTTAGTAAACTTTGACTGGGATATGGATAAGCCATCATCAGTCTGTCTTACTTAGAGTCCTAAGAAGAACTTCAGTTCCCCCATACTGCTCATCTCAAACTTCCCTTGCATAAGTTTGGCAAACTTTTTACAAAGGTTGTTTTCAGTAGATCCAAAGATTATGTCATCAACATAGATCTGAACTAAGATGATCTTGCCTTTGGATTCCCTAAGGAATAGAGTTTTGTCAATTTTTCCTCTTGAGAATTTATTCTCAATAAGGAAAGTAGACAGGGTTTCATACCAAGCCCTTGGGGCTTGCTTTAACCCATACAAAGCTTTTCTAAGCTTATAAACATAATCAGGTTTGAGAGAATCTACAAAACCTGATGGCTGCTCTACATATACTTCTTCTTTAAGATCACCATTCAGAAATGCTGACTTCACATCCATCTGGTATACCTTGAAGTCTTGATAGGCTGCATAGGCAAGGAACATTCTGATTGCCTCCAGCCTTGCTACTGGAGCAAAGGTTTGATCAAAGTCAATCCCTTCTTCCTGCCTGTATCCTTTTGCAACCAATCTTGCTTTATTCTTCACTATTATTCCACTTTCATCTAGCTTGTTCCTATAGATCCATTTTGTGCCAATTATGTTGTGGCCTCTTGGTTTAGGAACAAGCTCCCAGACATTGCACCCTCTGAATTGATTCAGCTCCTCTTGCATAGCATCAATCCAGTGCTGGTCTTGGATAGCTTCTTCAAACTTCTTAGGCTCCATTTGTGACAGGAAACTTGAATGTAGAACTGTGTTTTGATTTCTGCTTCTAGTTTGCACCCCCTGTCTTGGATCACCTATTATCTGATCAGCTGGATGATCTCTTAAATGTCTTGTAGCTGGAGGAAGATTCCCTTCTGGTTGAACATCTCCAGCTCCTTCATTTAGCTGAATCTGTTGGTTTTCATCGGCTTCTATAGTGTCTTGTTCTCCCCCTGGACAGAAGCCTTCATTTTCCAATGCTCCATCTTCCTTTGATACTTCAGTAATGGAGAGCTTGTCCATACTTTTGCTTATACCTGTTGAGTCATTTGATCTACAAGACAATTCACAGTTGATTAATCTTGTTTCATCAAATACAACATGCACAGATTCTTCAACAACTTGAGTAGTCAAGTTGAAGACTCTATAGGTCTTACTATTTGTGTTGTACCCAACAAATATCCCATCCTGGGATTTGGCAGCAAACTTAGTCAAATATGACTTTCCATTGTTAAGTATATAACACTTGCAACCAAAGATCCTAAAGTAAGATAGATTTGGTTTTCTGCCTTTCACAATCTCATAGGGAGTCATTTTGTGGCTTTTGGTGATAGTAACCCTATTGGCTACATGACAAGCTGTGTTAACTGCCTCAGCCCAAAAATATTCTGGGAGAGAGGTATCACTCAACAGAGTTCTACCTGCTTCAATTAATGTTCTATTCTTTCTTTCAGCAATTCCATTTTGTTGAGGTGTTCTTGGTGAGGAGAACTCTTGGAAAATCCCAAAGTCTTTACACAATTTTGTTATGCTTTCAGATTGAAACTCAGTACCATGGTCACTTCTGATTTTGACCACTGTACTATTCAGTTCATTCTGAATTTGCTTTACAAAATTAAGTAATACACTTGGGGTTTCAGATTTCTGTCTCAGAAAGAACACTCATGTAAATCTAGAATAGTCATCTACAACCACAAAAGTGTAGACCTTCTTACCTAGACTATGAAATGGCATAGGACCAAAAAGATCCATATGCAAGAGGTATAAGCACCTCACAGAATCCTTGTTTTCAAGGCTTTGAAAGGAGGATTTTGTCTGCTTGCCCTTTTGACAAGCTGAGCATATCCCTTCCTTTATACACTTAACTTGAGGTCCATTCCTCACTAACTCTTTGCTAAAGAGTTGGCCAATTGTCTTGTAGTTTAGATGAGTCAATCTATTATGCCACTTAACACAATGAGAAGCATTGTCATCAGCTACAAGACAGATGGAAGAAGCCTTATTCTTACATTCAAAATTAAGACAATATACATTTCTCTTCCTATACCCAATCAATATGATCTTTTGATCACTTGACTTTTTGATATGACATCCATCTTTAACAAATGAAATGTCATATCCTAAATCACTTAGCTGGCTTATACTTATTAGATTATGTTTCAAACCTTTTACATAAGCCACTTGAGTGATAGTAATTAGGTTAGAAGAAATGTTACCAAACCCTTTGATGACTCCTTTTTCAGATCCACCAAAGATCACTTTAGGTCCATCTTTGACAGATGAATACTCCTTCAGCAGCCCCTTTGTTCCAGTCATGTGCCTGGAACAACCACTATCCAAGTACCATATAAGGGCATGGTTACTTGGATTCACCTGCAACACAAATTTACTTACCCTTAGAACCCAAGCAAGTCTTGGGTCCTTGGTTCAAGTTAGCATAAACAAAGCTACCATTATTTCTTCTAACAGGTAGACTATTGTTCTTTCTAACACTTGTGTTATACCAGCAGTCTAGTGCAAAATGGCCTCTCTTGCCACAACACCAACATTCAAACTTATTGTATCTAGATCTAGATACATCCTTGTCAGAAGAATTTCTGTTCATTGCTGGTGCTGCAGCAACTTCACCTACTGATTTCTTAAAACCATTGGGTTTATGACCATAGGTAGGCCTGCTTGCATTTACACCCTTGTTCTTCAGAACATTAGTCTTAATATGACCTTGAATATCTTCATGATCATATTTGTTAGAAGGCACTTCCACCTTACTAAACTTTATGGGGACTGAAAGGTTTAGTGACTGAGCAGGAGCTTTGCCTTTCCTCTTGAATCTGCTAGCCCTGGAGTTACCTTTAAATCCTAATCCAGCCTTACCCTTTTGAGTGACAAATTCATCTATCAAGGGTGTTGGGTACTGTATCCACAATTACCTGGATTTGAGGAAGCCACCTGTCAAGCTAAGATGAATCCACAATGTATTTGATGAATTATTCTCTAGTTGTACTTGCAGACTTTCCATGCTAAGTATACACCAATGTCAGGGTGTAGTGGGTCAATATACACGGGTCTGTGCAACGTAATCCCTCGTTGCGCAGATCAGTGTGTTGGCCTACGTGTACTCTCTCTATTGGGGTGTACTTAATTTCAAGTACAGGGCTATGATAAAGCAAGAGCAGACAAAGAGCAAGGATGGGGCAAAGACCAGCTCAAAGAAAGAAAGAGGAGAAATAGCCTGAGTACAAATCGACGAGAATCACTATGTGATTCTCGCCGATTCGGCGAGAATCACTAATGATTCTCACCGAGTCGTCGAGAATCACTAGCTGATTCTCGCCGGATAAAGCCGGCAGCTTCGACACAGACAGGGAAATTTTCTAAGGCAGAATCGTCGAGAATTACTTATGATTCTCGTCGATTCGTCGAGAATGACCTTGCATTCTCGACGATTCGGTGAGAATCAAAAGTGATTCCCGCCGATTCTCCCCGGCTTCTGTATCAGTTCAACCAGAATTCGGCTAAGTAGAAGTCGGCGAGAATTGTAAGTGATTCTCGCCGATTCGGCGAGAATCACCTACGATTCTTGCCGATTCGACGAAAATGATTCTCGCCGAATTTGACTTAGGCAGTTTTTTGTTGTTCTCTGGACCGGTTCAAACTATCTGAACTGGTTCGAACCGGGCTCAAGCCTTCTTATTGGTGGGACCCACAACGGTCATCTTCTTGACCTACGGTATAAATACACTGTATTTGTGAACAGTAAGCAGGGCGGATATACGGGATTTAAAAAGAACGGCCACCGTCTTGACCTAGCATATCGCAGATTGTCGTCCGCCGCCGTCGCCGCTCGTGAAGGTGGTCGCCGCCGCTGATCGTGGATTCTTCCTGATCTCCCGGCGACAGAAGCTTAGGCTAGCATAGCATCTCCCGCGTCTAACGAGAGATCCCTTGTCTCTTGATTCGTTGATCGGGAAAATCTTTCCCCTTCCGAATCGATCGAGACGATCGATCCTTGTGTGACCGTTGGAAGATCTTGCTTCCTTTGCTACGAAGTTTGAATCAAGTTGGCACTGCTGCTGCTCTCCGTCGCCGCTGCTGATTCCGAGAGCCTTGCCGCCGCCTCAAGCCGCCGCCGGTTTCGGAAAAGGTTCACTCCAAGTGAGATCTAGGGCTGAGCACTCTTCGTTGACTTCAAGAGCACGTCGTCAAACGAAGAGGGTCACCTTCTCTCCAAACGTTGTTTGTATTTCTTACAAGCTAGTTTTTTAATTTCCTTGTAACGGACCGATTGGTCCCTAGTTGTAAGGGTTGGGTGCAACCCGGACTGTGGGAGTGTTGACTCCTACGTGTGGAAGGGTTCCTTCCGTTAGTGCAAGGATTGGATTTCAATCCTGTTGGTGAAGTGACCGAGTCGTCCCGTGTTGGGAGATAGGTCGAAGGGGGAAAGTGGACGTACCCAAATCGGGGAACCACTATATATTGTCTGTGTTCCTTGTGTGCTTGGTTGTTTTGTTTTCTTATGCAGGTAAAACTTTAATTCCGCAATTACGCTGCAGAGTCATCTAATCCCCCCCCCCCCATAGGTGAAGATAGCTGACACTAGGTGGACTTTCAAGTGGTATCAGAGGGAGGTTTCTCATCAAAGGGGTTAACACCTTGAGTAAGATCCTGCCTCCTGTATCAACTAGAAGACGAGACTCAAGCATGGAGCTGGAATTTGATGTCCCTCCTCTGAGACTCCCTGCGTGCACAACAGAGTATTATCCTATCTGGAAGATGAGAGTTATGTTTCATCTGGAGGCCATCGACCCTCGGGTGTCAATCATCATGGAAGAGGGTCCCTTCATTCCCATGAAGGCTTCTGAGTCTGGAGAGGATATTCTTATCCCCAAGAGTCCCGAAGAGATGTCTGAGACCGAGCTCTCACTGTACAACTTGGATAAGTTAATACGTCAGATCATCACTGACGTCTGGTCTGGTGTATCTCGTTCAAGAGTGGACAAGTGTAGGACAGCCAAGTCCATGTGGCAAACCATCTCAGACCTCATGGAGGGATCAGAGAAAGCTAGTACCGGTTGTCAGCAAGAGGATGAAGCCTATGTAGGAGTCCTTATTTCTGAAGATGAAGGGCATGATCAATATGTCAATATCAGGGCTCCTGTGTCCTTGTCAGAGACTGAAGAAGAAGCTGAGGAAAGCAGTTCTGATGAAGCTAACCCAACAGTTTCTGCCAATCTGGATGGTAACCTTGAACAACAAAGTCTGACGCAGGTAACTTCTTCCTCATGCCCCTCTCCTCTTGAAGTTCCTGAAGACAGGAATAGTTTTGAGAGTAGTCCTTCCAATGATGCATGGGATACACATAGCTTCACTCAAAAGATTGATAATCGTGATCCCCTTGAGAGTGCCCTTCAGACGAGCAACTTACTTGTTGAGGAACAAGCTAAGGAGATTGCTCAGCTGAAGATTTTGATGAATCTCCAATTGGAATCCATCAAAGTAAAGGACTCTCAGATCTCGGATCTAGAAAGTCGTCTAGAGACCGAGAAGAGGATAGTTTCTAATTTTTCCAAGATTGATGCTATCAATAGAAAAGCAGAAAATGGGTGGATCTCCCAAATTATTAAGTCATGGAGAAATGGGGAAACGGTGTTCAGACCCCCCACCCCGAGTAGGAAGGACACTCATCATGCCTTCAGGTATGACCATAGGAATAACCATGGTCACTGCAAGAATGATCAATCCTCTAGTGAGAGCACTCAAAATGCAAGGGCTGTCATGGCCACCCAGAAGAGAATACCTCCGGCTTCCACCAAGCCCTTTGTATTCTCGGCCACAGCACCTACTCGTCATGAATCTGCCAGCATCAGCTCACAATGCGCCTCTCACCTCCCTAGGACTCTGGAAAGGGGGGATAGAAATCATGTTGTTAGGACTCATGAGGTCCTTGGAAGGGGGCTGACTGAAAAGAAGGCACCACCTCCCAGGCCTCATGACGCCTGCCATATGCATTCTTTCCACCCTTCCAATAGTCACGGTGGAAGAGACAATTCTGTGAGCATATCTGGCTCTATTCCGTTTAGACCCAGAACTATGACTATCTCTGTCATCGGTTCAGGTCACAAGCGACGATACAACATTCATGAGTGTTGTTGTTGTGGCAAAGTGGGTCATTTTGCCATAGATTGTTGGCACAACTATTCTGTATCAATAGCAAGGGGACTTCCACATCCTCGAGGTAATGTTAGTCTTCCCACCAGGATTCCTGAGGGAAGGCAGTCAAATTATCATGCTGACAGGAACCTAGGACCCAATACATATTGGGCTCCTAAGGTAAGGTAATATTCTTTGGTGCAGGGTAGTCTAGACTTCCGTGTCATGATGGGAGCTAGACAGAAGATGTTCCAAGATTGGTCTGGAACAAGTATCTGGAATGAAAGAAGCACTATCAACAATGGGATACTCCAATTGAACACCTGGTATGCTCTAATCAGAAGGGCTGAATGATGAATCTTACAATTCCAGGTATCATTGATCAGCCTAAATATTTGAGTCGTACTATGTCGACATTTACATATATATATATATATATATATATATATATATATTTATATATACATATATACATCTATGTGTGTTCTTCTAAGGACAGATCAACACTATAAAAATACGCCTTAGATACGCTATTAATGATGTGTCAGTTAATTCTCTGATAAATTCGAGAAGTCATACATTACAAGCTGAAAATTAAAGCTGACACGACATTAGGAGACACTGAGAATGACAACTAACATCATGAATATTGCATTTATCAATCTCGACATAACTTATGAATCCTGCTTGCAAATGTTAGTGAGTTAGGAATCTCAGAGTTGATGTGCCTCCTAAGCGGTGTGGTAAGTTACACCACACGTGGCTTAAGTGATCGTTTCAAATCCTTGACAACCCCGGACAAATAAAATTGAAATTCCGGCAATTCTCATCGAACCGAAGCTCTTAAACCCGGCTATAGCTCAAATCCTGCCGACCCAGCGATTCTCGCCGACCCAGTAAATCCCGCCGACCCTTCGACTTCCCGTCATCCCCTCTACCTCCGATTGTCGCCAACACCCTGTCCAAGTCATCTCCCGCTACTGGATTCAAAGCTCTCCCGAAGCAGTGTCCCCCCTTTCCCGAAGCTCTCCCGCTACTGGTTTCTTCGACTTCGGCTTCATCGTGACCTAACAACCCTCCGGAAGACCTCTTGCAGCCGGAGTCACGCCCTCGCTTGGCCTCGAATCGGCTCGCCGCACCTTACGCAACGTGGTGCCGGAACCTTCACTGCGTCTCCTCCTAAGGTAATGCCTCTCTTATCCCAACCGTGCTTTGAGCATTAGTATAGATATTACTCTCAACCTCTTAGTTTCGACGATCCTTAGACTTGGAACTTGATATTCCCCGTCTTCCTAGTTTGCTATGGCTCCAAGGACCACCGCTGGGCTGGTCACTGGCTGTGAATTAGTTCGAACCGGATTCTCACATGCCTCGGATGAGTTCAGAAACATCATTATCATGCTGGAAGAGGCTGGACTCACGTTTGTACTGGAGCATCCCTGCAAAATTCTGGATAAAGAAGTGATGGAGTTCTTTGCAACCGCCAAACTTCGGAATGAAGACTCTATCATCAAGAGTAAGGTTGCAGGTGCAAGGATCAAGATGTCTGCCAGGACACTGACTCAATGCTTGCAGCTTTCCAGTTCTGAGCACGAGGATTATCTGGAGGAACATGATAGAGCCAGGACCCTATCATTCTGTGGGCTAGCTAGGGGCACCAGATCGATAAAGAGAAAAGAAATGAATGAGGAGGGGAAACTCTTGTCCGACATCATTGGGAAAGTACTGATATGCAAACCAGGCTCACACGATCACATTTCAGCCGCCATGTTCAAGATTCTTGTGGTGATTGTCTGCCGAAAGAGATTCAACTGGGGGGCCATGCTTTTCGAGAAGATCAAGGACACCCTCAGATCTCCAAGCTTTGGACGAATCATCAACCTATTTCTCAATCAGTTGAACGGAGATAGGTTCGACATGAGCAAAGGAGTTCCCTTGCATTATTTGAAGAAAATGGACTCCAGCGTCTTTGACAGATGGGAGCGAATCATAGGGCAAGCTGCAGTGGTAGTTGAACAAGAAGAATCTCCTGCCGAGGACAACAGAACTTCAGCAGATTTCTTGGCAGCCCCCAGTGAAGTTCATGATGCATTGATTACAGGAACTGAGGAGGAGCCTGTACTCTCTTCTGCGAACACCATCTCTGATATTTCTCAGATAGCAAAAGATGCTGTGGAGGCCGTGCACGAAGACCGTGAGGAGGAAGTGGCAAATGTGGAAGAGGAAGAGGACGGTGAGGAAGATATAAATTACCTGGGTGATGAGGTGGCTGATGAAGAGGAGGTGGATGCAGTGGAAGAAGACACGCATAATTCTGCTGATCAAGCTGAGCACATGGAGACTGAGGAGGAGGAAGAAGTAATTGAGCAGAGGAAAGTGGTGGACCCTCAGGAGGATGCTGCTGGTTCATCAGAGGAACAAGCTCCTGAGAGGTCGGATCCAGGAATACAGGGGGAGCCCTCTCAGCAACCCGCTGTCCCCCCGGTAGAATCTATTCTAGTGTCTAGCTCTCCCAGTACTTCTGCTGGGGAGCCCGACCAGGATCTGCCTGCAGCTCCTTCCCTCCAAGCAAACCTGGCAAATCTCACTGTTAATGTTGTCCAAGGGATACTGGATGAGCTCAAAAGTGCGTTTAAGAAATCCCACAAAACGGTGCTAAAGAGGCTGAAGGAATCTAAGGATCTCATGCTGAAGAATGTGGTTCAGATCAACCACAAACTGGATTTGATGGAAAAGAAATTTGATGAGAAATATACAGAGGCAGGCACAGCTGTAACTCTTCTTATGCAAGGACTCAAAAAGAATACTGATGACCTGAGAGTGGTCAATAGTAATGCACATGTTGTGGCGAACAACATACAGAAATTTGATGCCAACATGGTGCTCCTCAATCAAAATCAACAAGCCCTGCTGACTGAATTCTCCAACTCTCTGAAGCATATAGATGAGTCCCTGCACTCCTATGCAAACTCCATAGCACTCGAAGCCAAAAAGGGGGAGAAGGAACATACTACTAAGATGGAAGGGCTTCAGCACATCATCATTGAAAACTTCGATCAGTCCAATGTTTTTGTATATGACAGTTGCTAGTGGTTGCTTAACCAAGCATTAGGCAATAATATACCTGAGGTTAATCCTGTTCATGAAACTACTGAGCACAATACTGTGGAGGACGAAGGAGCAAGTGCAGAGGGTGTTCCGCTAAGCGAAGCTGAGATGAAGAAAGCTGCTGAAAGGGCTGAACGCAGAACTTGGTTTGATCAAGATGCCTTAGCTAAAGCCAAAGGAAAAAGGCAAATCCAAGAGGGAACCTCAAGGGAAACACCAGCTGAAAAGAGGATTCGATTGACGGAGGAGGATGTGAGAAATGAAAAATGGAGTCCTGTATCAAAAAGTATCATCTTGGACACATTCTTGTTACAGCAGAAGGGGCACATAAAACGAAGTGAGGTATACAGTCAATACGAATGGGAGAGGCACAAAGAATTTGAAGCCAAACGCAACATATTTTTCAGAAATAACACAGTGGCAGATAAAGTTCCTCCTCCCAGATATCATCCTAAGCCCAAAGAATATTTCGAAAGACAGAGCAAGAAATTCCTGGCCCAGAAGCTTAAGGATGATCTAGCTAAGGAAAAATAGACCTAGGACCTTTTTGTTCCTCACTGCACATCTATGTTTTTATATTGTCTTACGAACAAGTATTGTGGTTTTATATAAATATATATATGTGATGACATGTTGTGACTCAAGTATTATTTTGTCTGTTCTTATTGTCTTAAAGTTTTAATTATTCTGTGGGTGGTGGTATTCATCTTAGCTAGTAGGATTTTGGCTTCGTCAAATAGGGGGAGATTGTTGGGTACTGTATCCACAATTACCTGGATTTGAGGAAGTCACCTGTCAAGCTAAGATGAATCCACAATGTATTTGATGAATTATTCTCTAGTTGTACTTGCAGACTTTCCATGCTAAGTATACACCAATGTCAGGGTGCAGTGGGTCAATATACACGGGTCTGTGCAACGTAATCCCTCGTTGCGCAGATCAGTGTGTTGGCCTACGTGTACTCTCTCTATTGGGGTGTACTTAATTTCAAGTACAGGGCTATGATAAAGCAAGAGCAGACAAGGAGCAAGGATGGGGCAAAGACCAGCTCAAAGAAAGAAAGAGGAGAAATAGCCTGAGTACAAATCGACGAGAATCACTATGTGATTCTCGCCGATTCGGCGAGAATCACTAATGATTCTCCCCGAGTCGTCGAGAATCACTAGCTGATTCTTGCCGGATGAAGCCGGCAGCTTCGACACAGACAAGGAAATTTTCTAAGGCAGAATCGTCGAGAATTACTTATGATTCTTGCCGATTCGTCGAGAATGACCTTGCATTCTCGACGATTCGGTGAGAATCAAAAGTGATTCCCGCCGATTCTCCCCGGCTTCTGTATCAGTTCAACCAGAATTCGGCTAAGTAGAAGTCGGCGAGAATCGTAAGTGATTCTCGCCGATTCGGCGAGAATCGTAAGTGATTCTCGCCGATTCGGCGAGAATCACCTACGATTCTCGCCGATTCGACGAAAATGATTCTCGCCGAATTTGACTTAGGCAGTTTTCTGTTGTTCTCTGGACCGGTTCAAACTATCTGAACTGGTTCGAACCGGGCTCAAGCCTTCTTATTGGTGGGACCCACAACGGTCATCTTCTTGACCTACGGTATAAATACACTGTATTTGTGAACAGTAAGCAGGGCGGATATACGGGATTTAAAAAGAACGGCCACCGTCTTGACCTAGCATATCGCAGATTGTCGTCCGCCGCCGTCGCCGCTCGTGAAGGTGGTCGCCGCCGCTGATCGTGGATTCTTCCTGATCTCCCGGCGACAGAAGCTTAGGCTAGCATAGCATCTCCCGCGTCTAACGAGAGATCCCTTGTCTCTTGATTCGTTGATCGGGAAAATCTTTCCCCTTCCGAATCGATCGAGACGATCGATCCTTGTGTGACCGTTGGAAGATCTTGCTTCCTTTGCTATGAAGTTTGAATCAAGTTGGCACTGCTGCTGCTCTCCGTCGCCGCTGCTGATTCCGAGAGCCTTGCCGCCGCCTCAAGCCGCCGCCGGTTTCGGAAAAGGTTCACTCCAAGTGAGATCTAGGGCTGAGCACTCTTCGTTGACTTCAAGAGCACGTCGTCAAACGAAGAGGGTCACCTTCTCTCCAAACGTTGTTTGTATTTCTTACAAGCTAGTTTTTTAATTTCCTTGTAACGGACCGATTGGTCCCTAGTTGTAAGGGTTGGGTGCAACCCGGATTGTGGGAGTGTTGACTCCTACGTGTGGAAGGGTTCCTTCCGTTAGTGCAAGGATTGGATTTCAATCCTGTTGGTGAAGTGACCGAGTCGTCCCGTGTTGGGAGATAGGTCGAAGGGGGAAAGTGGACGTACCCAAATCGGGGAACCACTATATATTGTCTGTGTTCCTTGTGTGCTTGGTTGTTTTGTTTTCTTATGCAGGTAAAACTTTTATTCCGCAATTACGCTGCAGAGTCACCTAATCCCCCCCCCCCCATAGGTGAGCTGACACTAGGTGGACTTTCAAAGGGTAAGACAGATTTTGGCTTAGAGTAACTAGCCACTAAATCCCTTTCAATTCTAGCCACTAAATTCCTTTCAATTCTAAGTCTGGTCTCCAGACTCTTCACTTGATCATTAGTATAATTAATTGTGCCCATCTGAATAATAGTTATATTCTTCAGCTTGGCAATTTCATTTAATTTTTGATCAATAACTTTCTCTAACTCAGTTGTAGCAATCCTTAGTTCAGCAATTTCCTGAGCCTGAGATTTAACCAAGTTCTTGCTTTTCTTAAGGGCCTGCAACAAGTCCTCATACTTGTCTATCAATTGATAGACATCTCCTTCAGATTCAGATGCATCTACATTACTTGATGCAGATGTAGCTGATTCTTCACTTATACTACAAACAGATGTAATAGAAGGACATTGTACCTTATTAGGACCAGACTGATTCTGGCATATGTCCTCTTCTGATCCTGCCATCAGCCCCATACACTGATGATCCTTTTGTTCATTGATGGAGTCTAGCAACTGCAGAAACTCCTCTTCTTCAGATGCAGTATATAGTCCAATATATGCTTCAGCTTCAGATTCTGACTCTGAAGTTGACTGGTCTGTTAGACTCTTATCTTTCTTTGCAACAAAGGATTTCTCCTTCTTGCCTTTCTGATGAGTCTTCTTCTTGTCTGAAGACTCCTTTCTCTTATCAGGACAGTCAGCCACTACATGTCCAGTCCTATTGCAACAATAGCAGACAATCTTTGAAGTAGTGGCTTTGCTGGGCTTTGATCTGCTCTTCTCTTTCCTTGATGACCTTTTCTTCTGATAATAGTCATCAACTTGCTGTGATGTGGAAGGCCTAGACTTCCATTGCTTCTTTTTCAAGAACCTCTGGAATTGCCTTGTGAATGCAGCAAAGTCTGCATCTGAATCACAGCTTTCTGAACCCTTATCTGAATTTTCAGAACTATCTTCTGCAACTTCCTTAGGAGGAGATGGTGATTTCCTCCTATTCTTTCTAGTGGCTTCTGCATTGAATGCCACAGTCTTTTCTCTATGCTCTCCTATTGAATTATTTTCCTCCTCCTTCCTCACCATAAGTTGCATTTCATAAGATAATAACTTTCCAAACAAGGTGGGAGGAGAGATCTCTGCCAATTTAGCCACTTCCCTTATGACACAGATCTTTGTGTCCCAATCCTTTGTTAAGGATCTCAAGAATTTGTCATTCAGTTCATAAGTACTGAAGACTCTTCCATCGGACATAAGCTCATTCACAATTCTATAGAATTTCTTGTAGCACTCAGTTATGCTATCAGATTTTCCTTCTCTAAAACTTTCATACTCCTGATTAAGCATAGATTTCCTGTCCTGCCTTACTTCTTCAGATCCCTCCATGTAGACAATCAATGTGTCCCACATCTCTTTGGAGGTCTTGCAGTGAATCAGATTCTGAAATGTTGAATCATCTATGGCACTAACAATAATGTTCTGAGCTCTTTTATCCATGGTTGCCAAGATTATTTCATCCTTGGTCATTTCTGAATAACTCTTTGGAGTTTGGATATTTGCATCAAGAACTGATACCTTCATTGGAATGAAGGGGCCTTCCTGTACTGTGATGTAAATCCTTGGGTCAGATGCCTCCATAAACAATCTGACTCTTTCTTTCCAAATTCCAAAAATTTCTTTCTTACATATGGGTAATTTCATAGACCCTAGCTCCTTATGATTCTCACCAGAATCCATCTTTTTGAATCTTGATTCTGCCTTTAAGATCTACCTCAGACTGTTAAGTCCTTTTTGAGGAACCTCCCTCTGATACCACTTGATAGTTTTACTTTCAAGACAACCTAAACACCTAGAGGGAGGGGTGAATAAGTTCTAATTGCTTGTTTATACTTCTAGGCAGAATTCAATAGCAGAAATAAAGCATTCAGCACAGCAATCACAGAAATTGAAACATCACAGATTGCACAATGTTTTATAGTGGTTCCCCAAGGTTTGGGTACATCCACTTTCCCCCTTCACCTATCTAGCAGTATGCTAGATTCGGCCAAACTTCCACTATTCTCAGATCCACAGATCCTACAGCTCAGAACCTGGATAGGTTCCTACAACTCAGGCTCAACAGCCCTACCTCAGCCTTGCCTCAAGGCCTACCACTCAGAGAAGAACCTTCTCCTACACTCAGGCAAATAGCCCTACCACTCAGAGATCACCTCTCTTACACTCAGCCTTTATAACACAAGCTTACAACTCAGATCTGTGTAAACAGATCCTATAGAAATTTAGATAAGATATTTTAATTTCTTGCCTTTGTTGAGAGAGAAGAGGACAAGACACTTCTTGATCAGCTGATGAAATCAACTGAATCTGAGCTTTCTTCAAAGCTTCTTGAATCTGAACTTAGCCGAGTTGTTTTCCAAACAGCTTCTTGAGAAACCACTGATGACTTCCTTCTTCTTCTTCAAGATGACTGGATCCCTCTCTATCCAACACCTTTTCTGATACTTCAGACTTCTTCTTCTTAGATCTTCTGATGAAGATCTTCTTTAGAGCTTAGCACTTTCTTGAATTGAAACTTCAATAGGATCGTAATCATTTTTTCCTTCTTAGATCTTCTACTGTTCTTATTTTATTTCCTTCTGAATATGTCTATTTATAGACTTTCTTCATGGTAACCGGCTGGTCCGGTTTCTAACTGTTTTCTGACAGGTCTGATAGTTTCAATTAAACGGTGGCAACCCACAGCTGTCAAGTCTTCAAAAGTTCCTGTACCTTAGCCTTGGACAGCAAAATGTCGAGACAGTCTGTCAGAAAGTGTGGAGACCAATCTGTCTATCTGTGTCGACACAAGTGACTTTGGTGTCGACACAGTCTTTGATGATGTCGACTAAGTTGCCTTTAAGTCGACACAGCTACTTCAGAAAATAACTTGGTCTTGCCTCTGCAATGTGTCGACAAAAGTCCTGTGTGTCGACACAGTTGTTGTAGATTCAGAACTCAGTATGTGTCGACTCAGCCTTCAGGTGTCGACACAGCAATCTTCAATTCTGCCAAAATGTGTCGACTCAGTCTTCTGGTGTCGACACAAGCACAGTCGACTTCTGCCAATATGTGTCGACTCAATCTCAAGGTGTCGACACATCCTCCCAGTGTCGACACAGTTGAGGTCGACTATCTTCTTCTGTGAGTCGACTATCTTTCTCTGGTCGACTATCTTTCACTGATCGACTATCTTTCTCTGGTCGACTATCTTTCACTAGTCGACTATCTTTCACTGGTCGACTAACTTTCTCTGGGTGTCGACTATCTTTCACTGTGTCGACACTGCTTTCCAGTGCTGAGGTCGACGATCTTCTTTATGTGTCGACACTGCTTCCCAGTGTCGACATAAATGTGATCGACTATCTTTCTCTGTGTCGACACTGATATTCTGAAGTGTCGACACAAATATTCTGAAGTGTCGACACAAATATTCTGAAGTGTCGACACAATTTCTTCAGGTGTCGACACGTGAACTTAGAATATTTTTCTGCATTCTTTAATACTTCTTTACCTGCACATGTCAACTCAAAACAACATCAAATACACCTTGATGTATATCATTGAGCTAAGTTGGGCTTCTTCAAATCAGGTACACATTTTCCAATGTACCCAACAGTTCGGCTTCGTCACTGGGGGTTTCTGGGTCTTGCGGCTTTGATGCGCGTGATTGGTCCGATCAAGCCATTGCGTACTTGATCTAGCCATTGCGTACTTGATCTGCGTCTTGTCAGTTTGACTTAAAAATTTTAGGAGGACCCATCAACTAAATTCTTAATATACATTTCATTAATTTTAACAAATAAAGATAAGAAAAATTATACAGCAATTTCTAAATATTATGTAGGTAATTGATTGCGATGAAAAAGACAGATGATTATTAACCATTTATTCCTCTCAATTAATTTCAATTTCAGAATTGCTTTTCTTCTCTGCTTCCGCAATACCTCGATGAGGAAATCTACCAAGATGAACAGTTTATCATCGAATATTTTCCCGTGAATTCCGACAAGTCCACGGCGGAGGATTCAATTTGTCCATTTGTATTTGGTGGGGGGAGTTAAAAAGCAATTAAGTCCGCCATTAAATCGAAAGGTTGCCACATTAATGGCCTTGGAGGAAAGGACAGGCAGAAACAGTGCTTGGGCAGGAGAAGAGGCGCATTTATCTCTCTGAAAAAGGGCTGAAACTAACGAGCTGCACTGCATTTACAGCATGCAAATTGAATTGATGCGCTTCAATTGCTGCTCGATGAAGGTACGGTTTGGCGTCCTTCATTTGTGTGGCTCATATTTGAATTCCGGAGAAGTGTGTTCATGGTCGGGTGCAGCAGATTGCCTCGCCAAATTAGGCCCTAGTTGGCTGACAACCAGTCAAAAATATCATTACCTCTAGTTAATTTGTATCCACCTTCTCTAAAAAAAGAAATTAAATTTTAAATATAAGTAATGTAAAAAATACTCTCTACTATGAAGGCTTCAGTAATTTAATTTTCCGAGGGATAAAATTAGAAGGGAGCTTTCGGTGAAAGGCAATAGAAAGATATTGAGCTCTTTTCTGAAGTGTACAGTCAAAATGGAAACAAATCGTATCTGCTCTCACATATTGCTTAAAAACAGTACCTTTTCATTAAGGCTCTGTTTGACAATCATGCTCGGTGGCATGCCGGGTAGGAGAGAGAAAACGGCCGGCGTGAACGGTGAAACAGTGCTCGCCCGACCAACGACAAAACACCGGGCTAAACCCCTTTCATACCGGCCGCTTTCAAAGGGAGCTCACAAAAATCATTCAAACAGGTTTCCCCCGGCCCGTTTCCGCCAGAACGGCTCTCATTGCGGAAGAAATATCGCATGACTGTGAGATAATGGCTAAATGTGCATGCCCGTGCGATTTTCACGACATACAGTCGAACCCAACCGTGTGAGAAAAAATCGCTCCGGCTCTAATAGATTAATCATTTTTTCGCATTGATATGTCCCCATAATATTATGGGAAATCCAGACTACATATAGCAAAAACACCTACCTCATTTGGTGGAGAAAGTGGGGTTGACCAAAGTCAACCGCACTAGGTTTGGAACCGCCCTCAACCGCCACATGCAAACCACACACGGCGGAACCGCTGCGCCATCCGCGCTTCTCGCCGCCAGATCGTCAGCCGCACATTGATGGCGTGCGGCCGCAAGGGTCTGGGGCCAACCCCACAGCCCGCCGACCATGGCCACGCGCCTGCAACCGACCACTTTTGGCTGCGCACCGTACCACGACGGTAAGGCCCCGTGACTGGCCACCCGACTGGTGTTGGAAAAAACCTATTATTGAATTAACTTAACAAACTAATATAAGTGATTTTGCTTCTTAGAATTATTACCCAAGTATATAGAAAAGGTAATTTAGTTATAGATGTCCTAGGAAATCAGTTAAGTTAAGGGCATGAGAGAGACAAACTAAAAATATGAAGAAAATCATCCAAAGTAATTATGCAACGACTACAAATCGACGTCTGTGACGACTGAAAGTCGACGTAACTTCAATTTGATATCAACACTACTTTATAAGTCAAGTCGACATTCCTCCAAAGAAGAAGACAACGCATGCGCCGATAAGATATCAACCCAACGTCGAATATTTTGCCAGGTTGACATTGCTCTATTTTAAAAGCAGATCTCAACATACCTTCTACTAGAATTCGACACAGCGTTGAATTCAGTCAAGATTGGAAAATTCAGAAGATCTGTCCAAAGTTATTTGAAGATGATTATAATGGAATTCTTTTAAATCTTTAGAGCTGTTAGAAGTACTATGAGAAGAATTCTGTAAAAAAATTTGAAGATATATATGGAAGATTTTTGAAGAGGTCGACGTGATTTATGAAGAGAAAGATAGAAGAATATTACTCCATTCCTTCTTAAGAAAATTTTTTATTGAGGAGAATTCGAAATTATCTATGGACTGATTTACTCAGATTTCAATAAGTGAATACTTACACAATACATAACATTCACACTTAAAAAAATACACAAAGACTTCTTCTTCTCCTTCTCCTCTATGCTGCAACTATAGATGATCTAAGAGAACAATCTGAAATTCAAGATCATAAAAAGCAAAACAAATCCTTGAACCTTCTTCTAGCAAGGATTCAATCATCAGAAGGATCCAGTACTCTTAGTGCCAACATTCCTCAAATATTTTTGAAAGGAGGACAAATTATAGAAGATAATTAATCTTCTTCTTTATTCTTACAATTTCTTAAACTGTAACTGAGTAAAAAGTTTTAAGAATCTCTCTTCAAACAATTCAGTATTGGTTCCGAAAGTCTCTATAGAAAAAGACATAGTCATTGGTTCAAGATCTTATTATCAAAAGATCTACTTAGTTTTGTGAGTCTCTTTTAATAAACGACTCAGTTATTGCTTCTAAGAGTTGGCTTATCAAAAAACTCAAGCACTGAGATAGTGTATTCCTATCAAGGTGGTAGAAGAGTGGATAACCAGAGTTTTTGGGAATCACTGTAGCTCAGTGACTTCTGTGATTTACAAATTTTCTGTTATGATCATTTTGTTCTTTTTTTGCATTTTTTATTTCTGCATTTGTTTATTTTATTTTTGTTGTGATTGTCAATGCTAATCTGAGATTGTTTGAGCCTGGTAAATTTTTTGTTAGCAAATAGTTTTAAAATTTTTTTGACCCCCTTTAGAGAATTTTCAGAGGTTTATGTTACAACTATTCACCTTTTCAACTGGTATTAGAGGTAGGTTGATAAAATAAAGGTTAATAGCTTGATCAAAAAGATCTAAACAAATGCAAGCTACATATTATTTCATAAATCAATTTTTTAAAAATGAGTTCTAATAATATTTTCGAAGAATTTTCATTCACAAGACCACCAGTGTGTAATATAGAAAAGTTTACACAATGAAAGGACATAATATAATTATATATGAATTTTATTGATGGGGGGCATTTTCAATTTCATTTTGACAGGACCTTTAATTCCCTATAAGAAGAATGCCTATAGGAGTATAACTCAAGAACTAGTTCCTAGAGATGAATGGACAAAAGGAGATAAAATTATAAAAGACTAGGATGCCAAGGAAATGAATATCCTAGGACCCACAATGTCTAATGAGGTTTTCTAAATGGTTGCTAATTGCTAATCTGCAAAGGAAATCTAGGAATCAGTGTCCATAATTATTGATGGATGTTCTAATAAAAAGAAAGACATGAAGTCTCTTTGCATACCCTAATTTGAGAACTTTTAGAAGAAGTTAGAGGAATGTGTTGTTGAAATTTATGAGAGGTTCGACATAATTGTTAGTGAGCTCAAAAGATTGGATAAAGAAATCTCACTGACTAAGATTAATGACAAACTGCTCATGTGCTTCATAAGCACACATGACTCAAGAATCTGGGCCATTAAAGTTCTATGAGTTGCTCCTGAAGAGTAGGGTTAAGACTGACAGAAAGGAGGTCTCAACTCCAAGGGAGAAATCTATTGCATTAGGGAAGGTGATGGAAAGCCCTCAACTACTAAAGAGGAGATACTTATATGGATCTGTAGGTGCCCTTAGAGGGGGGGGGGTGGTGGTGAATAAGAGTTTTAAAATATTTTATGATTTAAAATGAAAAGTAGATGAAAACAAACAAGCTTAAAGTTTTTGTTGTTACCACCAGCGGTAATTATTACCATTTGGCATTAGTAATAGAGATTTTCCTTTTTTTTCCTAATATGAACGTGATTAGAAAATCAATAGCCAATAATATTAGAAAAGATAATTTTATTTTAGAAATAATGTTTAGAAAACTTTGATCCTAATGAAGCTTAAGATCAATGCAATAGTAAAAATCTGTTGGTTTTCTATACGAACCCTTCTCCCAGGGGCCAGTTGGCTCTAGCCAATCTATCTACAGATGAGTCCTCGAGCTGCCCTAGATCTAGCCCTAGACTTTATCTGTAATGCCCCGAAAACTCAAAAGAGGAACGGATGGCATTTTCAGGCCAAGTTGGGTTCTGAGTTGGCTGACATGGCCTGTGACACGGGCGTGTCACAGGGCATGTCGTGTTGGGGGTCGACATTTTGCCGAGAGGCCGACGATTTTCAGTCGACAAGTGTCGACACTAGGCATACAGCCTGTGATACGGGGTATCACAGGGCGTATCGGGTGCGAGGTCGACGATTTCTGAGAGGTTGATGATTTTAGAGTCGACGAGCATCAACACCGGGCACACGGCCTGAGACACGGGCGTGTCATAGGCCGTGTGCTGCTCGGGAAGTTTGGCGAGTTTGTCTAGGGGCATTACACGGCCTGAGACACGGGCGTGTCCAAGGGCGTGTCTAGCACATGGCATGTGACACGGGCGTGTCACATGGCTGTGTCCTTCTCGGGACGTTTCGGTCCGGTGTCGCAAGGGGCACACGGGCCTTGGCACGGGTGTGTCACATGCGACACGGGCGTGTCCCAAGCCGTGTCAAAGGCCGTGTCCTGGTCAGAATTTATGGTTTGACGGCGAGTGAGAGAACACGGCCATGGACACGGGCGTGTCACAAGCCGTGTTCGGCCCAGGAAGTTTATTTTCAGGGCGAATCGTGGTCGTTTGTTTCCTTCTTTTGGGATCCAAGGGTTGTGGTTGGTCCATGCTGGATCTTAAGGCCGGGAATAGGGTTTTCAAACCCACTTTTCCCATCTTCTTCCTCTTTCTAAGTGTTAGAGAGAGGGGAGAGCTAGGAGGAAGAGGGAGATAAACTCTGGCTGTCGGTGAAGCTTCGGAGCCCTGTTTCGCGAGCGGAGTCCAGATCCGCGAAGGCAAGATCATTGCGGTGGTGTTCATCTGACCAAGTTTCTCCATGGCTAGGAAGAGAGGCTGTAAGGTAACGACACTTCTCCTCTTGGTTTTAGGATGCACGTTTAGCATCTTTTCTTGATTTAGGCTCCAGATCTCTCAAATGAGAGGGGTTTGGGTTGCCATGGTTCAAGAGGAACCTCCGGGTCGATTTTGTCCGTCCCCGGTATGCTTTTGCATTAGAAATCCGCTCCGTTAGTTGATTAGGCATTGTGGGTGAAGCCATAGTCACGACCGTTAGCCCGACTCGGTGATGTTGCATAGCGAGCCTTGAGGATTCGGTAAAAAATCCGTTGCGGCAAGATGCCGTTGTGATGTATGCGTTTTCCCCCCTTTTCTTGTGTGAGTACTCGTAGCCGGAACCGGACAAGGTTTGTTCGGCTTTGGTGGTAGATGGTTTCCTTGGTGCGCGGGAACGCTACAGTACAAATGGTGGATTAGGGTGGGAAAATATATGGTTGTGCTTTACTAAGACGTGGCTACGTCTTCGTGGTCGGCTGGCTATCCCGTGACGTGCATGTCATGTAGGGAGAGTGTCCCGATGAGACTAGTCCCCTTCTGTGAGACTGACGAGAATGCCGAGCGTAGGGAAAGCCAGGGAAATGAAGCCATGAGCGGGTGGGGTCCAGCAAGGGTTCTTAGAATCAGTTTGTGTGTGAGACGGAATCCTGATGTGTGAAGTCAGAATTTGCAGGTAAGCCCGGGGTTTAAGACCCGTGTGCGGGTGGGGCATTTGCAAGATTTCCGTGTAACAACACTTGGGCCGTTAGAGACATAGTTGTTCCCTTTTGGTTGCAGCTTTATGCCAATAGGGAAATGGAAGTACCCAGTGTTTGATGATGTGTTAGATGCATACGTAATAGGGTGCCTTGGGCGAAGCCCGGGTTTGCATACATGTTGCATAATAGGCCCCTTTCACTCTGTTCTAAACATAGAAAACATGTTTGTTGTATGAGACATCCAAACCTGTTTTAAAGATTTATATATGAAAGACGGTTAGTTGTCTACCTAAATCACCTAGAGGGGGGTGAATAGGTGAGATGTGCGTCTATTTGCGGAATAAAAATTAACACAGCACAGATCAAGCAATCCACAGAGAACACAGGATTTATAGTGGTTCCCCAACCTTGGGTACATCCACTCTCACCTCACCAATCTAGTAAATCACTAGACTTGGCTACTCCACTATCTCGGATCAAAACGATCCTACAACTCGGAACAACGTTCCTACAAATCTCGATCCCACTGGATCTACACTCGGAAGAAAACCTTCCTACAAACTCGATCCAAACCGGATCTACAGAACTCGGAGAAAATCTCCTACAGAACTCGGAGTCAAGACTCCTACAGAATAAAAGGTTGTATAAAGAAATATACACACAGAATTTATTCAGATCTGGATCTTCAACTGTCTTCTTCTTTGAGAACTTTGGCTTGATCAGAAAATGTAGAAGACGACTAGAGAAAGATCCACGAATCTGAGATCTAGAACCACCTCGATCGAGAAAGTAGATCTGGAATCTTCAAGGCTCGGCAAGATCGAGTGATTCTCTTTCTTCTGGATCGCTGGAGAAAAGATCGATGAAAACGAAGGTCGCGATCCAAACTTTTCTTCTTCTTCCGTGAACGGCAATGGCGGCGGCGTGAAATTAGGGTTCACGGAATTTCTCTTTCTTAAAAAGAATATTTCTGTAATAATGCTTAAAAGTCATTTCTGAAAAGACCTATTTATAGGTGGGTTCCAACGGTCATAATATTGATTAATGATGACACGTGGACCAATCAGAATTGACAGATTCAAAATACTTATGATGAAAATGGACTTAGAAAAATTCTGGAGAAGTTGACTGCGATACTCGAGTAATGGAGGATATACACGAGTATGGAGAGATGGATTACTCGAGTAGCAAGAAGCAGTATACTCGAGTATAGAAAGAGAGAAATACAGGAGAGAAGAATGAATTACTCGAGTATCAAAAATGGTATACTCGAGTATCAGAATTGTATACTCGAGTAATAGAAAGTATACTCGAGTATCAAGACGATATACTCGAGTATCAAAAGGCTAAACTCGAGTATCAGAAAATATACCTGAGAAACGTTTACATACACGAGTATCAGAGTCAATTACTCGAGTATGGAAGAATTTACTCGAGTATCAAAAATCAATTACTCGAGTATGAACATACTTACTCGAGTATCAGAAGATATACTCGAGTATAGAGAAAACTTACTCGAGTATCAGAAGTTATACTCGAGTATCAGAAAACACTTACTCGAGTATGGAACAGGAGTTACTCGAGTATGAATTACCTTACTCGTGTATTACAAGGAAATACTCGAGTATAAAGGACTTAGGAAAATTTTCTCTGAGAAAGCTTAGCTCCAAAGCTTCTGTCCATCCATCCAATGTGCATGAAGGATAAGTGTATCCCAATAGAGAGGCTATACATGGGCCAACATCTTGGATCACACAATGAGAGATTACATTGCATGGTCCTGTGTTTGGTGACCCATTACAGACTGACATTGGTCTACACTTGCCAATTAGAGTCCTGCATACATAACTCAAACACGAGATCAAATACAACTGCAATTCACCTTAGTTTTAGGAGGACTTCTTCAAATTAAGGTCATTGTGGAAACAAGACCCAACAATCTCCCCCTATTTGAAGAAGTCAGAACACCATCTACTAAGTTGAATTGCTAGAGATATTAAAATAAAATGACATGAAAGAGGATGCATTGTCTTACATTTCTTTACTCTAATTGTCTTGCATTTCTCCCCATTTCTGTACTAGAATTGTTTTGCATTTCATCTCCTTCTGAAATCTTCATTTGGATTTGCAAATTTTCTTCCCTTTCTATCTCTATCTTTCATTTCCTTTTGCTCTCCCTTTTTCTCTCCCCTTTGCTCTCCCCCTTTATGACATCTTTGAATAGGGGACATGGCAGGGGATATCAATCATGTCTCCATCCTTGCTGAAGGCTCAAACACCTTTGAGGTTCTTTTGGACAAGGTGAGCAGCTAGAAGCTCCCCCTAAGCCAATGCATGAGGAAGTTCTTCTTCAGCTGCTAAACCATCAAGCTTTCCAACAGAGGTACTTTAATCTTCTAGTTCCAAGAATTTTTCTGGAACTTCTTCTTGTCCATTTGCCAGATAAGAATTTTGTTAGCCCATGGACATACCTGCATTCACAAGATTAGAATCCCTTAGGAACCCAAACAAGATTGGGTCCTAGGTCTCTTGTTAGTATCCTCCCCCTATGAGAGTTAATATTGTGAGTGGTCTTTCTCACATTATCAACTTAAGGAGTTAAAACATATCTGGGATTAAACCAGCAATCTATGGCGAAGTGACCAGCCTTGCCACAACACCAACAGTTAAACCAGTTGTACCTTCTCTTGTTCTTTTGCCTTACCTTATGGATAGGAGGTCTAGCAAGAGCACCTGACTTGGAGGAGGAAGCCCCATGATTACAACAAGTACATGGCTTCCTTGTCTCCTTGGCCTTTGTTACACCAGTTTTAGCTTTTGGTGAATTCTTCTCATTTGGCCCATGAGTGTAAGGACCACACTTCAGTGAGGCAACAGTTTGGCTTGGGATAGCCTTGCCTTTACCTTTGACTGATTTATGTCCTATACTGCTATTTTTCTCAAAGGAGGTTTCTCCATTAGTGATTGGAAGCACAGTTGTAGGCATGGTGAGAGTTTCAACCAGCTTTCGTTCAATGACTAGCTTTGCTTCCAATTCATCCAGGAGAAAGTCTTTATGATTTACTAATTCAGTAAAGTCTTTGATTTTTTCCTTCAAAGATTGAACTTCATCTCTGAGAGGGGTCATTTGGTCAATCTCCTCCCTCAGATTTGATTCCACCTCTTTGAGGGATGCAATCTCTTTTGATTGCAATTTGACTACCTTCCGGCATTTGTCAAATGCAGTCAATAAGACTTGATACTGATTTACCAATTCAAAATCATCCTCCCCAGAAGAATAGCCATCATGACCATTTGAGTCAGAATCTGAGGCAGAAAGAGGTGTGTGAGAATTTACCTTCCCGGTATATGAGGAGTTACCGTTGTCTTTGTCCTCTTGGTCAGACAAGGCCATAAGCCCGAAGTAGGCTTCTTCATCCGCACTTGACTCAGATGAGTCAGAGTCACTGAGGGTCTTTGGCTTTTTGGCAATGAAGCTTCTTTCTTTCTTCCTTTTCCCTTGAAGGGAATTCTTTTCTATGCCTCTTCCTTCTTTCTTCTTCAGAGGGCACTCAGTGCTTATATGCCCTGGCTTACTGCAGGAATAACAAACAACGTTAGATGAAACATGTTTGTTCGGTTTAGATTTATACCTGTCATGTCTGCTGTGACGATCACCATCAGGACGTGATCTTCTGGACGAGGAATCATTTTCTCTCATTTGTTTCTTGTTGCTAAGAAACTTCTTGAATTGTCGAGAGAGAAGATGAAACTCTTCATCTGATAGATCTGAGCCTGAGGTGCTTGGCTCGGACTCTTCTTCTTCATAGTCTCCTTGAGTGGAAGCAGCTTTGGCCTTCCTTGAGCTGTCTGCCCTTAGAGCAACTGACATATCTTGGGATGAGGGCCTGTTGAACTCTTCTTCAGCTTTTCTATTATTGATTTGAAGCTCATATGACATAAGCTTTCCGAAGAGGTTCTGAGGGTCAGTCTCTGCTAGTCTTCCAAACTCTCTGATGGCACATATCTTGTTGTCCCAATCCTTTGTCAAGGATCTTAGGAACTTGTCGTTTAGTTCACCATCTGTGAACACTCTGCCGTAGTTCCTTAAACCGTTGACAATCTTGAAGAAATTTTCATATGTGTCAGCAATATTTTCCTTTGGTCCTTGCTTGAAGGCTTCGTATTTCTGATTCAGAAGGGATCTTCTGTCATCCCTTACTTCTTCTGTGCCTTCCATCAAGATGATTAGAGACCGCCACATCTCCTTGGCAGATTGGCAGTGAATGAGGTTCTGCAACATAGAATCATTGACTGCACTTGCGATGATGTTCTTGGCTTTCTTGTCTAAGGAGACAAGTGCAATCTCATTCTTATCAAGATCCATCAACTTCTTTGGCACCTCCTTTGTAGGATCACTAGTGGAGGCAATCATAGGGATATAAGGGCCTTCCTCCACTATTATGAATAAGCGGGGGTCAACAGCTTCCATGTAAAGTTTTATTCTCTCTTTCCACATGGGAAAGTTTGCCTTACTGCACACTGGGAGCTTAGAAAAATCCTTGGCTCTGTCCATGCTTGATTACTTCTCTAAAGACAACTCGGGTAGGATCAGATCAAGGTGTTAACCTTTTAACGATCAACCTCCCTCTGATACCAATTGAAACACGGTTAGTTGTCTACCTAAATCACCTAGAGGGGGGTGAATAGGTGAGATGTGCGTCTATTTGCGGAATAAAAATTAACACAGCATAGATCAAGCAATCCACAGAGAACACAGGATTTATAGTGGTTCCCCAACCTTGGGTACATCCACTCTCACCTCACCAATCTAGTAAATCACTAGACTTGGCTACTCCACTATCTCGGATCAAAACGATCCTACAACTCGGAACAACGTTCCTACAAATCTCGATCCCACTGGATCTACACTCGGAAGAAAACCTTCCTACAAACTCGATCCAAACCGGATCTACAGAACTCGGAGAAAATCTCCTACAGAACTCGGAGTCAAGACTCCTACAGAATAAAAGGTTGTATAAAGAAATATACACACAGAATTTATTCAGATCTGGATCTTCAACTGTCTTCTTCTTTGAGAACTTTGGCTTGATCAGAAAATGTAGAAGACGACTAGAGAAAGATCCACGAATCTGAGATCTAGAACCACCTCGATCGAGAAAGTAGATCTGGAATCTTCAAGGCTCGGCAAGATCGAGTGATTCTCTTTCTTCTGGATCGCTGGAGAAAAGATCGATGAAAACGAAGGTCGCGATCCAAACTTTTCTTCTTCTTCCGTGAACGGCAATGGCGGCAGCGTGAAATTAGGGTTCACGGAATTTCTCTTTCTTAAAAAGAATATTTCTGTAATAACGCTTAAAAGTCATTTCTGAAAAGACCTATTTATAGGTGGGTTCCAACGGTCATAATATTGATTAATGATGACACGTGGACCAATCAGAATTGACAGATTCAAAATACTTATGATGAAAATGGACTTAGAAAAATTCTGGAGAAGTTGACTGCGATACTCGAGTAATGGAGGATATACACGAGTATGGAGAGATGGATTACTCGAGTAGCAAGAAGCAGTATACTCGAGTATAGAAAGAGAGAAATACAGGAGAGAAGAATGAATTACTCGAGTATCAAAAATGGTATACTCGAGTATCAGAATTGTATACTCGAGTAATAGAAAGTATACTCGAGTATCAAGACGATATACTCGAGTATCAAAAGGCTAAACTCGAGTATCAGAAAATATACCTGAGAAACGTTTACATACACGAGTATCAGAGTCAATTACTCGAGTATGGAAGAATTTACTCGAGTATCAAAAATCAATTACTCGAGTATGAACATACTTACTCGAGTATCAGAAGATATACTCGAGTATAGAGAAAACTTACTCGAGTATCAGAAGTTATACTCGAGTATCAGAAAACACTTACTCGAGTATGGAACAGGAGTTACTCGAGTATGAATTACCTTACTCGTGTATTACAAGGAAATACTCGAGTATAAAGGACTTAGGAAAATTTTCTCTGAGAAAGCTTAGCTCCAAAGCTTCTGTCCATCCATCCAATGTGCATGAAGGATAAGTGTATCCCAATAGAGAGGCTATACATGGGCCAACATCTTGGATCACACAATGAGAGATTACATTGCATGGTCCTGTGTTTGGTGACCCATTACAGACTGACATTGGTCTACACTTGCCAATTAGAGTCCTGCATACATAACTCAAACACGAGATCAAATACAACTGCAATTCACCTTAGTTTTAGGAGGACTTCTTCAAATTAAGGTCATTGTGGAAACAAGACCCAACAATATATATTTGTATTTGGTATACAAAGTGCTGACTTGAAGGTTGGAGGGGTACCCCGGGGTCCATTAGGGGCGACCGGGAGGAGATGTGTTGGTTACACAGTAGAGGTCAGCCTTTGCTGACCCACGTTACTTAAAATCTTTATAGGGCAAGGATCGCAAGCAGGAGCTAGTGCGCCGGGCGAAAAGCCCTAAGCCTCACGAAGTGTTGCTGTACTTTTAGCTTGTTTCCTTTTTCTTGTCCTATATGATCCATGTTTTGGACATTGTCCGGCTTGCACGCCGAGGTAGCTTAGGAGTGTTTTTGCACGTTCATGTTTGACTTTGTGGTCTTTATTTGATGGACTCTTTTGTGTAAGGCCCTAAGTCCATTTGATACTTCTGATAGTGGTGGATAACTTCTAGTGGTGTTGTTTTGTTTCCGCTGTATTTAGTTCTTAGTTTTGAGTTTGGGTAGTAATATCATCTTATAATGCTGAAGCTGTGGCGACTTTATGTTGTGGGGCCCCGACCAGACCCATATCATACAGCTATTACTGGGGAGGTATTACAATTTGGTATCAGAGACAGGTTCGCGTTCCAAGGAAAGGACTCGTGGTCGAAAGTCAAAAATCGAGTCACGTATAAGAAGTTATCCACGTAGGAGTATTGCGGGACCATGAGCGTCCTTGTGTTTGAGCCTTGCGATTAGAGGCTGATTTGTGTTTTATTTGCTTGTGTTAAGAGTGCAAACAATGAGGTGGGAATGTCAAGGCTAGGAGAAGAGCTCTCGGCGAGTAGCGCTATTGCGCAAGGTCCTTTAGGCATGGGGGTAACCCCGGCCGACTTCTGCCGCATGCTTGCAGAAGAAATGGTGGCAGCCCAAGCTGTAGTGGCAGCGCAAGTAGCTGCCCCCTTTGCTCAGGTAACAACTCCTGCAACCCCGGATACGGCGACGGCCGTGCCGGGCGAAGAAGCCAGGCGGGCAGAGCCGCTAACCGAAAGGGTGATTGTCGGGCATGGTGACTGGAAAATGAAGTATTTCCTGAGCTTCCACCCACCAACCTTTAAGGGAGTTGGCACGCCAACAGATGCAGAGGACTTGTGGTCTCAAATTCAAGAGATTTTGAGGACAGCAGAGACGCCAGGCGAGAAGAAAGCAGATTTTGCAGCCTTCATGTTGGAAGGAGACGCCGAGTTATGGTGGGTGAGCCATAGTGGCCGGCAGTTTCCGGGACGCATCCTGTCCATTGATGAGTTTGGGAATGCTTTTCTGAAAAAGTACATTCCAGCGTCGACAAAGTTAGCCATCCAAAGGCAATTTCTGCACTTGGTGCAGCGAGACAAGACTGTGGATGAATATGTTCAGGAATTCACTCGATTGTGTTATTATGCAGGAACGACCATGGAGGACGATGAGGAGAGGGACAACCTCTTCTACCACGGATTGAGGGAAAAACTGAGGCAACCACTCATATCCATGAAACGCGCGGGTTTCAACGAATTGGTTGAGGCGGCTAGGATTTTGGAAAATGATATGGAGTAAACCCAGTGCCGCAAGGGCTCACACCCTAGCAAGGGGAAGGGAATCCTTCTCAGTCCCATGGGAAGTCGAAAGGGAGCAGATGGAAGAAGAAGCCTCACCCATACAAGTCTGGTGAGAAAAGTAACTGGACGCCAGGAGGGTCTCGCTCTAAGGGACCTCTTACATGCTGTAATTGTGGCAAGTAAGGGCACAAAGCAAGATTTTGTACTCAAGGGGGGCACTGAGCAAGAACCAAGACAGGAGCAGACTGTACGCTCCGGCCCCAGTGCCGCAGAAAAAGGGAAGATGGCGGAGTCGAGCGCTTCTCGGTTTCAACCGGTGTAGCCAAGGGCCTATAACCTTGGGCAACAGGAAGCGATCCGTCAACCCGATGTGGTGACAGGTATGAGAGTTTAACTTCCACCTTGGGTTTTCATGCTTTCAAGTTGTTTATATTTGTTGCATGTGTTTAGACTTTGTGATAGTTTCTGGGTACCCCGCTAGGGTACTGTTTGATACGGGAGCGTCGCACTCCTTCCTTGCGGAAAGCTTTATCCGGAGGATTGGAGTTGAGTCTTTCTCAGCGGACACATAATTGAAAGTGTGCATGCCCAATGGGTCATCTATGACTACCAGGGATAAAGGACGTATATGTTGGAGTTTAGATGGAGTCGACTTCATGTTGATGGAGGCAGTCTTACCGTTGGACGAGTTTGACGTAATATTGGAGATGGACTGGCTAGCAGAGCAGCGTGCCAGTATTGACTGCCTGTCCAAGGTGGTAACCCTAAGGGGAGAAGGGCAAGCAGAAGTCAAGTTTGAGGGTCTTCACGGAGTGTCCTGTTCCCTTGTTTCGGCCATGCAGTTAGTACGGGCGGTTAACCAAGGAGGTGTAGCCCTTGTCGCATTGTTGGAGGTTAGCCTTTAAAGGTTATCTCTTGGAGAAGTACCCATAGTGGCAGAGTTCGAAGACGTGTTTCCTGAGGAGCTTTCGGGAGCACCTCATCAGTGGGAGATTGATTTCTCTATTGAGCTAGTGCCAGAGGCTAAGCCGGTGTCAAGTCCTCCCTTTAGGATGGCACCAAAGGAGTTGGCCGAACTTAAAGTTCAGTTGCAGGAGCTTTTGGAGCAGGGGTATATCAGACCTAGTTCTTCACTGTGGAGCGCGCCGGTGTTGTTCGTGAAGAAGAAAGACGGTAGTATGCGATTGTGCATAGACTACCGAGAGTTAAACAAACTGACTATTAAGAATAAGTATCTGATTCCTCAGATAGACGATCTATTCGACCAGTTGGTGGGGTCGGTGGTGTATTCCAAGTTATACTTGAAGTCAGGATACTATCAGTTATGAATCTGAGACAAAGACATACCCAAGACCGTGTTTGGCACGAGGTATGGTCACTTTGAATTTTCGGTGATGCCGTTCGGGCTGACGAACACACCATCCATATTCATGGACTTGATGAACTAGTTTTTCGCAAATACTTGGACTCATTTGTAGTCATCTTTATTGATGACATCCTTGTTTATTCCAAGTCGAAAGAGGAGCACAAGACTCACTTGAGGTTAGTGTTGCAAGTGTTGAGTGAGAACCAGCTTTATGTGGAGTTCTCCAAGTGCGAATTCTGGTTAGAGAAAGTGGCATTTTTGGGCCATGTGATTAGTGGAGATGGGATGGTAGTAAATCCAACGAAAGTGGAAGCCATCAGAGAGTTGCCAGTATTGAGGACTGTGGCGGAAGTCCGGAGTTTTTTTGGACTAGCCAGGTACTATCGTAGGTTCATGAAAAACTTTTCGCTGATAGCTCTACCCCTCACTTCACTAACTCGTAAGGATCAGAAGTTCGTGTGGGCACAAGAGTACAATCAGGCATTTGATACCCTGAAGGAAAGGCTGATGATGGCGCCAATCCTAAGTATGCCGAAGGGGACTGAAGGATTTCAAATTTTCAGCGATACATCAGGATGCGGTTTAGGGTGCGTTTTGGTGCAACATGGCAGTGTGATCGCCTTTGTGTCTAGGCAGTTGAAGCCTCACAAGAGAAACTACCCCGTCCATGATTTGGAATTGGCGGGGGTAATTTTTGCGCTGAAATTGTGGCGGCACAACGTTTATGGTGCAAAAGTGGAGATCTTCACGGACTACAAACGTTTGAAGTATCTCCTAGATCAGAAGGACTTAAATATGCGGCAATACAGGTGGGTTGAGTTCCTTGGGGACTACGATGTGGCGATTCAGTACACGCCAGCCAAAGCCAATGTGTTGGCTGATGCCTTGAGTAGAAAATACTCTGGGCAAGGATATTGGATCGAAGCTCATGATGAGCGATTGAGGAGAGACTGGGAGTCCCTCGACATCGAGTGTGTGGCCAGGGGCGAGTCTAATGTGTCTCGGTTGAACTAGATTGAAATGCAGAACGATTTGTGTGATCGTATTCGGGAAGTGACCCATTTGGATGCGGAGTTCCAACCATATGTGGAGGAAGCTAAAAAGGGCGAGGGTAGTGCCTGGGAGATGATTGATGGGATCCTGTGGAAGGGCAGGAGGATTTGTGTACTGCAGTTCGGCAAGCTCCGTGAGGAGTTGATGTTTGAGGCCCACTTCACAAAGTACTCCATTCACCCGGGTAGTACAAAGATGTACTTGGATATGAAGAAATCCTACTGGTGGCCTGGTTTGAAGCAGGACGTAGCTTTGTACATGAGTCGGTGCCAAACTTGTGCCTTGGTGAAGGCCGAGTGTCAGAAGCCGGGTAGGCTTTTGAAGCCTCTTCCTATCCCAGAGTGGAAATTCGATGATATCTCTATGGATATTGTGCATGGGTTACCTAGATCGCAGCAAGGTAATGATGCAATTTGGGTGATCGTGGATCGCTTGACCAAAGTGGCACACTTCATTCCAAATAAGAAGGAGGACGGTGTGGAGAAGCTGGTGGAATTGTACATTCGCAACATTGTGCGACTGCATGGGATTCCGAAGAGCATAGTTAGTGATCACGATGGATGTTTCCCTTCTAAGGATTGGAGGTTGGTGCAGAAAAGCCTGGGCACGATGCTCAAGTTCAGTACGGCCTACCATCCTCAAACTGATGGGCAGACTGAGAGAACGAACCGTACTATGGAGGATATGATGAGGATGTGTACTCTTGACTTCGGCAAGAAATGGGAGGATCATCTCTTCATGGTAGAGTTCGCATATAACAATAGTTACCAGCAAGTATAAAGATGGCGCCATACGAAGCTTTGTATGGGAGGCGGTGTCGAACACCGATGTCTTAGAATGAGGCGGGAGACACCAAGCTTTTGGGAAAAGAAGTGGTAGCTTATGCTTGTGAGTTGGTGCGAACCAGTCAAGAGCGCATGAAGGTAGCTCAAGATCGGCAAGCAAAATATTTTAATGCTCGCCACAAGAATGTGGAGTTCGCGGTAGGCGACTGGGTTTATCTTAAGATCAAGCCGTTCAAGGGCATTTCTCGGATTCGCCGACTCAAGAAGTTGAGTCCGAGGTTTTTGGGACCGTTCGAGGTTATAGAACGGGTGGAAGAAACAGCGTACTGGTTGGCGTTGTCCACGGAGCTGAGTTGATTACACGTTGTCTTCCATGTCTCTGTCTTGAGGAAAGCTTTGATAGAGGCTAACATGGTGATTGAATCGGCAGTAGTGCCGATAAAAGAGGACTTGAGGACGTGAGTTCGTCCAATCAGTATAGAAGATTCAGAGATTCGGCAGTTGCGGAACAAGGAGGTCAAACTCGTAAAAGTTCGTTGGGACAACTGTGGTCGCGAGGAGCTTTCGTGGGAGTGAGAGCAGGTTATGCTTAAGGAGTACCCCGAGCTTTTCTTCTCAGGTACCGTTTAAGTTTTGTGTACCTTCAATGTTTAAATTTCGGGATGAACTTCTTTTAAGGGGGGAGGAATTGTAACGCCCCGAAAACTCAAATGAGGAACGGATAGCGTTTTCAAGCCAAGTTGGGTTCTGAGTAGGATGACACGGCCTGTGACACGGGCATGTCACAGGGCGTGTCGTGCTAGGGGTCGACATTTTGCCGAGAGGCTGACGATTTTCAGTCGATAAATGTCGACACTGGGCACACGGCCTGTGACACGGGTGTGTCACAGGGCATGTCGGGTATGAGGTCGACGATTTCTGAGAGGTCGATGATTTTTGAGTCGACGAGCGTCGACACCGGGCACACAGCCTGAGACACGGGCGTGTCATATGTTGTGTCCTGCTCGGGCAGTTTGGTGAGTTGTGCTAGGGTCATTACACGGCCTGAGACACGGGCGTGTCTAGCACACGGCATGTGACACAGGCGTGTCACATGGCTGTGTCCTTCTCGGGACATTTCGGTCCTATGTCGGAAGGGGCACACGGGACTTGGTACGGGCATGTCACATGTGACATGGGCGTGTCCCAAGCTGTGTCAAAGGCCGTGTCCTGGTCGGGATTTCTGGTTTGACGGCGAGTGAGAGAGCACGGCCTTGGACATGGGCATGTCACAAGCCGTGTTCAGCCCAGGAAGTTTATTTTCAGGGCGAATCGTGGCCGTTCGTTTCCTTCTTTTGGGATCCAAGGGTTGTGGTTGGTCAATGCTGGATCTTAAGTCCGGGAATAGGGTTTTCAAACCCACTTTTCCCATCTTCTTCCTCTTTCTAAGTGTTAGAGAGAGGGGAGAGATAAGACGAAGAGGGAGATCAACTCCGGCTGCCGGTGAAGCTTCGGAGCCCTGTTTCGCGAGTGGAGTCCAGATCCGCGAAGGCAAGATCATTGCGGTGGTGTTCATCCGACCAAGTTTCTCCATGGCTAGGAAGATAGGTCGTAAGGTAAAGACACTTCTCCTCTTGGTTTTAGGAATCATGTTTAGCATCTTTTCTTGATTTGGGCTCCATTTCTCTCAAATGAGAGGGGTTTGGGTTGCCATGGTTCAAGAGGAACCTCCGGATCGATTTTGTCCGTCCCCGACATGCTTTTGCATTAGAGATCCGCTCCGTTAGTGGATTAGGCATTGTGGGTGAAGCCATAGTCGCGACCGTTTGTCCGACTCGGTGATGTTGCATAGCGAGCCTTGAGGATTCGGTAGAAAATCCGTTGCGGCAAGATTCCGTTGTGATGTATGTATTTTTCCCCATTTTCTTGTGTGAGTACTTGTAGCCAGAACCGGACAAGGCTAGCTCCTCTTTGGCGGTAGATGGTTTTCTTAGTGCGCGGGAATGCTACAGTACAAATGGTGGATTAGGGTGGGAAAATATATGGTTGTGTTGTGCTAAGGCGTGGCTATGTCTCTGTGGTCGGCTGGCTATCCCGTGACGCGCATGTCATGTGGGGAGAGTGTCCCAACAAGACTACTCCCCTTCTATGAGACTAACGAGAGCACCGAGGCTAGGGCAAGCCCGGGCAATAAAGCCATGAGCGGGTAGGGTCCAGCAAGGGTTCTTAGAATCAGTTTGTGTGTGAGACGGAATCCTAACGTGAGACGTTAGAATTTGTAGGTAAGCCCGGGGTTTAAGACCCGTGTGCAGGTGGGGCCTTTGCAAAATTTCCGTGTAACGGTGCTTGGGCCGTTAGGGACACAGTTGTTCCCTTTTGTTTGCGGCTTTATGCCAATGGGTAAACGTAAGTACCCAGTGTTTGATGATGTGTTAGATGCATACACAATAGGGTGCCTTGGGCGAAGCCCGGGTTTGCATACATGTTGCATAATAGGCCCCTTTCACTCTGTTCTAAACATAGAAAACGTGTTTATTGTATGAGACATCCAAACCTGTTTTAAATCTTTATATATATTTGCATTTGGTATCCGAAGTGCTGACCCTTAGGTTGGAGGGGTACCCCGGGGTCCGTTAGGGGCGGCCGGGAGGAGATGTTTTGGTTACACAGTAGAGGTCAGCCTTTGCTGACCCATGTTACTTAAAATCTTTACAGGGCAAGTATCACAAGTAGGAGCTAGTACGCCGGGCGAAAAGCCCTAAGCCTCATGAAGTGTTGCTGTACTTTTAGCTTATTTCCTTTTTCTTGTCCTGTATGATCCATGTTTTTGACATTGTCCGGCTTGCTCGCCGAGGTAACTTAGGAGTGTTTTTTCACGTTTATGTTTGACCTTGTGATGTTTATTTGATGGACTCTCTTGTGTAAGGCCCTAAGGCCATTTGATACTTCTGATAGTGGTGGATAACTTCTAGTGGTGTTGCTTTGTTTCTGCTGTGTTTTGTACTGAGTTTTGAGTTTGGGTAATAATATCATCTTATAATGCTGAAGCTGTGGCAACTTTATATTGAGGGGTCCCGGCCAAACCCATATCATACAGCCATTATAGGGGAGGTGTTACATAGTCGCTACTACCTATGACGAATTTCCCCTAAGTCTTGCAAGACTTAGTCTCCACCTCCTATGAAGAATTCACAACCACACAACAGATAAGATATACAAAAAATAATTTTAAAATATAAAAACACCCTGGATAAGTTGAACTTAAAGATGATGATGAAGGAGAACTGAAAGTTATCTAGTGTCAACTATTTTCACCTATGGGGGGGGGGAATAAGTGATCTGCAGTCTTTTGCGGAATTAAAAATTAACCTGCACAAGAAAACAAAAATAACCACAACACAGAAACACACAAGCAGTTATAGTGGTTCCCCGATTTGGGTACGTCTACTCTCCCCCTTCGACCTATCTCCCAACAAGGGACGACTCGGTCACTTCACCAACCGGATTGAAATCCAATCCTCACACTATGGAAGAAACCCTTCCACCCGAAGGAGTCACTACTCCTCCACCACGGGTTGCACCCAACCCTTACAACGAGAAAACAAAGTTCCTTTACAACAAAGTTAAAATAGAATGTACAAGAAATACAAACTACGTTTGGAGAACCCGATGTCCCTCTTCGTTCAATGAAGCTTTCTTGATGAAGACGAAGAGTCCACGATCAGAGCACTCTCTTGGAGAGGATCTTCTTAAGATCGGCGGCGACAAGTGAATGCGGCGGCGATGCTTTGTAGATCCAAACTTCTTGACAAAGAAAGTAAGGTCTACCAACAATCTTACTTGGATCGATCGTCTCAATCGATTCGGAGGAGAGAAATATTCCCGTTCAACAAATCAAGAGACAAAGGATCTCAAGATATAAACGTGAGACGCTAAGCTTAGCCTCAGTTCTGTCGCCGGACGATCAAAGAGGACCTCTAAGATCTGGGGCGACGACTATCTGCGAGCGACGATGTTGACGGAACGAGCTTCGTGATCTGCTAGGTTATGCTCGGCGGCTTTGATTTTTTCGTGATTGATTACTGTTGGAGTTTGAGAAACGTGAGTATTTATACTGTAGACCAACCCTACATGACCGTTGTGGGCCCCACAAGGAGAAGCCCTTAGTCTGGTCCAAGCAGCGCCTGAAATCTCGGTTCGATCCAGCGAGCAGGAAGAAATCGCCTAAGTCAAATTCGGCGAGAATCATTGGTAATTCTCGACGAATCGGCAATAATCACTTATGATTCCCTTCGAATTATCCTTGGTAGAAGTTTAGCTGAAAAGCTTGCCATCCGGAGTGAATCGGCGAGAATCAAAACCATTCTCGACGAATCAGCGAGAATGCAGAGTCATTCTTCGACGATTCAGCGAGAATCACTTATTGATTCTCGACGATTCTTACTTAGCAGTATTATTGAAGGCGATGAGTCAGCCGGATGCAGTCGGAGGGAATCGACGAGTGATTCTCGACGATTCGGCAAGAATCACTAGTGATTCCCGTCGAATCGGCGAGAATCACTTAGTGATTCCCGTCGAATTTAACTTAGATGAATCTTCGTCTTTCTTCCCATGAGTTGGTCTTTGACCCATCCTTGCTCCTCTTCAGCTCTCGATCAATCTCAACCCTGTACTTGAAAATAAGTGCACTCCAATAGAGAGAGTACACGTGAGCCAACACACTGATCTGCTTAACGAGGGATTACGTTGCGAAGACCCGTGTATATTGACCCACTGCACCCTGACATTGGTGTGTACTTAGCGTGGAATAACTACAAGCACATCTTGAAGAAAATCATCAAATACATTATCTATTCAACTTAGCTTGTTCTGGGGCTTCTTCAAATTAGGTACATTGTGGATACAATACCCAACAATCTCCCCCTATTTAAAGAAGCCTAAACCCTACAAGCTAAGGTGAATAGAACATATGGGAATGAAAATCATAAACTAGGAATTCAGTTGAGAGTGAAATTCATTACCAATTTCTTGAGAGCATACTTGGAGCCACCTTAGCCTTAGCCGAGAGGGTAATCTCCCCCTTTTCAGCTTCTGCAAATCTGGGACTTCACTTGGAGCCATATGCTCCCCCTCAGATCTTGCATCCATGCTCGAGCTTGAGTTCCTTGCTGATGCTCCCCCTTGATCCAAGAGCCTTGACCCGTACAGTCTTCACTCTTCATAGTTCAGCATGCCGAGTTAAGTTTTGAAGAGACTGAACTTGGCCTCGTCTAGGGGCTTTATGAAGATATCTGCAACCTGCTTATCCATGGGGATATAGCAGAGAGATATATCTTTGTTTTCTACATGCTCCCGAATGAAGTGATAACGCACTTTAATATGCTTCGTTCTACTGCGCGACACAGGATTGTTCGCAATTGCTATTGCGCTCGAGGATTCGCAATACATCGGAACTTCTCTGAACTGCAAGTCATAATCTTTGAGCTGATTTCTGATCCATAGAAGTTGTGCGCAACAGCTTCCTGCTGAGATGCACTCAGATTCAGCCGTGGAGGTTGCGACACAATTCTGCTTCTTACTGTTCCAAGAAATAAGCCGTCTTTCGAGAAATTGACACGTCCTGGAAGTGCTTTTCCTATCATCCCTGCTGTCTACAAAATCAGCATCTGAAAAGCCTATTAGCTCGACATCATTTTTTCTAGGGTACCACAAGCCAAGATTAGGTGTACTTTTAAGGTATCTAAGAATTCGCTTTGCAGCGACATAATGAGATTCCTTAGTGTTCACCTGATATCTGGCACATACGCATGTGGAAAACATAATATCCGGTCTACTAGCAGTAAGGTAGAACAGGGATCCAATTATGCTTCTGTATTTGGTTTCATCAAAAGGTTTCCCTTTCTCATCCTTGTCCAGAGACACAGTGGATCCCATTGGAGTCCTCATAGAGGTTGCATTCTCCATTCCGAATTTCTTGAGAAGTTCATTTGTGAACTTCGTCTGAGAGATGAAAATTCCATCCTCAGACTGTTTCACTTGAAGTCCCAAGAAATACTTTAGCTCTCCCATGCTGCTTGATGCGTGTAAATACGGCAAGCGCACCGGTCGCAAAAGTAATAAAGTTTTGGGAATGAATCCCCGAGTGTCGGTCTCTTGAGGAATGCAATTAGCGTAGAACAACGAACGATCCGAAATTATCGTTATGAGAGTTAATTAAATAAAGGAAAAATAAAGGGCTTTGAAGGTGGTTTTGCAAACAAATAAACTAAAGCGAAATATGCAGGTCGCAATCACCGCTTCACAAGGTGAGATGGATGTAACGTCCGCGATGCTGTACTTCGGTAAGGCGAATGGACGGTGAGCCAGTGAGTGAGGTGTTTAGTGCGGAGTGCAATCGAATGGAACGAAGGAACGGAGTGAAGTGAGATGGGGCGAGGCGCATCAAATCACAAATCCCACGAGCAAGATTAAACAACAATAATCTAATTAAAAAAACTAGAAATCGAAGTTAATTACAAGCTTAAGTCATTTCATACAACAAGAGAGATTGAGAAAGAAAAAACCAAGAAAGTGAAGATCCGCCGCGGTTGTTGGCCGGAGGTGCGGGTTGTCAATCCGCTTCCACGTGCAGTCCGAGGAGGCTTCCGATACCGACGAGCTATCACCTCGAGGGCCTTTAAGTCCGTTCTCTAGGTTATCTTCATCATCTTCTTCGGTGGAAATCTCGGAGAAGAGGTATTTAATGGCCGGGAGGATCACCGGAGGATGCGGAACGCTTTAGAATCGCCGAAAAATGACCTCTCGATGGTAGGGATGAAGGTGGAGATGGATGGAACTCCTGTGATGCGGAATGGCGAAGTGGCGGCAAAGATCGATCCAGGGTCCGTACCCTAATTCGCGGAACAGGCCGATTTATAAAAGAAGAGTTAAATAGCGTGCACGACCACTGGCGCACGACCAGTGGTCGTGCGCGAACAAAGTCAGCGCCCGTACGGCAACAACCTATAGATCCTGCACCAGGAAATCAAAGCTCGCGCATGATCAGCAGCGCACGATCAGTGATCTTGCGATATGGAGAGATAGAACTTTTCAAAAGAGGGCATGACTGCGCACGACCGACAACGCACGAGCAGTGATCGTGCGCGGTATAGCTGGTGACCGTGCGATATGGCGGGGCAAAACTTTCACAAGAGAAGCCAGACTGCGCACGACCGATGATCCGACGCCAAAGAGGTCGATGGTCGTGCGTGGGTAAGAATGCACGACCATTGACTCCTTTGCCAAAAAATGGTGAAAGCCCTATCCCGGACGCCCACACGATCACCGAACCTGCAGAAAAACTGGACGGGTTGTCGATCATGGCAGTCACAGATATTAATAAAATGCATAATAAGAGGGAAATACACACACGCACAGAAATAAGCTAATAAAGTGCACAAGACGTGGAATGTCGTAGCGAACCAAAAGGAGTGCTAATGGCGCTAAATGGTAGTGCAAAGTAGAAATGAAGCCTAGATGAGTCCAGAATTCGGTATGAAATGAGGACTCATCACACCCCCAGACTTAACCATTTGCACATCCCGGGCAAATAATCATCTCGTGAACTCTAAAATAGCTAGCTGACGAAGTAACTTCAATTTAAAGTAGAACGAGAAATCGAAAACTCAAGTGTATAGAAAATATAATAGAAGAAATTTTTAATTATACTATGAAATTTATAACTTTCGACAAACGTAAATAGATATTGTCACTACTCAAAAATTGAATGCCGGAGAATCGCTCGGTCATGTGTAGGAAGAAAATAGGCAAGTTGCTTGGCTAAGCATTGCCAAAGATCGGGGCTCGTGATCACCTCCAAAGGAATCCACCAATGTCGGGGACCATATGCTTGCCCGTTCGCACTCTCTCCACGACACTAGTTTGACTCTAGCGTGAGTCCGTAGGACTTCGGGTAATAATGGGGCTTGGGTTACGGTGAGGAAAACAAGGATAAACAAGATGGGTAATACATCTAACCCAACTGAGCTAACGTACAAAAAATAGTAACCGCTAACCACCAAATAAACGCAGGTGCACCACACCCCCAGACTTACTTTTATAAATGGGTGTGTGCACCGCCTACTCCAAACAACAATCCCATCTCAAAAAGATTTTTCATTTAAACTTTTTCTTATTTCTTTTCTTTTTCCTCTTTTTTTTTTCTTCTTTTTATAGATTTTCTTTTAAGCTTTCACATTTTTATTTTACAAAATCAGCACATTTTTCTTTTGGGCACATCCACATATAACAAAAATGAATCACCACATCACAACCCAACGTAAAATGTAAACTACTAATACTCGAATTGGGTGTGCGACTAGGATCGGCTATGAGGCTTTGGTGAATATAGTGGAGCTGAATCAAAAGGAAGGGTAGGCACAAAGGGGCTAGCGAGGGCGACGTTAGGAATGGGTAAAAAGCTCAACCGGGCCAAGATGATGGCCTACATCACCCTCACGCTAGACTAATAATGCACCAATGCTTCGAAAATAGCTTGGGGAAAGTTCTTAGCCACCGAGAGAAATGATCCGTCCTCCCGACTCGAGCAATACAAAGCTAGAGACGCCTACACACATTCCTACGCTACCGATAGATTGCTCCGGATTCACAATTTTGAGTAGGAGAAACATGATTTACGAGTGCAGAAAAAATATAAATTTACAAGCATAAAGAAAAATTAAACCTATACAATTTCTACACCACGTGAGTACTCGATTAGGAGCACTGCACGAGTTTCGAACTACTCTAAATTAAAATCCAAAGTCAGCACCGCCATTTTAAAATTGACACAAAATGACAACATTGACTCGAGCCGCACGCGTGGTTAAGTGCGCGCTCGAGTGGGTGGCAAGGTGTGTGCAGTAGGATTCTACAATAATGAAGCATAAAATAAAACTACTTGCATGCTATCAATGTGCTCGTTGAGTGCATAAGCGGCTCTTCCCCCCAAACTTGAATGAAAACATAAGCAGAAATGAAAATAGACATCTAAAATAAAAAGAGGGCTGAGGAGAAAGGGTACCTATGCTCCAAATAATGAGCATACCAGAAGGCGGAGGTTGCTGCATCGCACAAAAGTATGCTGGACCTGCTAATTAGGTTGAACAGAAGAAAAGACAAATAACAGAAAATATAATAGAAGAGCAAAGTAAAAAGCACATAAAAGAGGGATCAAAAAGGTCCAAGCTTGGGTTGTCTCCCGAATAGCCCTTTTGTTTACCGTCCTTAAGCTAGACCAAATACCTGTATTAGCAGTTTATATATTGTTCTTGCAGGAATTAAAGAATTGCAGAAAAATAATGCATAACAACGAAAAGTTCCCAACAAAACAAGAAAGCACAAAGCATAGGGAATTACGGAAAAGGGGAGAGCAATCGGCTAAATGCGGACTTGTGATAAGTCTCTCCGGTGGGGCGCGAGGGAACAGCAGAGTGCCGTTTTACATTGGGAGAAAGGGCTTTCCCTTTACTCCGAATGTGCAATTCCTCGCGCCGGAGGGTAGCATAACGCTCATTGCGTACACGCTTGGCCTTCCTCAGCTTCTCCACCGTGGGAGATTTACAAAGATTGCAGTCCGTGGTGGGTCCTATTTTTGCGGTTGGCGGCTTCATTTCTGGCACCAAAATGGCAAACGGATCAGCCCAAGCTACTGATCGCTGGACAAAGTTTGAAACAATATTACACAATTCATTGTCTAGGGATTTCTCCCGAATAGAACTAGTTTCGCCATGCTCAAAAATTGACGCGACGGGAAACAGGAAGGTAGCCATTGCATCAGTGCACTCGGTCTCTTCTTTGAACTCTTTCTCATTATTTTCGATCATCTCCTTAGAAAGTCCTTCCTTAATCATCTCTTCCGTATGAGCATCCCTCACCAAGGAGAGTTCTAAACCAATCTCGATATCTGCAGCACTTTAGAAATTGTTGTTATGGAGAATAGGGTCATGTACAGAAGTGATATCCAAGGTTGAAGCAACAACCGACCAAGTTACGCATCCTTTGGCGAAATCAAGAGATGCGCCGCTAGCCGTCAGGAATGGAACCCCCAATATAGGAATAGAATTGTTTTCCTTGGGTCCCAAAACCTGGAAATCAATGGTTAAGCACTTCCCATTAATCTCGATTTCAACTTCTCGTACACCTCCCTCAGTGTAAACAAAAGTACTATTTGCCAAAATTAGCGACTTCCAGTTTGCTGGATCAACATGCAGGTTCATCTTCACAACATCCTGCATGGTGAGGATGTTGCTAGACGCTCCGGAATCGCGCAATGCAGTTGTTTCAATATTATTAATTTTACAAGCTACAACGAGCTCGTGAGTTTTTTTTCAAATTTTCTTCCCCAAGGCTTTTTCCTTGCTCATAGGGGTTTTTCTCAGTGTTGCTCGGTAAAGTGCCTTGGGTCCACTCAGATACCATTTGGTCCAGTTGGCCCAATTGTGCCTCTAGCTTATGCATTGAGGCCGCTTGGTTCGTCATGTTAGTCTGGGAGAACTCAACAAACTTTTCAAACATTTCAGCTAAAGAATTTGTTTTTATAGCAGGGGGCCCTTGGGGGTAATTCGGTTGAGGCGGCCGCGGTTGGCTTCCGGAGGCATACACATCATTTTGATGCTGCCCCGGCTGCCATCGTTGGCCAGGTGCGTTTTGATTCCAAGAAAAATTTGGATGATTTCTCACCCCCGGATTGTACGTGTTCCCATAAGGTGCTCCCCTATTTTGATTTGCAATAAAATTAATTGATTCATTAAGGAAATTAGTTTCATCATGTACCTCGCCTGCTTGGCATTCGAAGCTATGGTGGTTGGAACCTCCACAACCCGCATGAGATTGCCATAACTAGAGCAGCAGCGGCGGCAGGCTTGGATGCTTCCAGAGCAAAAACTCCACTAGTACCTCGTGGAATATTCCTTCCTGCGGTCCAATATGCGCTGTGGATGGCGGTATCCTGCAAAATTCTCAATGCATCATCAGGCGCAAGATTCATTATCGTTCCACCAGAGGCGGCATCAATCATAGCTCGGTGCTATGGTTCAATAGAGAAATAGAAGCTTCCAACTAGATTCCAAGTTTGGAATCCGTGGTTTGGACACTTCCTCAGCAACTCGTTGAAGCGTTCCCACACCTCAGCTAGGCTTTCTTGATCATTTTGCCGAAAGTTGGCAATTGCACGCCGCATACTCACAATCTGGTCCACCAGATGGAACTTGGCTAAGAATTTCGTTGTCAATGCCTCCCAAGTGGTGGCTGTTCCAGGCGGAAGAGAGTGGAGCCATGTATTGGCTTTGTCCCTGAGGGAGAAGGGGAAAAGACGGAGCTTGACTGTATCATCGAGGATCCCAGCATAGCGAAACGTAGCGCAGATCTCGGAGAATTCAGCCAAGTGAAGATGGGCATCTTCAGTGGCCATTCCGGAGAACTGTGTGTTGTTCCAGATTATGTTCAGAATGGTTGGTTCGATCTTAAATTGCTGGTTGGTGATCGCCGGTCCGAAGCCGGGGTAAATACTCCCAACGGTCGGTGTGGTGTAGTCCCTCATGGTGCAGACCTGGGGCGGGTTTACTTCATTCTCATCGCCATTTCGGTCACCATGAAGGATCCCTCCAACACAGTTTCCGGCATCAATGTTCAGCTGGTCCCCCATTGGGACTGGATTGATGGCAGCAGCACGTCTTTGTGCATGCAGAGTTCGTTCGATCTCGGGGTCGTAAGATACAAGATCTCTTGCAGCGCGTCCCTGCATTCACTGCGACAACTAAAAAAAGAAACAGCGGTCAAAAAAACACTAACTCTTACAACAATACTTTCAAACGTCATGGTCGTTCTACAGTTGCATTCCCCGGCAACGGCGCCAAAAACTTGATGCATGTAAATACGGCAAGCGCACCGGTCGCACAAGTAATAAAGTTTTGGGAATGAATCCCCGAGTGTCAGTCTCTTGAGGAATGCAATTAGCGTAGAACAACGAATGATCTGAAATTATTGTTATGAGAGTTAATTAAATAAAGGAAAAATAAAGGGCTTTGAAGGTGGTTTTGCAAACAAATAAACTAAAGCGAAATATGCGGGTCGCAATCACCGCTTCACAAGGTGAGATGGATGTAACGGCCGCGATGCCGTACTTCGATAAGGCGAATGGACGGTGAGCTAGTGAATGAGGTGTTTAGTGCGGAGTGTAATCGAATGGAATGAAGGAACGGAGTGAAGTGAGATGGGGCGAGGCGCATCAAATCACAAATCTCACGAGCAAGATTAAACAACAATAATCTAATTAAAACAACTAGAAATCGAAGTTCATTACAAGCTTAAGTCATTTCATACAATAAGAGAGATGGAGAAATACTAAACCAAGAAAGTGAAGATCCACCGCGGTTGTTGGCCGGAGGTGCGGGTTGTCAATCCGCTTCCACGCGCAGTCCGAGGAGGCTTCCGGTACCGACGAGCTGTCACCTCGAGGGCCTTTAAGTCCGTTCTCTAGGTTGTCTTCATCATCTTCTTCGGTGGAAAGCTCGGAGAAGAGGTCTTTAATGGCCGGGAGGATCACCAAAGGATGCAGAATGCTTTAGAATCGCCGGAAAATTACCTCCCGATGGTAGGGATGAAGGTGGAGATGGATGGAACTCCTGGGATGCAGAACGGCGAAGTGGCGGCAAATATCGATCCAGGGTCCGTACCCTAATTCGCGGAACAGGCCGATTTATAGAAGCAGAGTTAAATAGCGCGCACGACCACTGGCGCACGACCAGTGGTCGTGCGCGAACAAAGTCAGCGCCCGTGCGGCAACAACCTGTAGAACCTGCACCAAGAAATCAAAGCTCGTGCACGATCAGCAGCGCACGATCAGTGATCGTGCGATATGGCGAGACAGAACTTTTCAAAAGAGGGCATGACTGCGCACGACCGGCAACGCACGAGCAGTGATCGTGTGCGGTATAGCTGGTGACCGTGCGATATGGCGGGGCAGAACTTTCACAAGAGAAGCCATACTGCGCACGACCGATGATCATGCGCCAAAGAGGTCGATGGTCGTGCGTGGGTAAAAACGCACGAACATTGACTCCTTTGCCAAAAAATGGTGAAAGCCCTATCCCGGACGCCCACACGATCCCCGAACCTGCAGGAAAACTGGACGGGTTATCGATCATGGCAGTCACAAATATTAATAAAATGCATAGCAAGAGGGAATACACACACGCACAAAAATAGGCTAATAAAGTGCACAAGACGTGGAATGTCGTAGCGAACCAAAAGGAGTGCTAATGGCGCTAAATGGTAGTGCAAAGTCATGAAATGAAGCCTAGATGAGTCCAGAATTCGGTATGAAATGGGGACTCATCACTGCTCATTTCAAACTTTCCTTGCATAAGTTTGAAAACTTTTTGTAAAGATTATTGTCCATAGAGCCGAAAATTATGTCATCGACATAGATTTGCACCAGCAAGATCTTGCCTTTGACTTCCATAAGAAACAATGTCTTATCTATTTTTCCTCTCGAGAACTTGTTCTCAAGAAGAAAACTAGAAAGAGTCTCATACCAAGCTCGAGGAGCTTGTTTCAAGCCATATAACGCTTTATTAAGAAAATAAACAAGATGAGTGAATGTAGGATTAACAAAACCTGGGGGTTGCGCTACATATACTTCCTCTTTTAATTTTCCATTGAGGAATGCAGATTTCACGTCCATCTGATAGACATTGAATCTTTTGTGCGAAGCATACGCCAGGAACAATCTGATCGCCTCGAGCCTTGCAACTGGTGCAAAGGTCTGGTCGAAGTCAATCCCCTCCTCCTATCTGTAACCTTGAGCCACTAGCCTGGCCTTGTTCTTTATGATGACACCGTGTTCATACAGTTTGTTTCTGAAGATCCACTTGGTGCCGATCATATTCTGGTTCTTTGGTCTGAGAAGAAGCGTCCAGACGTTGCATCGTTCGAATTGATGCAGTTCATCTTGCATGGCCAATATTCATGCTGCATCTTTGTTCGCTTCGTCGAACTTCTTTGGCTCAACCTGTGACAGGAAACTAAGGTGCAAAATCTCGTTAATTGTACCTCTCCGAGTTCTGACACCGTCACGAGGATCTCCTATGATCTGATCTCTGGGATGATCCCTCACGTGTCGGAGCTCTAGGAGTCTGGCATCTTGAGCTCTGACATCTTCTCGGGCTTCTCCTTCTTATAGGAGATTTTCTCCATCCTGATCTTCAACTTCTCTAGTTGGCATTGAGGTGGATACCTTGACGTACTTGGGAGTTACATCTTTAGTGGTCTCATCGAGACTTAGCTGTTCAAGTCTTGCACCTGCATCTTCAAGAATGCCACTGGAAGAGTTGCTGTGAAGCAAGCTTCCTTCATCAAAAACAACATTAATGGACTCCTCTACCACTAGCGATTTCTTATTGAAGACCCTATATGCCCGACTATGGCTTCTATAGCCCATGAAGATGCCTTCGATGCATTTTTCTCTGAATTTAGTACGTGGGTACTTCCCATTATTGAGTACATAGCATCTACAGCCAAAAATCCTCAAATAGGACATGGTCGGTTTCCTGCCTTTCAATAGCTCATAAAGTGTCTTGCGATGATTCTTGTTGATCAATGCTCGGTTCTGCACATGACAAGCCGTGTTGACAGCCTCTGCCCAGAAGTACTCTGGAAGAGAGGCGTCATTCAACATTGTCGTACATGCTTCAATGAGCGTTCTATTTCTCCTTTCCGCAACTCCGTTTTGTTGCTGAGTACGCGGGGAGGAAAACTCATGAAAGATACCAAGTTCTTCACAAAATTCTGTCATAGCACCAGACTCGAATTCTGTTCCATGGTCACTTCTGATTTTGACCACTGAGCAGTTAAGTTTGTTCTGAATCTGCTTGACAAAACTTGTGAAGATATCAAACGTGTCTGACTTTCGTTTCAAAAAGAACACCCACGTAAACCGAGAGTGATCATCAATAATCACTAGCGTATACGATTTGCCTCCTAAGCTATGAACTTGCACTGGACCGAACAAGTCCATATGCAGAAGATAAAGACATCTGGAGGAGTCTTTGTCTGCAATGCCCTTAAAGGTAGCCCGAGTCTGTTTGCCCTTCTGGCATGCAGGACAAGGGCTATCTTTGATGCACTTAATAGTAGGGACATCCCTTACTAAGTTCTTAGAAAATAACATATTAATTATCTTGAAATTAATATGTGCTAATCTCTTGTGTCATTGTTCACAAAGAGATGCACTGCCTTTTGCTACTAGGCACACGGGGGTAGAAGAATCTATGCTAAGAAAATCTAAACAAAATATATTTCTGCTCCTAATGCTAGTTAATACCGTCTCTGAAAAGGCACACGATATTATCAAGCACTTATCCTTGCAGAACTTAATGTCATATCCTTTATCACACAACTGACTTACACTGATCAGGTTATGATTTAACCCTTCAACATAAGCCACGTCGGTGATAAAGATTATACCGTTGGAAATCATACCGTAACCTCTGGTGACTCCTCGATCTGATCCTCCAAAGATGACTTTGAGTCCATTATTGACTGGAGAGTAATCACGCAACAGGCTTCTTGTCCTAGTCATATACCGGGAACATCTACTGTCCAAGTACTAGATAGGCATTTTGGTGGCCTTTGGACATACCTGCAAAACAGAATCAATTTCCCTTAGGAACCCAATTGAACTTGGGTCCTAGATTCCTTGTTAGTATACTCCCCCTCGGGTGGTTAACCCTACGAGTGGTCGGCCTCGCATTTCTAACATGAGGAGTCTCGTTGAATCTTGGATTAAACCAGCAATCCACGACAAAGTGACCAACTTATCCACAGCACCAACAATCAAATCTGTTGTACCTTTTCCTAGGCTCCTGCTTCACCCTTGGAGCAGTGGGTCCAGTCGAGGCCTTCGATCTGGAGGTGGAGGCATCATGATGACAACAGTCATATGCTTTCTTCATCTCCTGTTCCTTCAGTATAACAGGCTTGGCTTTTGGTGCCTGCTTCCTATTATGGCCGCTAGATAAGTGGCCATAATCCTCCACTTGGATTTCCTCATAAGGTGCCTTGAAGACACTCTCACCGTAGTTGCGAGGGAAGGCCCAACCATCATACCGGCTCTTGGGCTTTTCAACTGAGGGCCGGAAGAAGTGGCCATAGGTTGACTCAAAGTCCTGTTCATTGCAGGGAAAGCCAGGCTTCCTGAATACAACAGGGTTGAGTCGGGCCTTTCCCTTTTCTGCGGCAGAGGCCTTCTTAGCAGCCTTATTTTTCCTCTGCTTTCTGTTTCTCCTGGATGATTTACCAGGCAAACCCACATGCCCCAAGCCAGCCCCCTTAGCCTGAGCAGAGAAGGTATCAACCAGTGAAAGAACAGTCTTTGGCATAGAGAAGCTTTTGACAATCTTCTTTTCTACCGTAAGTTGTTCTTCCAACTTGTTGATTTCTTCCTGTTTTAGGTCAAGGAGCCTTAGAGACTCTGAGTGCTCAGAAGTTAGGCCTTAAGGAATTTGGGTGCTCTCAAAGACACACCCTCAGCCTTAAGGAATTTGACTTCCTTTTTTTGAGCCCTCAACCTCTTGCGGCATTCCTCAAAGGTATTGAGCAGAAGCTCATACTTTTCGAGGAGCTCAACTTCACGGGCAGATGGGCTGTCCTCGAGATCATCATCAGGAGACTCATAGTCAGAGTCAGATAGGGGGGGGGGTACGATCTTTTACCTTCCCAGTGAATGGGGGGAAGTCTCCTTCTGAGTCAGAGCGACCTACTGGCCCGAAGTAGGCTTCCTCATCATCACTAGAGTCTGAGGAATCAGACTCACTCAGTGTCTTTGGCTTTTTGGCTATATAGCTCCTCTCCTTCTTCTTATCTCTAGAGAACTTGTGCTCCTCTCCCTTCCCCTTATCTCTCTTTCCTTGGTGGCAGTCAGCGATGACGTGACCTGGCTTATTGCATCCAAAGCAAATAATGACATTAGAGCGATGTTTGTTCTGTTTGGATTCATACCTGTCAGAAGAATAATTCTTCTTCTGATGTCTGGAGGAGGAGCCGTCTCTCATTCTTTGATTCCTCAACTTGAGGAACTTCTTGAACTTCCGAGTGATGAGGGAGAAGTCTTCTTCAGATAGCTCTGAGCTGGAAGAGCATGGCTCAGATTCTTCTTCCTCATCCATTTTCCGAGAGCGGGATGAGGCTTCACCCTTGCCTTTCCTTTAATGATTGGCTTTTAGGGCCACAGTCTTCTCTCTGGCAGCGACTTTATCGGCTTCTTCTTCAGCTTTTCTGGTGGTCAGCTGAAGCTCATAGGACAGAAGTTTCCCAAATAAAATCTGGGGATCTGTGTCTGCCAGCCTGCCACATTCTCTGATGGCGCAGATCTTGGTGTCCCATTCCTTAGTAAGGGATCTAAGGAACTTGTCATTTAGTTCACCATCGATGAACACTTTGCCATACCCCTTCAGGGCATTGATGATCTTTAGGAAGTTCTCGAATGTCACTCCGATTTCTTCCTTGGGACCTTGCCTGAAGGCCTCGTACTTCTGGTTCAGAAGGGATCTTCGATCATCTCTTACTTCATCAGTGCCTTCCATCAAGATGATTAGGTAGTGCCAAATATCCTTGGCAGTCCTGCAGTTGCAGAAAACCTGCATCATGGAATCATCGACGACGCTTACCAGAATGTTCTGAGCTTTCTTGTCGAGTCCAACAAGCACCATCTCATCCTTATCCATTTCCGAAAGTTTCTTGGGCACTTTCTTGGTTGGATTAATGGTGGAGGCCTTTGTGGGAATATAAGGTCCCTCCTCCACTACCATGAAGAGTCGTGGGTCGACTGCTTCCATGTAGTACCTGATCCTTTCCTTCCAGATAGGAAAGTTCAGCTTCGTGCACACTGGGATCTTCCCTGAATACTTGAGTCCTTCCATTTTAGAGAGCTTCTTTCTTCTTGACACTAGATGCAGGAACTTACTCAAGGTATTAACCTTATTGTTGAGCAACCTCCCTCTGATACCACTTGAAAGTTATCTAGTGTCAACTATCTTCACTTATGGGGGGGGGGAATAGGTGATCTGCAGTCTTTTGCGAAATTAAAAATTAACCTGCACAAGAAAACAAAAACAACCACAACACAAAAACACACAAGCAGTTATAGTGGTTCCCCGATTTGGGTACGTCCACTCTCCCCCTTCGACCTATCTCCCAATAAGGGACGACTCGGTCACTTCACCAACCGGATTGAAATCCAATCCTCACACTATGGAAGAAACCCTTCCACTCAAAGGAGTCACTACTCCTCCACCATGGGTTGCACCCAACCCTTACAACGAGGAAACAAAGTTCCTTTACAACAAAGTTAAAATAGAATGTACAAGAAATACAAACTACGTTTGGAGAACCCGATGTCCCTCTTCGTTAAATGAAGCTTTCTTGATGAAGACGAAGAGTCCACGATCGGAGCACTCTCTTGGAGAGGATCTTCCCGAGATCGGTGGCGGCAAGTGAATGCGGCAGCGATGCTTTGTAGATCCAAACTTCTTGACGAAGCTAGCAAGGTCTACCAACGATATTACTTGGATCGATCGTCTCAATCGATTCGGAGGGGAGAAATAGTCCCGTTCAACAAATCAAGAGACAAAGGATCTCAAGATAGAAACGTGAGACACTAAGCTTAGCCTCGGTTCTGTCGCCGGATGATCAAAGAGGACCTCTAAGATCAGCGACAACGACTATCTGCGAGCGGCGATGACGACGACGACGGAATAAGCTTTGCGATCGGCTAGGTTATGCTCGACGGCTTTGATTTCTCGTGATTGATTACTGTTGGAATTTGAGAAACGTGAGTATTTATACTGTAGACCAACCCTAAATGACCGTTGTGGGCCCCACAAGGATAAGCCCTAAGCCCGGTCCAAGCAGCGCCTAAAATCTCGGTTCGGTCCAGCGAGCAGGAAGAAATCACCTAAGTCAAATTTGGCGGGATTCATTGGTGATTCTCGACGAATCGGCGAGAATCACTTATGATTCCCGTCGAATTATCCTTGGTAGAAGTTTAGCTAAAAAGCTTGCCATCCGGAGTGAATCGGCGAGAATCAAAACCATTCTCAACGAATCGGCGAGAATGCAGAGTCATTCTTCGACGATTCAGCGAGAATCACTTATTGATTCTCGATGATTCTGACTTAGCAGTATTATTGAAGGCGATGAGTCAGCCAGATGCAGCCGGCGGGAATCGACGAGTGATTCTCGATGATTCGGCGAGAATCACTAGTGATTCCCGTCGAATCGGCGAGAATCACTTAGTGATTCCTGTCGAATTTAACTTAGATGAATCTTCGTCTTTCTTCCCATGAGTTGGTCTTTGACCCATCCTTGCTCCTCTTCAGCTCTCGATCAATCTCAACCCTGTACTTGAAAATAAGTGCACTCCAATAGAGAGAGTACACGTGAGCCAACACACTTATCTTCTCAATGAGGGATTACGTTGCGCAGACCCGTGTATATTGACCCACTGCACCCTGACATTGGTGTGTACTTAGCATGGAATAACTGCAAGCACATCTTGAAGAAAATCATCAAATACATTATCTATTCAACTTAGCTTGTTCAGGGGCTTCTTCAAATCAGGTACATTGTGGATACAATACCCAACAAGCATCAAAGTGATCGTTAGAGTAGATGTGCATGGCTTTTGCATAGAGTAAGAGTGATCAATCCTTCTTCGAGTTCTTCGCCTTTACGAGCATTGACATGAGTTCCCTCGCCAACAAGGATGAGGCTCTCACGAAAGTATAAGAGTTATGACTATTGTTTGTGATGCATTGGAAGGAGGATGTCCACTCCTTCAATTGGCACATAAGCTAGAGACTGCATTAGTATTACTGTCAGGAGGTATCAACTTTAGGAAACTGTTGGGCATATGTATAGAGGCAATTTTGGTAACCTATTGTTCAAAATTTGGACAATGCCTCTTAACACTCATCATTAGTGTTAATGTTCTGTGTTAGCATAATATCTTCTACATCATCGAATCTCCTTCCTCGTTTGCTCCTCAATCAGCCAAAGATTTGTGGGCATTCCTTAATATAATGTTGGGGGTTTGTTCTAACATTTCACACTTGGAATTACTATGTATGGCTCAACCCAATCTTCCTTTCTCGCCGATCATTCCTTTCATGCCGATATTATATTTTCTGTAATTTATGCTAGCGCCAGTGTTAACGTTAACGTGTCGTGGTATCACTCGATTCAGAACACTATCTTCATCATTTTAAATTATATACAAAGTAGTAATGAACCCGTAGTTTCTACACAATATAAATACATAACAAGCATGATCAAATACAAAATGTGATTTGTTATTCTCAAACCAAGAGATGTGGAATGCATGTTCCAAAAACTCCCCCTTTTGATAATAACAAATCCCTAGGAAGAAATAAAGCATATATAGAAAATTTAGTGTTTATAGTAAGTGATAAACATGAAGTGCATACTCTCCCTAAATGGATGCTCCTCTTACTCTGCTTCCTATATTGTACTCCCACTATATGATATATTTATTCAAATATATTCTCCCCCTTTTGGTATATTAAAAATAGGTTGGGTAGAGTGTTTTAGCAATTTGTTTTTGTATTCTATGTAGAGACAAAAATGATAATTATATGATTTCCACTTATTGATAAATTTATGTTACCACAATTTGATTGAATAATTAGCCATGAATGAGCTTAAAGTGGTGATGCAGCAGAAAGAATTATTTTGAAATCATTTTTAAAAATAAACATCTTTTTTTTGCAATTTCAAGCATAAATAAGATAAGAGTTATTATTAATACAGAAGATGTTCATTGAATTACAAATCAAGAAATGCTATATAAACATTATTTGTAAGCATGATACACTTTATTAAGGCAAGATAGGAAACTACAATATTAGAAAATTTGCAAGTCAAGTATACTTAAACATTTTAGAGATCATGCATTGTCATCTAGTGTATTTACTAAAAATTATAGAGAATTTGTGTATATGTGTGATAGAGTCCAATTCTCATGTGTAGAAGTGTTATGCAAGATAATGTTGTGTACAAAATAGTATTTTGATAAAGTATATAAGTGAGTTAATCAAAAAAACTTAACATATATTGGAATACACATAACATTAAAATATATAAATAATGTAACTTTCACACTTTTTTAATGCATATAAATATCAAGTACAACTTCAAAGGTGCTCTACACACACAATGCTCATTAAGAATTATTAGGGTGCAAAACAGTGTTTGGGGATCACTCTTATTATTAATTTTTTATTTTATTTTTTTTCTGATCTGATGGACTAAAAAAGTGGTGATAATTTGTTTACTATAAGACATTTTACAATTCTTATCCAAGGTGCTCAATCTCGTACTGCTCATTAAGACTTATTAGGAGGGTGAATAGTGCTTGGTGGAGTTTTTCTTGACAATTTTTATTTTATTTTAATTTTAGTAACTAAAGACTCAAAATTTACTTGTTTTGCAAACAATAGCAATTTAATTTTTAAATCACTTTTCAATAATGAAAAAGTACATGAAAAAATAAAGAATTGCAAAAAGACAATTTTAATGTTGTGTAGGTAATTTATTTATGGATGCTAATATATTATGTTATTACCCTACACAATCAAGCTTGTTTAAAATTAATAACACATGTAGGTTATCAAAAATAAGTGAGTGAAACAGTCATTATCAAACAAAAAATATTACTCATACTAGAGGTATGCTAAACAGTCCAACACATGTATATTACAATAAATTTCATTACATTTTAAAAGTTAGTTTTCAAGGCATGATAAGTGCTAAATAATGTTTAAAAGAACTTGAAATTTAAATTAAACATTATATTTAATAGTGAAATGATAAATTTAATCATCATTGAAAATTGCAATTATAGTTTATATGTTTTTTTAAATTATGAAATACTATACATACAAAGCAAAATAAGTAAGAGCTTATTTTTGTATTTTTATGCTTTTCAAATTTTGTAGTAAATTTTTTATTATTTGTAATGGAAAAAACATTTCTTTGAATTTTATGAGTGTTTTTTTTATTTTTTATTTTTATGTTTAGTCTTGATCTGAGAAAAATAGACTTAAAAATAACTAGAACAAAAATTACAAAAGAAAATAAAGAAATTAGAATTTTATAGTATCCCCAGCGTTAGAATTAACAACCGACGCTAGTAACAAAACTATGGTTTTTCAGTTAAAAAGCATGTTTTTCAAGATTTTTTGCATCTGCCTTTTCGTGATTATGATTTTTGTATATAAGGCCTATCTAATGCAGCAAAGAAATCACAAAAAGCTAACAAAATTGTGGATTTATTATTTTAAGGTGAGAATAGTCTTGTTTTGATATTTTAAAAGTCAGTTTTATTAATCATAGTTGTTGGGAATATTGATCATAAGATTCCTGATTTGAAGAAGCCCCCAAGATGATAATAAACACATCTTATATTTGATGCTTGTGCAAGTTGTTGATGTGGCAGTTACAATAAAAATGCATGGCTAATATATTGTTAGGCTTATTGTCATCAAAACAGGGTTTAGCCCTTGTAATCTCTCAAGGTGCAAAACACATGTTAACATATGTCCTAATACTATTTTAGACATGCCATTATTAATAAAAAGTCTGGTGGAGTTAAAAGAATTTTAAGGCAAAGACAAAAATCATGCTAAGAAAAATATCGACCGTATTGTTTGGAAGACTAAGGGAAATATCGACTGCATCGTCTAGATGACTAAGGAAAATATTAAATGCATTGCCTTGTTGACTAATGAAAATATCAACTGATCATCAGGAAGAGAAAGGAAAATACCGACTGTATCGTCTGGACGCTAAGAAGAAGATTTCTACTTAATTGACTAGATGACAAGCAGAATATCGAATGCATACTCTCGTTGACTTAACAAAGAATGTATTAACTAGATCATCTTGGATATATGTGTTGAAGGATAATATCGTCCACATCAGCTACGAAAAACACTAGAAAGCCATATCGACTATATCAGCCTGAAGAGTGACTAACATCCTAATGCACTAATTAAGCCGCAGATTGCACTCTAATTCAAAATTCATTTGAATCTTGCCTTTTGCTCCATTAATCAAGGGGATTCATTATGAAATGATTAATACAAATTTGTTTTTGATTCTAGCTATTGGGGGAGAATTCCATATATATATTCTAGCTGTTAGCGTATTTCCTTATTAACAGCACAAGGCTCTGCGACTAAGCCAACTCTAAAAATGGATTAAAGAATTGAAGAAACACATATACAATTATATATTTTTAAATAGAGATTATACAAGTGCACAAGCTTTCATGTCTTTTCTAAGTCCTCGCTTATGGCAAACCCTAGGAGAAATCTTCTCAAGACTCAACAAAATTAAAATCATTCTCAAGATTACTCACATAGACAAAAGAATTCCCAATTCGGTATAATCTATTCAAAGAAGATATTTTCAAAGAACAGATCAAGAAAGACGAAGCCACAACAGTGTTTCTATACAATACTCAAGAGACTTTGTTTGAGTAAAGTGTCATGTAATTATATTATTCAGTTATTCTGAATCTATAGGATCCTTTTTTATTTGAGTTTGCTGTAGGGTTCTAGTTGGAATCTTAGTGTAAGATCATTATGATCTGAGATAGGATATTTGGTGAAGATCTGAGTGTAGATCTCTGGGTGTAGGGATTAAGGTAGGGCTTTGATAGCCTGTATATAGGACCCTGATAGCCTATGTATAGGAACCTGATAGCCTGTGTATAGGACCCTGATATTGGAGGTCTGAGGTGTAAGATCCTGTGTGTGGATTTGAAGTAGGGGTCTGTTTATGTTCCTGAGTTGTAGGAGTCAAGGACTCTATGTGTAAGATCCTTGATTCGAGAAAATTGGAGAAGGTGGTCAATACTTGCACACTGTTAGATTGGTAGAGAGGGAAAGTGGATGTATCCATAATTGGGGAACCACTATAAACCTTGATGTTCTCTCTATGTTTGTGATTTATTATTCTTTATTGTGCTTAAGGTCAATAATATTTAAAAATGCCTAAAATTCTTAAAACACCTATTCACCCCTATAGGTGATTAAACTACCCTTAATCATTGAAGTGGTTCAAAAGGGAGGTTGTTCAAAAGGGCTTAATAACTGAATAAGATCCTTAAGGGTATTATAAGTATAAGCACCATGACTTATGGAGAGAGATACATGGAGTTAAGATCTATGATACTTCCTATCTATAGGAATGAGAATTTTGTGATTTGGAAGCAAGGGGTTAAGAAATTTATGGAGGCCTCTGATCCTAAATTCTTTACTACTATTGAAGAGGGACCTTTCATCCCCATGAAGTTCTCAACTATAGATGCTAATCTGATAATTCCAAAGAAGGGCTTAGAAATATCAAATGATGAAGTTATTTTGGATACACTTGATAAAAGAGCAAAGAATTTTATAGTTTATGCCATTGATGACTCCACATTTCAAAATCTCATTCATTTCCAAATTGCAAAAGAGATGTGGGGTACTCTGATTATGTACATGGAAGGCATAATAGAGGTAAGAGATAAGAGGAAATACCTTCTAAACTAAGAATATGAATCTTTTAAGCATAAAAAGAATGACTACATAGCTGACTGCTATGAGAGATTTTTCAAGATTGTGAATAGCTTGAGGAAGTATGGGAGAACTTCAACAAATTATGAGCTGAATGAAAAATTCTTGAGATACCGCTATTAGGAGTGGGATATTAAGATATATACTATTTGAGAGATGGAAATCTAGGAAATACCTGTCCCAAAATCTATTTGGGAAGTTGCTGTCTCATGAGATTCATCTGAACACAATGAAGGCTGAAGAAGATAACATCAGAGAAAGTTTGTGGATCTTAAAGCAGAGAGCTCCAAGAGAAGTAGAGAGAAGGCTTCCTCTCCTCCAAGAAGACTAGTTGAATCAGAAGAGTCTGAATTTAGCTGTTATGATGTAGATACATCTGATGTAGAGCTTACCCTATTTAAAAGGTAACTAAGGAAGATGTTGTGATGCAGGCCCATGGTTTTGACGGATTAAACTACACGTTCTTAGGTTTGGTAATTAAAATAAATACGTCGCATGCGGATTCTCTAATTAAAATTATCGATTACTCAAGTAATTAACGAAATAATTTTCAACATCAAACAACACAAATGGTCGCTACCCCTTATAGAGATTGAACAAGGGCTATATGTCAATGTTTGCTCAAGAGAAAAGGACCTACCTGATCCGGACAATTAGCAATTCAAATTAAAATTATACGCAAACATTCGTAATTCCAATAAGAGAAAATCCGGACTAAAATAGCGATTTAAATGAAGTCCAAATCGATTCCAAATTAATTTTAAAACGAGGTGAACCAAATCACATGAACTCGAGGAGAAATCAAGGATAATGAATTCGATTTCTTCTAGCGTTCACGAGATCTACCCGCTCCAATCTATATGAAAATATTCGGAAGAAAAACATGCTAAAAATTCAGATTTATTATAGCACAATATTCAATATAAATCAGGACGGATTACTAGCCTTCTATTCCACAAAAATCTCACAATAATAAGAACACACAAGAGATGGTTAGAGAACTCGTTACCCAAATCCCAAGAAAGATCCATCCACAAAGATGAGTGGGGGAAGCACTCACGATGGTGGTTGAGTCTATCTCTACGTGAGTCCACAGATCCGCACCGGATGATGAAGACGCGAGCCGTTCTTCTTCCTTTTTTTGCAAAACCCTTGGGGAGAGGGAAACTTGGTGGCCGAAATTTTGGAAGAGAAAAGAGAGGGTGGTGGATAGGAGGTTGGCCAAAATTCTTGGAGTAGAAGGAAGGAGAGATAGAGGTGGGGACTCTCACAAAGGGGAGGAGGGGGAGGGGAAGGAGAGGGTGGCCAAACCACCAAGAGGAGGGGGAGAGGAGGAGGCCGGCGGCCAAAAGAGCGTAAGAGAAAGAGGGGGGCCAAATTTTGCCTAAGGGGAAAGAGAGAGGTAAGGGGGGAAATTCAAATTTTGAATTCAAAGTTTCAATTTTTCATTCTTCATTACAATACTCAACATAAGCATGGCTATATATAGCCTACACCACTCCATTTCCACCCTTCATGAAAATACAAACTCTTGATGGTTATAGGCACCCATCAATACACATGAAATGAAATAATTAAAATAACACATGATGGTTATAAGCACCCATCATTACATGACATGAAAAAATATATAATAATGAAATGCTTGGAAATAAAAATTGTATAAATTAAAATTGCATTAAATAGAAATTGCTAAAAATAAAAATTGATAAAATATATAATTATAAATATTTAATTTATAATTATATATTTTATTTAATGGCGGCGGCGGACGTCGAGCAAAACATGTAACGGCACCAGCATTGGCAAAGAAACGTCGTGGTAGAATTTCATCTTCGAGCTTGCGGCATTGATCGTCTCAATCCACGAACTCTCTATGATGGGGTACAAAGCCGTATCAGCATCGTCGCCATCAATCCTCCCCCACTCAAAATTACTCATCACTGATGAGTGGACCATGAGGGGAGAATAGTCAAAAGAAGCAGCAACCTTGGGCAAATCTGGCCCTGCTATCCATGTTGTAGTAGCATGAACATCCATCAGTACTGAGAACTTGTCTTGCAAAGAAACAACAAAAATTCTAAGGAAACTCGAAAGAGTGTCAAGCAAAAGAAATAAAACTTGAATCTTACTATCCGGTTCAAGAACCATGGAATCAACGTGGGAAATAGACACGATAAAACTAACACTTCCCAACCCAAGAGAACATTTAGTGGGAGGAAGAAATGATGGAGAAAGCACTCAGGTGGAACAGAGACGCACAGTAAAAAGTCTGAAAACTTGAAATAAAGTGAAACACCCTGTGCTTCATAAAAACCGGAAATATAAGCATGAAATCTGAAGTTCTTTATATCCATGGATGGGTCAGCTTTCCTACGTATTAAATTATTAATGGAGCAAGAAGGCATCCACTCGGGGACTGACTAGACTAAACCCAAATCACTAAATCTAGCGTAGGACGGTCTCAACATGGATTGGAAGTGCGTGCGACATAACTTATGATTACTCGCTAACGTCCTAGATGCATGAGGAGTGAATCCATGTGCTACATGACTTGACCCAAATGCGGAGGATAAGGGGGTTAAGTTAGGTGGCACTCCAAAACCACAGTCTTAAAATTAACTTTAATATTCTTACGCTTGGCATGAATATATGCCAAGGTAAACCTCTCATCATATGCAATTGAATTGGATGCTCCCGGATGTGAAATGATGTGCGAGCGATACAACTCAAGGGACCTTTTTATAGTCATTAATGTGTGAAAATGAGGGTCATCAAAAGGCAGTGGGTAAATGCGTGCAACCGGGTGCGGAATGTAAATATTTTTAGGGGGCACCACATCCAGAGGCACAATAGCCAAAGGGTCAGAAATAGTCGAGGGAAGAACGGTAGACGAACATATAGAAAAATGCACTGTCAAAGGTGACGCGTAGTCAGATCTACTAGGTGCGGTGAAAAGACCAAATACTAGCGCACTCAACTTATTAATATTTATACGCTGGGACAATGCCAATGTAGCAACTAATAAAGTGGGCGTGGCACAAAAACTCAGACTAGGACTACCGGTTCCACGACCTAAAAAGTCATCTAAGATAGGCAAATAAACAGGAGGAAGGGTCGGTAAAATCAATCCCGGGATAAAATCCAAATCAGTAAAAATTTCACTTAATAGTGATATCATCAAAGAACTCTCATCCGGGTGTACAACCAAAGAATCGTCCAAAAATACCCTTCCCTCAGATGGTAACTCATCCACAACAATAATAGGGACATCCTCACTCTCAAGCTCCTCAAATAACTTAGATACACTATCAGTGGGAGCAATCATAGGCTCTATCATGATGGGGATCGTATCCTAGAGAGGGCACTCAATACTAGGGTGGTCAGACTCAACATTAGCAGCACAAGCAATAGGCAATGGAATACTCTCACAGATCAGAATGTAATCATCCCATACATCATCTTCTAAATCACTAGGTATTCCCTCACTGTCAGAATCATCAAACTCGTCGGGCACTATCGTATGTGAAGGAATACTCTCACCTAGCTGGTCAACTTTCGAATCCAGAGATACTATATCCACATCAGAATCCTCAGAGGTATCAGTCACTATCTCAAGGGGCTTGGACGTCGAGGCTAAAGGATATAAAGTTCTAGTAGTAACATCTTTCGAGTCCAAGATATATGACCTATAAGGCATGGTTTCCCTACATGTGATAGTAGGTACACTATGGGCAGGCCGACCTTTGGGGGAAAAATAATCTAGCATTAGGTATATAATCATTCCTATAGGAAGGTATGGGACTAGCGCCATAACAATACTCACAGAAAGTCTTGGTGTTAGTAGTGCGGAGATAGGCGAGCTCAAATTGATCAGAGAGTAGGCTACGTATTGCCGGCCAAACATGTTTATATCTACCAACAGGATGCTCTTTGTTCAACAAAAATACCTGGGCTTGACCTATTAACCGCTCTCGGGCGATGTTAACCTTTTGGTGGTCGTCCCATTCATGACAATCAAAATAAATTTCTACCAACTTAAGCCAGTCCCTAAAATTTTGAGAATTCTCATACCCATTAAACGTGGGTATCTCACTCTTAGTGTGAGGATAAGTGTGAGGATGGTTGGGATTCCTATGGTATGATGGCAAGTCTGGGGTGTGTTTAGTAATGGCTTTATCATACCAATAGTTTAGATGGGAAGCGTAAACGTCATATGCCATAACAGTGAGAACCGGAGAAAAAACTTTATCTGATTCTTATGCACATGCAAGAATTAAGGATTCTTACCCATATAATCTAAGATAGACAGAATTATTCCCGCTTAGGAACTAGGGTAATAATTATAAAATTTTTATTTTCTTGCTGAAAATAATATGAAGATTATTAAATAAAATTTTTTTATTTTTTTGCAGAAAAATTAAAATATATGCCGCTATTTACAGACCAAAAATAATTTTTTTTATTATTTAGGCAATGAAATGTACAAGTGCGTGTCAGCATACTAATAAAAGGAGGAGGGTGCCAATTAGGAAATTAACGTGAACCTCCCTCTGATACCAAATTGATGCAGACCCATGGTTTCGACAGATTAAACTATGTGTTCTTAGGTTTGGTAATTAAAATAAATATGTCGCATGCGGTTTCTCTAATTAACACTATTGATTACTCAAGTAATTAACGACATAATTTTAAACATCAAACAACACAAAGGGTCGTTACCCCTTATAGAGATTGAATAAGGTCTATATGCCAATGTTCGCTCAAACAAAAAGGACCTACCGGATCCGGACAATTAGCAATTCAAATTAAAATTATAAGCAAACATTCACAATTCCAATATGGGAAAATCCGGACTAAAATAGCAATTTATATGAAGTCCAAATCGATCTTAAATTAATTTTAAAATGTGGTGAACCAAATCACATGAACTATAGGAGAAATCAAGGATAATGAATCTGATTTCTTCTAGCATTCATGAGATCTACCCACTCTGATTTATATGAAAATATTAGGAAGAAAAACATGCTAAAAATTTAGATTAATTATATCATAATATTCAATATAAATCAGGATGGATTACTAGCCTTTTATTCCACCAAAATCTCACAATAATAAGAATAACACACAAGAGACGGTTAAAGAACTCGTTACTCAAATCCCAAGAAAGATCTGTCCACAAAGATGAGTGGAGGAAGCACTCACGATGGTGGTTGAGTTTATCTCCATGCGAGTCCACAGATCCGCACCGGACGATGAAGATGCGAGCCGTTCATCTTCGAGCTTGCAGCATCGATCATCCCAATCCACGAACTCTCTATGATAGGGATCCATGGCCGCATCAACATCGTCGCCATCATGTTGGGTAGGAGGAGACACTAGAAGAACAAACCCTCTTCCACCTCCAACTCAAATAAGCATTACAATAGCTCTGGAAGAACAGGGAGAGATCCCCAAGGGGATAAGTATGAATCCAAACAGAACAAACATACTGCCACTATTCATTTAAATGACACTATTCATTTTAGTTGTAAGAAATCTGGATGCAAGATCACATACTGCCCTTCTAAGAGAAAGAATAACAACAAGTCTGTTGAGGAGAGATTTATTAGAGAAAAGAAGAAAGAGAGAAGCTTCTTGGCAAAGAACACCAAAACTCTTAGTGACATTAAGTCATGCCACTTCAATTAAGAAGAAGAAGAATACATGGCTGCAATGGAATGAATGAAGAAGACAATACACAGGAGGACTCTCTCTTTGTATAGGTAACAATTAAAGCACCTCTATCTGTTCTAGAGACTAACTCTAAGGTAGAATCCATCTCATGAGATGAAGGTGATTTATTTGATCAGTACGAAGAATTGCTTGAAGCCATTAAAAGGTGCAAGAGGCAGTGCAAGTTATAAGATAATGAGGTAACTAATCTTTAAGGCCATAGAGTCAGAATTACTTGTTAAAGCTGGAAGGATAACTCAAGAAATCTCTGACTTCAGATTACTTAAAAAGGATTTGAGTTCAACCTCTAAGAATGAGCAAATAAATAAGTTTGGGAACTTGCTGAAAGCCTTGGTAGACAGCAAAAAGCTGTGAAAGGCACAAGTAAGGGAGATTGAATCTCTAAAAAAGTTAGAGATCAATCAAGTGCCCTGAAGTTAATGGACAAGAAAATCGTGGAGTTGGAGAACGAGTTTCTTATAGAAAGGAAGCTAGTTGTAAGCTATGTGATTGAATTCCACAAGGATGAGTGATTAATTAAGAAATCTGATGATTTAGAGATCATATAAACTATCAAAAAGTGTGAGAATATTTATAGTCTTAATTTCTTGTGCATTAATTCTGATTCTTCTATTTGTCTTATAGCTAAGAAAAGAGCATCTCTCTATGTGCAATGACACAACATACTAGCTCATATTAATTATAAGACTATTTTAATCTCTTGTCAGAAAACTTAGTTAGAGTAGGTCCCAAGTAGAATTATGTCAAAGATAGCCCTCGTCATGCATGCAAAATGGTCAAGAAAATAAAATCTCCATTCAAAATAGTTGGTGTTAAAGATCCCACTAGGTGTTTATACTTATAACACATGGATTTGCTTGGTCTTATACAAATTCATAGCTTAGAAAGGAAGGCCTATACACTTATAATTGTTGATGAATTTTCGAGGTTCACTTGAGTGTTCTATCTTAAACAAAAATCAGATACCATTGACACATTCACTATGTTTGTTAGGTAAATCAAGAATGAAATGGGTAGTTCTGTAGCCAAAATCAGAAGTGACCATGGAACAAAATTTCAGTTAGGTGCCATGACTAAGTTCTGAGAAATCTAAGGTATCTTTCAGGATTTTTCCTCTCCAAGAACTCCACACCAAAATGGAGTTATAGAGAGAAAGAATAGAATCCTTATTGAAGTTAGCAGAACTATGCTGAGTGACTTTTCGCTACCAAAATACTTCTGGTCTGAGGCCATTAATGCAACTTTCCTTGTGCAAATAGGGCCTTAATTAACAAGAACTACAATAATACTTCCTAGGAGCTTCTGAAAGGAAAAAAACTAACCATAACCCACTTTGAAATCTTTGTAAGTAAGTGATATGTGTTAAAAAAATTGAAAAATATTATCTAACTATATTTGCTAAAAAGGTCTATCAGGGTATTTTTTTATTGGATACAGCTCCTATAGCCAAGCTTATTGAGTATTCAACAAGAAAACTCAAGGAGTAGAAAAATTTATTCATATTATATTTGAAGAGACTAGCCTGATCTATAAAGGATGGTCTTGTTCTTCTAGTGCTGTAGGTACTAAGCTGAACATAAAAGAATTGTTTCTCAATGACAAGCCTAAAGCTAGTGAGATCATGTCACCTGATGCAATAATAAGAGAAGAAAGCCATCTAATAGAAAAAGTTCAAGAAATTATAAAAAGGACATAACAAGCTAAAGCTGAAGCTGAAACTAAAGCATAAGGGACTACAAAAACTTTGCCAATAGCTACCATACACCTATAAGACCATCATAAATATTTAATTATTGGTGATGTTAACTAAAGATTCAATATAAGAAGTAAAGTTCAAAATGGAGCAATGTTCCTGAGCTTTCTTTCTCAGGTTGAGCCCAAGATGTTTTAAGAAGAAAATTCTAGCACCTCCTTGATCATGACTATACAAGAAGAGTTGAACAATTTCAAGAGATGTAAGGTTTGGAAGGTGGTCCCTAGACCCCAAGGACACAACATAATAGGAACTAAGTGGGTCTACAATAATAAGCTTGATGAGAATGGAGTAATCATCAAGAATATTTTTAGGATGGTTGCAAAGGGCTATATGTAGGAAATAAGACATAGACTTTGATCAAACCTTTGCACCAATAATAAGATTAGAGGCTATTAGGTTGTTTCTAGCATATGCATCTCACAAAGTATTTAAAGTATATCAAATGTATGTGAATTCTACTTTTCTTAAATGGAGACTTAAAAGAGGAAGTATATGTAGAATAACCCCTAAGGTTTGTCAACTCAACTTATCCCAATCATGTCTATTTTCTTAAGAAAACTTTGTATAGTCTTAAACAAGAACCTAGAGCTTTGTATGAGCCCAATCTAACATCTTCATTAAAATTAAAGTTACAATGGGAAGATAGATAAGACATTATTCCCAAGAGAAGTAAGAGGCAAGACTTTGCTGGTCCAGATATATATAGATGATATAATCTTTGGATATATAGATGACAACCTTTGTAAAAGATTTACTAATTTTATGGAAGGAAAGTTTGAAATGAGCAGCATGAGAAAGTAGAAATATTTCTCAAGTCTCTAAGCGAAGTAATTTTAGGATGGAATATTCATCTCTCCGACTAAGTTCACAAAGAGTGCAACCTATTTGAGGAATTTAATGGGCTTTAATGTGTCTCTGGAAAAGGATGAAAAAGGGAGACCTTTTGATGAGACCATGTGCATGTGCATCATTGGATCTCTGATCTACCTAGCTATAAAGAGGCCAGATATTATGTTTTCTATATGTATTTGTGCCAGGTATCAAGTGAACCCCAAGGAATTTTACTATACATTTGCTAAGAGGATTGATAGATACCTTAAGGGTACACTGAATCTTAGTTTATGGTACTATATGTGTAATAATTTTGTGCTAACAAGATTTTCAGATGCAGACTTTGCAGGATGCAGGGAAGACAAGAAAACTACCTCAAGGAAATGCCAAATCCTTGAGAGAAGGTTAATTTCCTAGTGCAATATGAAGCAAACTAGTGTTTCTATTTAAACAACTGAGTCAGAATACATTTTTACTAGAAGTTATTGTGCCCAATTGTTATAGATTCAACATCAACTATAGGAAATATCCAGCTAAGTAGAACTCCTATATTTTGTGATTCATCAAGTGTAATCTTAATTGCTAAGAATCTCGTGTCATATAGTAGGACTAAGCATATTGAGTTTAGATATCACTTTATCGGAGAGCATGTTGAAAAATAAGATATATGCCTTAAGTTTTTACCCACTAGCGAACAAGTGGAAGAAAACTTCACCAATCCTTTGATGAAGAGAAAATTAATTTCTTTAAAATTGAATTGGGCATAATAATCCTAGAGTATTTGTCATGCCAAACAGGATCCTTTTAGTTACTTATCAGTATTATTTGTATAACATTATACTCGATAGATTACTTTTTGGGTTCAGATGACTTCTTGAGTTACGAACAAACTTTGTTGTTTCTTTTCTTATACCCTGACTAATGAATGGCTTAAGCCGCTGCTACCATTTTTTCAACGTAAGCCTAATTAAGACTGGGTAGTTTTTCTTAATCTGGTTTACTACGTGCTTCATGCTCAAAAGCACAGTATTACTTTGTCTAATCATGCATTCCAAAGCTCAAAGACAGATACTAAACTAGATGCCCCAACTCTAACGTAAGAAAAGAAGGGGTATCAATGAGATCAGTGCCCGTAAGTCCTTTTGTTGTACGAAGAGTTTAATAGGCGATTTATGCCAACAGGCGAACAATCTCCGCACCAGGTAGATTAGAAGAATTTAGCAGTCCCCTACTACCAATTTCTTCACATCCCATCGCTCATCTGATCAGTAGCTCTGACCTCATCCTCAACCATTGTTATCTACCAAGAATCACTTTTAGTTGACTATCTTCGCTTCCTCGACCCTTATTCTTGAGTGAGGCTGTTAGCGAATTCTCAAAACAAATATATACAAGTTGTTCATATCCGTCCATCAGAGGCTATTATTCCTTCGACCTCGATTTGGATACATTTTTCGAAAGCTACAGTTAGATCGAGTGACTCCAAAATCTATGTCTTCTTCGGCTACAATGGATATTTATGCCCATTAGTAGATGTTAAGTATCAAACCATGTATGCGGGATATAAGTTAGAAAGGTGCAAGTGACTCACTTATAATATGGCCATGCCAGTTTATTCATTCAAATAGTCAAAAATAATATCGGGTTGTCATGGAGACACAAAGACATTTTTCTGTCATGCACAAAGTCTTTTAACACACCTTAGTTGGATTTATATACAAATATGCCTTCAGATTTATTACAAAATAGGTGCGTGCCTCTTTAACTTCCTTTATATATATAGAAATTAAAAAGCTTATAAAAAGTAGGGTTAAATATACTATTAAACCCCAAGAGTCAGTTTCAAGTATTTTGTGCTCTCTTGTTCGCCAAAGAAGGATTTCTCCACATCAAATTTTCTAATTCACCAATGGCTCTCACGCCAAGCTCTTCCAAAGAAATCAACACTGATAATGAAGTGGTAAGGGGCAGATTTAAGAATTGCCAAGAATAAATCCAAAATGTTGTCTTCCTTCTAAGTGCAGTAGGACTGGAGGTAATCCTTTCATAATCAATAATAATAGTGCCGCAAGAAGTATAAGAATTCTTCCAAAATTCTAAGATAAGTTCATCAGAAAAGTATATTAATGCCTTTTTTGCCTAGAAAAATTTGAGAATAACTGCCCGTAGTATCAGTCTTGATCTACCATCTCATTCAGAGGGAGAATAAGATGATGAAATTACAAGGGAAAATCATGAGTTAGTCCTAGAATTGTGTGAGTATTATAAATAAGAATATGAAACCTTACAAAGGTCTGACATGAACCCTCCAGGTAACTATTACCTGATATTGTGGGAAAAGTTATACTATTGAATCCAGGGTCACATGATAAGATTTCAAAGAAAATGTTCAACATCATGACAACAATCATTTTGACAAAGAATTCTCACTAGAGCCAATTGATTTTCAAAAAGTTAAAAGGATGTCTCAATTCTCCTAACATATGGAGAATTGTTTCTCTAAATCTTTTAAAATGCTTAGGTGATAAGATTGAAGAGTCACCTGAGAAACCCTTACATTACTTAAAGAGGATTGACTACAAGATAATAAAAATGTAGGAGAATCCTTTCCCAAATCAGAGAAGAAATAAGAAAGATCAAAGCAGACATAGGAAGAGAAGAAGAGTGGAGAAAGCTCTAAGAGGAAGAAGGAAGAGAAGAAGAAAAGTTCCAAAGGAAGAAGGAAGTTATTCTAAGTACCATCAACTTCCCTAAACATGTTGAGGGGGAGAATCTAGAAGAATTTGAACAAGCAGGATTAAGGACTGAGGCCCTAGAAGACATAAATAACACTATACATAGGACGTGTCCAGGATAGTTACTGAAAGAGAAAAAGGAGACATGGCTGAGGGAGAAGTTCACCTAGAGCTTACTACCCAAAATATTGAGGTTATTATGGGGGGAGCCCTTCATAAAAAACTCTCCCCAAGAAACTGAAAAATTAGAAGAGGAGAGGATTGCTACTAAAGTCTTTCAGGGGGAGTCTCAACTAATAGACTCTGCCCAGACTGCAATTGACCTTGATTTTGTAGATCAGGTAATAAAGAAGTTTGTAGAGCCTATTCCCGAGCCAACACCTAAATCTGAACCTGAGCCAGTAAAGTATGACACAAAAACAATAGTACTCTCTGAACAAGAGATTATACTCTAGATATGGAAGAGAGTTGTGGAAGAACAAGATGTTCAGAAGAAGTCTCCTAAAGCTAACACTTCTGATTGCATGCATGAGGATTATGAATCTGGCATTGGTCCTTCCTTCAAAGATGCTATAAAAGAGCCTAAGATTAACACTCCAACAAACAGTGAAGCACTTCCTAGTTCCATTATGGCTCAGATGCAAATAATGTTTTATAATTAAATGAAACAAATTGAATGCTATGTGGATAAGTTTGTACAAGGATTAAGAGATGAGATGAATGAGAAGATCACATGACTTCAAGATGAGATGATCCGGCTGAATGACACAAACTCTTTGTTTTTTTATAAAGGATGCTTATGTTAAGGATCGTACTGCCCAACAATAAGAACTGACTCATCAAGGACTCCATGAGGTTACAACTTCAGAGAACCTACAACTAGATTTTATGCTACATGAGACTATATGGATAAGCACATGATGAATACAGTAGAAAGGGTAGACTTCTACAGTCAAATTCTAGATGACCACCTTCCAGAGACAAAGGATCATCTAACTGGTGTGAATAGGCTAAAACAAAAACTTTATGATCTTCAAGGGAAAATCTGTCAGTATATATTTGAAGAAGTTAGAAACGGGGAGGAAGCTATGTTGGTGTTACCATAGTGATCTGGAAGTGATCAAACATGTAGTATCACTGCCAATACAATATGATCCTATGGGGTTGCACATAAGAGCATTGGATAAGTTGGAAAGGTTTGTGTTGGACTTGCTCATATGTGATATGAGTGAAGGACCAAGCCTATCATGTTCTGGATGTAAAGGATATTCATTCCGGGACCTATATTGTGAATATGGGTCATCAGGTAAGTGGTCGGAAGAATCCAAGAGAAATTCATTGAGTATAGTCTTAAGGTTTCAACGAATAGTTTTGAATTCGTCGAGTATAGTCGTGACATCTCAACGAGTCTATTCGAATTCGTCGTGTATCATAATGTTATCTCGAAGAATTTGACTTGGTACGTAGAGTATCGTCATGATGGTTTCAACGAGTTAGACTCTGAATTATCATATATTGCCTTGTTGCTTGGAAAGTTTGCCCTGTATCGATTCGTCAAGTATATACGTTTTATTTCGACGAATGGTTATAAATTCATCGAATATCAACGTGAATACTCGACAAATTCTGTTTCAACCGGTTTATTTCCTTAAAGTTCGGTTCAACGTGGTCTGCGGGTTTTGGTTGGTTCGGTACTATATATATATACAATATGTATAGTAAACTGAAATAATTATGTGATTTTTCTTAACCTATTCGAGCGAGTAATCCTCTTCTTCTTCCTCCCGATGACGGAACTGTTCCGCTAGGTCGTGGAAGCTATTCTCACTGCCGACCATCTGTCGTTCCTATATGTTGCCAGAAATTGTTTCCTTAGCGCCGTATTCATCACCGCCACCTCTCCTTTAACGGATCTAGTAGTCTGTAGAGACATTGAGGGCAAACCTTCTTCCAATATAGATCTTGTGCGACAAGAGTCTAAGGGTTCTTCATGCTCATGTGCATATCCGTAGAGGTATGGACAGTATTTGAAAGTCTTTAATTCAAGGATAGCTAAATCACCTAGAGGGGGGGGGGGGTGAATAGGTTATTGAAATTTCTTAAGTCTTTTTGCTGTTTTTCTTACTAAGTGATCTAGAGTTTCTCCATAATACCTGTAATATAAATAAGAACAAACAACATAGCAAAACACACAGATATTTATAGTGGTTTCCTAATTGGGTACATCCACTTTCCCTCCCACCTATCCAACTATCTTGTTGGACTAAGCACTTCTCCAAAGCTTACTCCAAAGAGCTTACACCTCAGATCCCTCAGATCTCTAAGTCTCCTCCAAGAATTATTTCTCACCCCTACAACTTCAGTAAAAGGCCCTACTCTCAGAGTGCTGTAGCACTCCTACAACTCAATACCCAATATGTACCTACCTCAGTCCCCTTTTAGGCACCTACCTCAGTGACACACTTATCACCTAACTCAGGCAAAAAGGCCCTACACTCAGATTCATACTTGGATCCTACCTCAGAGAGCAGCACTCTCCTACCTCAGGTAATTAAGCCCTATACTCAGTCTCCTCAAAGACCTACACTCAGTGACACACTTGTCACCTAGAACTCAGTGACTCAATTAGTCACCTACCTCAGCCTTATCACTAAGGCCTACTACTCAGGCTGGGAGGACAGCCCTACTCTTAGGTCTACACTTGGATCCTACCTCAGTACCCCAGCTAGGCACCTACCTGAGTGACTAATTAGTCACCTATAGCTCAGGCACAAAGTGCCCTATAACTCAAATTCAGGCAACCTGAATCCTACTGAAGTTTATACAAAATGTTTAGTAAAAATAAAACAACTGACTCAGAGATAAATCTCTGAGTCTACATTGCTGGACTGAGCAGATATCAATCCATCCTTCTTGCTATAGAAGGAATTAGCCTTCTTCTACAACTAACACTTTTTTGCTGCACTAATGAACAACTATCTGCTGTTAAAGGCTGTCGGCCCTTCACACAGCTATATATTCTTACTGTTTGGATAAATCAGCCACCTTATTCTTCAAAGAACAATCTTGCTGAATTGGAAGAAGCTTTAGCTATCTTTGCCTTCTGGCTTTCACTGCTGGACTTTGCTTTCACTGCTGGACTTTGCTTTCAAGCTTGTCAAAGAAGATAAAGTCCAGCCGCTTCTATTTCATTTTCTGCTTTCATTCTCATTTTCGTTAACCCTAATCTTCTTTTCTTCTCTTCCTTTTATATCAATTTATTTGAATCAGCGACATAATTTGAATGTGGGCCCAGCCAACGATGGTGAGGGCCACCTTCCTTAGAAGAGGACAAATAGTAGCTTCCAACGATACTGTAGCTTTCCCGCAATGGCAAGAATTACTTGGACTGAGCTCGACGAACTCAATACCGAGCTCGACGAACTTTAGAATCTCCAACTTTACATTTAGCTCGACGGAATGTGCTATCTTAGCACAATATGAAGTACTTGGAATAAGCTCAATGATCGTCGAGCTGAGATCGACGAACTCTGTACTGAGCTCGATGAACTCTGAATCTTCAACCTTTAACTTGAGCTCGACGAAAGGTGAGCTCAGCTTGACGAACTATGAATCTTCAAACTTTAACTTGAGCTCGACGAAAGGTGAGCTCAGCTCGATGAACTCTGAATCTTCAACCTTTAACTTGAGCTCGATGAAATGTGAGCTCAGCTCGACGAACTCTGAACTCAGTTCGACGAACTCCACTTTCTGGACTTAGAAAATTTCTGCTGGCTTTGTCTCAGCGGTTCCTTCTCAACTATCTCAACGTTTCTTCTTCACAGCTGAGACTCTTCTGTCTCAGCGGTTTCTTCTCAATTATCTCAACGATTTCTTCTTTACAGCTGAGACAAGCTTCAGTCTCAACGCTTTCTTCTCAGCAGTCTAAACGCTTTCTTCTTCTCAACTGTGACAGTCTTCTGTCTCAGTGGTTTCTTCTCAGTAGTCTCAGCAGTTTTGCCTTAGTCAATTGTCTGAATTTAGGTCAAAGAATGTTGAACTATGTTCGACAATCGGTGGGCTGAGCTCGACAAATTCTGAACCTCAAGCTATTGAGTTTTAGCTCAAGGAGTGGAGAGCTGAGCTCGATGATCTGTGTGCTGAGCTCGACGAACTGTGAGCTGAGCTCGATGAATTCTAAACCTCAAGCTTCTGAGTTTTAGCTCAAGGAATGGTTAGCTGAGCTCGACGATCTTTGAGCTGAGCTTGACGAACTGCGAGCTGAGCTCGACGAATTCTGAACCTTAAGCTTCTGAGTTTTAGCTCAAGGAATGTTGAGCTGAGCTCGACGATCTGCGAGCTGAGCTCGACGAATTGTGAGCTAAGCTCGACAAAATCTGAGACCCACACTTTGAACAGAGCTTGACAAAATTTGAATTCTCCGGCATATTCTTCTTGTTGACCTGTCCAATCATGGACTACCTGACTTGGTCACATAGGCTACTTCCTTCCTTTCCAGCATCTTCACTTTGTGACCACTTTTTACATCACTTAGACAACCTTTCTAGACTTGTTCCTTGTAACATCTTGACTTGGTCACTTAAGCTACTTCCTGCCTTTCCAACATCTTCACTTTGTGACCACCTATCACATCACTTAGACAACCTGTCTAGACTTGTTCCTTGGAACATCCTGCACATGATGAGCTTAAACAACATCAAATACAACTATTCTCTTAGTGTTGATGGAGATGCCTCTTCAAATCCAATCTAGGGAACAATGTGGGCAATGGACCCAATAATCTCCCGCTATTTGAAGAAGGCAGAACACCCAGCAATACTAAGATGCATTGCCAAAATAGGCAGAATAATTTCATGCAGCTTCAGATTATAATCTGCTACACCGGATAGCTTATGCTACATTAATTCAATATGCTCCATTAATTGTGTTGACTCAATAGGTTAAGTCAATGCATCCTCATACTACTTGAGCAATTGCTCAAGTAATATAAACTCTCCTTTATATCACTTAATATTTAAATGGTGCACCACTATAGTCACTTACCTCAAAGTATGAACAGACACAATCATGACTCAACATGTGGTCAGTCATTGCATTTCTCATACTACTAGTATCTTTTCCAGTAATATGAACCTACTCAACATGACCTAGTCATGTCAAATATTGCTTCTATATCTCCCTCTTATGTATTGCCACACATATCTCCCCCTTTCTGTCTTCTTCAATAGGTATCTCTATTGAGTGAGTAGAAAATATTATGGGAGAGATTATCTCTTGATCCTAGACAAAGTCCTATGTTGATATTATTAAGGAAATCATCCTAGTGATCAGTCTACTAGATTAGGAGTCATACCTTCTGTGTTGATACAATGATACAACACAACACTGTAACATTAGAGCTTGCTACACACATAGTTTCACTTGCTGATGTTGTTTCTACATAATCAGCATCCACCTGTTGTGATATAATTGATACACCATATCACTATAGCCCCTTGACACTTGAGTGAACCATGGATCCACTTGAGCTGGCTGCTAGCTATCTCTCTTCTCATAATCTCCCACTTGGTCTGTGCATTATTCTTAAGACAAACTGATCAGCTGTTGTGACAGCTGATCTACTACAGCAGCTGCCAGCTCCTTCCCAATAGGAGGTTGATCCTGTTTCAGCAAGTGTTGGACATGCTCCCCCTTTATAGGGTGCTGATCTTGCTCCCCCTTAATAGGAGCATCCTTGTCATTACCTCTGCTAGAAACTTGAGTCCATCTAAGTATTGATACCACTTAATGGTCTTTATAGCCTTGATGCCATATCAAGAACTTATTTACCTGCAAGAGAAATGAATCCTATAGCACAAGTATGACATGGAGCAACTGAAGCTATACAAGGTTCAACATACCCAATCTTAATCTAGATGGTGTTGAATCTTGACTTCATCTAGTGGCATGATAAACATGTCAGCCCCATGTCAGTCAGGACAAACTCAGGTTTGAGTTCTTCGTTATGCTCCCTAACTTATTGAAACTTAATCTATATATGCATAGTCCTACTATGACAGACAGGTTTCCTAGCAACTTAGATTATACTAGTAGAATATCACTATAAAAAGATTCTAATTATCTGGAGGTTATAGTTCTGGAGCAGTGGCTGGATTCTCATAAGCTAATCACAGTAGCTCCCTTGCACCATGATCACTTCTTGCTGAGCCAGATCTTCTCCCCATAGCAGCAGACTTGTATTTGGCTTCAGCTTTCTGATTAGCAGTACAAGAGTGTTCAGCACACTGAGTACTATCTTGATCATTATATTGATCAATCCTTTCTTGGTTTTTGAGTAGATAGGGAGGAGCTGGTCTACTGTGATTCTCTTCTCCCCTTAGCTGATTGCAGATAATACCATTAGTGCAACTGTCAGCTTTCTCTTCTCATGAGGCTGAGTATTCTCCTGCAGCTGCTGGACTTTAAGATCACTTGAGCCTTGAATGATCTTCCCATGAATCATCCTTTCATTCTGATACCAAGTCTTTCTCTACACTGCTATTCCAATAGGAACGAGCTGACTTGTATCAATAATAGCTGGAACAATCCAGCTATTCTAGAAAATTGATTGGCTTGCCTTTTTCCAGTAGGAGATATCACTTAGTTAGTTTCCCTTTCAACTTTTGTAATGTCCATGGGGCAAGCTGATCTGAAATAGAGTTCAAGTTGTCTACTTAAATCACCTAGAGGGGGTATATAGGTGAGTTATGCGTCTTTTTGTGGAATAAAAACTTTAGCGATCTAATGCACAAGAAACAATCAAGCATTTATAGAGGACACCAAGAATTATAGTGGTTCCCAAATCTTGGGTACATACACTTTCCACTCACCGATCTAGCAATACGCTAGACTCGGCTTCTCCACTATACTCGGATTGAAAATAATCCTACCACTCAGACCAACATTCCTACAATCTCGATCAAAAAAGGGATCTACACTCGGAAGATGAACACTTTCTACAACTCGGAGAACAAAGCTCCTACACTCGGAGAATAATCACCTATAAGATTAAAAAGAAATTTGTAAATACAAATAATAAATCCTCTCAGATCTGAAAATCTCTCCCCAGGTCTTCTTTCTTGAACTTTGTGGCTTTATCAGGATTTGTAAGAAAAGACTCTCGGCTAGATCTATTCCGAGAAAGTTGGACTCACATGATCAAGGAGTCGATGAAGATTGAAATGTTCTTGATCTGCAAGTCGATCTGGATCTGAAAGTAGCCTTTTGCGATCTTGAAGATGAGCGGCGACTTTCTGTAGAAAAGGAATGTGTCAGCCAATCCAGAAACTTAGAATAAAAGAAATAACGCGCTTGATGTTATTAGGGTTAGTCATAATGACACAACCTTTTATAAGATCTCCCTAACGGTTATAATTGTCATTAATAATAGCCACGTGGACCAGTCATATCAAGGAATTAAAAAATTCGATCTGACAGAGACTTAAGGAAATTTAAGAAAATGAGTCAGCATTTCTCGAGTAAGAAATATACTACTCGAGTGCTCTAACTGACTCTCGATTGGATGGCTTTGACTACTCGAGATGAGGTTTTTCTGGAAATTCTGGGTAGAGTAAGAAATCACTCGAGTGGATTAAGGATCACTCGAGTGCTAGATAAACTACTCGAGAGAGGTGAAAATGAACTTCTCGAGAACTTGACTTAGAGAAAATTCTGGAGAAAAAGTTGATCTCTCGAGTACTGAAACTGGACTACTCGAGTACTAAACGAACTACTTGAGTACATGGATTTGCTACTCGAGTGGGGTTAGAATCATCTCGAGAACTATACTTCTGTCACTCGAAATAACTGCTTAACTACTCGAGTACTAGACTTGACTACTTGAGTGTTTAACTTAGAACATTTCTGAGAACTAAAAGCTGAACACTCGAGATCGAGAGAAGGTCTACTCGAGTACTAGACTTGGCTTCTTGAGAGCTAGATTAGGGCTACTCGAGAACCACTTCCTTTACTCAAATAACAGACAAGACCTACCCGAGTGCTTCTAAGGTTTCTACTCGAGTACTAGAACTTCACTCGAGTAAAACACTTAGAAAATTTTTAGCTTTAAGAAAGTTTTACTTCTTTAATCCAAACTGCAGCATGTCTTCCTTCATCAAACCTAGTGCCTGAAAATGAAGTGTATCCCAATAGAGAGGATACACATGAGTCAACACCATGGATCATATAATGAGGGATTACATTGTATAGTCCCGTGTTTGGTGACCCATTGTAGACTGACATTGGTCTACACTTTGCAATAAGTCCTGCAAACACATCACTAGAATAGGATATCAAATACAACTTATTTTATCTTAATTCAAGGGTGACTTCATACAAATCTAGGCTATTATGGATACAATACCCAACAATATCCCCCTATTTGTAGAAGTTAGAACCCTATACACTAAGGTGAATTATACCCAAATAAAAAGAACTAGATATTTGAAAAGTAAGCACAAAATGAAATACATGAAGATTAGAGAAAAAAAGATAATCATCAAAACTAAGAATTATATAACTAGAAATGTTTCAAGATTTTATCTCTATATAGATTCAATTCTCAATCTTATAACTATGAGCATTCTTAGCCTTGATGTTGTTGTTGTTGTTGCTAATGCTACCTGTCTTACTTTTCCTGTTGTCTCCTTTAATAACTGAATGGCTTGGGATAAACTTGTGAGGCCTTGGAGGTGCAACAGGATTGTGTTGGTACCCTAGTTTGATTTGAGTTCAGTCCTCTCCTTTGTGCCCCTTGACCCAAGAAATATCTATGGTCAATGGTTAGAAGTTTAGCTGTAGGGTTCTCGCTTTTCCAAATTGAGAATTTGGTTAAGTAGGTTTTTCGTTCGACTATAGTCGAACGCCGTTCGACTATCGTCTATCGGCTGATCGACGATCGTCTATCAGTTGGTCGACGCTTTGTCTGCGCTGATAGTTCGACTATCGGTTGATAGGTCGACTATCTGTTCTGCGCTGATAGTTCGACTATCTGTTGATAGTTCGACTATCTGTTCTGCGCTGATAGTTCGACTATCTGTTGATAGCTCGACTATCTGTTCTGCGCTGGTAGTTCGACTATCTATTGATAGGTCGACTATCTATTCTGCGCTGGTAGTTCGACTATCTGTTGATAGCTCGACTATCTGTTCTGCGCTGGTAGTTCGACTATCTGTTGATAGGTCGACTATCTGTTCTGCGCTGGTAGTTCGACTATCGGTTGATAGGTCGACTATCTGTTCTGCGCTGGTAGTTCGACTATCTGTTGATAGATCGACTATCTGGTTTGTTTTGATAGTTCGACTATCTTTTGATAGATCGACTATCTGTTTTCTGAGGTAGGTCGACTATCTGCTTGATAGGTCGACTATCTCTGTGCGCTTGATAGCTCGACTATCTGTCCTAGATAGATCGACTATCTGATAGTTCGACTATCTGTCCTGATAGTTCGACTATCTGCTGTGGTAGCTCGACTATCTGTTTGATAGCTCGACTATCTGGATCGTTCGACTATCTGCCCGATAGTTCGACGATCTCCTGGCGTCGTTCGACGATCTTCGAAGGTCGTTCGACGTTTTCTGTCTGCCTTTGTATTTTGTATTTATTTATTATATTTAATTAATTAATACATTTTCTGGCACTCTATTTTAAGCTGTATGATAAAGTTTCCAGGCATTATTTGCTCTATTCTTATTGCCTGAGTTAAAATCTTTTAAGATAAAGTTGTTTGTCTTATTAGCTGTCTCTTTAAATTACTTTATCTGCTGACAGCCCTTTATAGCCGTTAGACTGAAAAGTCTTCTTTTGCTATAAAGAGATTGTTTCTGATGTGACTTTATTTAGTCCTTCTGTTATCTGATTTAAGCCTGCAGCTTCTTAGAAAGTGATTTATTCCCGTTATAGAATGTTTTGCTGCAGAGATATTTCTGTCTTCTTGATATTTACAGCCCAGGTCTCAAGGCTTATAAGAAGACAAATAATTCAAATGGAAGAGAGCCGTTGCTTGCTGATAATATTTAAAGGACCCTTTGAAGAAGGATTGAAGCTAGTGTTACACACATATTCAAAAGCACTCAAGCCTTCATCAAGCTCAAGCTTCCTGCTCTCAGCAATCTCCATCTAACTGAGAAGTGTTAAGATCTTCATCTTTTCTTCACCTGAGTTCTCCTGCTTTCAGGAAGTTCAACTCAGAGTCTCTTTGAAGAAGAAGAAGAAGAAGATAGCTGCTTGAAGAACTTTGATTTTATTATTTCTTTTCTTCCTGTAGCTTTTTCCTTCAGAACTTTCTGAAGAGTTTTTTCTGCACTGAAGCAAGACTTCACCTGGACATTTTTGAGCCAGGGGGAGCCTTGATTCTTTAGAGCACTCTAGCTCAGTGCAAGCTTTTGTGCTTCTCTAATCTATTGTAAAATAGAGAAGACATCTTAACCTTCTTCCCCCTCCTGTACAGGGTTATTACTCCCTTCAAAAGTATCCCTTGGTGGCAGGGCACCTGATCAAAAACCTGTGCTTGGTTTTTAGACACCTGATCAAAAGTCTAAAGGGTTTCTGAATCTACCTGAATCAGATTCTGTTGGTGGCAGGGCACCTGATCAAAAACCTGTAGTGGATTCCTACCGTTTGGGTAGAAGAGTGGACGTACCCAAGTTGTTTGGGGAACCACTTAAATTCCTTGTGTCGTCTGGCTTGTTTATTATATTTCCTGTACTGTGGCTGTGAATAGATATAAATAGGTTGCTAGTTGCTGTTTAGGTTTTCCAAGCTTTAACTGTAATTACAGTTAGCTTGTGTTTGCACATCACTTGTGTTAGGCTTTAAGGTTAAATCAATATCTATAATCTCTTCATTCCGCACTTCACTCCAAGGGAGTTGGGTAGACAGTTAAGTTTTGTATTGTGCAAAATTTGATTACTCTATTCACCCCCCCTCTAGAGTAGTATCTATCCCTTCACTTTCAATTGGTATCAGAGGGAGGTTGACTGACTGTATAGGCTAACACCTAAGTCACAAGATCCTGATAGATACCAAGAGCTTATAGATATTCACTATCATGGCCCAGTCTAAGGATTATTCTAGCACCAGACCTCCAGCATGCAACTTAGCAAAGTTTGGCATCTGGAAGGCAAGGATTAAATTATATATGAACTCTATTGATGAGAGTATTTTTGCTTCTATTCTGTCAGGTCCCCCAAGAGCACCTGCTGCAGCCACTGCCTCATCATCTGATATGAGTGCAGTGCCTCCTCCAGACTATAATGATGAATACAAGAAGGCCAAAATTGCTGATGCCAAGGCAATGAACATACTGGCTCAGACAATGTCTGATGAGGTGTTCCAGAAGGTGGCTGACTGCTCCTCAGCTAAGGCCATGTGGGACACACTGAACCAGATTGTAGCTGGTTCAGCTGATGAAAGGAAGGACAGGAGGTCCAACCTTATCTCACACTATGAGAACTTCAAGAAGACTGATGCTGAATCAGTTGAGGCTATGTACACCAGGCTCAGCTCAATCATCAATGAGCTGAGGACCCTGGACAAGGACATATCATTGACAGAGGTCAATGATAAGATTCTTATGTGCTTCCCTAGCACATGGGATCTAAGAATCTGGCCCATCAAAGAAGCCAGAAGTACCAATGAGATCTCAACTGAAGCTCTCCTCGGCAAGCTCAAGTCTTTTGAGCAAGTGCTGAAGACCAGAGAAGCAGAAGCTGAAGCCAAGACCCCCACTCCAACAAGAAAAGAGCAATCTCTAGCTCTTAAGGCTGCAGATGTTTCTGAAGGCAGCCAATCCAATGAGGAACTTATGGCACTGTTTGCCAAGAGGTTTCTCAAGATGGGGAGAAAGGAGTTCAGAAAGAAGTCTTCACGCTATGAAGACAAACCAAGGTATGATCGATCTCCTGCTAAAGAAATCATTTGCTATGGTTGCAGGAAGCCTGGACACATTTTGCCAGAGTGTCCAGAGGAGAAGAACAAGGAAAAGAGAAAAGACAAAGAACAACATAGGAAGCACTCCAAGCCATCCTCCTACAAAAAAAAGAAGAAGGAGAGAGGTTTCATTGCTGAAACCTGGAGTGATTCTGATGAAGAATCATCCTCATCAAGCTCCAGTGAAGATGAGGAAGAGAAGAAGGCCAAAGAAATTTGCCTAATGGCAATAGATGCCTGCAGCAACCACTCTGCTGCAGAGAGTTCTGATTCTGATGAAGAGATGCCTACTGAAGATGAGGTACTTTCATCTTATGATTTTACTTCAGAAGAGTTTAAGTTAGAATTTAAATCTTTGTGTTTAGATTTAATTAGTTCAGAAAAAGAAATAAAAGACTTTAGAAATAGGTTAGCTGACTCAGATTCAATAGCCTCTGAAAACATTAGGTTAAAGGAAGATCTCACTACTTGTAGTGAAGAAATTAAATTTCTTAAAATGGAATTAGCTAAGTCTAAGAGATTAGAAGAATCCCTTAATGGTAGAAGCCTTAAGCTGTTAGAAATTACCAGCATGACTAACACTAGGTCAGGTAATGATAAATTAGGCTTAGGAGCTTCTCCCAGTGAACCCCCAGTCCTCCTTAAAAATAACCTTTCAACTCCAGTGAACTTCATTTCAGCTAGTGGAAAGAAGAACACTGAGCAAGTAAACCTTGTAAATAAAACCCTAAATAAAGCTAAGAGAGAAAAGAGAAAGAAGTTTTTCAAAGAAATGCAAAGAGCGTCGAACGCCGCTCGACGATCGGATGCTCCATGGTCGAACGAAGCTCGACGATCTGAGCGCCCATCGTCGAACGTCGATCGACGATTTCAACATGATTTTCAAAATCATAATCAGTATCATAGAAACCTAAATGAAAATAGAAACCCTAGGTTTGTTGACCCATCATCTGCATGGAGAATCCCACCTAGGAGATCTCACCCACTAGGTTATCACCCTCAGCCTGCATTCTCTTATATTTCCAGTTTTTCTTATGTGAAAAACAAGGGACCCAAGGTTACCTGGGTCCACTCTGTCTAAATAGTTGTTTTGCAGGTGAAGGCCTATCCAATCACTCAAAATAAGTGGTATTTGGATAGTGGATGCTCTAAGCATATGACAGGAAACAAAGAGCTTCTGTCAAAGTACAAAGCTAAGCTCGGCCCAAAGGTTATCTTTGGAGACTCCAGCTGTGGTCAGACAGAAGGATATGGCAAGATCACGATTGGAGCTGTTACATTCAAGAGAGTTGCTTATGTCAATGGACTGAAGCATAATCTGATTTTAGTTAGCCAGCTATGTGATGCTGGCTACCAGGTTTCTTTTTCTAACTCCTCTTGCAATATTACTTTAAATAATAATGTTGTTTTAATAGGTAATAGAATAGGCAATATATATTTAGTAGATTTTAATTCATCTCACTCTGAAATCTGCCTGTTTAATGAATTAACCCTTAATAATAATTCTTTATGGCATAAAAGGCTTAGTCATGTAAACCTCAAGAACATATCTAGGTTATCTAAGCACAACCTTGTTAGAGGTTTACCTTCTTGCCCCTACAAGAAGGAGAGCCTATGCAAGGCTTGTCAGCTAGGCAAGCAAACCAAGAATTCATTTAAATCTGTAAATAAAAGTGATTCTCCTAGAATCCTGTATTTATTACATTTGGACCTTTTTGGCCCAATAAATGTACAGAGTTTAGGAGGGAAGTATTACACTTTAGTAATTGTAGATGACTTCTCTAGGTTCAGTTGGGTTTTCTTTTTGAGAACTAAGTCTGATAACTTCAAAGCCCTTACAGACTTTCTACTTTGTGTGCAGACTGAGTACTCTACTCATGTGGCCTTGATCAGAAGTGATCATGGTACTGAGTTTGACTCTCTTCTCATGCAAGAATTCTGTGAGAGAGAAGGTATCAAACATAGCTTCTCAGCTCCTAGAACTCCCCAACAAAATGGGGTAGTTGAAAGGAAGAATAGAACACTAATTGAAGCTGCTAGCACATTGTTGGCAGATGCTAACATGCCTCTATCCTATTGGGCAGAAGCTGTTAGTACAGCCAACTATGTCTTGAATAGAAGTTTGATACACAAACTTAAGTGTAAAACTCCTTATGAGTTGCTTAAAGGAAAGAAACCAAAAATTAATTACTTTAGAGTTTTTGGTTGTATTGTTTATATTCATAACAATAATAAAGAATATATTAGAAAATTTGAAGCAAAAGCTTCAATGGGAATTATGCTTGGATATTCCCAAGTAAGCAAAGCTTATAGGGTGTATAACAGATCAACCTGTAAGATAGAAGAATCTGTGCATGTATCATTTGATGAGCATCAGATGTTTTACAAGGAGAAAGAAAATTCTCCTTCCTCCAGTTCTTTGCAGGTACCTGATGCTCCTCAAGAGATTCTCCAACTATCAACTCTTCAGATCACTGAATCAGACAGTGATGAAGACATTGCTGAAGCTGTTGAAGCTGTTGCTGTACCACCAACAGTAGATCAAATTCCTCCTGAGGAATTAATCCCAACTGTTGCTGAAGATCACATCCCACCTGCTGACATTGTCACACTTAGAGATCACCCCACATCTCAAGTGATTGGAGACATATCAGCTGGTGTGCAAACAAGACATCAATTAAGACAGGATGTGATGCATGCTTGTTTCCTCTCACAGGTTGAGCCCCTCACCTTTAAAGATGCAGAGCTAGATCCCCACTGGATCATTGCAATGCAAGAGGAACTCAATCAGTTTGAGAGATGTAAAGTTTGGACTTTGGTTCCAAGACCTAAAGGCCAACTGATCATAGGCACCAAGTGGGTGTATAGAAACAAGTTAGATGCAAATGGAATAATAGTAAGGAATAAAGCTAGGCTTGTAGCTCAGGGCTACAGACAGGAGGAAGGTATAGACTATGACCAAACCTTTGCTCCTGTTGCAAGGCTAGAAGCAATAAGGATCTTCTTGGCCTATGCAGCCTACATGAAGTTTAAGGTGTTCCAAATGGATGTCAAAAGTGCATTCCTAAATGGTGAGCTTAAGGAAGAGGTGTTTGTTGAACAACCACCAGGGTTTGTTTCTTCAACTCAGCCTTCTCATGTTTTTAAGTTGCAGAAAGCTCTTTATGGACTAAAGCAAGCTCCTAGGGCCTGGTATGAGACTCTAGCTAGTTTCCTGTTAGAGCACAACTTCACTAGGGGAGTAGTTGATAGAACCCTTTTCGTCAAGCATCACAAGGACACAATCCTGTTAGTTCAGGTGTATGTAGATGATATTATCTTTGGCTCCACTGATCCCAAACTATGCAAAAAGTTTTCCAACTTGATGCACTCTAAGTTTGAGATGAGTAGCATGGGTGTGCTGTCTTACTTTCTTGGTCTCCAAGTTAAGCAAGATGCTGATGGTATCTTCATCTCCCAATCCAAATATGCCAAGGAATTGGTAAAGAAATTTGGGATGGCTGATGCTTCAGCAATGCCTACACCCATGGCTACTAATGTAGTCATTGATTCTGATGATCACGGCAAGCCAGTTGATCAAAAGACTTATAGGGCCATTGTTGGTTCCCTATTATATCTAACTGCAAGTAGGCCAGATATAATGTTTGCTACATGCCTTTGTGCTAGATTCCAGGTCAACCCCAAGGAATCTCATCTGATTCTTCTAAAGAGAATCCTGAGATACCTGAAAGGATGTCCAAATCTAGGACTTTGGTACCCAGCTGAGTCAGAGTTTGAATTAATTGGATATTCTGATTCTGACTATGCTGGTTGCAGAGTTGACAGGAAGAGCACCTCAGGAACTTGCCAGTTCCTGGGAGAGAGATTGGTCTCTTGGTTCTGTAAGAAGCAGGCTTCTGTCTCAACTTCAACTGCAGAGGCTGAATATATAGCAGCTGCCAGTTGTTGTTCACAGATACTGTGGATTCAAAACCAGCTTGTGGATTATGGTTACTCACACAAGAACACCAAGATCATGTGTGATAGTACCAGTGCTATTTCAATTGCACAAAATCCAGTGCACCACTCTAGAACGAAGCACATTGAGATTAGGCACCATTTCCTGAGAGATTGTGTGGAAAAGAACAAGATCTGTCTTGAGTTCATATCCACTGAGTTTCAGAGAGGTGATATATTCACCAAGCCTTTAGATGAACAGAAGCATCTGTTCTTTTTAGTCCAACTAGGCATGATCAATGGACGAGACTAAGTGTGACGATATCTGCCTATGTTGAGGTCTGCTTGAAGATCGTCGAACGATGATCAAAGATCGTCGAACGGATTGAGCCTATCGTCGACCTCTGGTTAATGATAGCTTATCTGTTTGAAGATCGTCGATCGACGTTCGACCATCGTCGAACAGGCTGAGTTTATCGTCGATCTCTACTCGACGACAGCTTGTTGCTTATGAAGCCAGAATTAGCCGAACGATGGTTCGACTATTCTGCTTCTGAGCCGATCGTCGAACGGCCGTTCGACTATCGGTTCAAGATCTTTTTAATAGATCGTCTATTTCCGGTCCAATATAAAGCCGATAGTCGACCTAGGTTAAAAGATCGTGTGCTTTATCGTCGACGGAGCGTGCCCTTTCGCATTCTGCTTTCCCGCTTGCGATTTTCTGGCGCTTCGTCTTTCTCGTTCTCTCTCCAGCTTTCTCGTGCTTTCTCCGGCGAATCCATGGCGATTTCCCCAGCTATTCTAGCCGTAGTAAAGTTTGATGCCGGATTCAGTGTGGATTTCGAAGCTTTCAGCAGTTGCGATGCCGGAATCGTGGAAGTTCTCCAGCTCTGCAGGGATCAAGGTTTAGAGAAGCTGATGTCTGAAAGGATCAAGATCAACATTCCTGAAATAAAAGAATGGGCTTTCACGTCGTCTTCCACAGACGAATCGATGATCGGTACCATCGGCGGAGTAGAAGTTATCCTGACTCCGGCCGTTCTTTCTGATGTTTTTGGTTTAGTTATTGGTGATGAGGATTATGAGCAAGACGCTCAGGAGTTTGGAAGAATGCTGGTTGAGCTGGGACATGCTGAGGGCATTCCCACCAAGCTGCTCAAGGTAAACTTCCCCTTCAAGATCAAGTTCCTCGCTGAGGTAGTCGGAAAAGTGCTCCTAGGGAAGCACTCTGCCCATGACAATATAACAAGACAGCAATTCGCACTTATGTGTGTAATTGTTAATCGAAAGAGAATCGATTGGGCAGCTGTTCTGTTTGATTTAATCAGGAAGAAGACAGGAAAGAAGGAAGTCACCCTGGGAAGGGTTATTGGAATTTTCCTTAAGGAGAAATTCCCCCAGCTGCTGAGTTCTGCCGCAACTACAATCAACGCCAGCAAGAAGATGGATCCCCACTTGTTCTCTAAGTGGAAGAGGACATTTGTGAAATCTGCTCCAGCAACATCTGAGGGCACAAGGACTGCATCAGTCGCTCCACAACCTGTTGAAGCTGGCTCAGCTATTCTTTCCTCCTCTGTTTTGCCGTCTACCTCAGTTGAAGTACCATCAACTTCTGCTGAGGTACGACCCTCTTCTTCTGCTGCACCTGAAACAACTATGGTTGTTCCTCTGTCTCCTCCAGCCTCTCCTCTACCTGCTCATCTGGCTAGGATATCTGCTCCTAGCTTTGATTTGTTAGGATCAGAGAGAATTCTTACTCCTCCTGAATCTCCAATTCATTCTCCAATTCATTCCCCAATAAATTCTCCTGCTCCATCACCTGCTCCATCTCCTGCTCGATCCCCTGTTCACACCATCCTCCATCCCAGCACATCTACCATATCTGCTGCAGCTCCATCCACCTCTCATCCATCATCTTTTGAAATCACTCCTGATTTCATCTCGCGCATTGTGGAGCTGATTACCCCATCAATCAAAACCATGATTGAAGAGGCAATCGCTCCTCTTGCTGCCTCCATTGATCTATTATCTGCTTCCATCAAATCCCTCTCCAAATCAGCTGAGCCATCTTCCTCTAGGGGCCTGGTTTCAGTACCCACTGAAATCAGGCAGGGGGAGATGTTCAATGAAGATGTCTCAGGCCTTCCTGCCTCTCCTCCAGTTGTGAAAGATTCAGTCTTGTCTGCCCAGCCAGAATCTGCTCAAGTTGAGCCAGAAGAAGTTCCAGATGTTGTTATGACTGTTCAGGAAGAGACAGCTCCTGCTGAGGAAGAGTCTGTTCCAGCTGAGGAAGTGGTAACTTCAGCTGAGGAAGAGATTGCTCCAGTTGAGCAAGTTGTAGCTCCAGTTTTGACTGAGAAGGAAATAGCAGATGGAATCCTGCTATCAGAAATTGCAGTGAAAGTATGCTTAGAGGATCTAACTACTCCTATGATTGCCAGATTCTTAGAAGGGATTATAACCTCTTATCTGAATGAATCATGGGAAATGGTTAAATATGAAGGTAACTCTTTCATTCGTTTTGTTGATGAGTCGATTAATTTGATAGTTTGTGAATACCTTGAAGGAATGATTCAAGCTTATTTAGCAGATATGTATTCATAATTTTACAGATATTATTAAAGAAGATTTAACTGCTCAAATCATAGCAGTAGTTTCTGAGGCTGACCCAAGTATTCCTGCTACTCAAGTAGACCCTGAGTTGGAATCCTTCTTAGATAATAAAGAAGATGAGTCTGAGAAAGAGGAAGTCAAAGTTGACTCTTCTGTTCTGAGTTTGGAAGAAGCTCAAGCTAGAGCAGCATGGGAATTAAGAGTTCAATCTTTAAAAGAGAAAGAGAAAGATTTGCAATGTGAAAAGTCATCCATCTGGGATGACTCTCCAGGTTTAGATTTAGACTCCCTTCTGGCTATGGATGCCATGGAAGAAGAAAAAGAAAAGTCTGCCTCAAAGCTTAAAGAAAAGGCTGTCTCAGAAGCCTATGATCCCTATGAGAACCCTCCATCATCCCATTCTGATGATGATGATGATTCAGATGTTTCTGAAAAGTCAAAGAAAAAGAAATCTGCTGCAAAGAAAAGAAAAGCTGCTCCTCCTCCACCTCCAAATAAGGATAATGACATTCCCTATTATATTTTGAAGGGCATTGACCCCAAATCCAAGGATTTTAAGCATTGGATGTGGTTTTCGAAAAATCAGCAAAAAGAAAGGAAGAGAACTAAGAGGTATGACAGTCCAGTCTCCAGATGGACTCCCAAAGGTCCTCCTCCACCTCCAGGTGCAGGAGCCTCTGGGAATCTACCTGCTAATCAATCTGCCGCCTATGGAAAATCTGCGTCTGTTCAGCCCCAGCCTAGACAAGGTCATCAAAGTTCACAAAGCAGATCATCTTATGGTTCTCAAAGACAAGTGAAGGAGGTTGTGGCCCAAAGACCAACTTTTTCCCCACCTCCTTCTCCAGTTCAATCTGAGAAAAGTGTTTCGAAAGGTAAATAGTTTACAGTGTTTTAAAACCTTCTAGCAAGTCCCTTTTGCTAAGTTTATTCTAATGTCTTATCTAGATAAAATAGCTGATGCTGCTTCTCCTGAGCCCGTATATGAAAATCCTGAGCTCGATCCTAATTTTAGGATGGCTCGCTTTCAAGAGCTTGTAGGAGCAGCCCAAATAAGAAAAGCAAGAGCCGAAGGTAAGGATACAACTGGTTTTACTACCATGTCAGCTTATAGAAAGAAAGAATTTGAGAAATTCCAAGTCAATCCTGAGATTTTTGATCCAGCAAAGTACATGGAAAAACATCCTGAAGCTGTTGTCCCCAGAGCTACAGAACTAAAGATCCTTGGAGTGCAGGATTTAAAGATGTCAAAGAAGGAATCAGATGACCCTCTTCGAAAAATTTCTTTTGTCTCTAGTTCTTCTGATCCTTTACCTGACCCTAAAGATTCTTAATAGTTTGATTAAACTGCTGTGATATATTTGATTATTTATTTATCTGATTGATAATCTGCCAGTTTATTGTTAACTATTTGCTGAATTTATTTTTTAGTATTCTTTTGCTAGCTGTTTTAGATTTTGAGAGACTTAACTCAAATAGGGGGAGATTGTTCCTCCCATATTCTCTATCATAGATTCTCCTTTTAGTCATGGACTTCTCATATAATTCCCATTCATGATAACTATAGTGATTAGTCCTGGTTTCATTGTAATCCATTACTAGCTTAAAAGTATCAAGAATCAATGACTTGGAAGTTGGGCTCCAGATTTCAGCAAATTCTTGAGCTTTCCTTTTCTCTGCCTTTGGATTTGGAATTGATCTGCTCATAGAAGCTCCATCTCCATACTTCCTTCTCTTAGGAATCTTAATTTCTGGTAAGTCTTGAGGAATGTCAGATTCCCATACCTGTGCATAAGATTCTTGAGGAGGAGGAGCTTCCCCTTGAGGCCTAGGAGAAAAGGTAGGATGGGAAGGCATCTGAACAGGCATCTGAGCAGGCTAAACTTCTGTAAGAGGGTTTAGATGATGTGGAATGACATTAGGATCAGCCTAGAAATCTGAGAAAATTTTGTTGTGTACCCATATAGTAGTATTATAAGTATGGAATTTCACAGATTGAATCTGGGAAAGTACATCTTTATTAATTTCATTCATTTTTGAAGTCCATAGAGTCTTGACATTAGAATCAAACTTTTCAACATATTCTTTCACCAGTCCCTCCCCCTTTCTGACTTCAACACTTAGCTTCTCTATGGATTCATCTTTGAAAGTGCCCACCTCTTCACATATCTTCATGAGGTGCTCTTTGGCCTTCTTTTCAAGTTGAATATGATTATTTGCTAGAGTAATTCCTTGGTCCATCACTTGACCAACACTGGTAATTGTATAATCTAGAACTTTGCCACCTATCTGGAAGAGGTGCTTCAATTGGTCAGTGTTGTGTTGAATCTCAGCAAATCCTCCGCTCATTTCTTTTTCCAAAGCTGTGACTTTCTCTTGAACAATTTTCAGTGAATCATCAAAATACTTCCTTTGATCCATGAGCATTTGCTCTATCTTACCAAGTAAATCAATAACAGTAGGTGTAGCAGAAGTAATAGTAGAAGGTGTAATAGAAGCTGGAGGAGGAGGGGCAGTCCAAGGGGCAATTTCTTCAACAAATACTAAGCTCTGAGCTCTGGTAGTGTGAATCGAGACCTCTCCTTCCTCACCAAGAATGGTGGGAAGAGTGAAATCCAATCTCCTCAAGAGAGCTTCATCTGGTTCTGGTGACTTTTCATTCTCATCTGAAAGCAGTATAGTCTCTTCTTGTACTTTCTCTACAGCAGGGGAGTGGTCAACATGTTTCTCTGGAGATGCTAAAGGAGATGGAGATGGTGCTGGAGTAGGTTCTTTGGATGTTTCTTTAGCATTGTCTTTGTGGAGGGGAGGAAGAGGCTCATCTGAGCTAAGTTCTTCAATCATCTTATTTATGTCTTCAGTAGTAGAAAGGATGGTCTCTTGTACCTTGGTATCTGTCTGGAGATCTTATGAGGTGGATGGATAGATAGATATATCTGGAGGTGGAGAAGGCATTCTGTCTTGCTGACCAGAAGGAGCAGGAGTAGAGGGCACCCTAACTTGCTGAACAGAGCAGGCAGGCTCCCCCTCAGCTGCTGCACCAGATGTGCCGACAACATTATGGAGAGAGGTAGATGGGGTCCTATACTCTGCAGTTGGTTGATGATGCGTGGAAAATACGGCAAGCGCACCGGTCACACAAGTAATAAAATTTGGGAATAAATCCCCGAGTGTCGGTCTCTTGAGGAACACAGTAAGGGCTGAGTTAATGTTGAGGAGGACTTGAGATTGAAGTCCTCGGGTCGGCTCAAAAAGAGGGGTTTTGATTGTTACAGAAACAGGAAGTAAAACCTACAAGCTACTCCTATGCAACACCGCTATGCAATGCTTCGCCAGGCGGGATGGAAACTACACGGGCCACTATGCACCGAATCGCTTGGCGGATGGACGAGTAGGCTAGCGGATGAGGTGGTTAGAATGGCGGAATGAGGGTCGTAAGCACCTCTTCGCAACGCACGCCACTAGCAATTGCTAGTGCGGCAAGGGTGGATGGTGGAGGATGGAATATGGCGCACCTCAAGTAAATATAACAAAAACACTAACTCACATAGATATGAATAAGAGTAAATGTTAACTACAAATAAGCATTCTTCATCAATACATGGAAAATAACTAAGCTAACAACAACAAGAGGAAGAGGTGTGCGAATCGACCGAATCCGAAGCCTTATTGAGGGTTCATGGTTGGAATCCCGGGTTGTCAATCCAAGTCCAAGCTCAGTCCTCAACTGCGTTCGGGGAGAGGAGGCTGTCACTCACTCCCAATGGACCCGTCTTCTTCGTTGAAATGACCCGGTAGATTGCGGCTCCAGCCCCTCCTAGCTTGATGGAGAAAGCTCAGTCAAAACTCCGCTTGAAGCTTGGGGATGAAGGAGGAGGCCGAGGGGATGCTCCGGCTTTGTTTTGGCGTTGAAGGCTTGCCCGGAGCAACTCCCTATGGTGGAGGATGATGGAGGACGGTGGAAACCCTCCTTGGAGACGAAAATGGCAAAAAAACGGCGGACTTTGGCGATCTCCCGAAATTAGGGCGGAACCTGCGTATTTATAGAAAGCAGAATAAATAGCGCGCACGATCAGTGGAGCACGACCAGTGGTCGTGCACACTGAAGTCAGTGGTCGTGCGATTTAGAGGCAGAAAAGTCGAAAAAGATGTCATGACTGCGCACGACCGGCAGCGCACGAGCAGTGATCGTGCGTGGTATAGCTGGTGATCGTGCGATATGGCAGGGGCAGAACTTTCATAAAAGAGGGCAGACTGTGCACGACCGATGATCGTGCGCCAAAGAGGTCGATGGTCGTGCGTGGGTAAAAACGCACGACCATTGGCTCCTTTGTCAAAAATGGTGAAAGCCCTATCCCGGACGCCCACACGATCCCAGAACCTGCAGGAAAACTGGACGGGATGTCGACATGGCAGTCACAGACATAAATATAATGCACAGCAAAAAGGGAAATACACACATGCACAGAAATAGGCTAAAAAGGTGCACAAGATGTGGAATGTCGTAGCGAACCAAAAAGGAGTGCTAGTGGCGCTAAATGGTAGTGCAAAGACAAGAAAATAAGCCTAGATGAGTCCGGAATTAAGTATAAAATATGGACTCATCACACCCCCAGACTTAACCGTTTGCGCGTCCCGAGCAAACAAAACCTAAGCAGACGGGGAAAATGAACTAGCTAACAAAGAAATTGCAAAACGGAGTACCATGCGAAGTCGCATGCTCACGTGCATAAAAATAAAGTAGAGGAAATTTTTAAGTATACAAAATATTTTATATTTTTCACAATGCGTATCAAAAATTTATTATTACTCAAAAGTGGAATCACGGTGAATCATCCGGTCCTACGTAGGGAGAAAGTAGACAGGCCGCTAAGGTGAGCATTGCCGAAGATCGGGGCTCAAGATTACCCCCAAAGGAATCCACCAATGTCGGAAACCATAAGTTTGCCCGTTCGCACTCTCTCCACGACACTAGTCAACTCAAGCGCAAGTCCGTAGGACTTCGGGTAATAATGGGGCTTGGGTTACGGTGAGGAAACCAAGGAAAAACATGAAGGGTATGCACCTAACCCAAATGAGCTAACGTACAAAACTAGCACCCGCTGCCCACAAAATAAACATGGGTGCACCACACCCCCAGACTTAACTTTTACTAAATGGGTGTGTGCACCGCCTACTCCAAATCCAAATCATCTCAAATAAAGATTTTCAATCAAACTTTTTCTTTCTCTTTCTCTTTTCTCTTTTTCTCTTTTTCAAATATTTTTCTTTTAAATATTTTCTTTTTCTTTTTACAAAATCAGCACATTTTTCTTTTGGGCACAACCACATATCACAAATACGAATCACCACATCACAACCCAACATAAAATGTAAACTACTAAAGCTCGAATTGGGTGTGCGACTAGGATCGACTATGAGGCTTTGGCGAATATAGTGGAGCTGAATCAAAAGGAAGGGTAGGCACAAAGGGGCTAGCAAGGGCGATGTTAGGAATGGGTACAAAGCTCAACCGGGCCAAAAGGTGGCCTACATCACTCTCACGCTAGATTAACCGTGTACCAATGCTTCAATAATAGCTTGGGGCAAGTTCTTAGCCACCGAGAAAGATAATCCTTCCTCCCGACTCAAGCAATACGAGTCTAGTGGCGGCTACACACATTCCTACGCTACCATTTGATTTACACCGGATTCACCAACTTTTGTGTAGAATAAGAAATATTTACGCAAATAGAAAAATATAGAACTATAAGCATACGAAAAAAATTAAATCTACACAAATTTCTATACAAAACGAGAGCAGTTGACTAGAAACACAGCAAGGCCAACATTTTACTCCGTCGCACAATCCTAAACTAGCACAGAAATTTTCCAAATCTAACAAAGATACAAGTTCAACTCGTGGCACGCTAACAGCTAAGCTCACGCTCATGTGGGTGCAGTGGTGTGCGAAGCAATGAACATAAACAAAATAAAACACGAAAAGCTTCTAGTATGCAAAAGAAATGTGCACGTGCAAAAGGTAAACATGCTCTCCCCCAGACTTAGACTAAACAACACATCAAATGATAAAGAAATTAAAATCAGAATGAGCTAAGGGAAGAGGTTACCCAATGCTTAGCTAGTGAGCATACCAGAAGATGCGTGGAAAGTAGCAGCAGGCCCGCCAAATGAAGAATCACAACCCCGCCAATGCGTAGTTTCCATGAATACCTGCAGGTGTGAGCTCCGCAAAAACAAAAGAAAAATATACAAAAAGAAATACTAAACTAAGCTAGACATAAAAAAAAGAAAAATGCAGAAAATGAAAGATAAGCACTGGGGTTATTGTCATCCCAGCACGACTTATTAAATTCTAAACAGTTTTAGCTAATGGGCCTATGAAATAAAAAATGCACAGGTAACTGTCCTAATATCCGTGTCGGTAATGGGTACCGATACGGTGATAGAACAGTTACCCCTCTGCCTAGATAATAATACCTGAAAAGCTCAGGTAGAGGAAGCAGGAAATAAGATGAGGAGGCGACCTAGTCCTCGCTCATCTCATCACAAAAAGAATCCTTGCCTAGCAAGGGGTCATCCCACACAGGTGCGTAGGAGTCAACGGCTTGAGCACAAGGCTCATCGTCATCCCAGCACACCAGCGGAGAATCAACCCGCACAGGCTCAGATATGGAAGGGGGATCAAGGAATAAAAGAGAAGAAGGACAAAAATAATCAGAAATCGGGGAGTGATCCCAGTATCACCCCCAGCAGGATCCAAACAATGATCATCGTCAGTGTCATATGAGTCGTATTGGGGAGAATCCGAGAACTCGAAGTCCGCGGTGGAAATGGGGACCGCCTCGTCAGATAGGGGGGTGCAAACCTCCGCATCCGAAAGGTAATACTCCTCGTCCCACCGGGGTGCGTCATAGTGGTCCGAAGATCCACATTCTCCATCGGAGATAGCAGAATCGTCATCCCACTTCAGCACAACCTCAGGCACCGAATCATCCACAATAACGGCCTCATCAGCCGACTCATAAGAAAAAGGAGTAGAAAACTCCGGCAAATACTGCGTAGGGGCAAAGCTGCTCTCAAAATCAGGCATAGAATGCGCAGGCCCCTTCGCAACATCATCCGCAGATGCCACCCCGTCGACGACCGGAACACTCTCATCGTCCCATACAGGATCGTCCATGAGTTCCCGATCCACTCCTTGCGGGCTAACATCCGAGTGAGAGTGATCACTCAAAGGAAGCTCGTAAAGGGGTTGAGGAACCCATGAAGGAACTATATGCGGCGAGAGATTCTTCCGTAATCTCAACGGGCAAAGATCGAGCAAGGTGCGCCATGTCAGTGTATGGGCCAGGCAACACCCTGGTAGGCCCATCCACAGTAGTCTCCCGCGAACAGGGGACTGCTGCGGATGCGTCCACAGAGGTAGAAGGCCTGCACAAGCGAGGGCAATCCTTCAACATATGGCCCACACCTTGACATAGAATACACCGAAAACAGTGCTCGGCATTAGAAACAGCCATGGCATCGATGCAACTCCGCAAAGCGTCAAAAATACGGCACTCGGCAGCAGAATCCATCGCGAACAGAAATATTTACCGGAAATTACTACACACAAGAATAAAACAACTCGGATCTGTAATATAAAAAAAAGAAAACAAGGAAGGGACAGGAAAAATAAAGTAAACAATTTCAAAATCTAAAATAAAGACAAAACAGGGTATAAACAAATGGACAAGGGCGACTATCTCGCATCTACCTCTTCAAAAACTCAAACGACTGTGTTCCCCGGCAACGGCGCCAAAAACTTGATGCGTGGAAAATACGGCAAGCGCACTGGTCGCACAAGTAATAAAGTTTGAGAATAAATCCCCGAGTGTCGGTGTCTTGAGGAACACAGTAAGGGATGAGTTAATGTCGAGGAGGACTTGAGATTGAAGTCCTCGGGTCGGCTCAAAAAGGGGGGGTTTTGATTGTTGCGGAAACAGGAAGTAAAACCTACAAGCTACTCCTATGCAATGCCGCTATGTGATGCTTTGCCAGGCGGGATGGAAACTACACGGGCCGCTATGCACCGAATCGCTTGGCGGATGGACGAGTAGGATAGCGAATGAGGTGGTTAGAATGGCGGAATGAGGGTCGTAAGCACCTCTTCGCAACGCACGCCACTAACAATTGCTAGTGCGGCAAGGGTGGATGGTGGAGGATGGAATATGGCGCACCTCAAGTAAATATAACAAAAACACTAACTCACATAGACATGAATAAGAGTAAATGTTAACTACAAATAAGCATTCTTCATCAATACATGGAAAATAACTAAGCTAACAACAACAAGAGGAAGAGGTGTGCGAATCGACCAAATCCGAAGCCTTATTGAGGGTTCACGGTTGGAATCCCGGGTTATCAATCCAAGTCCAAGCTCGGTCCTCAACAGTGTCCGGGGTAGAGGAGGCTGTCACTCACTCCCAATGGACCCGTCTTCTTCGTTGAAATGACCCGGTAGATTGCGGCTCCAGCCCCTCCTAGCTTGATGGAGAAATCTTGGTCAAAACTCCGCTTGAAGCTTGGGGATGAAGGAGGAGGCCGAGGGGATGCTCCGGCTTTGATTTGGCGTTGAAGGCTTGCCCGGAGCAACTCCCTATGGTGGAGGATGATGGAGGACGGTGGAAACCCTCCTTGGAGATGAAAATGGCGGAAAAACGGCAGACTTTGGCGATCTCCTGAAATTAGGGCGGAACCTGCATATTTATAGAAAGCAGAATAAACAGCGCGCACGATCAGTGGCGCACGACCAGTGGTCGTGCGCACTGAAGTCAGTGGTCGTGCGATTTAGAGGCAGAAAAGTGGAAAAAGATGTCATGACTGTGCACGACCGGCAGCGCACGAGCAGTGATCGTGCGCGGTATAGCTGGTGATCTTGCGATATGGCAGGGGCAGAACTTTCATAAAAGAGGGCAGACTGTGCACGACCGATGATCGTGCGCCAAAGAGGTCGATGGTCGTGCGTGGGTAAAAACGCACGACCATTGGCTCCTTTGTCAAAAATGGTGAAAGCCCTATCCCGGACGCCCACACGATCCCAGAACCTGCAGGAAAACTGGACGGGATGTCGACATGGCAGTCACAGACATAAATATAATGCACAGCAAAAAGGGAAATACACACATGCACAGAAATAGGCTAAAAAGGTGCACAAGACGTGGAATGTCGTAGCGAACCAAAAAGGAGTGCTAATGGCGCTAAATGGTAGTGCAAAGACAAGAAAATAAGCCTAGATGAGTCCGGAATTAAGTATAAAATATGGACTCATCAGTTGATCATGGGCTTTGGCAGCCTAGGCTGGGTTCAACAACTTCAATTCCTATCTTTGAATGGAGGAGATTGATACTTTCTTCATGTGATGGATGGTTGTTCCCCTAGAGAAATCAAACACCTTAGGATTGATCTCATGCAACATTAAGGAGATAATCCTTGCATGATTTGGAGCCTTAATGCTATCCCTTATCTTGTCCAGATCATCATACCAAATTGAAATTTCTTCCTTGAAACAATAGCTGTTATCATATAGAAAAGATCTGTAGAAATGAAACTTATAGAAGAGGTTTTGCACAGTAAAACTTTTCCCAAAATATCAACTAGGAGTTTTCCTTCAGCTTTCAGGTCTGGACGTCGGATATTCTTGATAACCTCAGATATTCCACAGAAGCTATATGCTCGATCATAATCTTCTTCTGTTATGACATCTTCCTCATCAACCACGGGCATTCTAAGTAGTTGAGAAACAGAGGTCTTGGTGAGCTTAATCTTGATTCCCTTAACCTTTGATTTTAGAACTTTTCAATTCCTCTTCACTTTTAAGTCCTTGAAAAATTCTTTAACCTCTTGAAAGAGTATCTTGCACGGCTGCTGTAGAACAAAAGTCAGACCAGCTGTGTCGAGTAGGATGAGCAAATTACTGAAGTCATATGAAATTTTTGCTATCCCGGCGAAAACTAACTCACTGCCTATCCCGACTTTCGACGGTGGCGCCATATCCTTCAAAGAACTGTGAGAGATAGACTGGAAGAAGACGGCGATGGCAGCGTGCTCTGTCACAACGGCGGAATATGAAGAGTCTTTCAAGAGATATTGGATTTGAATTCGTGTAGAACCTTGAAATCCGATTTTTCCTATTTATATAACCCTAGTAATGATGATTAATAGTAATTAAGCTTAAACATACCTTAGATAGCGGCAGATTGGACTTCGGGTTGCGTATATGAAAATTTGAAAGAAATCCAGAAAATGTCGGGTCATTTCTTGAGTGGAACTTTATTACTCGAGTGAAGGAATGACGGTACTTGAGTGAAGATATGAAGGTACTCGAGTGGTACTTTTCTACTTCTCGAGAAGAAGTTTAGTACTCGAGTGATCATTACCTATCTCGAGAATTGAAGTTCAACTTAGAGAAATTCCAACCTTTTGACTTATCCTTGATTTCTGAGCTATGAAATGAGTCCTCCTTGTCTATTCCTCTTTGTTGAGCATACCAAGTTCAGTTTTGAAGAAAGAGAACTTTGTCTCGTCCAGTGGCTTCATGAAAATGTCTCCAATTTGCCTATCAGTTGGAACATACTGCAGATCTATGTCCCCATGCTCCCGGATGAAGTGGTATTTTAGCTCAATGTGCTTTGTCCGGCTGTGAGAGACTGGGTTGTTGGCTATTGCTATTGCACTAGAGGAGTCGCAAAATAACGAGATGTCTTTGACCTTTAAGTTGTAATCTTCCAGTTGATTCTTTATCCAAAGCAATTGTGCACAACAATTGCCGGCAGAAATATATTCTGACTTTGCCGTTGAGATTGCGATATAATTTTGCTTTTTGCTGCTCCATAAAATGAGTCTCCTTCCAAGGAATTGACAAGTCTCGGAAGTGCTCTTTCTATCATCTTTACTACCTGTAAAGTCAGCATCTGAAAAACCAATTAGCTCGCTGTCATTATTTCTTGGGTACCATAAGCCAAGATTCGGTGTACCTTTAAGGTATCTCAAAATTCGCTTTGCAGCTGCATAGTGAGATTCATTACAGTTCACTTGGAATCTAGCAAGGACACATGTAGAGAATATTATGTCCGGTCTACTGGTAGTAAGGTAGAGCAAGGATCCAATTATGCTTCTGTACTTGGTTTCATCAAAAGGTTTCCCTTTCTCATCCTTGTCCAGAAAAACAGCTGAACCCATTGGAGTCCTCATAGAGGTTGCATTCTCCATTCCGAATTTCTTAATTAACTCCTTGGTGAACTTAGCCTACGAGATGAAAATTCCATCTTCAGATTGTTTCACCTGAAATCTTAAGAAATACTTTAGCTCACCCATACTGCTTATTTTATACTTCCCTTGCATATGTTTAAAAAACTTCTTGCAGAGATTGTCGTCTGTAGAGCCAAAAATAATATCATCGACATAAATTTACACTAGCAAAATCTTGCCTTTAATTTCCCTAAGAAATAATGTCTTATCTATCTTTCCCCTTGTGAACTTGTTCTCAAGAAGAAAGCTAGACAGCGTCTCATACCAAGCTCGAGGAGCTTGTTTCAAACCATACAAAGCTTTAGATAGAAGGTAAACATAATCAGGGAAGTTAGAGTCAACGAAACCTAGAGGTTGTTCCACATACACTTATTCCTCTATGTCACCATTAAGGAAGGCAGATTTCACATCCATCTGATAGATGGTGAAGCCTTTAAGTGCAGTATACACGAGGAACAACCTGATTGCCTCCAGCCTTGCCACTGGAGCATACGTCTGGTCGAATTCGATTCCCTCTTCTTGTCGATATCCTTTGGTGATGAGTCTGGCCTTGTTCTTTATGATAATTCCATTCTCATCAATCTTGTTCCTGTAGACCCACTTGGTTCCAATGACGTTCTTGCCTTTGGGTCTTAAAACAAGTTTTCAGAATTGATAGCGCTTGAACTTATTTAACTCTTCTTCCATGGCCAAAATTCATGATGCGTCCGAGTTTGCTTACTCAAACTTCTTTGGTTCAACCTGTGAGAGAAAACTCAAATATAAATTCTCATTAGTTGTACCTCTACGAGTTCTGACACCATCCCTAGGATCTCCTATAATTTGATCCATTGGGTGATCCTTCAGATGTTTGAGCTCTTGAGTCCTTGCATCTGGAGTGTCTTCAACCACAGGAGTGACTTCATCAACTTGAGTTACTTCTTCATATTGATCATCAACCTCTCTAATAGGGCCTGGAGTGGTGATCTTGATGAACTTTTCACCTTTTTCTTCCATTGGCTCACTCAAGTTGAGTTCTTTCATCTTTGAACCTACATCTTCAACAAACACACAAGAAGAGCCGCTCTGTAGCAAGCTCGTCTCATCAAATACAACATGAATAGATTCTTCTACAACCAGGGTTTTCTTATTAAATACCCTATATACCTTACTATGGCTACTATACCCTACGAAAATACCTTCAAAACTCTTTTCACTAAATTTAGTAGTATGATACTTGCCATTGTTAAGAACGAAGCATTTACAGCCAAAGATTCTAAAATATGAAACAGTCGGCTTTCTGCCCTTTAGATGTTCATAAGGTGTCTTATTATGGTTCTTGTTTATGAGTTCTCGATTTTGCATGTGGCATGCAGTGTTGATAGCTTCACCTAGAAGTACTCCGGTAATGAGGCATCACTCAACATAGTTCTGTAGGCCTCTATGAGTGTTCTATTCCTTCTCTCAGCTACTCCATTTTACTGGGGAGTATGAGGAGAGGAAAACTCATGAAAGATACCTAGGCTTTCACAAAATTCTGTCATGGCCCCAGAATTGAATTCAGTTCCATTGTCCAAGTACCAGATTGGAGCTTTGGTGGTCTTTGGACATACCTGCAGTCAAAAAAATCAATTTGCCTTAGGAACCCAAACTTGCTTGGGTCCTTGGTCTCTAGTTAGCTTGCTCCCCCTACATGTATTAACAATGTGAGCAGTCTTTCTTACATTGTTAAACTGAGGGGTAACATAGTTTCTGGGATTAAACCAACAATCGATGGCAAAGTGACCAACTCTGCCACAACACCAATAGTCAAACCTGTTGTATCTTTGTCTAATTCTCTCCTGCTTGACTTTTAGAGACTGTGGTCTAGCAGGGGCAGCTGTCTTGGAGGTAAAAGCTTCATGGTGAAGACATTCATAAGGCTTCTTCTCCTTCATAGCCTTTTCAACAATAGGCTTTACTTTTGGAGCCTTCTTGATGTTATGAACATGATTAAAAGGGCCATAGCGCGCTTTGAAGAGTGATCTCTTCATAAGGTTCCTTAAAGACACTTTCACCAAAGTTTTGAGGGAGAGTCCACCCTTGGTACCTCGACTTGGGATCTACATAAGTAGGCCTAGTGAAGTGATCGTAGGACGAGTCAATATCAAACTTATTAGTAGAAAAACAACCTTCTTAAATATAGTCTGATCTTGTGGAGCTTTCCCCTTTTTCTTGGCCAAAGCCTTCTTGGCCGCCTTATTCTTTCATTGAGCCTTATTTCTCCTAGAGGATATACTAGGAGCCTAAACATGGCCTATGCCAGCACCCTTAGTCTGAACCGAGAATTCAACAACTAATGGAAGGATAGTCTTGGGATTTGAGAAGCTTTCAACAAGCTTCTTTTTAGAATCAAGTTGCTCTTCCAATTCCTTGATGATCTTCTCTTTCAGATCAAGGCGCTCTAGAGCCTTACTGTACTCTTCAACAGCAATACTCAATTCTTCTTTAAGTGAGTCCATCTTAACTACTTCCTCTCTCAGAGAGCTCTCTACGGCCTTTATAGACTTAATCTATTTTGCCTGATTTTTCACGACCTTTCGACATTTGTTGTAGGCCTTGATCAACTCCTTATACTGGGCCATGAGTTCAGACTCATCGTCAAAATAGTTGTCCTAATGATCATGATCAGAGACATCAGATTCAGAGAGGGGTGTATGAGATTTTACCTCCTTAGTGAACTAGGGCTCTTCTTCTTCGTCTGTATGTACCATGAGCCCAAAGTAGGCTTCCTCTTCTTCACTTGACTCAGATGAGTCAGTGTCATTGAGAGTCTTACCCTTTTTGGCTACCAGGCTTCTCTCTGTTCTCTTCTTGAGGTAAGAGGATTTCTTCTCCTCTCTTTTACCACCCTCCTTCTTATGGGGGAAATTAGCAATTACATGACCTGTCTAATTACAACAGTAACAAACTATGTCAGTAGAAATATATTTGTTCGGTTTAGAGTTATACCTGTCCTGGCTACTTGAGCCCTTCTTGCATCGATCACCATCATGTCGTGATCTTCTGTATGAGGCATCCTTGCCCCTCCATTTCTTTTTCTTGTTCAAGAATTTCTTGAACTGTCTTGAGAGCAGTGAGAACTCTCCTTCAGATAGCTCTGAGCCTGAAGTGATTGACTCAGATGATTCTTCGTCACTCTCTACCTGTGCAGGAGCAGGTGAAGTAGCATTGGCCTTCCTCGAACTGTCTGCCTTTAGTGCAACAGACTTCTCTTTGGAAGAGAACCGACTCTTCTCTTCTTCAGCTTTTCTAGAATTGATTTGAAGTTTATAGGACATCAGCTTTCCAAAGAGGTTCTGAGGATCAGTCTCAGCTAACTTGTCAAATTATCATATGGCACAGACTTTGTTATCCCACTCCTTAGTTAGGGACCTCAGAAATTTGTCGTTCAGCTCTCCATTTGTGAAGACTCGGCCATATACTCTTAGGCCGTTAACTATCTTGAAGAAGTTCTCAAATATGACAGCAATGGTGTCCTTGGGTCCTTGTCGGTAGGCTTCATACTTCTGATTCAGAAGGATCTTTTGTCATCCCTTACTTCTTCTGTAACTTCTATCAGGATAATGAGGGACTGCCACATCTCTTTTATAGATTGGCTGTGAATCATATTTTGCAATATTGAGTCATCGAGTGCACTTACTATGATGTTTTTTTGCCTTTTTATCTAATGAGACAAGTGCAATCTCATCCTTATCGAGATCCATTAGTTTCTTTGGAAATTTTCTTGTAGGATCTATAGTGGAGGCAGTCATTGGGACATAAGGACCTTCTTCAACGATCATGAAGATCCTTGGATCCGCAACTTCTATGAATAACTTGATTCTTTCTTTCCACATGGGAAAGTTTGTCTTTGTACATAGAGGAAGCTTGGCAAAATCCTTGGCCTTGTCCATGCTGAAGAATTCTAGAGACAACTTAGGGCATATCTAATCAAGGTGTTAATCTGTTAATGATCAACCTCCCTCTGATATAAATTGAAATAGAGTTCAAGTTGTCTACCTAAATCACCTAGAGGGGGGTGAATAGGTGAGTTGCACGTCTTTTTGCGAAATAAAAACTTTAGCGATCTAATGTACAAGAAACAACCAAGCATTCACAGAGGCTAACAAGAATTATAGTGGTTCCCTAATCTTGGGTATGTCCACTTTCCACTTACCGATCTAACAATACACTAGACTCGGCTACTCCACTATTCTCGGATTGAAAACAATCCTACCACTCAGAACAATGTTCCTACAATCTCGATCCAAAAAGGGATCTACACTCGAAAGATGAACACTTTCTACAACTCGGAGAACAAAGCTCCTACACTCGGAGAATAATCTCCTACAATATTAAAAAGAAATTTGTAAATACAAACAGTAAATCTTCTCAGATCTAAAAAATCTCTCCCTAGGTCTTCTTTCTTGAACTTTGCGGCTTTATCAGGATTTGTAGAAGAAGACTCTCAGCTAGATCTATTCTGAGAAACTTGGACTCACACGATCAAGGAGTAGATGAAGATTGAAATGTTCTTGATCTACAAGTCGATCTAGATCTGAAAGTAGCCTTTTACGATCTTGAAGATGTACGATGACTTTCTGTAAAAAAGGAATGTGTTGGCCGATCCAGAAACTTAGAATAAAAGAAATAACGCACTTGATGTTATTAGGGTTAGTCATAATGACACAACCTTTTATAAGATCTCCCTAACAGTTATAATTGTCATTAATGATGGCCACGTGGACCAGTCATATCAAGGAATTCAAAAATTCGATCTAACAGAGACATAAGGAAATTTCAGAAAATGAGTCAGCATTTCTCGAGTAAGAAATATACTACTCGAGTGCTCTAACTGGCTCTCGAGTGGATGGCTATGACTACTCGAGATGAGGTTTTTCTGAAAATTCTGGGTAGATTAAGAAATCACTCGAGTGGAGTAAGGATCACTCGAGTGCTAGATAAACTACCCGAGAGAGGTGAAACTGAACTTCTCGGAACTTGACTTAGAGAAAATTCTGGAGAAAAAGTTGATCACTCGAGTACCAAAACTGGACTACTCGATTACTAAACGAACTACTCGAGTACATGGATTTTCTACTCGAGTGGGGTTAGAATCTTCTCGAGAACTATACTTCTGTCACTCAAAATAACTACTTAACTACTTGAGTACTAGACTTGACTACTCGAGTGATTAACTTAGAAAATTTATGAGAACTATAAGCTGAACACTCGAGATCGAGAGAAGGTCTACTCGAGTACTGGACTTGGCTTCTCGAGAGCAAGATTAAGGCTTCTCGAGAACCACTTCCTTTACTCGAATTATAGACTAGACCTACTGTAAGATCCTGTTCCTCATCCCGAGGCTAACCCGGATCTTATGCCCAGAACCGCCGCCTTACGGTGACACTAACGCACGGGTTAGTCGTCACCGCAAGACGCCGATTCTGCCGGCTAGAACGATCATAACCTGTCGGCCAATAAGAGAATAAAAGCATAATATCAGAGTAAACGCAGAAGAGTCCACAACCACATCACATATATATATCAAAAGAGAATGAAAAGTCAGTCCACAATGAGTACAACAAATGTAAGTAAATAGGGCTTATGCCCAGTACATCATGATCACTCTCACTCTCACATACAGCAGCGGAATCTATCATCTCAAATCATCGCACCTGAACATGTGCTCCAGTAGTAGTAGCCGGTACCTGCTCCTCAAGCCCTGCCTCCTCGACGTGCTGGTCCACCTCCTCGAGCTCCTAAAATAGTAAGGTCAACGACCATTAGTCAAACAGACTAAGTCGTATCCTCAGTACCTCCTCCTGCAACTCCTAGGCACCGTGCGGGAGGACGAAGCGGAGGACAATAAGGGGTGGCAAAAGAGAGCAGGTGACAGGAATCTAACAGGGTATACAATCAAGAAAATAATGAAATGTAACCTCCACTTATGAGGGTACGCATAAGCAAGGGATCTTTTGCAAGGCTCCCATTGTATAGAATGTCCCATACCATTTATACAATGGGGTGTCAGAGTCACAAGCATATATATAAAGGAAAAAAAAATAACCTCAACCTATAAACATGCCCACTCAGGCTTATAGGCTAAGGGATCGTATAGCAGGTCCTAATGTATAAGCGTCTCATACCACTTATACATTAGGTGACTTAAGTTGTTATGAAGGTTAATGTTATGCAACTATATGGTGGGTATGATATGAACATGCAGTGCAACACACACACACGACTCCGTGATCACAGACCTTTAGTTCCCACTTTTCGAGAGCTAGCATCACTCTCAGGTACCACCGTTGTGGCTACGGCAGCAGCGGAGCGGGCGTCTCCGCCTTCTAGGCGGGTATATACACTACCAGGCCTAGACCTCTCTTGTACGCCTCTTTACACCGCCAGTGCACTCTAGAGCCTCTGCGTACCACTTTGCTGACTACCTGTCAGTCTTGTTGGGCCGGGTGCGCGTTATTAGGAAAAGTCCTCCAGACTCCAGTGAAAACAACCTACTGGCCCATCTAACCCTCGCACCCGCCTGGTCCACCGTACTGCCGTCGGTGTGACGACCGGCCAGTACCGCATGGCCCGCCACTAGTATATGCACATGCAAGTATTATATATATATCGAGCCTCCAGCTCCAAGGACTATCCAGTCCCAAAACTCTCCAACCCGTCACAGGTGAGAATGTGCTACAAAACCTCCAACCCTGCCTGGGTGAGTATATATGAAACCAATCTCATCCTCCAACTCTGCACGGGTGAGCAAGTAGTCAAAGACTCCAAGTCCCTCCAACCCGCCACGAGTGAGCACATGTTCAGTTCACCTAACCTAATAGACTACTCTTGTCTACAGTTTATCATACTTAGAATCTTAAGGTTAATCCCAGGACTGCCCAAGGTATTCCCGGTGAAGGGCTCTCAGGGGCACTAGGAGCTACGATGGGCTGAATCCCAAAGCTCCCTTTCTCAAGGATATTTAGTTTAGTTGTTGCCTACCCCGAACTCCCTTTTCTCTCTCCTGTTACATAGAGTGACCTAGTGATTTAAGGTATGGGTTAAGGAGTGACGGTCTTCCGTCAACTCTACCTAGGCATGATTAATGTTGCACTATTACTCTCATCTCAAGAATGCATCTGCCACCCAGGGTTATACTTCCGAACTTAAACTCTAACTCAGTTATTGATTCATCTCCTGGCGGCCTGTAGTCCAGCCTACTCATCCTATGCGCAACCCAAAACCTAACACCACCCTGAAATCGAACTTCTAGATTCTTGGTCCAACTGACTCCGAATATTTATCCTAGGGTGGTATGGACTACTAAAATGAATACGTGGATTTTCATGATTTTCCTAGGTTATTAAGGCCTTCAATTAAATCCTTTAAAATTATTCCCTAGGTCATTTTACACATGAAGTATCATCTATTAAAATCTTCTGACCTATGGGAATTTTCCTGAGTTGCATATGGGTAAAATATTACTGTCTTCAAGAATTCATAATTTTCCTTTTAATATGTCTATTTATCCCATAGTTAATAAAGTTTCTACATAAATGCCATTTTCCAAATGAAGTAGGAGAGATACATAAATCAAAATTCCAGGAAAATTACTGAGCAGTTGTAACATTAATTCATGACTTATGGCAGAGTTTCATTAACTTCTATAGTGTAATAGCCTATAAATTTCCATTTTTAATTATTTACCAAAATGCCATTTTCCTACCTTAATAATTATCAGTGTGTAAAAAAATTCTGAAACAATTCTACAATATTAATATTACTATTATACAACTATAGAAATATTTCTGCAATTTTCCAACATGTAATTCCACCAACTCATAAATAAGTAAGAAAAGGGTATGAATAGTAATTTCAAGATATTTGCTCCAGTAGTTCTCAAACAGAGGTATAAAATTTTCCTAAGTCAAATAAGACACCATACTTTGACTTGGCTGAATTTGAAAGTTTTCTATAGCCAAATTCTATTTTTCCCATTTATTTTCCAAAAAGGCCTATAATTTGAAAAATTCCAATAAGTGGTATTTTTTGATTCCAAAAGTCCCAAAAATAATTCTAGGGGTGAAACATGCCTTAATGAATCACTGGAATTTATTGCATGGTTTTTGGGTGCCTCAGCTAGGCTAAATACACAATATACAATTTCTTGCTAATTGCACACCAAGGCCTAAATTAGCCAACACATGTACATGGATTAACCCATCATGCAGGGGTCCAATTGCTCTGAAATTTCTACCAGGCACCAATGATGCCCCTAAGGATGAGCCACCATAATTTAGGGCCATTTGGAGTTAGCTAACTCCAAGAATCACCTAGTTAAGCCCTAGGGGTATTTTGGTAATTTCCTCATATTTCATTTTCCAATCAAGCCCATTTTTGGGCAGGGCCTAAATGTGCCCTAATTATACCTCTGACCAAAATCTCAGCTCAAGGGGACTTCTGGTTTGGCTTGGACAGCCATTTAAAATTCTGCAAAATTGCTATTTGCAGCCCAAGCCTAAGCCTATTTTTACAAACTTGCAAGTGAGATTCCTCATCATGCAGTGAGTCAATTTAGCCCAAATTTTAACCATGGGTCTAATATACCCATGAGAGGGTGCCACCAAAATTTGGGGCCATTTGGAGTTGGAGAACTCCAAAAATCACATTTATTTACTTTTGGGTATTTTTGTAAACACTATAGCAAAATGTTCCCCAAAAATTCTGATTTTTGGGAAGGACCTAGATTTGACTAAATAAGCCACATGCCCAAAATCTCAGTCCATTTGGACTTAAGATTTGAGCAGGGCATCAATTTTAATTTCTATCCTAGTTTAAGGGCAGTCCTAGCAAAATGGACCTACAGGGCAGAATACTCAACTAAATTTAATGAGTAATATGTCAAATCAAAGCTAACACAGAGATCTACAATATTCAGGTTAGGCAAAAGTTCATCAGATGGCTATAAGGGCCTCAAAATCAACATGCAAGGTATCTGTTAAAGTGTGACAGAATAGTGTACTATTCATTTGATATTAATACTGAGATTTAATAAAACAAATGTTGCACGAATCTTAAAGGAATCTAACGGCGGCTGTATCCTCTTCCTCATGCACTGCATGCAGGGCCAACCCGGCACAGGCGGGTTTTGCGGGGCCGTTCCCGGCCATCGCCGGCGGCGGGACCTCCGGCCAAGTGCTCCCCCGACCTCACGGTGGTCGGGGCTTGAGCTGGCCGGCGGCTGGGCGGCGGAGAGCGGCGTACGGCGGCGGCGCAACCAAGCCAAAAAACCCAGAAATACGCCATTTTTACAGGATTTTCAAGCTTTTGAATCCCTATTGTCGAGCTCGTTTGAGCTCGACCTCTAGCCTAGAGGATCTAGGATACTAGCACAGTAAGAGGAGAAGGGATACGAACCCTTAATGGCGGCTGTGGCTGAGGGTGGCGGCGGCTCTCCATTGCATGCACTCTCCGGCGATCTCCTCTATTAGCCATGGCAGCTGGTGGTCTCTGGCCTTCTCTCTCTGTCTCAGGGGTAGGAGTGAGTGGAATGAAAGGTGTGGATAGGTTTGGGGGCTGAGTTAAGAGGGGGAGGGCGATTTCACCAAGGGAGGGGCGGATTCACCAAGGATAGGGCTCGGGTTGGGGGGTTTGGCCGGCTAGGTTGCTTGGGAGTGGGCCCCACTGGTCTAAGTGGGTTGACTAAGCCTTAATGGGTCGGGTTGCCAAGGTTAGGGCTGAGTTAGGTGAGTGGAGAGAGAGGAATTGGTTCTACAAGTGGAATAGGCTATATTGGGCTTGGGTTGGGTTTAGGCTTGACCCAAGGCTGCATGGTGGGGGCCCTACACCTCCTAATACCCATGCATGGCCAGCCAACCCATCATGAGTTGGTGGGATGAGCCCAAATGGTCCAAACCCATTTCTTAGCATCTTCTCTCTCCTACTCCTCCTCTTTTCTCTCTCCTAAGTGTTCTCCCAAAAGTACTATTGAAAGACCCTATTTTTCTCTCCCCTAGGGTTTATAAGGTCACTTTAGGCCCACATGATGAATTTGGGTTGATTTGGGTGGACCCAACCCAGTGAATTGGGCTAGGGCACCATTTTCACTATTTAGGTCAAAGGTGTTGACTTGACCCATCATGGGTCAACTGGTTGACCCCATGGCCTACCTTAGGGTCCACTTAGATTGCATTTAGGGTTAGGGCATCATGGTGGGGTCATGGTGTGGCTAGGGTTCCTGTTTAGGCTAGTTTGACCTAATTTGACTTTGGCCCCATGGTGGGCCCCACATGGCTACAACCCACTATCTAGGGTCAAACCTAGCTTATTATCCTAACACCCACTCCATGCCTAACCCAATCTAAGTTAAGGGGTCTAGAAGTAACATTGGGATGTTACAAATCCTATAAACAAAAGAAATAATTTCGTCCCCGAAATTTAAGTTTGGGTCTACGGGTTCCAATTGCAGAAACTTTAAGGAACTTTTAAAAAGATATCATAGAGGGTACCTGATGTAAATAGTTCCGGATGGCGCTCCAGCATCAGATCCCTAGGTTCCCAGGTGTGCTCCTCCTTTCCATGGTTGGACCACAACACCTTCACGAGCGGAACCTTCTTTTTCCTCAACGCTCGGACGGCTGAATCGTCGATCCGGATCGGCTCCAATCTAACTGAACGGTCAGGCTCTACCGGTCCAGCTGCAGTGGTGATATGCTGCTCAGGTCGAAGAAGAGCTCTTCGCAGGGAAGAGACATGGAAAACATCATGTAGGCTGCTCAGCTCCGGAGGTAGCTGCAGCCGGTAAGCCAAGGGGCCCACACGCTCCAAAATCAAGTAGGGTCCCATGTACCGGGGGCTGAGCTTCTTGTGTCTCCGTATCCGAGAAACACCATGTACCGGTCGAATTTTCAGAAAAACTCTGTCCCCAACCTGGAACTCCACCTTCCGGTGTCGTGCATCATAATATTTTGCCTGTCTGCTCTGAGCCTCCAAAAGCCGATCCCTGATCAAGTGAATCTGAGCCTCCGTATCCTCCACAAAGTCTGACCCAAGGGCTCGAGTGTCCACATCTTGTACCCAGGATAGCGGAGTCCGGCATTTTCTCCCATATAGCGCCTCGTAAGGAGCCATCCCGATGCTGGCCTGGTGGCTGTTGTTGTATGAGAATTCGATCAACGGCAGTAGTCTCTCCAAGGGTTTCCCTGTATCCAGAATACATAACCTGAGTAGGTCCTCCATAGTCCGTATCGTCCGCTCTGTCTGACCGTCGGTCTGCGGGTGGAAGGCAGTGCTAAAAGAAAGCCTGGACCCCAAGTAAGCATGCACTGCCCTCCATTCCCTGGAGGTGAAGCGACCGTCTCTATCTGAAACAATAGACCTGGGTACTCCGTGATACCGGATGAACTGCTCTACAAACAACCTCACCAACACAGCAACTGGGGCATCTTTTCTGACCGGGATAAACCGTGCTACCTTGGTCAACCTGTCCACAATGACCCAGACTGAATCGTGCCCAGAATGGGAGCGAGGGAGTCCGTGTACAAAATCCATGGAAATATCCTCGAACTTCCATTCTGGGACTGGCAGTGGCTGTAATACACCGCCTGGGCTCTTGCATTCGGCCTTCACTCGCTGGCAAGTCTCGCAGTGTGTCACAAGATATATGATCTCCCTCTTCATTCCTGGCCAATACATGGTCCGTCGTAAGTCAGCCCACATCTTGGTGATGCCGAGATGCACTGAATATCTGGAGTAGTGTGCCTCTCTGAGGATGTCATCCCGGATCCCACCTCCTGCTGGAATGTACACCCGACCACGAAATCGAAGAAGATCGTCCTCTAGCGTGTAGTCCTCATACTTGCCTCCTTCCAAAGCGCCAAAAATAGGCTCTAGATCAGTATCCAATCTCTGATGTGTAAGAATGCGCTTCTGATATCATCATCGCTGACCAAAGAGTTCAGGTACTCTCGATAGATCACTGGCTCGGCTTCCGAAACCATGGTAATTTGCATATCCTCCATCATGTGTAGCAGCTCCATAGACATCACCCGGGGCTCCGGTCCAGAAGTGCCGGCTCTCCTACTCAAAGCATCTGCTATGGTATTCGCCTTCCCCGGGTGATAGTGCATCTTATAGTCGTAATCGCAAAGGAACTCAAGCCACCTCCTCTGTCGCAGGTTTAGAACCTTCTGCGTGTCGATGTACTTGAGGTTCTTATGGTCGGAGTATATATCACAATGAATCCCGTAGAGGTAATGTCTCCATGTCTTGAGGGCAAAGACTACGACCCCGAGCTCGAGATCATGTACTGGATAGTTATGCTCATGCTTCTTCAGCTGTCGCGAAGCATAAGCGATAACATGTCCATGTTGCATCAGGACTGCACCCATCCCCTGATAGGAGGCATCTGTATATATCTGGAATCCTTTGCTCCCAGAGGGAAGTGCAAGGATGGGGGATGAAGTGAGCCGGTCCTTGAGCTCTTGAAATGCTGACTCACACTGCTCTGTCCAGTCAAATGCGGCATCCTTTTTCGTCAAGGACGTGAGGGGGAGGGCTATCCTCGAGAACCCCTCCACGAACTTGCGATAATAACCTGCTAGGCCCAAGAAGCTACGGATGTACGACGCTGTCTTTGGCTGTGGCCAATCCCGCACCGCCTCTATCTTAGCCGGATCCACTGCTAATCCAGCTCCACTGATCGTGTGTCCTAGGAAAGCCACTTCCTGAAGCCAGAACTGGCACTTAGAGAACTTCGCATACATCTGGAATTCTCTTAACTTCTGCAATACCAGCACTAGGTGCTCTGCGTGCTCCTCTCGAGACCGTGAGTAAATCAAAATATCATCAATAAAAACTATGACAAACCGATCTAGATAAGGCTCGAATACACGGTTCATGAGCGTCATGAACGCCGAGGGGGCATTCGTGAGCCCAAATGGCATCACCGTGAATTCATATAGGCCATAACGTGAGCTGAATGCGGTCTTCGGTATGTCTTCCTCCCGGATGCGTAACTGGTAATAGCCGGATCGTAAATCGAGCTTAGAGAACCAGAAGGCTCCCTGAAGTTGATCAAATAACTCGTCTATCCGGGGCAATGGGTAGGTGTTCCGAACCGTCAACCTATTCAATTCCCTGTAATCTATACACAGTCGGAGGGATCCATCCTTCTTCTTCACAAATAAAACCGGTGCTCCCCACGGCGACGAACTTGGCCGCACAAATCCTGACTCCACAAGTTCCTGTAGCTGAGTCCTGAACTCTGCCAATTCTCTAGGAGCCATTCGGTAGGGTGCTCGGGACACTGGTCTCGCCCCTGGCACCAACTGGATCCTGAAGTCCAAGTCCCGTGATGGTGGTAGCCCAGGTAACTTCTCCGGAAAGACATCAACATAATCTCGTGCCACTGGAATATCAGCTATGGAACCCTCCACTACTGCCATCTCAAAGCAAATGAGGTATACCTCTTCCCCCTGTTCATAGGCCTTGACAGCCTGTACTGAAGATAAAGAAAAGCGGGGGATGGGACGGATACCTTCAATGGTGACGTAGGAGTATCCGTGTCTGAGTGTGATCCTCTTCGAGGGGCAATCTATCTGCGCGTAGTTCCAATGAAGCCAGTTCATGCCTAGGATCAGATCAAAATCCGGTAGTCTCAAAACTGTTGCCGGAGCTTCGAACGCTTTGCCTCCTATCTCGACATCCATATTGCAGCAGTCTGTGGTTCGAAGTTCCGTACCATCAGGGAGTCGCACTCTCTTTTCCAAACCGGAAAACTTCTCCACCCCTTCTAATCCTTCAATAAACGAGTCCGACACGAAGGAGTGTGACGCACCCGTGTCGAAGAGGGTGTGAGCGGGCTTGCCGCTAATCATTACTATGCCTGGGTTTGTTTGAGTTCAAAGAATAGTATTACTTTTAATGTCTAAGGTACTCTTAAAATTTAAAATTTATAAATCCTACAAAATTTTAAGTACCTGTAATCACCTCCTCTGGGTCCCTCTGCTCCGTGAGGTCCAGCGCGTATACCTGCTCTCTGTCTCGACCTCGGCCGTAATGTCCTCGGCCTCGGCCTCGGCCTCGTCCTCGTCCTCGGCCCTGGTAGACTGGTGGGGCCACTGGAGGTGGAGGAGGAGGAGGGAGTGGGGGAACCCGAAGCGGGCACTATGTCCTGATGTGCCCAGGTTGACCGCAACCATAACATGTAACTTGTCTCTGACCCCGATCATCCTGTCTCACTGGTCCGGGAATCTGCATAGGTGGGGGAGCCAAAGGTGGAGGAGGCCCCTGATCCTGCCTATAGTTGGGACGACGACGTCCCCCACCTCTCCTGTATCCAATCGTCTTGCCCCTCTGAGACGATCTGCTGCTCTCCCCAAACGACTGTCCATCCAACGATCTCTTCCCTCTGCCTTGCACAAACAGCTAGTCAGCCTCCAGCTTCTTTGCCATCTCGATGATCTGCGCCATGGTACCGTGGGCAATGAACAGCAAGGGCTGCCTCAAAGAGTCGCGGAGCCCGTGATAGAATCTCTTCGCGTATTTCTGGTCGTCCCAGTCATGGAAGCTTGCAAACCTCGCCAGGTGGGAGAACTCTCTCTGATATTCAATAACTGATCGGCTCCCCTACTGGAGGCTCAGAAACCTCGCCTCCAAGGCATCTCGGTCTGTAGAAGATACAAAATGCTCCAAGAAGACGTCGCTGAACTCCTCCCAAGATATGTCCATCAGCTCCCGGTCGGCGAACGTAGAGTCTCGCACCGACTTCCACCACCTCTTTGCATGAGCATCTAGTGCCGAGGTGGCAAGAGGAACTGCCTGTCTGACGGGGCAGCTGATGCCAGCTAGCAGCTCCTGGATGGTCTCCAACCACTCCTCTGTCTTCACAGCATCTTCTGTCCCGCGATACAATGGCGGAGACAGACTTTTAAACGCACTCAGCCAGTTCGACCCTGGGTTGGGTAGCTGTACCGGGGCTTGCTGATCTCTGAATGCGTCCAGGATCGCCGTCAGCGTTTGTCCCATCTCTGTCTGCATGAACGGAATAGCAGCCGGAGGGGGAGGAACTGTATCCTGTGGAGGCTGCATAAAGGTAAGATAATGTCAAAATTGGCCTAACTCATTGTTTAATGGACTGTTTTATGTGGCTTTTACACATGGGCACACCATTGCTTCCGCTGCATAGTTTGTCCGCAAACTAATGCTCGCGCGGGGTGTTCCAGTGTGGTGGACTGTATTCTCATATGATCGTGTGTTCAAGTGATACCAGTTTGTAAGATCCTGTTCCTCATCCCGAGGCTAACCCGGATCTTATGCCCAGAACCGCCGCCTTACGGTGACACTAACGCACGGGTTAGTCGTCACCGCAAGACGCCGATTCTGCCGGCTAGAACGATCATAACCTGTCGGCCAATATGAGAATAAAAGCATAATATCAGAGTAAACGCAGAAGAGTCCACAGCCACATCACATATATATATCAAAAGAGAATGAAAAGTCAGTCCACAATGAGTACAACAAATGTAAGTAAATAGGGATTATGCCCAGTACATCATGATCACTCTCACTCTCACATACAGCAGCGGAATCTATCATCTCAAATCATCGCACCTGAACATGTGCTCCAGTAGTAGTAGCCGGTACCTGCTCCTCAAGCCCTGCCTCCTCGACGTGCTGGTCCACCTCCTCGAGCTCCTAAAATAGTAAGGTCAACGACCATTAGTCAAACAGACTAAGTCGTATCCTCAGCACCTCCTCCTACAACTCCTAGGCACCGTGCGGGAGGACGAAGCGGAGGACAACAAGGGGTGGCAAAAGAGAGCAGGTGACAGGAATCTAACAGGGTATACAATCAAGAAAATAATGAAATGTAACCTCCACTTATGAGGGTACGCATAAACAAGGGATCTTTTGCAAGGCTCCCATTGTATAGAATGTCCCATACCATTTATACAATGGGGTATCAGAGTCACAAGCATATATATAAAGGAAAAAAAAAATAACCTCAACCTATAAACATGCCCACTCAGGCTTATAGGCTAAGGGATCGTATAGCAGGTCCTAATGTATAAGCGTCCCATACCACTTATACATTAGGTGACTTAAGTTGTTATGAAGGTTAATGTTATGCAACTATATGGTGGGTATGATATGAACATGCAGTGCAACACACACACACGACTCCGTGATCACAGACCTTTAGTTCCCACTTTTCGAGAGCTAGCATCACTCTCAGGTACCACCGTTGTGGCTACGGCAGCAGCGGAGCGGGCGTCTCCGCCTTCTAGGCGGGTATACACACTACCAGGCCTAGACCTCTCTTGTACGCCTCTGTACACCGCCAGTGCACTCTAGAGCCTCTGCGTACCACTTTGCTGACTACCTGTCAGTCTTGTTGGGCCGGGTGTGCGTTATTAGGAAAAGTCCTCCAGACTCCAGTGAAAACAACCTACTGGCCCATCTAACCCTCGCACCCGCCTGGTCCACCGTACTGCCGTCGGTGTGACAACCGGCCAGTACCGTATGGCCCGCCACTAGTATATGCACATGCAAGTATTATATATATATCGAGCCTCCAGCTCCAAGGACTATCCAGTCCCAAAACTCTCCAACCCGTCACAGGTGAGAATGTGCTACAAAACCTCCAACCCTGCCTGGGTGAGTATATATGAAACCAATCTCATCCTCCAACTCTGCACGGGTGAGCAAGTAGTCAAAGACTCCAAGTCCCTTCAACCCGGCACGAGTGAGCACATGTCCAGTTCACCTAACCTAATAGACTACTCTTGTCTACAGTTTATCATACTTAGAATCTTAAGGTTAATCCCAGGACTGCCCAAGGTATTCCCGGTGAAGGGCTCTCAGGGGCACTAGGAGCTACGATGGGCTGAATCCCAAAGCTCCCTTTCTCAAGGATATTTAGTTTAGTTGTTGCCTACCCCGAACTCCCTTTTCTCTCTCCTGTTACATAGAGTGACCTAGTGATTTAAGGTATGGGTTAAGGAGTGACGGTCTTCCGTCAACTCTACCTAGGCATGACTAATGTTGCACTATTACTCTCGTCTCTAGAATGCATCTGCCACCCAGGGTTATACTTCCGAACTTAAACTCTAACTCAGTTGTTGATTCATCTCCTGGCGGCCTGTAGTCCAGCCTACTCATCCTATGCGCACCCCAAAACCTAACACCACCCTGAAATCGAACTTCTAGATTCTTGGTCCAACTAACTCCGAATATTTATCCTAGGGTGGTATGGACAACTAAAATGAATACGTGGATTTTCATGATTTTCCTAGGTTATTAAGGCGTTCAATTAAATCCTTTAAAATTATTCCCTAGGTCATTTTACACATGAAGTATCATCTATTAAAATCTTCTGACATATGGGAATTTTCCTGAGTTGCATATGGGTAAAATATTACTGTCTTCAAGAATTCATAATTTTCCTTTTAATATGTCTATTTATCCCATAGTTAATAAAGTTTCTACATAAATGCCATTTTCCAAATGAAGTAGGAGAGATACATAAATCAAAATTCCAGGAAAATTACTGAGCAGTTGTAACATTATTTCATGACTTATGGCAAAGTTTCATTAACTTCTATAGTGTAATAGCCTATAAATTTCCATTCTTAGTTATTTACCAAAATGCCATTTTCCTACCTTAATAATTATCAGTGTGTACAAAAATTCTGAAACAATTCTACAATATTAATATTACTATTATACAACTATAGAAATATTTCTGCAATTTTCCAACATGTAATTCCACCAACTCATAAATAAGTAAGAAAAGGGTATGAATAGTAATTTCAAGATATTTGCTCCAGTAGTTCTCAAACAGAGGTATAAAATTTTCCTAAGTCAAATAAGACACCATACTTTGACTTGGCTGAATTTGAAAGTTTTCTATAGCCAAATTCTATTTTTCCCATTTATTTTCCAAAAAGGCCTATAATTTGAAAAATTCCAATAAGTGGTATTTTTTGATTCCAAAAGTCCCAAAAATAATTCTAGGGGTGAAACATGCCTTAATGAATCACTGGAATTTATTGCATGGTTTTTGGGTGCCTCAGCTAGGCTAAATACACAATATACAATTTCTTGCTAATTGCACACCAAGGCCTAAATTAGCCAACACATGTACATGGATTAACCCATCATGCAGGGGTCCAATTGCTCTGAAATTTCTACCAGGCACTAATGATACCCCTAAGGATGAGCCACCATAATTTGGGGCCATTTGGAGTTAGCTAACTCCAAGAATTACCTAGTTAAGCCCTAGGGGTATTTTGGTAATTTCCTCATATTTCATTTTCCAATCAAGCCCATTTTTGGGCAGGGCCTAAATGTGCCCTAATTATACCTCTGACCAAAATCTCAGGTCAAGGGGACTTCTGGTTTGGCTTGGGCAGCCATTTAAAATTCTGCCAAATTGCTATTTGCAGCCCAAGCCTAAGCCTATTTTTACAAACTTGCAAGTGAGATTCCTCATCATGCAGTGAGTCAATTTAGCCCAAATTTTAACCATGGGTCTAATATACCCATGAGAGGGTGCCACCAAAATTTGGGGCCATTTGGAGTTGGAGAACTCCAAAAATCACATTTATTTACTTTTGGGTATTTTTGTAAAAACTATAGCAAAATGTTCCCCAAAAATTCTGATTTTTGGGAAGGACCTAGATTTGACTAAATAAGCCACATGCACAAAATCTCAGTCCATTTGGACTTAGGATTTGAGCAGGGCATCAATTTTAATTTCTGTCCTAGTTTAAGGGCAGTCCTAGCAAAAGTGACCTACAGGGCAGAATACTCAACCAAATTTAATGAGTAATATGTCAAATCAAAGCTAACACAGAGATCTACAATATTCAGGTTAGGCAAAAGTTCATCAGATGGCTATAAGGGCCTCAAAATCAACATGCAAGGTATCTGTTAAAGTGTGACAGAATAGTGTACTATTCATTTGATATTAATACTGAGATTTAATAAAACAAATGTTGCACGAATCTTAAAGGAATCTAACAGCGGCTGTATCCTCTTCCTCATGCACTGCATGCAGGGCCAACCCGGCACAGGCGGGTTTTGCGGGGCCGTTCCCGGCCATCGCCGGCGGCGGGACCTCCGGCCAAGTGCTCCCCGGCCTCACGGTGGTCGGGGCTTGAGCTGGCCGGCGGCTGGGCGGCGGAGAGCGGCGTACGGCGGCGGCGCAACCAAGCCGAAAAACCCAGAAATACGCCATTTTTACAGGATTTTCAAGCTTTTGAATCCCTATTGTCGAGCTCGTTTGAGCTCGACCTCTAGCCTAGAGGATCTAGGATACTAGCACAGTAAGAGGAGAAGGGATACGGACCCTTAATGGCGGCTGTGGTTGAGGGTGGCGGCGGCTCTCCATTGCATGCACTCTCCGGCAATCTCCTCTATTAGCCATGGCAGCTGGTGGTCTCTGGCCTTCTCTCTCTGTCTCAGGGGTAGGAGTGAGTGGAATGAAAGGTGTGGATAGGTTTGGGGGCTGAGTTAAGAGGGGGAGGGCGATTTCACCAAGGGAGGGGCGGATTCACCAAGGCTAGGGCTCGGGTTGGGGGGTTTGGCCGGCTAGGTTGCTTGGGAGTGGGCCCCACTGGTCCAAGTGGGTTGACTAAGCCTTAATGGGTCGGGTTGCCAAGGTTAGGGCTGAGTTAGGTGAGTGGAGAGAGAGGAATTGGTTCTACAAGTGGAATATGCTATATTGGGCTTGGGTTGGGTTTAGGCTTGACCCAAGGCTGCATGGTGGGGGCCCTACACCTCCTAATACCCATGCATGGCCAGCCAACCCATCATGGGTTGGTGGGATGAGCCCAAATGGTCCAAACCCATTTCTTAGCATCTTCTCTCTCCTACTCCTCCTCTTTTCTCTCTCCTAAGTGTTCTCCCAAAAGTACTATTGAAAGACCCTATTTTTCTCTCCCCTAGGGTTTATAAGGTCACTTTAGGCCCACATGATGAATTTGGGTTGATTTGGGTGGACCCAACCCAGTGAATTGGGCTAGGGCACCATTTTCACTATTTAGGTCAAAGGTGTTGACTTGACCCATCATGGGTCAACTGGTTGACCCCATGGCCTACCTTAGGGTCCACTTAGATTGCATTTAGGGTTAGGGAATCATGGTGGGGTCATGGTGTGGCTATGGTTCCTGTTTAGGCTAGTTTGACCTAATTTGACTTTGGCCCCATGGTGGGCCCCACATGGCTACAACCCACTATCTAGGGTCAAACCTAGCTTATTATCCTAACACCCACCCCATGCCTAACCCAATCTAAGTTAAGGGGTCTAGAAGTAACATTGGGATGTTACACCTACCCGAGTGCTTCTAAGGTTTTTACTCGAGTACTAGAACTTCACTCGAGTAAAACACTTAAGAAAATTTTCAGCTTTAAGAAAATTTTACTTCTTCAATCCAAATAGCAACATGTCTTCCTTCATCAAACCTAGTGCCTGAAAATGAAGTTTATCCCAATAGAGAGGCTACACATGAGTCAACACCATGGATTATACAATAAGGGATTAGATTGTATGGTCCTGTATTTGGTCACCCACTGTAGACTGACATTGGTCTACACTTGTCAATAAGTCCTGCAAACACATCATTAGAACAGGATATCAAATACAACTTAATTCATCTTAATTTAAGGGCGACTTCATACAAATCTAGGCTATTGTGGATACAATACCCAACATGATCCTCAGTAGTAATGCTGATCTATTCTATGCTGGGGAACTTTTGGTAAGATTCAAGCTTGTCAAGTTACCTTTACTGAGCATGCTCGCCATCAGTAGGGGTATCTTAGTTTGATAGTCTCCCCCTCAACATTTGTATAGATCCAGTCCTTATGACTATCAGTCATCATTTCAGCTAATGATATCACTTGATAGTTTGTCCCTTCTATATAATGAGTCTTACCAATTAAGCACAGTGTGCCACTACCTTGCTGCTCATAGAGGAGCTACTTGTGCTTTACTTAAAGATGAGTACAACCTACTTGTCCTTTCCAGATTTGCTAGTGTGGCAGTAAGACTTTATCCAAACAGACATTCCTGCTGGCTGGATCCAACTGGTCTTCATCCATGATCATGGCCAATTACCATTCCCATAGTGATTGTACCACTTGACTAGAGAGCATATCTCTATAGTACATACTATTTACCCAGCTCTCCCATGCCACATGATACCACTTGTACCCTTCTTCAAGAATGTACACAACATCCTTATCCTTGGTGTATGAACCATAGGATAACTTCCTTGTTCCAGTCAAATTTTTGGAACATCTTCTATCCAAGTTCCACATGGGGAATGGGCACTTAGACTAACCTACAAAACAGAATTAGCTTACCTTAGGACCCCAATAGGTATTGGGTTCTAGGTTCCTGTTTGCCTGAAATCTAACTTGCCTACCTGCAGAATTTCTGACATGTAGGCTTACTCTTGCTCTAGACACAGAAGGATTGTGCCAGCAATCTAGGGCAAAATGCCCTACCTTACCACAACACAAACACTCATGAATATTATATAATATTTTCTGAGCAGGTCTTGCAGTATGGTTAACTGCTGACTGAACGAAAGGAAGAGGAGCAGTAACTTTCTTCAGGTTCCTTTCAGCAAGGATCTGACTAAAGGCTATTCTTCCAGTAGGCTTCCTTTGCTTGCCCTGAATGGTATTTACAGCTGTCTTCTTTGCAGATGATATTATGTTTATATCATCAGAACTAGCCAAGTTAGGCTTACTAGTAGACTTACCCTTGGTCTGAGTCCTTATCGAATGGGCTTGAGTGAAAGCCACTGCCTTTCCCTTGTGAGTTGGGGCTGAGGCACCAAATATAAATGGTCCAGCATGGGCCATTTGTACTTTTTCATGGGGAGCCTTAAAGGCACTCATTCCCCAACCCTTTCTTCTTCCATTGTAAGATACACTTATATTCTTACAAGAAGGATTCCCATTCTTATAGTGACCATACATGTAGTCCTGGTCATACCCACGAGAAGGGAGGATTACCTTATGAAAGGATGACTGTGGCACTTCAGGGGCTTTGCCTTTCCGTTTAGAATGGTCAACTCTTGTGCTTCCCTTGACTGCTAACTCCTTCTTACCCTTTTGGGAGGAGAAGGAATTTATCTGGGGCAGCACAGCTTTAGGCTTACCGAATTCACCCACAGACCTTCTCTCATTTAGGAGTTTCTCTTCAAGATCCAAAATGATCTTATTCTTCTAGCTTATGGTCTCATTTTAGATGATTGAGATGGGCTTCAGTTGGCAGACTTCCCTCACTTTCTGATCTGGTAAGGAAGCTGACTCAGATTGCTGGGTAGCAGCTAGTTGAAGAGAGATAATCTCCTCATCCTGCATCTTGGCCAACATCTTGATTTTTCTCAAAGCATTCAAAATTTGACCATACTTGTCAATCAATTGATTGACATCTACCTCAGATTCAGAGCCATATTCATCACTAGATGAGGATGCATCAGAATCTAGTCTGGTCTCATGACCTAAACAGCTAGACAGGGATTATACCTGATCTTATCCAAGCTAATCCTGGCAGGATACTTCTTCTGTCAAAGCCATCCCCTCACAGCACCTAATGATATCTTGATCCACCTCAATATCACTTTCTGAGTGTGATAAAGGGGGCCTGATCTCTTTCTTGAAATCTGGATGGTCTTCATCTTCATCTACAATAATAGCAAGTAGCCCAATGAAGGCTTCTTCTTCTTCTTGTGGCTCTGAAACACTATCAGAAAGACTGACTTTCTCTGTCCCTTCCATGTAGCAAGTGAGAGAATCCCACATCTATTTAGATGTTTTGCAGTGGACAAGCATCTAGAAGGTGGAGTCATCTATGAAACTTACCATGATGTGTCGTGACCTCTTGTCCATAGATGCCAAATTGATTTCATCTTCAGACATCACTGCATAAATCTTTGGGGTCTGGATGCTTGCATCTGATGTAGAGACTCTCATTATAATGAAGGGTCATTCTTGAATTGAAGCCAAGACACTAAGATCACTGGCTTCCATAATCTGCTTGATCCTTTCTTTCCATGTCCCAAAGTTCTCCTTGCTGCAGAATTGAAGCTCCACTCCTTATGGTTCTCTTTTGAACCCACCAATGCAAACCTTTTTTCTATCCTTTGAGGTCTACTCAGACTGTTAAGTACTTTTTTAGTAACCTCCCTTTGATACAACTTGAAAGTCTTTAATTCAAGGATAACTAAATCACCTACAGGGGGGGGGTGAATAGGTTATTGAAATTTCTTAAGACTTTTTGATATTTTTCTTACTAAGTGATGTAGAGCTTATCCTTAGTACCTGTAATATAAAGAAGAACAAACAACACATCAAAGCACACAAGTATTTATAGTGGTTCCCCAATTGGGTTCATCCACTTTTCCCTCCCACCTATCCAACTATCTTGTTGGACTAGGAACTTCTCCAAAGCTTGCTCCAAAGAGCTTACACCTCAGATCCCTCAGATCTTTAAGTCTCCTCCAAGACTTACTTCTCAGCCACAAGGTCCTATAACTCAGTGGTCAGCAGACCACCTACCTCAAGATGTTAAGCCCTACACTCAGGTTGGGAGGACAACCCTACCTCAGATCTGTAATGGATCCTACCTCAGAGCTCTGCAGTTCTCCTACACTCAGTGACCCTCAAGCCACCTACCTTAGCCTTATTTCTAATGCCTACAGCTCAGGCTTCTCAGCCCTACAACTTTAGGTATAAGGCCCTACTCTAAGAATACTGTAGCACTCTTACATCTCAGTACCCAACAGGTACCTACCAAAGTGCCCTTCCGGGCACCTACCTCAGTGATACACTTGTCACCTACCTCAGGCCAAAAAGGCCCTACACTTAGATACACACTTGGATCCTACCTCAGAGAGCAGCACTCTCCTATCTCTGGCAATTAAGCCCTATACTCAGTCTCCTCCAAGACCTAGTCTCAGTGACACACTTGTCACCTACAACTTAGTGACACAATCAGTCACCTACCTCATCCATATCACTAAGGCCTACTACTCAAGCTAGGAGGATAACCCTACTCTCAGATCCACACTTGAATCCTACCTCAGTACCCCAGCAGGGCACCTACCTCAATGACTAATTAGTAACCTATAGCTTAAGCACAAAGTGTCCTATAACTCAGATTCAGGCCACTTGAATCATATTGGAGTTTATACAAAATGTTAAGTAAAAATAAAACAACTGACTCAGAGATAAATCTCTGAGTCTACCTTACAGGACTTAGCAGATATAATTCCAGCCTTCTTACTGAAGAAGGAATTAGCCTTCTTCTATAAATAACACTTTCTTGTTACACTAATGAACAACTATCTTTTGTTGAAGGCTACCAGCCCTTCACACAACTATCACTTCTTACTGATTAGATGAATCAACCACCTTGTTCTACAAAGAACAATCTTACTGAACTTGAAGAAGCTTCAACTATCTTTGCCTTCTGGCTTTCACTACTGGACTTTTCTTTCAAGCTTGTCGAAGAAGATAAAGTCCAGCCGCCTCTATTTTGTTTTCTACTTTCGTTCTCATTTTCGTTAACCCTAATCTTATTTTCTACTCTTCCTTTTATATCTGTTGATTTGAATCAACGACACAATTTGATTGTGGGCCCAGCCAAGGATGGTGAGCTCCACCTTCCTTAGAAGAGGACAAATAGTAGCTTTCAACGCTATTGTAGCTTTCCCGTAATGACATGAAGTACTTGGACTGAGCTCGACGATCGTCGATCTGAGATCGACGAACTCTATAATAAGCTCAACAAACTTCAGAATCTCCAACTTTATATTTACCTCGATGAAATGTGCTGTCTTAGCACGACATGATGTACTTTGACGGAGCTCGACGATCGTCGAGCTGAGATCGATGAACTCTGTACTGAGCTCGATGAACTCTAAATCTTCAACCTTTAACTTGAGCTCGACGAAAGGTGAGCTCAGCTCGACAAACACTGAATCTTTAAACTTTAACTTGAGCTCTACGAAAGGTGAGCTCAACTCGATGAACTTTGAATCTTCAACCATTAAGTTGAGCTCGACGAAAGGTAAGCTCAGCTTGACGAACTCTGAACTCAGTTAGACAAACTCCACTTTCTGTAATTAGAAAATTTCTGCTGGCTTTATCTTAGTGGTTCCTTCTCAACTATCTCAGTGGTTTCTTCTTCACAGCTGAGACTCTTCTTTCTCAACGGTTTCTTCTCAACTGTCTCAGCGGTTTCTTCTTAATAGCTGATACAAGCTTCTATCTCAGTGCTTTCTTCTCAACGGTCTAAACACTTTCTTCTTCCCAGCTATGACAGTCTTTTGTCTTAGTGGTTTCTTCTTAGCAGTCTCAGCTATCTCAACGGTTTTGCCTTAGTCAATTTTTCTGACTTTAGGTTGACAAATGGTGAACTACGTTCGATAATCGGTGGGCTATGCTCGACGAATTCTGAACCTCAAGCTACTGAGTTTTAGCAAAAGGAGTGGAGAGCTGAGTTCGACGATCTATGTGCTGAGCTCGATGAACTGTTAGCCGAGCTCGACGAATTCTGAACCTCAAGCTTCTGATTTTTAGCTCAAGGAATGGTGAGCTGAGCTCGACGAAATGCGAGATGAGCTCGACAAATTATGAACCTCAAGCTTCTGAGTTTTAGCTCAAGGAATGTTAAGCTGAGCTCGCGATCTGTGAGCTGAGCTCGACGAACTACAAGCTGAGCTCGACAAAATCTGAGTCCCACACTTTGAACTGAGCTTGACAAAATTTGAATTCTCTAGCATATTCTTCTTGTTGATATGTCCAATCAAGGACTACCTGACTTGGTCACTAGGCAACTTCCTGTCTTTCCAGCATCTTCACTTTGTGACCACCTATCACATCACTTAGAAAACTGTCTAGACTTGTTCCTTGGAACATCCTGACTTGATCACTTACGCTACTTCCTGCCTTTCCAGCATCTTCACTTTGTGACCACCTGTCACATCACTTAGACAACCTGTCTAGAATTATTCCTTGGAACATCCTGCACATGATGAGCTTAAACAACATCAAATACAACTATGCCCTTAGTGTTGATGGAGATGCCTCTTCAAATCCAATCTAGGGAACATTATGGGCAATGGACCCAATACTATTCTATGCTCGGAACTCTAGCCATTATCGTTCGTTGGACTTCATCAGAGCACCTTAGTTAAGAATTGACTCAATCCCTCAAAGATATAATTTATTTTGTAGCAACGTTGCTTCTTGATCAATGTTCTTCGCTATATCTGATTTTATTTTTGGTTTTCTTATTCCATTTCTGCTGCGCACAAGTGCTGTGATGTATAGCAAAACCCAACAAGTTATTACACATCACACACTACAAATAAGATAATATTGATCTCAAATACAACAAGCCTTACCTTGAATTTACCCTAGTAAACTACACTCTAAAGCCTTAATTTCATGAGCCTGAATTCCATGATTCCTCAGCTGACTATGGAGAGCCATCTCAACCATCTCATAAAAGGAAAGCTATCACACCTGAAGAAGAGTTGATGTCTAAATAGAGGAGAAAAGAAGAAATTCATAATCTACTAGGTTATGAGGAATGGAGTCAAAAGTAAAAACATATCATCCTAAGCATGTGGGACAATTTTGGAATGAAAAAGCTTCACACTTCAAGATTTTATAGCTCTATGGAATGGGATAATCATGAAATGCAAGGATCAAAGAGGAGGACCCACATGAGAAATCATCCTAATGAACCTCCTCCTCCTCCAAGATACATTCCAAACCCCTTGAGCTACTTTGGAAGACAGAGATGGAAAGCTGCTGGAGATAGTGGCTAAGAATGGTGAAAGAGCTTATGCTGGACTAAACACTTTTGGGATTTACAATAATATTTTTCTTAATGTAGACAACACAATATACATGAAATGGATTTTTCATTATATATTATGTCTTTTCTATTATTTTTTATGTTTATATGTGTATTGTCATATGAGGTTCTGAATTCTTCAAATCAGGGGAGATTGTTAGGAAATTGACCACAAGATTCCTGATTTACAGAAGACCCCAAGATGATAATAAATAAATCTTATATTTGATACTTACAAAGTTTTTGATGTGATAGTATAACAAAAATGATTGGCAAATGTAGTGTTAGGCTTATAGTCACCCAAACAAGGTTTTCCCCTAGTAATCCCACAAGGTGCAAAACATATGTTGACCTATATCATAATCCTATATTAAACATATCATTATCAAGAAAAAGGCTAGTGGAGTTAAAGTAATTTGAAGGCAAAGAAAAAAATCATGCTAATGAAAATATCAACTACATTATCTGGAAGACTAAGCGAAATATTGACTATATCATCTGAATGACTAAGAAAAATAATGACTACATCGTTGGGAAACCCTTATGATTTACCTTTAAAAATTATATTTGAAGTTATTTTACATACTATGTTTATTACCCATAATGTATAAAGAGGGTAATATGGTCTTAGAAATTCTTGGATATCATTGGAGTAAAGGACGTGAGAAGGGCACAGTGAATCTTAGAGGAAAGTCAAGAAAAGCCAATATGAGTTGACTAGAAGTCGACGCAACTTCGACTTAATGTCAACATTATTTCGATTGGCAGCCAGAGCAACATAATAAGATCAGTCAACATTACTTAGAGATTTATATCGACTCATACTTCAATATGTTATAAACATAATGTCGATTATAGAGTAATGTCAAGAGTAAATCAGAATGAAGCTAGAGTTCAACGCAACTACTATATGAAATCGACATTACGTCTAAATTTCTGACCGAGAATTTTTCTAGGGACTAATTCATACTTTATTCAAGAAATAATCAAATTGAATAATCATTTCTTAGAGATGTTGGAAGACGGTGTTAATAAGGAATGGTTCTCTGCCAGATATATATAAATATATAGACACATGAATAAATGATTATTGATCAGATACAACAATAAATTCACACAATAACAAAGAGTGATTTGGATGTTTTGATTCAACATTGAATATTAGGAAGACGATCATTCATCTACTATAACATAAGTTCTTCAAAAAATCAATTGATCTTCATCCTATTACTGAATCAGAATAGAGATCCAGTTCTTCTTCTTCTATAGGGTTCATAGAGTGCTGCAATAAATTCAGTGGAGATTAAGAAATCATTTGGATTAAAGGGCTTACAAACCTTGAAAGTTTCTCTATCAAGGATTCATTAAAGTTCTAGGGATCAATTCACTTAGTGCCATAAAGTTCTAAGAAATTCCTTCTGAGAGGACTTATCAAGAAGATCATCTCTTCTATATATCTCATACTAATTTATATTTATTTCTCTTATACTATTTGAGAAAAGAGTTTTGAGAATTGCTCTTTAAATGATTCAGTTTAAGGTTCTGAGAATCACCTTTTGAAAATACTCGAGTTGTATTGTTTCAAGATCTCCATATCAAAAGATCTAGAGATTGGTTCTAAGAGTCTACTTATCAAAAGACACAAGTATAATGATAGTGAATTCTTACCAAGGGTGTAGAAGAGTGGATGTACCCAGATTTTTGGGAACCACTATAATTCTTGTGTTTTTGTGATTGTTCTTTTTTTGTGATTATGTAATTACTCTACTATTATTATAATTATTAGACTTAAAATTATGGTGCAAAATATATATGAATGCAAATTCTATGAAAAGTATAGTTAAGATAAATATAATTTTTAATCTCTATTCACCCCTTTAGAGAAATCTCTGAGAACTTTGTCAACTGTTCTCCATTTCAGTTAGTACCATAGCCATGTTAATCAAGAAAAGGTTAACCTAGAGGAGGTTAATCAAGAAAAGGTTAACACCTTGATTATAAAGAATAGAACAGTTACACTAGAATATATTAATCTATTTTCAAAATGCTTCTAATACTTTCAAAAGATTTGCATCCACAAGGCCTCCAATACGTAATCTTGAAAAGTTTACACTTTGGAAAATAAAAATTAAGTTATAAATGAATTCTATTGATGTAGGTATTTTTGGTTCAATTTTGAGAGGACAAGCTATGTATTATAGGAAGGATGTAGATGTCAATATCACTTTAGAGCCAGTGCCTAGGCGTGACTTGTCAAAAGAGGAGAAGATATTAAAAGATTGGGATGTTAAAACTATGAATATATTAGTTTCAATAATATCTGATGATGTATTTCAGAAAATGGCAGAATTTCAGTCAACAAAAGAAATTTAGGAATCATTATAAAAGATTGTTGATGGGAGTTTTGATGAGAGAAAAGACAGAAGATCACTTCCAATTTCTCAGTACCAAAATTTTCAAAAGAAAGCTGATGAATTTATGGCTGAAATGTATGACAGATTCAATATAGTCATTAATGAACTTAAAGGATTGGATAAGGATATATCACTCACTAAGATAAATGATAAGTCACTTATGTGCTTTCTAAGTACATGAGATTCTAAAATATGGGCTATTAGAGAATCTAGATGACACATGAAAAGTACTACAAATGCTCTGTTAGGCAAACTTAAATATCATGAAATACTTCCTAAAGGTAGAGAAGAATCAGAAGCAAAGGAAAATGTCATTACACCGAGAGACTTAAAAGGCGGGCAACTTCTGAAAGAAATTTTCCTTGGAAATTCATCCCTTTTCTATTGATAGATGATCCAATCATAATACTGGGATTCAGTCCACACCAGCATAAAGCTTCAGTTATCTAGGAAGGAGTTATTTAGTCTATATCCTTGATCAAAGGAAGATGTAGTGCTTTCCTGATAGTTTTCAAAGTGAGCTTCACCCGGGTATCTTGAATAGACGCCTTGATTTTCTTTTCTTTTGCATCCACAGTAGCGGTTGTGTAGAACTACATGACTTCCTTTTTCCATATTTTGGTCGGTTCAGAGACCAAAAATTCTAATCCATTTTCAGAAATTAGGGCAATAACTCCCTGAATTTCATCAGAAGCAGTCGTGAAACCTTCGCGAACCAGTTAATAACCTTCATTAACCTTATCTTCTTGATGTGGCGGCATTGACGTAAGTGCTAGAGGAGAAGAGAAGAGAAGGTCTATGTCGACAGAAGGTGTAGAGTCAAAAATTTTGATAGCGAAGTCGACCAAATTTTGGCTTCACCTATTTATAGTACTTGAGTCAAGGGCAGTTCAAAAGTCGGGCCAAAGTCGACAAATCAGTAATTGTTTCGACAAAAATGACCTAGGTCTTGACAGAACTTAAGTTAAGTCGACACGACTATGTGTCGACATACTAATGTCTAAGTCGATAAAACGTATTTTAAGTCGACACATCTATGTGTCGACATACTTGAGTCTGTGTCGACATACTTGCGTCTATGTCGAGACTGACCACTTTAGACTCGACAGAGTTGTGTTGACACTAACTTTTTGTGTCGACACAAATATCCTCTCGACATATAGTCTCGATAAGGTTGTGTCGACACCTATTCTTTTGTCGATACAGATTTTGTTTTTGTGTCGACACATCCTTTTTCTATGTCGACACAACACACTGAGTGTTTCAACACAACTTGCTTGTGTCGACACAAACTTTGTACTTAGACAAATTTCAAGAGAAATTTGGTTCTTACATATGCTACTAATGGAAACTTGTGTTAACATATTCTAGGTTCAACATACCTAATTTAATTTTGAAATTATTGAATTTAGTTTCATCCAAAGGTTTTGTAAAAATATTAGCTATTTGATTATCAGTTTTCACAAACTCTAGGCTAAGAATTTGGGCAAGCCAAAGTTTGATAAGACTCCAAATAAGGAGATTATATATTTTGCTTGAATAAAACCTGGACACATAGCAAATAAATGTCCAGAACAATAGAAAGACATATCAAACAAAAAGGATCAGAAGAAGAAATATCTAAAGTGAAGGGATAAGAAAAGTGAAAAGGATTCATTGTTGAAACTTGGAGTGATATTAATTCAGAATCATGTTTTTCATCAAGCAGTGAAGAAGAAGTTACTGCTAAAGAAGCTTGCTTGATGGCTTTATAAACTCATTCAGATAATAAATAAAATAAGGTATGTTTTTTTGATGATACTGATTTTTCTTCAAATGAATTTAAGATATATTTTAAAGGATTTTGTAAATACCAATTAGATGCAGAAAAAAATTAAACAATTGAGAAAAGAAATAGAGTTAATTAAGAGTTATCCAAGTGATTAAGAACAAACTGACATGATAAACTATTGAAAATTGAGGTAGAAAACTTGAAGAATCAGTAGTTGAATTGATAAAAAAATGCTTTATTAAAAGAAGAACTATCAAAGGTAAAAGCCTTTGAAGACTCCTTAAATGGATGGAGTCAACAACTAAAAAATATTACAGAAACCTTAAGAAAAGGTTCAATCATCTTGGATTAGGTGCAGATCCTCACATGATAGTAATAGTTAATAATACACCAGTATTGAAAAATCCTGTACCTTTTACTAAAGCAAATGAAATTGAACCTATCATAAATCTAAGCAATGATCCTAAGAAGTTACAAAATTCAATAAAGAAAATGAATCTAAAGGAAAATGCATTAAATGTAAGCAGCTTGTTTTAAATAATATGCAAATATCAGTAGTTTCATCAAGTTAGGAACGTGCATCGACTACATATCGACGGAACTCCTTTGAAACATTGACTTCAAATTGACTTATCCAGAAAGTTACGTCGAATTCTACTCGACGCATATTCTTAGATAATAATTTTTCATTATTATATTTTTATTATTCTGTGAATCTTACTTGTACAAAATGTTTTACAAAAGGACATAAAACTAGAAGTTATTGGTTTAATAGAACAACACTCTTTTATCCCAAGAGGTATTATGAAAGACCATCTTATACTTTCATCACTCCTTATAATAGTAAAAGAAGTAATGGGTCCAAGGTATTTTGGATCCCAATTAATGTTTGTTTTCATGTACAGAAAAGAGGAAGTCATTCCATAAACCAGATGTGGTATTTGGATAGTGGTTTCTCCAGATATATGACAGGACCTAAAGAATTGCTGGAAAATTACATGGCCAAAAATGTTCCTAAGGTAATTTTTGGTGATTCCAATTATGGTCAGACCTAAGGTTATGGTATGATCAAAATTGGAGATATCACCTTCTTGAAAGTGGCTAATGTTGAAGGACTTCAACATAATCTTATTAGTATCAACCAGCTATGTGATGGTGAATACAAGGTCGTATTCACACACAACCTATGTCAAATAGTAAACTCTAAAATAAATACTATAATGTTGTCTAGTTTTAAAAAAGGTAATATCTATATAGTTGACTTTAGTTCAAACATAAATGAAATATGTCTGTTTAATGTTGAAATAGATAAAAATGAGTTTTGGCATAGGAGGCTTGGTTATCTTAATCATAAGACCAAAACTAGCTTGTAAAGGGTGATCTAGTTAGAGGCTTACCAAAAGGTAAGTATAGAAAACTTAAACCCTATAAATCATGTTAGCATGGAAAACAAGTTAAATCTTCATTCAAACTAATTGGTAAGAATGATTCTCAAAGAATTTTATACCTACTGTATAAGGATATTCTGATGCTAATTATGTTAGATGTAGATTGGATAGAAAAAGTACCTCAGACACTTGTCAATTCTCAGGTGCTAAACTGATATCTTGGTTTAGTAAAAAGTAAACATTAGTCTCCACTTCTATAACAGAAGCTAAATATATAGCCGCTGGAAGCTGCTGTTCATAAATATTGTGGATAAAAAATCAATTGCTTGATTACAATCTAAAGTTCACAAATTCAGTAATATTTTTTGATAGCTCAAGTGCTATCTCAATTGCTTCTTATCCAATATTGCATAACAAGACAAAGCAAATAAAAATAAGGCATCACTTTCTCAAATACAATGTGGAAAAAGGGAAGATTTCCCTAGAATATGTGTCTTCTAAAAATCAGAGGGCTGATATTTCACAAAGCCTTTTGATGAGATCAAAGAGAAATACTTTATCAATGTTTTAGGCATGCTTGATAAAGCTCAATAAATGAATTTATTACTATTATAACATGCAATTTTCATAGAATTTATTGCTGGGAAAAACCAGCAAAAGACATTAAAATTTAAGTCTATAGTCGATGTAACTTTGAATACAAGTCGATGGAACGTCAACTCTTATTCAACACAACGTCTAGGGATGACAATGTTGTAGAGTTTTGGATCTTTTTAGCATAATGTCTATATAAATCAACGCATACATCTACTATGGTCCACCCATGGGCAAGAAGAATTCACTTGGGATCCTCACGACTAAGTAAAGCTCCAATACCCCGAGCTATAACAGTCAAGTATGACTTAAGAACTCCTATTTACTACTTTTAAGATTCCTATTTATACCTTAAAAACCCATGAGGATAACTTCAGTTTTGGGGACAAAATTATTTTTTGTCTATTATCTTCGTAACATCCCAATGTCACTTATGGACCTTATAATTTTTGGGCACAATAATAAGTGCACCACACCACTATAAAAACAAGATAGTGCCCTTGAAAGGGCAAGAATTGCACATAGCCAACCTTATCCAAACTAGGTCAAATAAACCTCACCCTTGGATAATTGACTCAAGCCTGACCCTCACCATAACCCCAAGTGACCTACCCCACTATTATTACCCCAATTTTGATAACCCTCCACACTAAGGGCAAGGTATACCCTTTGATTTTGCATGGTATACAATTAGCCTTTTTTTGCCTAACCTCTCGCTTTGACCTTGCCCATGGACAATTAGACCAACTCACTCCCCTTCATGAATCGATAAGAGTTACCCACCCATTATCACCCCAAGACATGCAACCACCCCTTGGAGAACCCTTAAGTTATATGTGGTGTACATTTAGCAATTTTGACCTAAACCCCTCTTTTAAAGCTCTTTTTACCCAAGGGTTTGACCTCACAAAGACCCAAGGCCAAGGCCAACTAAACCCCAAAAATGTGATTTTTGGTCAACCCAAAGTCAACAAAAATCTAAACCTAGGCCCTAAGATAAAACCTCACATAAGGAAATTAACCAAAAAAGTGCAAAACCCTAATCAAAGTAAGACTATGCCTTCCTCCTTCTCTAGACCTGCTGACCCAACCTCTACAGTGCTTATCTAAAAGCTATTACTAGTTTGCAGGTACAAGCTTATGGCATAGCCATGGTCAGCCAAGGTAAGCTTAAGGGCAAGATCTAATCTTCACCCTCGGCCTATAAAAGAGCCCCCAACCCCTTAAAAAAGCTCACACCAATCCATAATAGTATTTTAAGCTAAGAAATTGAGTAGAAGCGCTCCGGAGTAGCGTTTCCCATTCAATCGAGAAATCCATGGATGACTAACCCCGAACTAGAAGATTACAACCATACCAGGTGAGATTTCTTCCTCTTCCCCTTCTTATAGTATTGTAGAAGGATTTCAAATCAAAATTGAGACTGACTGGGCTTTGATTTCATTAATTTTAGTGGTGAATTGCTGGTTAAATCAACCAGTAAATTTAGCCACTGATGGCGGCACCAGGCCATTAGACCACAACCATTTGATAACTCTCATCATTTCAAAGCTGTTGTTGGTGATGGCGATAGGTGACAATGGTCAGACGCTAGTGGAGGAACTTTGGAAGTGCCTCCTAGGCTGGATCAATCCCCTCCATTAGCTGAGGTTGAAGATGAAATCACAACCCTCAAAATCCTTTAACCAATGATAAGTATAATCCAAATATGGTATCAACTGTATATCCGTTATAGGGGATGAGCAATCTCCATCTACTACTTCCCTATACCGTCAGATTTGTGCCAATATCTGTGTTGTAATATGAGTTCCACATCTCTTAGTTTGAGAATAATAAATCCTATTTGGTATTTGATCACGTTTGTTGTTTGTTTATAAGGTGTAGGAACTATAGGATATAAACCCTATGGAAGAATAAATCTAAGAGGCAAAGATGTCAAAGTTCTGTTGATACTACCAGCAGTATTGCTTCCACTGCTGCTATCTCTATCTCTAACAAAAGCCTTAGCCATGGAAGGAAACTTCTTGGGAAGGAAAGTTCTACCGCCAGGCAGTATTGCTACCGCTAGGTGATAGTCCTATGGAAGGTTCATTTTTGGAAAAATTAGGAACAAAAAATTCTTGTTTCCAAAGATCAAAAGTTCCTAATTTGGATGAAGAAAGTTTCCTAAAATGGAGGTTTCCAAAGATAGGGATTACCAAAGGAAGAGAAGACTAATTAAAATAGCTATTGTCAGGCGATACCGCTATCTTAGTCGGTAGCTTCTGAAGCCTATTTAAAGATCAACTCCTCTCTTTTTACGACATTAATTTCTCTTCCACCAAAGCCATAACTCCAAATATCTTAAGAAAGGCTCGTCTCCATACCATAAAATTAAATTCCTCTAGCAAACACGAAGATCTAAAGAGTTTTTGAAGGGGAAGTGTTACCATGCTTATTCAACACGAAGGATGAATGCACCAAGAATGCTAATGTTAATGCCGTCTTTGTCTTCACCTTCAGAAATCCTTGGAGAGTTTTCTCTTGCATTTTATTTCTCTTGATTTTCCTTTTTATCTTTTTTGTATCGATGGAGAAATTATTCGAGTAGAAAGTCAAATTCCATGGTAAATTTACTGTACGTAGGGGCGACTAGGTATTGCGAGATTTATGGGGAAAAATCATTTGGCCCAGACATCAGTTTCTTATTAGGATTCCATGAATTTGGATTGTGTGGTGGCAACTAGGTCTTCGGTAGATCTAGGGGCAGTTTGAGGCCTTATCTGGGATATATAAGCTAGAACCAACCAATACTTAGGGATAAGGGTTGGTATAAAAAACGAAAAACTTATTTTCATATTTTTCCTTGATTTCTAGCTTCATAGAAATCAAATATTTTGTAATCAATTTATTGTGAAATAAAATCATTTTGCTATTATTCAATTGTCTTTGTTTTATTTCTCATTCTAAAATGTTCTAAATAAAATTTCTCCATCAAAGCATCAAACGCAAAATATATTACAAATTACTTTTCAAAAGGTACATGTGGATTTCATCTTCTATGTCTAGCCCTAGGTGGTAACTCTTATCGCCACTGGTAGTGAGGGAATTTTTAAATCCGAACTTCTTTAAAAGTAATCTTCAATATATTATTTTTAGAGATATTAAAATATATTTTACTATATAATATTCTAAAACTTCTTTGAGTGACTGATATTTTAAATAAGATATAAAATTCTAAAAAGCTCTTATTCATCCCCTCTAAGAGCGCCTAAAGATCCAATAAGTGGTATCAGAGTTAGGTTATTCCAAAACAGCTTCACAACCAAAAATATTGGCGCTCCATGATCTTGCTTGCAGTAGAGTGGATGGAATTTTATTAAATGAAAAATCTTTAGCACCACCTTGATTTGTGGGTAAAAATTATAAAGGGAGGAAGATATTGATGGAAAATTTTCTTAAATTGTTAGACATAGAAGTTTGGAATGTTACCATTAAGAGGCCCCCAAATATTTTAAATAAAAATAAAATGTTTTTAAATGCTAAATCAATGAATAGTTTATTTTGTTTACATGATCAAGAAATTTTCAAACTTACTTATACTTTGCCTACTACTTTTGATATTTGAAAATTTCTTGAGATTATTTACAGTCTTCCCTCCACGAATAATGAACAAGAGAAATTTCTTATGGATCCGAGAGAAGAAATTAATGAGGACTTGTGCTTGGAGGAAGATCAGTCAAATAAAGAGGAATGCAAGATATTATGATCATGCTCGGATTGGGACATAATAAGTACATCATAAATAGAATAAGATGTCAAAGAAACTTCATGTTCAAATATTTCCACATCCAAGAACATTGTAAGCACAAATTCTCGCTTTGCTGCGACTTTAATTTCTACATAATATATGCTAAATATTACTAAACGTAAAATCTAGAAATTGAAAAATATAAACTCCAAACTATATTTAGAAAATAACATTTTAATAGCATTTATAAATATAGAATCTACTTTTATTATGCCTAGTTCTCTCACATGCTCTTTAGATAAAAATTCTACACCTTGTATTAATTACAATGAATAAAAAGAAAAATTCAAGGTTTTTGAAAAAGAGCTAAATATTTCAGTAGTGCATAGTAAAAAAGTTAATTAATGAAAATAGTATCTTAACTCATAAACTAGAATCATAAAAATTATGTGTGCAAAAGTTTTCAAATAAAAAAAATATTTTATGTCTAGTTTATCTTCAAAAATATATAAGGTATCTACTAGTGCTTCAAATTTCATAAGGTATACACCCAGCAAAATATTTAATCCGCATTTAACTTCTCCGAATATTAAAGTAAATGTCCACAAATTTTTTATTAATAATACTTTCAAAAATCACTATAATTATAAGCCTCAACTTCATGATTATGGAAATTTGTCATATAAAAAGAATATTTAACCAAAGTATGAATGGAGGCCCATCTATAAAAATGACGCTCTTGTTCCCCTCGAAAGGGCCCATTCATCATTATCTCCCCATAGATTATAATGATATATTTGGGTACACAAAGGAACTGTTACACTTGGTTTGCTTTGGATACCTAAATCTCTTATCCATTAGTATACACAATTTAGATGAAGTAGAAATAAATCAAAATGAAATACATAATACTCTACTTCATGATATGCATAATTTCTTTTTGTTTTTTTGTTTTTGTATTCTCTTGAGCCAAAATGCTATGGTCACCTTATATATATTGAAATATGACTTTAACACATTAAGCATAATAATTAATAAAATAAATTAGATGAATTTGAAATAATAAGTCGTATCTTTGCAAGTGGCCAAAATAATCTTATTACCCAATTCTATCCATTTAAATCCATTGTCTAAATATTATCTCTATAATTTGAATATCTTTCAAAAATGGATTTAAATAGGTTATCAGGGGTCTTAGGCTAAAACAATAAATGGGCAACTTTTTGATTATTACTTTAATTTCTTTGCTGTATATGATAGCCCCTATAATGATAAATTATAAACAAGAAATTAAATAATTTTCTAACAATTACTTTTATAATTTTTAATCGCTTATATTTTCAAAAACCATTACATATGTGTTGGTTAAATCCTCTAAAAACTAAAACAAAAATAATAATTCTAAAAATCATCACATATTAAAGCCATAAGTTATAAAATTAGTATTTAGGATTAAATGCTTAGTATGTCATCGACCATTTACCCATGTCATATTTCTCACCATAACGGGGGCATATGATTGTGTGCATTAGAGACCTAACCTCTAAGTTATGTCTTGTCCTTAACTGGGGAGGCTTCCAGTGGGGCCTTGCAAGGCACTAGGGGAAAGAGTGCTGGGTTGAGAGTAATCTTTTATATGCATATGGGATTAAAACCCACACCTACAACATGTACACAACTCCTTATATTGATTCATCTCTTAGTATAAGGCTAGGGTGTAGACATATTGCTAAGGTATATTAATCTAGGGCATACTCATATATAATGCATGAACATTATTCTACAGTATATGATTATCATATCATGCATATTTGTTTGAAGATTCCAATGTATGTTTTTCATACTATATATATTTTTGAGCTTTCTTGTTTTTGAAAATATTTGTATTTTGAAAAAATATTTTTGACACCTTAGGCAAAAAATTTATTAAAATCACAACTTTTGTCATTTTTTCTTGATTTCTTTGCACCATTGGATGAGAATCATACTAACATAACATAATCATGAAAAATCAAATGCAAAAAATATTGAAAAACTTGATTTTTAATCAAAAAACCAAATCTCTATTAGTACCGCCAGACAGTAGTGATACCGTTGGCTGTAGCCTAAAAATCTGATTTCTTTTCAAATTAATTTCTCTTTTTGTTCCTACTGAGTGTCAAATGTTTCTATTGTAGCAAAATTTTGTTTTGTTTTTAATCATAATTTCTTATTATTATTTCAAAATCAAATAAAAAAAATTACAAAACATTTTTAAAACAACAAAAATATGTTTTTTGTATTTTCATAAAAATTAAAAATTTCAAAAACTGCTTGTTATTCATTGTCATTGTCAAGGATGATTAAATTATATCAGTTAAAGATTTAATACAATGTTTAATTTAATTTTCAAGTTTTTTAGATATTATTGTTTGTATGTCATGCCTTGAATATTATCTTGTTATGTGTAATGAAATTGAATGTAGAAAAAATTTGTAGGATTGCTTAGCAAGCTTCTCAGTATGAGTAAGGTTTTATGTTTAATATTGATTATATACACTGACTTATTTAGATAACCAAATGTGTTTTTAATCTTATTCTTGCATGATTGTGTTGTATAATAATTTAATAATTTCATGCATAAATAGATTGCCTACACTGTATTGAATTATTTTTTAAACTCATTGTTTTTTCAGCACTTATTCATTAAAAAAAAGTGGTTTTCAATAAAATTACTATTATTTACGCATTAAGTGAATTTAGAGTCCATTGTAAATGAAATAAAAATCAAATAAAAATTGATAAGGAAAACTCCACCAAGTACTACTCACCCTCCTGATAAGTTTTAATGAGTATTGTAAGGTTGAACACCCTGGAAAAAAATTTGTAAAGTGTCTTTTAGCAAACAAAATATTCACCATATATCTTAGTACACCGAATCACAAAAAAAATGTGATCCCCCAAGCACTACTTTGCTCCCTAATAAGTCTTAATTAGTACCGTGTGTGTAAAGCACCTTGGTAGTTGTACTTCTTACTTATGTGCATTGAAAAATAGTGGAAGTAATATTATTTGTGTATTTTAATGTTATGTCATTCATTATATATATCATGTGTTTTGATTAATCTACTTGTATACTTTATTAAAAAACTATTTGAACACATCATTATTTATCATAAAACTTCTACTCATGTGAATTGGATTCTAATATATACATATACTATTCTCTATAATCTTATGAAAATGCACTAGATAGCAAAGCATGACAGCTATAATATTTATTTTTTACTTGAAATGCAAATTATCTTACATTATAGCTCTTATCTCTTTTTTGATATTTTGAAATCATGCTTGCAAAATTTCAATAAAATACCATCTCTTGGACTTGAATTAAATTGAAAACATCTTCTTACTAGGCTTAAAACTCCTTAAACTTTATATGATTCTATTTTATAGAAAGATGTTTATTTTAAGAATGCTAATCATATTCTTATTCTTACTACTTGGGCATAATAATAATTATATATTTTCTTAACAAGTGGTATCATAATCATCTATTTTCTAAACGAATGGTAAAATTTGATTAAACAAGTTGTATTTTCTTACTCTCAACTACTATATTCAATCATGCACACAATTTGTCAATAAATGGAAGAGTGGTATTTATGTACATGGATATTGCATCATATCTTCTTCTCTCCAATGATCTCATTATTACTCATTGCATACACTCTCCTCTACTCTCTTTTGATTCTACCAAAATGAGGGAGAATAGCTTATTTAGTTACAATGGATCATGCTTTGAAATTTTGTTTAAAATAAAATCTCTTAGTTCATAGTTATCATAATCATTGTAGTATCAACTTCAACTATGGCTATATGCATGTGTCACTTCTAAAACATCATCTTTTTCAACCACAATTTTGATTTTAATTTTTAATTTAAAATTATTCAATGATGTTTTCAGTAAAAATCAATTAACGCTATGAAAAATACTTTATGTTCGATCATGTCAACATAATTACACAAGTAGTAATCTATACTTTCCAACCTGTGGTATTCTCAAAATCCTCTCTACATATAAAAAGGGAAGAATAAAATTTCCAAAGCTCTTGACCTTACCCTCTTTTGATAATACAAAAAGGGGTATAATAGATTTGAAGAAATACAATATTTAGGGGGAGTACAACCTAGGAAGAATCTAAGTAGGGAGAGCCTTTATCTAGGGGAAGTTTGCTTATAAATACATACCAGCCACATATAAACACAAACACTTTTCCTTATCCTTTATTTCTTCATAATGGATTTGTTATTATCAAAATGGGGAGTTTATTAGAATATGCATTCTGCATCTCTTGGTTTGAGAATAACAAATCCTACTTTGAATTTGATCATGTTTGTTATGTGTTTATAAGGTGTAGAAAAAACAAGATATGTACCCTATGGAAGAACAAATATAAAAGGCAAAGATGTCAAAGTTCTATTTATACCGCCAGTAGTAACTCTACCGCAGGCTCCATCGCTACTGCTTGCAAAAGCCTCAATCATGGAAGGAAATTTCTTGGTAAGGAAAGTCCAACTACTAGGCGATACTGCTACAACTAGGAGAAATCCCTATGGAAGGTCCATTTTTGGAAAAATTAGGAACCAAAAATGCTTATTTTCAAATATCAAAAGTCTCCTAATTTGGATGAAGAAAGTTTCTAAAATGGCGGTTGCAAAGGATAGAGATTGCCAAAGGAAGAGAAGACTACTTAAAATAGTTATCGCCAGGAGGTACTGCTATCGCAGGTGGTAGCTCCCAAAGCTTATTTAAAGAGTGGCTCCTCTTCGTCCATGACATCGATTCCTCTTCCACCAAAGCAACAACTCCAAATATCTTAAGAGAGGCTCGACTCCATACCATCAAGAGAAATCCCTTAGGCAAACATGAAGATCTAAAGAGTTTTTAAAGGGGAATTTCAACCACGCTTATTCAACATGAAGGACAAACACACCAAGAACACCAACGTCGAAGCTGCCTACATCTTCACATTCAAAAATCTTTGGGGAGTTTTCTCTTACATTTTATTTCTCTTGTATTCTCCTTTTTATCATTTTATATCGGTGGAGAAATTGTTTGAGGATAATGTCAGATTCTTAGAAGGATTCCGTTGGAAATTCGCCTTAAGTAGGGGTTACTAGGTCTTGTGAAACTTAGCGGGAAAAATCATCTGGTGCAGATGATAGTTTCCTGCAAGGAATCCGTGAATTCACAACGTGTGGTGGTGAATATGTCTTGGTTAGATATAAGGATGGTTCGATGCCTTATCTAGGAGAGATAGGCTAGAACCAATCGTCTTTGGGGATAAGGATCGGTATAGAAAAGGAAAAAGGAATGTTCAAATTTCCCCTTGTTTTTACCATCATAGAAATCAAATATTTTGTAACCAATTTATTGTAAAATAAAATAATTTTCTATTATTCAATTATCTTGGTTTTATTTCTCATTTTATAATGTTCTAAATAATATTTCTCAATTAAAGCATCAAATGAAAAATATATTGCAAATTACATTTCACAAGGTACATGTGGATTTCACCTTCTGAGGCTAGCGCTAGACAATAACTCTTACTGCCGGCAGTAGTGAGGGAATATTGAATTCTAACATTCTTCAAAAACAATCTTTAATATTATTTTTTTAGAGATTAAAATATATTTTACTATATAATATTTCGAAACTTCTTTGAGTTTCTCTAATATTTTAAATAAGATATAAAATTCTAAAAAACCCTTATTCACCCCCATCTAAGGGCCCCTAAAGATCCAACAATCTGTGTCTTTTCAATTATATAAAATAAGAAATATATTTTGGATATCTATAGCCCATGCAGAAAACGTAAAGCCCATTTTTAGGCACCCAAGGGATTATCCCAGACCAAGTGACCAACATGAAAGGTTTAGGCCTTGGTACCAGATTTCCAAATTAGTGTAGCTCATTTTTTTGAGGTGGAGTATATCTCCTTGAATAAATTTTCTAATTTTTTTACATTAAATTAAATCCCCATGTATATAAAATGAATTTTTCAGCCATTTGACCTCCTATAATTATGAAATTTTATGGGTAAGCTCTTCATAAGGCTTATAACCTATGGATAAAACATGGAATATTTGGATGAATATTTATATAGTTTATTTATTTTATTTAATATGAATTGTAACTCTTATTTATATTTGAAATAAAAATACCCAAATCAACTAAAAAATTCCCAAACTTTTTTAGAAGCCTATTTAGGTCATAATTGACCTTGGATAACAATTTAAACTCCTGGTGAGTTATTTTGATCAATTTAGAAAACAATGGTTTAATTTTTTTAATACAATTGTCACCCTTGTTTATAATTAGAAGAAAAATACTAAATCAACTGCCAAAACTCCCAAACTTGTTCAGAGGCATATTTAGGTACTAATTATTCGTAATAATTTAAACTCATGGTGACTTGTTTCAATTAATTTGGAAAACAATAGCTTATGTATTTAATAAATTGTCACACTATTGATAAATGAAAGAAAAATACCCGAATCAACACCAAAAATCCCCAACCTTTTTCATGGGACTATTTAGGTCATAATAGACCTTAGATAACTTTTTGAACTCTTAGGTTAGTGTTTAGATTTTATTGCAAATCTACCGCTCTAAATATTCAATAATTTATACTGCACCGTTAATAATAAATGAAAATGACACAATCCAACCTCTAAATGAATCTAGCTCTTTTAGTATCCATTTATGATCATGACTGTCCCCCAACTAGTAATTTGGATGGTTTTGGCGTGGAACAAAAGTATTACGAGTTATACTGAAAAGGTATTCTTCTCAAGTCTTTCACTAGGTCCCTTTCTGATTTTGTTTTTCCTTTTTAAATAAACTGCTAGTTTTTGCATACTTCTATTCTGGTATTGTATCGTACATACCTTATTACCACTAGCATGGTTGTAGTTCCTCTTCATATGGATATCCATAAGTATTATAATATACTGATTTTGGTGCAAACGTCTACTTTCTTTCAATTTATCTTACCTGGTAAAATTAGGAGTACAAATTAATATAAGTTAAAGGCACCTACTTTTAAGATACCTAATTGGTGCCTAAGAAAGGAGTTAAGGGTGAGCCAGTATCCCACACGAGGAAGGTGTTGTATAATGGTACATAGGGCGACCACCAACCATATTCTTACCTGGCTAGTGGGTATCTTAAATTAGATGCCATAAACGTACTATTAAGGAAAACCCACTAGCCTAGTGCGAGGGATCTTAACAAGTAATTAATTAACTAATTAAGTGGAGGGTCTAACCACTCCACTGAACAACACACACTATATGGGAGACTTGTGTTTTAGACTCTTTCGATTTAATGGGCAATTTTCCTTGTGTTTAAATTCCCGTTGGGCAAATCCCCTTAGTCTGTGTCCTTTCCCTATAACTTTTAGGGATAACGGGTGGAGTATAAAGTGTGGGCCAGTGCTGCACTTTGAGGCCTAGTATGGTGGTGTGCACCTATCTAGGAGCAGAGAAGTCCTATCCGCTATTGTCATCCTCCACGATGATAAGGCCTGTATGGTTAGCATCTTACTTAATAAATTGGACAGGGTAATAATTTAGACATTTAGACTTTTTCATCATGTCATTCTAATTTAACATATCTTGCATTTTAATAACCTTTACCTTATAATCTTGTATGAGCATCCTTATAAGGTAATCTCATGTTATGAAAAAGAATCTTAACTTATAAATTTGTATAAACATTCATATAAGTTAAGTTATTTTCAGTACCATAAACTACTCTGCATCTAACTTCTTACTTATATGCTATGAACATGAACCTCAAGTTATAAGGATATATGGCATTCTTATAAGATAAGTTATTTATGTCTCCCCTATTTAAACTACCTGCTACATAACATAAACTACTCTGCCATCACTCGGTTTGCTTATATTACTGCATGTGCGCTTGTCGCACTTTCTCACACGTGATCTATCATATGTTGGGGAAATAGAGTGAATCTGACTTAGTATTTATGACTAATTGTTTTCTATAAAACCATTCAAGTTCCCCAGCCGCAATAGTTCCAGCAATGCCCGATCCAGCACTAGTTCCAGCCCATGCCCGAGATCCCCAAGATGGACACGAAGATAACCGCAGTTATGCACCCAATCCCAGACCAGTTCCTACAGCAGAGGAGGCCCTCAAGGATGCGAGTAACTGTCTTTGTACCATGATCCTCGCGTGGTACTGAGGATATGTAGTAGTTTACTAGTACCCGTGGTATATAATAGTCCTAATTTTAACTAAAGGCGTGTCTGTCTCCTTAACTAGATTTTTTTTAAAGGGCATGTTTAGCCCTACTCTTCCGCTGTACTCGATCTGGTGATCTTTTTTGAGATATATATGGTTATGTTTGTGACTTCATCTTTACTACTTGTTTTGTTATAGATTGGAATTTTTGCAATGTGATGAAAACTTGCCTTAGGGGACATATGTCATATTGTTGTGTTAGCATGTTCGCTAACACTACCATATGGCCTCTGCCCTCGACACAAGAATTCCCTTGGCTGTGACCAATTACTAGGAGGGGGTTCTTAAAAATGGTATCAAAGCTAAACGCGGTCCTTCTACAAATAAAGACATTTTTCAGCACTACTCACCACCAATTCTTTTACCCAGTTTGAGGACGAATTGGTGTAGTAGAATCTAGTGAGCCCGTGTGAGGATTACAACAAATATTTTATAAACTCTTAGTCTCTTTTTTCAAATACCGACATATAACTCACTTTTTTTTCTATATATACTGATGAACTCCAAACCAAACACTCAAATTCCTTCGCCTCCACAAACCAACACTACTCCCTAAAAAAATGAACCAAACTCTGACAGATATACCAGACATCTTCTGAGCTACTAAGTTTCAATAAAATGGGAGTCGCCCCGCCAAGCCACCAATAAATTGGTTATGCATCTTCCGAGGAATATCTCCACCATGTTTTCACAGAATTGAGATAGCTGTCCAAATAGAAGAATGGTTAGACTTTATCTAAGAGCTATTAGTTGGGATCAAATGCCCTAAGAGCTTGGCAATAACCCTAACTGCTCTTCTTTCGTCGATTATGCCCGAAGATAAGGTAAGTTGGCCATGGATAACACCTTCCTAGGGAAATCTTACAGAGAAATAGAATGGAGCCAGTTCATTGATACCTTCAATGATCATTTCATCCTAACTACTACACGAGAAGACCTCCAAGAAAGTTTATTGCAACTTAAACAAGACAACTATTCTATCCTAGACTATGAGAAGGAGTACTCTCATCTATCTTGTTTTGTGGGTGGTTTTGCACTCATCGACAATGACTACGCCGAATGCTTTTACCACGGCCTCAAAGAATCTATCCATCAACCACTCATCTTCGAAGCTCACTCCTCCTTTGCATATATCCTTGCCTCTACAAGACCTCTAGAGGCAGATCACTCATGGTCCAAAAATAGAGGAAGATATCGGGAAATATGATTTTGGAGCACAACAACAATTAGAGAATTGCACCCCCAACCAAAAACAAAAGTAGGGATGGGTGAAGTCTCTTTTACCATGCTCTAAGTCCAGAACAACAAATGGAACGACTAGCCTCGAGGAAAAAAAAGTAACCACAATAACTAGCCCAACTCATACTCAGCCACCATCACTCAGAAACTCAGACCCTTCTAAGGGAACTACTTCCACTGCTACTAACCTATCCACTTGAGATACAATTACCCATAAAATAACCTCCCACCAAGGATAGAGGCACCTGCACCATTCCAGGGTACACCAACACTATTCCATCTGAAAAGAAGAGGTCGTGGAGGTGCCTACTAGGGTAGAAATGGGGAAAACCCGAAAAATTTCCTACCCCCACAACAACAAGCTATGCCTTGGACCTTACTCAGGGATATGAACCCCAGGATATTGTGATAGGTAATTTTATGCTTTAAGTAATTTCTAATCATATGCTAGAATAAGAAGGTTTCCCTTCATCATATTTTCAACTCTACAGGTATGCACGATAAGTGGGAAACCCTCACACACCTTATTCGATACAGGAGCCTCGTACTAATTTTTATAAGAAAGTTTCATCCAGGGTGTGACCAATGTTTAGCATTTCTCTAGCCTACGTGTAAGAGTTCGACTCTCTAACAGATCTAAAATGCTCTCTTCTGACTAATGCACATTTTTGTTTTATCTATAAGAAAAACTATTCAAAGCTATCGCCACAATACTGGAAATCCTCGACTTCGACCTCATTCTAGGGATGGAGTGGTTGAAAATATTACACTCTAGATTTCCCATAAGTTGAAAAACAACAAAGTTTGCTTTTGGAACTATTGCTAGAGATAGATATTGCCTTACAATAGTGGTCAGGTCGAAATAGTCGATAAACGATGTAGTCTATGCAGTCAATGTAGTATGCAAAATGGTGAAGTAAACTTGCTAACGCTAGCAATATCGATATTGCTTGCCATAATGATGTTGTCGATGCAGTCAAAACCGATGAAGTCAATGTAGTCAATTTGCTACCACTGACAATAGCAATATCGTCGGGCGATAATATGCCACGTGGCAGACCACCACGCGTCAGTTGGCTATAAAGCAGCAGTTAAGCGACAATGTGGTGTTGGAAAAGGCCACCGCCACTGCCTTAGATATTGCCCGATGATAGCGGTTATCGCCCGATGATAGCTTTCCTTTAAGAGTTCTCCATGAAATCAAGGTCATCCGTTCCTTTTGGCTTTGGCATCATGTGGCTGAGGTTAGACCAATGATTGCTAAGGTGGCTGAAGGGGGAAAAAGTTTCTCATTCTCTTTAATATATTCTCTCTCTTAAAATTGAGAAAGGAAAAATAAGAAGAGGAAGAAAGAGGCTGGTCCAGCCATTCGTGAAGCTATTGGAAAAGTTCCTAAGGTTGGAATCGCGGGCTGAAGCTAGATCCGTGGAGTGCAAAGCGCTGTAAATGTTTCCATCCGAATAAAGTGCAACTTCATGGCTCCGAAATGTTCTATGAGGGTAATGACTCTTCTTCTAAATACTAGGACATGTTAGTCCTTTTATTTGGCATGTTTACGTGAAAGCATCTCTACTAATTAGTGGGAGGTCAAGCTTTCAATAGGTTGATATGGTTTATCCCCAGTAGAATTTGTATTTAGAGTCTGGATCACTGTACTTACATAGGCATGCTATGTGAAACCCATCTTTGTCAAGATGGTTTGGATTGGTGATGTATTGATTTGCGTTTCGGAGAAGACTCAGTGAAAATATGAATAGCTTTTAGAGTTTTGGGGTGATACAGTTTACTGCAGAAGTACTAGAGGGTGTCTCCAGGAAACACCTGAGATTACACTCATTCTAAGTTATATTTATATAGTGGACATTCCGTACTATAGGTTATAGTTAATCTTTTGCTTCCGCTAGAATATAACTCTGTGTTAGGCTGCATAGATGTTTGGTATTTCATTTTATATCACTTTCGTCTGTTCGTGGAATATAGCATGTGGCCCCGACCAAACCTTCTATTATATTCATTATGACGACCGGGGTGTTATAATTTGGTATCAAAGGGAGGTTTTGATCCTCAGACCTGTGGGATATGGGCCCACACAATACATCTGCTGCACCACTTGAGCATAATTTCCCACTTTTCCACAAGTGTAGCAAGTAAGAGGTCCTTGATCAGTAGTTGCTCCAGAAACAATCGAAGAGGTTGGCCCTAAAGACCTAAACTTCTTATTCCAACTCTTACGGTACTCAAATTATGAAGAGCTTGACCTTTTGAACTTTTGCTTTCTCATAAAAAGGTTCTTCTTCATACGTTGCTCTAGGTATCAGGAAGTATTCACCAAAGTTAGAAAGCCACACGTCTTCAGTCTTGAGAGTAACAATCTCAGATCGTCTCGCAGACCTTCATAAAATTGATTAAGTCTTTTGCTCCTAATTTTCCAACATAAACCCCGCACAACAGCTCAGCCTAATGAACTCATGTAGATATTCATCCACTATATGCTCTCCCTATTCTAGATGTAGGTTTAACGGTTGATTTGAAGCATCTGTGCTGTCAATTTTAGAGTTTGATGTGATCTTTGGCATCGACTAGCTTTTGGAGCAGCGTGCATGCATTGATTACAACATAAAGGAAATCACACTTGGGTAGAACAATGAACATGAGGCAAAGTTTGTTGGAATGCGAGGATCAAGTAAGATATTAATGTCCACTCTTCAAGTGGTCAAGGTAGTTAGGAAAGGCGCGAAGTTATTATTCACGTTGTTGGATGCTTCATAGCCGAAACTCGGTTTGGGTAATTTTCCTATAGTGTTAGAGTTAGCGGATGTGTTTCCTAAAGATATCCCTAGAGTTCCACCTCAGCGAGAGATCGATTTCACTACTAAGTTGGTGATAGATGTGAAACCTGTGTCGTGCTCACCATACCGTGTTCTCTATATTGTGCAGAAGGTTATGAGATCTATAGAGATGCCTCAGGGAGCGGCTTAGGAAGCATTCTTCTTTAGTTTGGGAAGGTTATTGCATATGGCTATTTATAGCTTAAGGTGCATGAGAGAAATTATCCATTCTATGACTTGGAGTTGGAGTTGTGGTATTCGCCCTTAAGCTGTGTCAGCATTACTCATATGGCGTGGAGATTGATATCTTTATAGGCCATAAGAGTGTAAAGTATCTATTGAATCAGAAGGATTTGAATATGCGATAAAGGAGGTGGACGGAGTTCCTTGGGGACTCTACCTTCGAGATATAATATATTCACGGGAAGAGAAATATTGTCGTGGATGTGTTATTTCACAGGGATCCATCAAAGACAAATTAGATATAGATGGATGATGAGTGTGTTATTCGTGACTTAGAGGCATTGAAGACATCTTGTGTGGATAGGAGAAGCAGTGTGAATGCATGCTTGAATTGGATAGAGGTGAAATCTGACCTCATAGACAAGATTCATGAGCCATTGGAGCTTGATGAAAGCATGAAGTGCTTTTTGGTAGAGAAAGTGGATGAGTCAAATTCCCAATTTTCTATTGACAATGGTCTTTTATGGAAAGACAGTCAATTATGCGTCCTATATATTGGAAAATTACGAGAGGATTTGATGTACGCAACACATTTCATAAAGTACTCAATCTACCCAGGGAGCACATTGATGTTCAAGAACATGAAAAAGTTGCTTTGGTGGATAGGTTTGAAGAAAGACATAGACCTCTATGTTGCAAAGTGTCACACTTACGCACTTGTGAAGGCGGAATATCAGAATTCTGAAGGATTCCTGAAGTTATTACCGATTTTAAAATGGAAGTTTGAAAACATTTCAATGGATTTAATGCATGGTTTACCGAGATCATAACAGAAATGACGTCATTTGGTGATTGTAGACCGATTGACGAAGGTATCAGACTTCATTCCAAACTGAAGGGATGATTTAGTGGAGAAATTGGCAAAACTTATGTTGATAAAATAGTACGATTGCACGGTGTGCCTCGTAGCATCATTAGTGAATGAGATGGGCGCTTTACATCGAATGATTGCAGGATAATCAACCAATTGTTGGGTACCAAGCTGAAGTTGAACATGACCTTTCATTTTCAAACAGATGGTCAGACCATGAGGGTTAACAGGATAATAGAGAATTTGCTCCGTAAGTGCGCGTTCGATTTCGGCAAGAGGTGGGAGGACTTTTTTTTTTACGATCAAATTTGCGTACAATAACGGCCATCAAGCGAGTATACAAATGATGCCCTTTGAGGTTTTATATAGTAGGAAGTGTCGTACTCCATTAGCTTGGGCAGAAATGAGTGAAATGAATCTGTTTAAACAGAAAGATGTCAATATGACAAATTTGATGATACGATTGATCCTGAAGCGATTGTTGATTGCACAGGATAGGCAAGCAAAGTACTACAACACCAAGCACCGTGATGTTAAATTTGCTGTTGGTTACTGGGTGTATCTCAAAATCAAGCTTTTCAAGGGTGTTTCAGGGATTCAATGCTTGAAAAAAGCTAAGACCGTGATACCTTGGGCCGTTTGATATTGTGGAGTGTATTGGTGAAACTACATACAGACTTGCTCTTTCGGCAGAATTGACTAGCTTGCATAGTGTATTCTATATATAAGTGCTGAGGAAGGCTGTACAAGAGTCTACATATGTCATTGTTGTTGATCAGGTGTCAACTAATGGTGGGTTGAAAATGGAAGTCAAGTCCATTCGTATCAAAGACACGGAGGTCAAGAAGTTGCGGAATAAAGCAATCAACATGGTTAAAGTCCATTGAGACAATTGTCGTTGCGAGGAACTTTCATTTAAGCGTGATAAACCATGATAGAAGAGTTTCTCGAGTTTTTCGGTTGAAGTATATTTTATATGTTATTTGTTTCTATGTTGTTTTTTTATAATGATTAATTTTGGGACAAAATTCTTAGGGGGGGGTGAGATTTGAAACACACCAGATTTCCCATAAGTTAAAAAACAACAAAATTTTCTTTTGGAGCAATCACTACAGATAGCGATATTGCCTAGCGATAGTGGTCAAGTCGATGTAGTCAATATAGTCGACAAATGATGTAGTCGATGCAATTGACAAAAATGGTTAAGTCAATTTCATACTGCTAGCGATATCGCTGGCGATAGCGATGCAGTCGACACCAATATAGTCGATGTAGTGACACTGATGCAATTAATATAGTAGATAGATCAGTGCAGTCAATTTGCTACCGCTGGGAATAGCAATATCGCTAGGAGAAAGTATGTCATGTGACATGCCACCAAATGTCAGTTGGATAGAAGAGGCAAAGCGATGCACGATAAGGCCAACGCCACCACCTAAGATATCGCCTGACGATAGTGGCTATCACCAGACAAAAATATTTCTTGAAGATTTCTCCGTTAAATCAGGGTCGTTTGTTCCTTTTGGCTTTGGCATCATGTGGCTAAGGTTAGACCCATGATTGCTAAGGTGGCTGAAAGGGGGGGGGGAAGAGTTTCTCATTCTCTTTAATATGTTCTCTCTCTTAAACTTGAGAAAGGAAAGGGAAGAGGAGGGAGAAGGAGGCTGGTCCAGCCATTCAAGAAATTATTATAGGAGCTTCCAAGGTCAGAATCGCGAGCTGAAGCTAGATCCGTGGAGAGAAAAGCACTACAAGTGTTTCCATCCATATAAAGTGTAATTTCATGGCTCCAAAATGTGCTATGAGGGTAACGACTCTCCTTCTGATTTCTAAGACATGCTAGTCCTTTTATTTGGCATGTTTATGTGAAAGTATCTCTACTAATTAGTGAGGAGTGAACCTTCCAATGGGTTGATATGGTTTATCCCTAGTAGAATTTGGATTAATAGTCTGGATCACTATACGGACATAGACATGCCTTGTGAATCCCATCTGTGATAAGTTGGTCTGGATTGGTGATGTATTGATTTGAATACTAGAGAACACTCAGGGAAAAAAGGAATAGATTTTGGAGTTTAGGGGGTGATACAGGTTGCTATAGAAGTACTAGAGGGTGTCTCCAGGAAACACCCGAGATCGCAACAAAAAATAGTGTTTTGTTTCTATCACGCAATGATAGTGATATAACTAGCGATAACTCCCAGTGAGCTTTTGTTTGATTGTGAAGCCCAAGTCTAGATGATCATATGCGTAGCATTAAGCTATAAGTCCTGCAGTTCCTAGCTTGGTGTTCTTTTTTGTCGACCAAAAGAATAACATTGGTTATTGTAATAATGGGATGAGGTGAGGCTTACCCGAATTGTGCTGATTGTTTGTATTGATTGAGACGAGAAAGGCTGATCAGAACCCAATTAGTATTAGTCAGTAAAGAGGTAGTTCCTCAGCACACAGGTAATGGAGACATCTAAAAAACGTAATTGATTGTGACCGGCAGTTGCTCAAACGTACCGTCTAAGTGAGAGATACTTAGGTGGATGTGGGACTTGAATTTCAATATACCTAAAGTGCATCGTGAGAGCACAGAGTGTGTAGCCATAAGTTCCACTATTTGTTGTGATTGTGCAATTATATATACTTCCATACTGTTTGCTTGCAGGGAAGGAGTACCACCGCCCCGAGAATAGTGAAAGACTTTATTTCAAGAGCCTAAACACCTAGAGGGGGGGGTGAATAGGTTCTAATCTTTTTAAGTCTTTTTTGATTTTAAGGCAAACAAACATTTGTAACTTCCTTTAGCACAGAATAATTCTATCTATAGAAATTAAATGCAACACAACAAACACCAGATCTATAGTGGTTCCCCAAGATATGGGTACATCCACTTTCCCCCTTCGCTTATCCAACAGATAACTGGATTCAGCCGAACTTCCTTCCATTGGCTCAGATCCTCAGATCTTACAATCTCAGAATCCAAAATGGTTCCTACACCTCAGACTTTACACAAGTCCAACATCAGATCCTTCCCTGAATCCTACCTCAGTCCTCAGCCCTACATTAGACTTTATAATTAGGCTTACAATTAAGACTTTCCACAAGTCCTACCTCAGGCACACAGCCCTACCTCAACCTTTATAATTTTAGGCTTACAATCTCAGATCTAACAATAGATCCTACAAGAATTTGTGAGTAATAAGTATTAGAAAACTTAACCAGCTAGATTTCTCTGTTGATGTGGTCTTCTTGATCAGTTCTTGTATAGACTGATCCTTCTGATCCAACCTAACTTAGCTTTTCAAAACTTCTTGATTAGGACAAATAAGGTGGATCTTCTCTTGAAGTTGAAGTTGATCTTCAGTCAGCTTCTTCCTTAGATTCAGATTGAACTCTGAATCTTTCTTGCAGAACAGCCTTGATCTGTTAGTTTTCTTCTTTATGATCCAGGGATCTTTCTTATTGATGCCTTACGTTATTGTTCTTTTTACAAACACGTTGTCGTTTACGATCTGTCTCTTATATAGTGCTTGCTTCATGGTTACCGGCTGATCCAGTTCATAACAGACTTTTGACAGTTGTCAAGTCACCAGTCACGTCACCAGGATATTTAATATCTTTTCAACTCAACAAACAACACTCAGCAGATTGCTCCACATGTGTCGACACATATAGGCTAAGTGTTGACACAAGTATTCAAGGTGTCCACACAATTACTCCAAGTGTCGACACAAGTCATCATGGTGTCGACACAATTACTCCAAGTGTCGACACAGTCATACTTCTGCTTCTCGACACTGCTTATGTTGTATGTGTCGACACAAGTCCTGTGTGTCGACACAATAGCTTCTTGTCTCGACATTTCTGTTACAGACAGATAACGTTGAGTGTTTGTCAAATGGCGTTGAGTGTATGTCAACACAAGTCCTGTGTGTCGACACAATTACTTCTGAACTAGACACAGTCTTTTGAGCGTTGGTGTGTCGACACAAGTCTTGTGTATCGACACAATTGCTTCAGGTATCGACATAGCTCCTGAGTGTCGACTCATCTTATGTGCTAAGTGTCGACACAATTCTGCTTTAAGTTGTCGACACAATTCTGGATGTCGACACAATCGCTTCTTTAGGTGTCGACATAGCTTTGAGTGTCGACACAACTTCTTTATAAGTGTCGACACAAATTCTGGGTATCGACACAACTTCCTTGAGTGTCGACACAATTTTCCTGTGTGTCGACACATCTTGCCTAAGTGTCGACACAAGTTTCCTGAGTGTCGACACAGTTTCATCACAAGTGTTGACACTTGTACTTAGAAAATTTTCCTTCAAATTTTTAAACCTGCACAATGAAACTCAAACTTCTATCAAATACACATTGATGCATATCATTGACTAAGTTGTGGCTTCTCCAAATCTAGTACACATTTTCCAATGTACCTAACAATCTCCCCTTATTTGTAGAAGTCATAACCCTTAGTCAAAGATATACATCTCTTAAGATAAAACAAAATTGTAATAGAATAAAAAACATTTCAGAGCAGGTTATTACATAATCAATGTAAACAACAAACACTTAATACTGAAATAGATTTCATTAATCAGAAAAACTTTGGTTTACATGAATTTCTTATAAAAGAAACAAATTAGTACATTGTACTATTACATAAACCTAGCAATCCTATTACTGACTAGGCTCCTTAATAACTATCCCTTTGCCAGACATGATTTTAGCCTGCACAGATGGTTCATCAACCTCAGCTGTCTTTTTCCCTTTGAGAGCTTTCTTCTTCAATTCTTCAGCCTTGATCTTCTGTCTTTCAAAATAGTGGAAAGGTTTGGGGAAGTACTTGCTTGGCTTTTGAGCATTAGCAGGTAGCTTCCCAGCCTTAACACTTCTTCTATGCTGAAGAATTGCTTCTTGTCGAGCTTGATATTTATTCCACTCTTGCTAAGAATACCACTTACCCCTGTCATGGGTTTTATCCTTAACAACTTTCAAGGCAGTAAGTATGATATTTATAGAAGTTGGGCTCCACTACTCAAAATCTGGCTTCAGTTCAACCTGCTCTCTGAATCTTTTCTTGAAAGTTGAGCTTCATTCTGAGCTTCCAATGCAGCTTCTGACATTTTAACTGTTTCCAGAATTACATTTTGTGCCTCTAGTGGAGGACTATACATTTTCAGCACTTCTTCTTGAACCATTTCAAAATCAGCTGGGGGGTAGATCACCTGAGCAACTTCAGGCTGATCTCCTTCAAAATATGCAGGTTGTAACCACAACTCAGCTACATTAGCATCATTACAAAGAGGAGGATATCCAAGAGTAGCTCTGATGCTATTGGTAGTCAATTTAGCATGGTCAGAGCTGGCTTTGACTAGTAATCTCTCCCCCTTTATGACTTCTCTTGCAACATGATCTCTCAAATCTTCTTTCTGGAATCTGACTTGATCAGCTATATACTCAGTTCCCTCTTTAAAATAAGCTCTGAATTTTGTCAGGAAAGTTGTAATTTTCTCCTGAGATTCTTGAAATGTGGCTTTGATAGCAGATATATCTTCCTGGATTTGATTTGAGATTTCATCCTTCAGAGTAGTGCTAGAATCAGTGAGCTTTTTCAATATTTCATGATGTGAATCCTTGAGATTTTCATTCATTCTAATCTGATTTTCTAGTACATATCCCTCCTTCACTTCAATTTCATCCACTTTAGCTTGGATATTTTGTTGTTGCTTGGCCAGGAACACCACAACATTACCTCCTTTATGGAAGCAATCTGTCATCTCCTTCTTATGTTGATTCACTTCAAATCTAATGGATTTGATATCCTGGGCCAATTGAAACTGTAACTCCTTATGAGTTTCATCCACATATTTCTCTATAGTCTGCCTTTGATTATCTAATTTTATCTGCATCTGGACTAGTAAAGAACTAAAGTCCACAGTTGATGTAGATGGTGCTGTTCCCACTTATAAAGCTTTCTTATATCCAGAACTCTTCTTCTTTAACACATCCAGCTTTCTTTTCTTAGCCAATGTGGCTTCTTCATCTTCAAAAGATTCAGATGTACTTTTAATATCAACAGTTTCCTTTTTAGCTGGGGTATCCTTGGATAACTCCCCCTCAGTCCTTGGAATGTCCTTTTCTTTTTCAATTTCCTCCCCCTCAGTCCTATCAGTAATAGTATCAAGAAACAATTCTTCCATTGTAAATTCCTGCTGTATCTATTCAGAAGGAATAAGTTTAGTGTTTTTTTGTAAAAAAAAACTTAAAAGACTAATACCACTTGAGAGACCTCTTTTGTTGTGTAAACAAAAGTGTCCCTTTGAATAATTTTTTAGGAGAATACTATAATACAACACTAGTCTATGGAGAAGATACTTACTGGCTCATTTTGAGCATCATTCTTATCAGTTACTTATGCTGCAGTGTTGATTTCTGATACAACATCCATTATTGTGTCTGCAGCTAAGTCACTATCCAGGAAAGCATCATTAATACATCCCCCTTGGGCAGGCAACTCAGTTTCTTTTTCTAGGTTTTCTCCCCCTTGAGTGGAGCCAACTTGTTGCTCTTGGGGCTCACTGTCCTTTGCTTGAACATCTTGTTGTTGCTGGTATTCATCAAAACTGAAGACCACTTCCTCCTCAGAATCATTGGAGGAGTCAGCCTGTATAACTACCTTCTTTTTCTTCTTGTCTTTGTTAGTTTGCTCCTTAGGAGCAAGGACTTACTTGGTTAGAAATCTGTCCCATCTTGACAGTATTCTTACATCCATTTTTCTCATATGATTTATCTTAAAGGTATTTGCTTGTTTCAGAACCTCTAGAATTATTGATGTTAAGCATAGGCTGAGGATCCTTCCTAGGTTAGGTTTCTTTATTCCTTCTTGTAGTTTATCAAACACTACTACTACCCAGTCAGTTTTTATCTTAAATATGATTCTCACCATCAGATTGAACATGTGGGCAGAAATCCGATCATGTCCACCTGTTTTGCAGATAATTACTTTGCCCACTACTTCTGAAAGAAATTTTCCTTGGGAATTCATCCCTTTTCTATTGATAGATGAACCAATCTTACTATTAGGATTCAGTCCACACCATCTTAAAGCTTCATTTATCTGGGAATGAGTTATTTCGTCAGTATCCTTGATCAATGGTATATGCAGTGCTTTCCTGATTGATTTCAATGTGAGCTTCACCCGGTTATCTTGAATGGACGCCTTGATTTTCTGTCCTTCTGTGTCCATAGTAGCGGTTGTGTAGAACTCCATGACTTCCTTCTTCCAAATTTTGGTCGGTTCTGAGACAAAAAATTCTAGTCCATTTTCAATAATTAGGGGAATAACTCCCTGAATTTCGTCTGAAGCAGTTGTGAAACCTTCGCGAACCAGTTCGTAACCTTCATTAACCTTGTCTTCTTGGTGTGGCGCCATTGATGTAAGTACTAGAGGAGAAGAGAAGAGAAGGTCTATGTCGACAGAAGGTGTAGAGTAAAAAATTCTGATAGCGTAGTCGACCAGATTTTGGATTCACCTGTTTATAGTACTTGTGTCAAGGGCAGGTCAAAAGTCGGGCTTAAATCGACACATCAGTTTTTTGTGTCGACAAAAATGTCCTAGGTCTTGACTAAACTTAAGCTGAGTCGACACAACTATGTGTCGACAAACTAATGTCTAAGTCGACAAAACGTATATTAAGTCGACACATCAATGTGTCGACATACTTGAGTCTGTGTCGACATACTTGCGTCTGTGTCGACACTGACAACTTAAGTCTCGACAGAGTTGTGTCCACACTAACTTTTTGTGTCGACACACATATCCTCACAACTAATAGTCTCGATAAGGTTGTGTCGACACCAATTCTCCTGTCGACACAGAAACAGTATCTGTGTCGACACATCCTTTTCCTGTGTCGACACAACATACTAAGTGTGTCGACATAACTTGCTTGTGTTGACACAAACTTTGAACATAGCCAAATTTCAACAGAAATTTGGTGCTTACTGATGCTACTCATGGAAACTTGTGTTAACCTAGTCTAGGTTCAACATACCTAATTCAATATTGAAATTATTGAATTTAGTTTCATTCAGTGGTTTTGTAAAAAATATCAGCTATTTGATTATCAGTTTTGACAAACTCTAGATTAATATTTTCCTTCTCTACATGTTATCTGATAAAATGAAACTTAATATCTATATGCTTGGTCCTACTGTGTGATACATGATTCTTAGCAATAGAAATAGCACTTGTAGAATCACAAAATAGTGGAATTCTACTTACCTGGATGTCATAATCTTCTAGTTGATGCTTTATCCACATTAATTGTGCACAACAGCTACCATCAGCTATATACTCTGATTCAGCAGTTGATATAGCTACACTGGTTTGCTTCTTGCTGCTCCATGACACTAGCCTCCCACCAAGGAATTGACAGATTCCTGTGGTACTTTTTCTGTCTTCTTTGCATCCAGCAAAATCTGCATCTGAGAAACCTGTTAATAGAAAATCTCTATTCTTAGGGTACCAAAGGCCTAGATTAGGTGTGCCCTTAAGATATCTCAAAATTCTTTTAACTGCAGTATAATGAGATTCCTTAGGGCATGCTTGATACCTAGCATAGACACATGTTGCGTACATGATGTCAGGTCTACTAGCAGTCAAGTATAGTAGGGAGCCAATTATCCCTCTATACAAAGACTCATCAACAGGTTTCCCTGCTTCATCTTTGCATATATGCATATTTGTTCCCATTGGAGTTTTCATTGTAGAAGATGAGTCCAAACCATACTTCTTAATTAACTCCTTGGTGAACTTAGACTGGGATATGGACAACCCACTCTCAGTCTGTCTAACTTGAAGTCCCAAGAAGAACTTCATCTCACCTATATTGCTCATCTCAAACTTCCCTTGCATAAGTTTGGCAAACTTCCTACAAAGTCTATTTTCAGTAGAACCAAAGATAATGCCATCCACATATATCTATACTAGTATTATCTTGCCTTTTGATTCCCTATAGAATAAAGTTTTGTCTATCTTTCCTCTAAAGAATTTATTCTCAATGAGGAAGGCAGACAAGGTTTCATATAAAGCCCTTAGAGCTTGTTTCAAACCATATAGAACTTTCCTAAGCCTATATACATAATCAGGAAGGTGAGAGTCTACAAAACCTGAGGGTTGTTCTACATAGACTTCTTCTTTTAAATCACCATTCAGAAATGCTGATTTCACATCCATTTTATATACTTTGAACCCTTGATAGGAAGCATAGGCTAAGAACAGCCTTATTGCCTCCAGCCTTGCCACTGGAGCAAAGGTTTGATCAAAATCATTACCTTCCTCTTGCATATAGCCTTTTACTACCAGTCTAGCCTTATTCTTGACTATTGTGCCATTCTCATCAAGCGTGTTCCTGTAGATCCACTTAGTTCCTATTATGTTGTGATCCTTAGGTTTTGGCACCAGTTCCCAGACCTTACAGCTTTTGAACAGACTGAGCTCTTCTTGCATTGCATCAATCCAGTTGGTGTCTTGCATGGCCTCTTCAATCTTCCTAGGTTCTATCTGAGATAGGAAGCTAGAACATAAAATTGTATTCATGCACCTACTCCTTGTTAGAACACCCTGACTTGCCTCACCAATGATCTGATGAGCTGGATGATCCTTCATGTGTCTCCTTGCTGGAGGAATTCTATCAGCATTATGTCTATCTCCAGTTTCCTCATCTTGATGCTCCACATTTTCTTCTTCACCCAGTGGGACTTGATCTCTCCTGGATAGCTGACATCTTTATCTTCATCCAGTTTAGCAGGAACATCTTCATTGATGGTCAGCTTGTCTAGCTTATCTGTTAGACCTGTAGAACTAACTGAAGAGCTAGAAAATTCACTGTTAATAAACATTGACTCATCAAATACAACATGCATAGATTCTTCTACAACTTGAGTAGTCAAGTTGTAGATCCTGTATGCTCTACTATGGTTGATGTACCCAACAAATATCCCTTCTAGGGATTTGGCAGCAAACTTAGTTTGGTAGTGTTTACCATTGACTAGTACAAAACACTTACTACCAAAGATTCTTAAATAAGATATGTTTGGTTTTCTGCCTTTTAAAATCTGGTAGGGAGTCATCTTGTGTTTCTTGTTGATGGAGGCCCTATTGAGCACATGACATGCAGTATTTACTGCCTCAGCCCAGAAATATTCAGGGAGAGTAGTGTCATTCAGTAGAGTTCTACTGGCTTCAATTAGAGTCATATTCTTTCTTTCAGCAACACTATTTTGCTGAGGAGTTCTAGGTGAAGAGAATTCCTGATGAATCCCAAGTTCTTCATAGAATTTTGTCATACATTCAGACTGAAATTTAGTTCCATGGTCACTTCTAATTTTGACCACTGAGCTGTTGTATTCATTCTGTATTTGTCTGACAAAAGTCTGGAAAATAGTTGGGGTTTCAGATTTCTTCCTCAAGAAGAAAACCCATCTAAATCTAGAGTAGTCATCCACAACAACAAGTGTGTATACTTTCCTACCAAGACTATGGACTTGCATAGGACCAAACAAATTCATATGCATGAGATACAAACATCTCTTTAAATCTCTGATGTCAAGTGACTGAAAAGAGGACTTAGTCTGCTTGACTTTTTGACAAGCTGAACATATATATTGCCTACTCTAGTTTCTATTAAAATAATTTCTTTTGAACTAGAAGAGATAATGCATAAAGAATTGTTAAAGGTTACCTGATAACCTTCATCACATAATTGACTTATGGATATTAGGTTATGCTTGAGACTACTCACATAGGCTACCTTCTTGAAGGTGACAACTCCAACTTGGATATTCACATATCCTTTTGTTTGGCCACAGTTGGAGTCTCCAAAGATCACCTTTGGTCCAGGCTTTGACTTGTAATCAGTTAGATTTCCCTTGCTGCCTGTCATATGTTTTGAACACCCACTATCCAAGTACCACTATTGCTCTGTGGTAGGATAGTCCATCACCTGCATGAAAATTAATCAGGTGTTCTTGACCCAGGTAACCTTAGGTCCTTGATTCTTCTCAAATTTATAACTAGAAATGAAGGAAAATTTGGGTTGATTTTTATATCTTAAAGGGTGAAATCTTTTAGGTGGAATTATCCATTGAGTAAAAAGATTAACAAATTTTGGTTTTTGATTATTACTTTTACAAGGATTAAAATTTCTGTTTTGAAAATTTGAGGTCGACGAATTTAGTTGAGTTGAGGACTTAACTTGAGGACCATTCCTCACTAAACCCATGTTGAACAGCAGTCCTATTGAATTAAAGTTCAGATGAGGTAGCCTCTTGTGCCACTTGACATATAGAGAAGTTTTCTCTCCTACAACCAAACAAATAGGTGAGTTGTTAGACTCACAATCTAGGTTAAGGCAATACACATTTCCTTTCCTAGTGCCAGTCAAAATGATCTCTTGATCACTTGAGCTTTTTACTAGGCACTCCCCTTTGAGGAAAGAAATATCATAACCTAGATCACTAAGTTGACTTATGCTAATCAGGTTATGTTTAAGACCCTTTACATAAGCCACTTTAGTGATTGTAATTGAATCACAAGATATATTACCAAATCCTTTGATGATTCCCTTTTTTGATCCACCAAAGATAACTTTTGTCCATTCTTTTTGGGCACATAGTCCCTCAACATTCTCCTTGTTCCAGTCATGTCTCTGGAACAGCCACTATCCAAGTACCATATAGGGGTATGATCACTTGGAATCACCTGTAACAAATAAAGAATCACTTACCCTTAGAACCCAACTTACTAGTGAGTCCTAGGTCCTTGTTAGTTTGAAATCCTGTGACTGATCTAACAGGAATCCCACTTTTGGTTTTAACACTTCAGTTAAACTAGCAATCCATGGCAAAGTTGCCCACCTTGCCACAACACCAACACTCAAACCTATTATACCTATTCTTAGGTACATGCCTTCTTACTTTATTGTCAGTAGACTTATTAAGTGTTGGTGTTGGAACAACATTCTTCAAGAACTCCTCTTGAATATGATGGGCATGCCTATAGATTGTTCTATTGGCATTAACACCCTTGCTCATGAAATTTTCATGCTCACAGTGACCATGTGTAATGTAATGATCATACCTGTTAGTAGGATTCACTACCTTCTTAAAGAAAATATGGGGATTAACAGCTAGAGGCTGAACTGTGGCTTTACCTTTTCTATGAGAATTGGTAGCCCTAGTTCTTCCCTTAAAGCCTAGACTAGTCTTCCCTTTTTGTGAAACAAAATTATCTATCAAAGGTAAAACTGATTTTGGCTTGGAGAATTTAGCCACTAGCTCTCTCTCTTGCTGAAGTTTTTCCTCCAGTTTCTTGATATGATTCTCTTTGAATGAGATTGTGCACATCTGAATAACTGTAATGTTTTTCAATTTGGCAACCTCATTCAGTTTTTGATCCAGCAGTTTTTCTGAATCTACTGCAGCCAGCTTAAGAGACTCAATCTCTTTGTCTTGCTCTTTAATAAGAAACTTGCTCTTCTTTAGAGCATGCAACAACCCACCATACTCATTAATGAGTTGGTGAACATCCCCCTCAGACTTAGATCCATCCACTTCTTTTGAAGAAGATGCTTCTGATTCTGATCCAGTAAAGTAATCTTAGACTAGGGGAGAATTGTTTACCTTACTTGGTCCAAGCTGATCCTGGCACTTATCTTCTTCAAATTGAGCCATCAGCCCTTTACAACAATATTCTTCCACTCCATTTATGGAGTCCAACATCTGTAGGAATTCTAGTTCCCTAGAATCCTCTTCTATTGAGACGGGTTGTGCTGGAGAGTTCCTTCCTTGACCCTGGCGCTCTGCTACTTATATAAAAAATTAAGTAGCGCCCTCTCCAACAGTCCGGGCTTTTGGTGCAGTTGGATTCTGATCCTTCAATATGCTTCTGCCTCTTCTTCTTCAGATTCTGAAGATGAAGAGTCTGTCAAACTCTTCTCCTTTTGAGCCACTAGAGACTTCTCCTTCTTGCCTTTGACAAGCTTCTTCTTCTTGTCCTTTGACTCCTTTATTTTGTAAGGATAGTTAGCTATGACATGCCTAGACCTGCTGCAGCAATAACACACAATCTTAGAATTAGATTGTTTACCAGGTTTAGAAGCATACCTGTCCTCCTTAGGTGTTTTCTTCTTCCTGTAGTATTCATCCTTGGAATAGGATGTAGATGAAGGCCTAGTTCTCCAATTCTTTTTCTTCATGAACCTTTGGAATTGTCTTGTGAAGGCAGCAAAGCCTTCATCAGATGTGTGACTATCTGATGTACTTATTTCAGGAACTCCTTCTGCTTCAGTACTCCTTCTAGGTGGAGAAGGAGATTTTCTCCTACCCTTCCTTGAGCCCTTAGCCTTGAAGGCTACTGACTTTTTTTATGTTCAGATCTGCTGCCCTTCTCTTCCTCTTTCCTAGCAGTAAGCTACATTTCATATGAAAGCAGTTTTCCAAAAAGTGTAGGTGGAGGTGTGTCAGCCAGTTTGGCCACTTCCCTGATGACACATATCTTAGTGTCCCAATCCTTTGTTGGGACCTAAGAAACTTGTCATTCAGTTCATAAGTACTGAAGACTCTTCCATATGTCATCAGTTCATTTACTATTCTGAAAAACTTTTTATAGCATTCAACTATGCTGTCAGTTTTAGTTTGCCTAAAGCTCTCATACTCCTGATTCAGCATAGTCTTTCTGTCCTCTCTGACTTCTTTTGTGCCTTCCATATAGACAATCAATGTATCCCACATTTCTTTGGAAGTTTTATAGTGCCCAAGATTCTGGAATATTGCATCATCTATGGCACTTACAAATTATATTCTGAGCTCTTTTATCTAATGTAGCCAAGATGATTTCATCCTTAGTCATCTCTGAATAACTCTTTGGAGTTTGAATGTTTGCATCAAGAACTGAAACCTTCATTGGGATGAAGGGGCCTTCCTGTACTGTGATATAAATTCTTGGATCAGATGCTTTCATAAACAGCCTGACCCTTTCTTTCCAAATGCCAAAAGATTCTTTCCTGCATAGGACAATTTCATAGATCCAAATTCCTTTTGATTTCCACTTGAACCCATTCTTGTTATCTGTTATTTGCCTTGGAGAAAACCTCTGACTGTTAGGTCAAATTTTGAGGAACCTCCCTATGATACCACTTGAAAGACTTTATTTCAAGAGCCTAAACACCTAGAGGGGGGGAATAGGTTCTAATCTTTTTGTGTCTTTTTAATTTTTTAGGCAAACAGTTATAAGACTTCTTTCAGCACAGATTAATCAATCTACAAAAAATAAACACATCACAGCAAACACAAGACTTATAGTGGTTCCCAAAGATATAGGTACATCCACTTTCCCCTTCGCCTATCCAGTAGATAACTGGATTCAGCCTAACTTCCTTCCACTGGCTCAGATCCTCAGATCTTACAATCTCAGAACCACAGATGGTCCCTACACCTCAGACTTAACATAAGTCCTACCTCAGATTCTTCTCCAGAATCCTACCTCAGGCCTCATCCCTACCTCAGCCTTTATAATTAGGCTTACAACTCAGACTTTCCACAAGTCCTACCTCAGGAACACAGCCCTACCTCAACCTTTATAATTTTAGGCTTACAATCTCAGATTTAACAGTAGATCCTACAAGAATTTGTGAGTAAAGAGTAACAGAAAACTTCACCAGCTAGATTTATCTGTTGATGTTGTCTTCTTGATCAGTTCTTGTATAGACTGATCCTTCTTATCCAACCTAACTTAGCTTTTCAAAGCTTCTTGATTATAACAAAATAAGGTGGATCTTCTCTTGATGTTGAAGTTGATCTACAGTCAGCTTCTTCTGTAAATTCAGATTGAACTCTGAATCTTTCTTGCAGACAGCCCTTGATCTGTCAGAATTCTTCTTATTGATTATTCTTTTTTTTTCATAGATTCTGATCTGTCTCATATATAGAGCTTGCTCCACGGTTACTGGCTGATCTGGTTCATAACAAACTTCTGACAGTTCTGACAGTGGTGTCAGACCGGCTAGTTATGACATTTGTCAAGTCACCAGTCACGTCACCAGGTTCTTCAATGTCTTTTCAAATCTGCATAAAACACTCAGCAGACTGCTTCACATGTGTCGACACATATAGACTAAGTGTCGACACAAGTCTTCATGGTGTCGACACAATTACTCCAAGTGTCGACACAGTCATACTCCTGCTTCTCAACACTGCTTTTCTTGTATGTATCGACACAAATCCTGTGTGTCGACACAGCAGCTTCTTGTCTCGACATTTCTATTGTAGACAGTTGCCGTTGAGTGTGTGTCGACACAAGTCCTCTATCTCGACACAATTGCTTCAGAACTCGACACAGCCTTTTGAGAGTTGGTGTGTCTACACAAGTCCTGTGTGTCAACACAATTGCTTCAGAACTCGACACAGCCTTTTGAGAGTTGGTGTGTCGATACAAGTCCTGTATGTCGACGCAATTTCTTCAGGTGTCGACAGAAGTCCTGCTTCAGATGTCGACAAATTTTTGGATATCGACACAATTGCTTCTTAAGGTGTCGACATAGCATTGAGTGTCGACACAGCTTCTTTATAAGTGTCGACACAAATTCTGGGTGTCGACACAACTTTTTTATAAGTGTCGATAGAATTTGCCTGTGTGTCGACACAGCTTGCCTGAGTGTCGACACAAGTTCCCTGAGTGTCGACACAGTTTCTCCACAAGTGTCGACACTTGTACTTAGAAAATTTTCCTCCAAATACTTAAACCTGCACAATGAAACTCAAACTTCTATCAAATACAATTTGATGCATATCATTGACTAAGTTGTGGCTTCTCCAAATTTGGTACACATTTTCCAATGTACCCAACAAATTCCTTTCAGCACGGATCTGACTGAAGGTAAGTCTTTTAGCAGGTTTTCTTGGCTTGCTCTGAATTCTATTTAAGGCAGTCTTCTTTACAGATGACATATTGTTTATAACATCAGAGATTGCTAGATAAGGCTTGCTGATAGACTTGCCCTTAGTCTGGGTCTTTGTGGGAAGTCCTTGAGAGTTAGCCACTGCCTCTTTCTTGAGTGAAGGGGCTAGTGCACCAAACACAAATGGTCCATGATGGGCCATTTGGATTTCTTTATGGGAAGCCTTAAAGGCACTCACTCCTTAGTATACCTTCCACCATAGCTGTGAACCTCTTTGTTCACACTAGTGGATCTACCATACATCCAATGACCATTGAAGCTCTCTTGGTCATACCTATTTGAAGTTAACCGAACTTTCCTAAAATGAATGGGAGGCTTGGAAGCCAGAGGCTGAACTTGAGCTTTTCCCTTCCCTTTGGAAGGGGCAACTCTAGTGTTTCCCTTAAACCTTAACCCCTTCTTACCCTTATGAGAGGAGGAGTCTATCAAGGGCAACACTGTATTGGGCTTAAAAAAACTAGCCACAATTCTCTTCTCTGATGTTTTTAGTTGTCTAACTAAATCACCGAAAGGGGGGTGAATAGGTGAGGTCTGTGTCTTTTTGCGGAATAAAAATTGAATGATCGAAGCGCAAAAAATAAGCAAACAAATCATATAGAACACCAGATCTATAGTGGTTCCCCAATCTTGGGTATGTCCACTCTCCACCTCAACGATCTAGCAACACACTAGACTCGTCTACTTCACTATTATCTTGGATTGAAAACCAATCCTACAACTCGGAGCAACGCCCCTACAACTCAATCCTCAACACGGGATCTACATTCGGAATAAAAACATCCTACACAAATCTCAGAGAATAAAAACTCCTACAACTCGGAGACAAAATCTCCTACAAGAATAAAAGATTGTATATAGAAAAATTATACAAACAGAAATTATTCAGATCTTGAATCTTCAGCCAATATTCCTTCTTAAACTTAAAGCTTTGACAGAAATAATCGAAGAAGACGGCGGCCAAGTCTCTGGATCTGAAAAGCTTAGGATTAACACAATCAAGAGAGAGATCTGGAGAGATTGAGCGACTTGATCTTTTGACCGATTCTTGTTCTGAATTTCTCTGAATCGAAGAAGAACTGCGGCGAGAATGGCGATGAGGAGCGGTGGCTATCCCAATTTAGAATGAATACAAAAATTCAGAATACTTGATTTCGCTTCTTATGGTTAGTCGAAATTACTAAGACCTTTTATAGGACAAGCCTAACGATAATAATCATAAATGATTATACACGTGGACCAATAAGAATTGAGATTAAATTTGAAATTGATTCCGTCTGGACTTAACAAAATTTCAAAAAATGTTCTGCATTTCTCGAGTGGTTTATAGACTACTCGAGTACTAACTTCTGATTCTCAAGATGAAGGGTGTAAGGTTCTTGAGAACAAGACTTAGAGAAATTTCTAACGTGAATCCTGGCTTCTCGAGAAGTGACTTCTACTACTCGAGAACTAGTAAAACTTCTCGAGAAATAATATGACTTCTCGAGAACCAGACTTCTTCTCGAAACAAATTTTCTTCTTAATCAAGTACTGGTCCTCTGACTTCTCGAGATAAGGCTTAGCCTTCTCGAGTATTGGCTTCTGCTACTCAAGTATAACACTTAGAAAATTTCTAAAATGAATTATTTAGTAAACTCGAGACATAGATAAGTAGTACTTAAGTGCTCCAAGGATTACTCGAGTAATGGACTTAGCTTTCTCGAGAGTGATTTCTGTTACTCGAGAACTTTACTTAGTATACTCGAGAATTCATTCCAGCACTACTCGAGTACAACATATACTACTCGAGTAATGGAGTTAAAAAAAATTTTGCTTCCTGAAAATTATTTTTCTTCAATTGAAATAAACAACCATTCTTCCTTCCATTACTTTAGTGCTTGAAAATGAAGTGTGTCCCAATAAAGAGGCTACACATGAGTCAACACCATAGATCACACAATGAGGGATTACATTGTATGGTCTTGTGTTTGGTGACACATTGTAGACTAATATTAGTCTACACTTGACAATTATATCTTGCAAACACATAACTCAATAAGGGCATCAAATACAACTTAATTAAACTTAGTTCAAGGGTGACTTCATATAAATCTGGATTATTGTGGACAAAATACTTAACAATCTCCACCTATTTATAGAAGTCAGAACCCTCTACACTAAGGTGAATTACATCAAGATAATCATAACATATTAGTTAGTAAACACAGTAATACTGAGAAAAGCTAAGCAATGAAAAATCAGATCATCAAAATAGAAGAGTTATATATATAGAAAATGTCCATAAAATCCAATTCAACAAAATCTCATAAGTAAACTTTCTGATCAACTTCAGCTTCCAGTAGCTCTGTTAATGTTGTTGTTTGTCTCTCTTCTCTTGATGTCTCTTTTGGTAGCTGAAAGGCTTTGGATAATACTTTGGAGGTTTATAAGGAGCCTTGGGGTTATTCTTACCATCATCTCTATCATATATCCTTCTCTTGGTAATAGATTTCGCATACAAGTCCCATTCATGAGAGTTATAATGATCATGTCTATTCTCATTATAATCAATCACTAGTTTGAGAGTATCAAGAATTAAAGATTTAAAAGTTGGGCACCAAATTTTAGCAAATGGGTTCTCCTTCTTTCAGCTTCTGGATTGGGAGTGGTCCTGCTAGTAGAGGTACCATTACCATACTTTCTTTTCTTGTGCCCTTGGATTTTTGTAGGAGGAACTTGAGGCATTTCAGATTCTGACCATGCTTAAGCATAACTATCTGGAGGTGGTTCTTGATCTTCAGGTCTGGGAGAGAAAGTTTGTTGCTGGGTAGGAGGCTGCTGGGTAGGAGGATGCTGAGCAAGAGTGTTAAGATGATGGGGGATAATATTGGGATCAGCTTGAAATTCAGGGAATATCTGATTGCGCATCCACACTATTTTGTCATGAGTATGAAATTTGACACCATCAATTTGATTCTGGACATCAATATGTAGCTCATTCAACTTTGCTTCCCATTCAATCTTCTTCCTTTCTTCAAATTTTTCTAAGAATTCTTTCACTAGGTTATCCCCCATTCTGACTTCTATTGATAGGGTGGCTATAACATCCTCTTTGAATGACCCTACTTCTTCACAGATCTTGAAAGTGTGTTCTTGAGCTTTCTTTTCTAGTTGGATTTGATTATTTGCAAGGGTTACTGACTGATCCATCACCTAACCAATACTGGTTATGGTGTGGTCTAGAGCTTTCCCACCTATTTGGAAGAGGAGTTTTAGCACATCAGTATTATATTGTATTTCTGCAAATCCTCTACTCATCTCTTTTTCTAGAGCGGTTACTTTTTCAGTTACAACTTTCAGAGATTCATCATAATAAGCTCTTTGTTGAGTTAGCATCAATTCTATCTTACTCAAAATATTATCAATAGAAGGAGTTTCAACTTGAGGAGTTAGAGGAGGAGGAGGAGCAGTCCATGGAACTATTCCTTCAATGACAACTGAGCTCTGGGCTCGAGGAGTATGAATCACAATATCTCCTTCATCACCAAGAATGGTAGGAAGAGAGAAATCCAGGCTCTTTAGAGGAGCCTCAGCTGGTTCAGGTGTTTCTTTTTTCTCATCAGAGATTAGAACTGTTTCTTCTTCTTGTATATCTACAGCAGGGGACTGATGATGAGGGGATTCTTGGTCAGAATGGAGGTAAGATGGAGATGGTCCGGCAGGAGGGGATTTTTTTGTATGGACAGGGAAGGGAGACTCTTTTGAAGTGAGTTCATCAATCATTCTATTGATGTCATCCTTTGTAGAAAGACCTTGTTCTTCGACTTGAGAATCAGTAAACAGTTTTTCAACAGGGGTGGCAGCAGGTAGAGCATCATCTGGAGGAGTAGAATGTCTTTCCTCTAGGGTTGAAGGTGCAGGCTCCCCCTAAGTAACTGCACCAGATGTGCCAGCTACTTGAGGTAGAGTGGAAGATAGGGTCCTATCCTTATCCTCTAGTTGATCAAGTTCTTGTGTAGCTTAGACAGGGTTCTTGAGCTTAAGCTCCCATCTATGGATTAAAGATATAGAGACTTTCTTCAGATGATGAAGGGTAGTACCTTTGGATAAATCAAAAATTCTGGCTTGAATTCATTTAGAAGTAGAGAAATAATCCTTACATAATTTGGGGCTTTGATACTTTCCTTGATCTTATCAAAGATCATCATCCCAAATTGAAATTTCTTCCTGCATATGACTGCTGTCATCATGTCAAAGAAGTCTGCAGTAATGAAGCTTATAGAACTAGTTTGCAAAGAAGTACTTTCCCAAGTATATCAACTAGAAGTTTGCTTTCTAGATTTAGGTCAGGTCGACGAATGGTGTTTACACCAACAGAAATTCCACAGAAACCACAAGCTCTGTCATAGTCCTCGATGGTAAGGTCATCTTCTTCGTCAATCTCTAGTAGTCGATGAAGTTTAGAAACAATTGGAGTAGAAAGTTTGACCTTAATCCCACGAACTCTGGTCTTAAGAAGCTTTCCATTTCTCTTAACCTTAGCATTCTGGAAGAACTCTTCAACCTCTAGAAATAGAATTTTGCACGGGTGCTCTAAGAAGAATGACAGTTCGGCGGTTTCTAGAAGTAGTACAAGATTCTGAAAATCAACTGAAAGCTCTACAATCCCTGTCGAAACTAGTTCGCTTCCGATTCCTATCTTGGATGGAGGAGCCATTGATCCAGAGAAGAACAAAAAATTTTGATTGGAGAGAAAGGGATAGATCGGTGGCAAGTTGGCGACGATGATAGGAAGAAGAAGAGTTTTTCCTCTTTTCTCTCGAGAAAGGGTTTAAAGATCGAGTGATTTAGAATTTTCTGAATTTTTCTATTTATATAAGTCTTAATTTATGTTAATTAAGGAAATAAAAAAGTAACATACCTGAAAATATGGCGGCATAAAGTACGGGTGCGAATATCAGAAATTTGAACTTGAAGACGAAAAGTTGCTTCAGACTTCTCGAGTGAAGAGACTACAGTTCTCGAGTAGTAACTTGCTTTCTCGAGTAGTAGACTGGAAGTTCTCGAGAATTGTTCTGATAGTTCTCGAGAGGCAGACTGGAACTCGAGAAGAAGTTCTCGAGAGGCAGACTTGTTTCTTGAGTGGCAGACTTGTCTCTCGAGTGGTCCTATCCAGTACTCGAGTAGTAAGAGTCTTACTCGAGAAATAAAGTCCAAACTTAAGAATTTCTTAATTTTTGAAGTGTTTCCTGATCCTTGAGCTTTGTTGTTAGACCTCCTTCTTCATTCTTCTTTGTTGAGCATGCCAAGTTCAATTTTGAAGAACGAGAACTTGGCCTCGTCCAGCGGCTTCTTGAAGATGTTTGCAACCTGCTTGTCAGTTGGAACATACTGGAGGTTGATGTCTCCATGCTCCACATGCTCCCTGGTAAAGTGATACCTCAGCTCAATGTGCTTTGTCCTGCTGTAAGATACTAGGTTGTTGGCAATTGCAATTGTACTGGAGGAGTCGCAAAACAATAGAATGTTGTTGAACTTCATGTTGTAATCTTCAAACTGGTTCTTTATCCATAGCAGTTGTGCATAACAACTGCCTGCAGAGATGTACTCTGACTCGGCTGTTAAAATTGCGACAAAATTCTGCTTTTTACTGCTCTAGGAGATGAGCCTTCTTCCTTGGAATTGACAAGTCCCGGAAGTGTTCTTCCTATCATCTTTATTACCTACAAAATCTGCATCTAAAAAACCAATTAGTTCGCTATCGTTACTTCTTGGGTACCATAAGCAAAGATTTGGTGTACCTTTAAGGTATCTCAAAATCCGCTTTGTAGCAGCGTAGTGAGATTCCTTAGAGTTCACTTGAAATCTAGCGCACATACATGTAGAAAATATTATGCCCGATCTACTAGCAGTAAGATAGAGAAAGGATCCAATTATGCTTCTGTACTTGGTTTCATCAAAAGGTTTCCCTTTCTCATCCTTGTCCAGAGACATAGCTGAACCCATTGGAGTACTCATAGAGGTTGCGTTCTCAATTTCGAATTTCTTAATCAACACCTTTGTGAACTTTGTCTGAGAGATGAAAATTCCATCTTCAGATTGTTTCACCTGAAGTCCTAAGAAATACTTCAGCTCTCCCATACTGCTCATTTCAAACATCCCTTGCATAAGTTTTGAAAACTTATTACAGAGGTTGTCATCAGTAGAGCCAAATATGATGCTGTTGGGTACACTAGAAGTATGTACCAGATTTAGAGAAGATTCATCCTAGTCAATGACATACATCAATATGTATTTGATGTATGTTTAAGTTTCCTTGTGCAGGTTTAAGAAGTGGAAGAAAAATATTCTAAGTACAAGTGTCGACACTATAAGCAAAGTTGTGTCGACACCCAGGCATTGTGTCGACACCTAAAGAAGTAGTTGTGTCGACACCCAGAGTTGTGTCGACACCTAAAGAAGTAGTTGTGTCGACACCCAGAATTGTGTCGACATCTAAGGCAAGAATTGTGTCGACAGCTAAAGCAGAAGCTGTGTCAACACCCAGGAGTTATGTTGACACCAGAAGAAAGGCATGTGTCGACACTCAGGAATTATGTCGACACCTAAAGAAGGTGTGTGTCGATAGCTAGACACACACTCAATGCCGTCTTGCAGCAACAGATAGACACACACTCAATGTCATTTTACGACAACAGTTATACTGGGTCTGAAGACTTGTATCGACAGCTAGACATACACTCAACGCCATCTGTCTGCAGCAGTTATGTCAAGACCAGGAGCAGTTGTGTCGACACACTGGACTTGTTTTGACACATACAAATAGAAGATGTGCCGAGGAGCATAAGAATGACTATGTCAACACTTGGAGTATTGTGTCGACATCATCAAGACTTGTGTCGACACTTTGTCTACTTGTGTCGACACATGTGAAGCAGATTGCTGAGTGGATTGTGCTGAGTTGTATAATCTTTATGGAATCAACTGTCATGACTGGTGGGTCGACAGCTATCATTACCAATAGGTCTTACACCTTTGTCAGAACTGACAGAAGGTTGTTACAAACCGGATCAGCCGGTAACCATGAAGAAAATCTATATAAAGGACTGATCTCTGACAACCAAACACACAGTGAAGGCCAGAAAAGCCATCAACTAAGAAAGAGAAAATTCAAAACAAGTAAAAGGGATACCCTTTAAGAAGGCAGATCCAGAATAGTCTGTAGAATAGATTCAGATCTCATTTTGAATTCAAGGAAGGAGCTGACAGTGGATCAATTTCTACATCAAGAACAGTCCAACCTTATTTTGTTCTATCAAGAAGCTTTGAAACAGCCAAGTCTGGTTGGAACTGAAGATCAAGAACTGATCAAGAAGAACATCAATAGAGGGATCTATCTGGTGATATCTTTTGTATCTCTTTTATTACACAATTTCTTGTAGGATCTGTTGTAGATTTCAGCTGTAAGCCTATAATTAAAAATATTGAGGTAGGGTTGTGAGTCTGAGTGGTAGGACTTGTGAAAAGTCTGAGTTATAAGCCTAGATATAAGGGCTGAGGTAGGGCTGAGGCCTGAGGTTGGATTCTGCGAAGGATTTGAGGTAGGACTTGCAAAAGTCTGAGGTGTAGGAACCATTTTGGTTCTGAGTTGTAGGATCTTTGGATCTGAGAAAGAGGAAAGAAGTTAGGCTGAATCCAGTGCTCTACTAGATAGGCGAAGGGGGAAAGTCGACGTACCCATATCTTGGGGAACAACTATAAATTTGGTGTTCTCTGTGCTGTGAATGTTCTGTGTTGTGTTTTATTTTGTTTGTGCCAAGCAAGGTCTGTTTAATTGCCTAAAATATTAAAGGAAAAATTAGAACATATTCACCCCCCCCTTAGGTGTTTAGGCTCTTGAATTAAGTCTTTCAAGTGGTATCAGAGGGAGGTTCCTCAAAGATTGACCAAACAGTCTGAGTGAATTTCCAAGGCAAATAAATAGATATCAGAATGGGTTCAAGTGAGAACCAAAAAGAGTTTGGATCAATGAAACTGCCTATCTGCAAGACGGAATGTTTTGGCATATGGAAGGAGAGGGTCAAATTGTTTATGGAAGCTTCTGATCCAAGAATTACATTACAGTATAGGAAGGACCCTTTATTCCAATGAAGGTGTTGGAACCCTAGGTTTTGATTTGAGTTCAGTCCTCTCTTTCTGTCTCTTGACCCAAGATTTATCTATGATCAAAGGTTAGTTGATAGTTTAGATTCCCTAGTTGTGTAGAATTGCCTTTCCAGATGAATATTTGGTTAAGTAGTTTTTCGTTCGACTATAGTCGAACGTCGCTCGACTATTGTCTATCGGCTGATCGACGATCGTCTATCAGTTGGTCGACGTTTTGTCTGCGTTGATAGCTTGACTATCTGTTGATAGGTCGACTATCTGTTTGCTTTGATAGTTCGACTATCTGTTGATAGGTCGACTATCTGTGTTGCTTCGATAGTTCGACTATCTGCTTGGATAGTTCAACTATCTGATAGTTCGACTATCTGTTGATAGGTCGACTATCTGTTTTGTTTTGATAGGTCTACTATCTATTTTGTTTTGATAGGTCGACTATCTGTTGATAGGTCGACTATCTGTTTTCTGTGATAGGTCGACTATCTGCTTGATAGGTCGACTATCTGTTTTTGTTTGGTAGTTCGACTATCTGTCCGGATAGATCGACTATCTGATAGCTCGACTATCTGTTCTGATTGGTCGACTATCTGCCGAGGTAGTTCGACTATCTTCTTTGATAGTTCGACTATCTGGATCGTTCGACTATCTGTCCGATAGGTCGACGATCTCCGTGCGTCGGTCGACGATCTCTGAGGGTCATTCGACGTTTTGCTGTATGTTTTAAATAGTTTTGTCGTCTTCTGTGATGTGACTAATTTCATAATTATTTTGGCATATTTTATAAAAGATTATCTGAGTAAATTGTGATAACACTTCCATGCAATATCTATTCTATTCTTTATGCATGAGCTAATCTTTTCTGATAAAGTTGTTTGTCTTATAGCTGAGATATGATTTCTGCCAGGCTGTCCTTTATAGCCGTTAGACTCAAAAAGTCTTCCTTGGCTGTAAAGAGTCGTTTCTGATGTGACTTTCTCTTATATTATTTCATCAGAAGTATTTGCAGCTTCGTAAAAAGCTTTATCCTTTTATACGATATCTATCTGCTGTAGTTTGTTTTTGCTTTATGCTTTTTGCAGCCCAGCTTGCAGAGTTCAGAAAAAGACAAGATTCAAACTCAATTAGAGCCGTTGCTGCTGCTGATATATAAAGACTTCTTTGAAGAAAGAAATCAACTAGTTCTCAGATAAAAATTTATTCAGCAAGCTTACAGCAAGATCAAGTTTACTGCTCTCAGCAATCTTCACTCAACTGAGAAGTGTTAGCTCTTCTGCTCTTCTTCAACCTGAGTTCTCCTGTTTCCAGGAAGTTCTGACTTAGAGATCTTTTGAAGAAGAAGAAGAAGATAGCTGCTAGAAGATTTTCATTTCTTATTTTATATCTTCTTGTAGTTCTTCCTTCAGTATTTACTGAAGTGTTTCTGCACTGAAGCAAGACTTCACCTGAACGTTCTTTGAGCCAGGGGGAGCCTTGATTCTTTTAGAGCTTTCCTGCTCAGTGTAAGTTATTGTGCTTCTCTAATCTATTGTAAAATAGAGAAGACACCTTAACCTCCTTTCCCCCTCCTGTACAGGGTTATTACTCCCTTCAAAAGTATCCCTTGGTGGCAGGGCACCTGATCAAAAACCTGTGTTGGTTTTTAGACACCTGATCAAAAGTCTAAAGGGTTTCTTGATCTACCTGAAGCAGATCTTGTTGGTGGCAGGGCACCTGATCAAAAACCTGAGTGGATTCCTACCTTGTTGGTAGAAGAGTGGACGTACCCAAGTTGTTTGGGGAACCACTATAAATTCCTTGTGTCGTCTGGATTGCTTTATTTAATTACTTGCATTGTGGCTGTGATTAGATCTTAACTAGGTTTGCTAGTTGCTGTTTAGGTTTCCTAGCCTTAACTGTAATTACAGTTGGCTGCCTCTTTGTGCACAACACTTGTGTTAGGCTCTAAGGTTTAATCTCAAATATTTATAACTTTCATTCTGCATTTAACTCCAAGGGAGTTGAGTAGAAAGTCAACTTTGCTAGTGCAATTTTTGATTACTCTATTCACCCCCCCCCCCCCTAGAGTAGTATCTATCCCTTCTCTTTCAATTGGTATCAGAGGGAGGTTGACTGACTGAATAGGCTAACACTTAAGTCACAAGATCCTGATGGATACCAAAGTTTATAGATATTCACTTTCACTATCATGGCCCAGTCCAAGGATTATTCTAGCACCAGACCTCCAGCATGCAACTTGGCTAAGTTTGGCATCTGGAAGGCAAGGATCAAATTATATATGAATTCTATTGATGAAAGTATTTTTTTCTTCTATTTTGACAGGACCACCAAGAGAACCTGCTGCTGCTACTGCCTCATCATCATCTGATATGAGTGCAGTGCCTCCTCCAGACTTCAATGATGAGTACAAAAAGGCAAAGATAGCAGATGCCAAGGCAATGAACATTCTGGCTCAGACAATGTCTGATGAAGTATTCCAGAAGGTTGCTGACTGCTCCTCAGCAAAAGCTATGTGGGATACACTGAACCAGATTGTAGCTGGTTCAGCTGATGAAAGGAAGGACAGGAGGTCCAACCTTATCTCACAATATGAGAATTTCAAGAAAACTGATGCTGAATCAGTTGAAGCTATGTACACAAGGCTCAGCTCAATCATCAATGAGCTGAGGACCCTTGACAAGGACATTTCATTGACAGAGGTCAATGATAAGATTCTTATGTGCTTCCCTAGCACATGAGATCTGAGGATCTGGCCTATCAAGGAGGCCAGAAGCACAACAGAAATCTCAACAAAAGCCCTTCTCGGCAAGCTCAAGTCTTTTGAGCAAGTGCTGAAGTCCAGGGAAGCAAAAGCTGAAGCAAAGACCCCAACTCCTACAAGAAAAGAGCAAAACCTTGCTCTTAAAGCTGCTGACACTTCTGAAGGCAGCCAGTCAAATGAGGAACTGATGGCATTATTTGCCAAAAGATTTCTCAAGATGGGAAGGAAGGAATTCAGAAAGAAGTCTTCAAAGTATGAAGAAAAGCCAAGGTATGATCGCACCCCTTCTAAAGAAATAATCTGCTATGGTTGCAGGAAGCCTGGACATATCCTTCCAGATTGTCCAGAGGAAAAGAACAAAGAGAAAAGAAAAGATAAGGATCAGCACAGGAAGCATTCCAATCCATCCTCCTACAAGAACAAAAAGAAGGAGAGAGGCTTTGTTGCTGAAACCTGGAGCGATTCTGATGAGGAATCCTCTTCCTCAAGCTCCAGTGAGGATGAAGAAGAAAAGAAGGCAAAGGAAGTTTGCCTGATGGTAATTGATGCCTGCAGCAATCACTCAGCTGCAGAGAATTCAAATTCTGATGAAGAGATGCCAACAGAAGATGAGGTACTATCTTCTTATGATTTCACTTCTGCAGAATTTAGATTAGAATTTAAATCTTTATGTTTAGATTTAATTAGTTCTGAAAAAGAGATTAAAGAACTTAGACATAGGCTAGCTGAATCAGAAATCATATCTATTGAAAACATCAAGTTAAAGGAAGATCTCACTAATTCTAGTGAAGAAATTAAATTTCTTAAGAATGAGTTAGCTAAATCCAAAAGGCTAGAAGAGTCTCTAAATGGTAGAAGCCTTAAGTTGCTTGAAATAACCAGCATGTCTAACACTAGGACAGGCAATAACAAATTAGGCTTAGGAGCATCTTCTAGTGAGCCCCCAATCATTCTTAAAAATCAACTTTCAACTCCAGTGAATTTTATTTCATCTAGTGGAATAAAGAACACTGAGCAAGTCAATCAAGTAAATAGAGCTTTAAATAAAGCTAAAGAGAGAAAAGAAAACAGAAATTTAAGAAATTACAAAATACGTCGAACGCTGCTCGACGATCGCAGGCTCAGTGGTCGAACGAAGCTCGACGATCTGAGCATCTATCGTCGAACGTCGATCGACGATCGCAAGCTCAGTGGTCGAACGGAGATCGACGATCTGAGCAGCCATCGTCGAACGCTGGTCGACGTTTCCAATATGAATTTCAAAATTACACCCAGAACTTTAGAAACCCGAATATGAATAGAAACCCTAGGTTCATTGACCCATCATCTGCATGGAGAATCCCACCTAGGAGATCTTACCCATTAGGTTATCACCCTCAGCCTGCTTATTCATTTATTTCCAGTTTTTCTTATGTGAAAAACAAGGGACCCAAGGTTACCTGGGTCCACAATGTTTAAATTGATTTATTTGCAGGTGAAGACCTATCCTATCACTCAAAATAAGTGGTATTTGGATAGTGGTTGCTCCAAGCACATGACAGGAAATAAAGAACATCTGTCAAAGTTCAAAGCAAAGCTTGGCCCAAAGGTAATCTTTGGAGATTCAAGCTGTGGTCAAACTGAAGGCTATGGCAGGATGACAATTGGAGCTGTTACTTTCAAGAGAGTTGCTTATGTAACTGGACTGAAGCATAATCTAATTTCAGTAAGTCAGTTATGTGATGCTGGATACCAGGTATCATTCTCTAACTCTCTTTGTAATATTACTTTAAATAATAATGTTGTATTAGTAGGCATTAGACAAGGTAACATTTATTTAGTAGATTTTAATTCAACTGATTCTGAAATCTGCCTGTTTAATGAAGTAACTAATAATAATACTCTATGACATAAAAGGCTTAGCCATGTTAACCTCAAGAATATATCTAGGTTATCTAAACACAACCTTGTTAGAGGTTTACCTTCTTGCCCCTACAAGAAGGAGAGCCTATGCAAGGCTTGTCAACTAGGCAAGCAAACCAAGAACTCCTTTAAATCAGTAAATAAAAGTGATTCTCCTAGAATCCTGTATTTATTACATTTGGACCTATTTGGCCCAATAAATGTACAGAGTTTAGGAGGGAAGTATTACACCCTAGTCATTGTAGACGACTTCTCTAGGTTCACTTGGGTGTTCTTTTTGAGAACTAAGGCTGATAACTTCAAAGCCCTTACAGACTTTCTATTATGTGTGCAGATTGAGTACTCTACTCATGTGGCCTTGATCAGAAGTGATCATGGTACTGAGTTTGACTCTCTTCTCATGCAAGAATTCTGTGAGAGAGAAGGTATCAAACATAGCTTCTCAGCTCCTAGAACTCCCCAACAAAATGGGGTAGTTGAAAGGAAGAACAGAACACTAATTGAAGCTGCTGGCACATTGTTGGCAGATGCTAATATGCCTCTTTCCTATTGGGCAGAAGCAGTTAGTACAGCCAACTATGTCTTGAATAGAAGTCTGATACACAAGCTTAAGTGTAAAACTCCTTATGAGTTACTTAAAGGAAAGAAACCTAAAATAAATTATTTTAGAGTTTTTGGCTGTGTTGTTTATATTCATAATAACAATAAAGAATATCTTAGAAAATTTGAAGCAAAGGCTTCAATGGGAATTTTTCTTGGATATTCCCAAGTAAGCAAAGCTTATAGGGTATTTAATAAATCATCTTCTAAAAATGAAGAGTCTGTTCATGTGTCCTTTGATGAATCCCAAATGTTTTACAAGGAGAAGGAAACTTCCCCTTCCTCAAGTTCATTACAGGTACAAGATTCTCCCAAAGATGTCACTCAAGATATCCTCCATCTCTCAACTCTTCATATCACTGAATCAGACAGTGATGAAGACATTGCAGAAGTTGTTGTTGTTCCACCAATAGTAGATCAAATTCCTCCTGAGGAATTAATCCCAACTATTGCTGAAGATCACATCCCACCTTGTCACACTTAGAGATCACCCTACATCTCAAGTGATAGGAGACATATCAGCTGGTGTTCAAACAAGACATCAGTTAAGACAGGATGTGATGCATGCTTGTTTCCTCTCACAGATTGAGCCCCTCACCATCAAAGATGCTGAGCTAGATCCCCATTGGATCATTGCTATGCAAGAGGAACTCAATCAGTTTGAGAGATGTAAAGTATGGACTTTGGTTCCAAGACCTAAAGGCCAACTGATCATAGGCACCAAGTGGGTGTATAGAAACAAGTTGGATGCAAATGGCATCATTGTAAGGAATAAAGCTAGGCTTGTAGCTCAGGGCTACAGACAGGAGGAAGGTATAGATTATGACCAAACCTTTGCTCCTGTTGCAAGGCTAGAGACAATAAGGATCTTCTTAGCCTATGCAGCCTACATGAAGTTTAAAGTTTTTCAAATGGATGTCAAAAGTGCTTTTCTTAATGGTGAGCTAAAGGAAGAGGTGTTTGTTGAACAGCCACCTGGTTTTGTTTCTTCAACTCAGCCCTCACATGTATTCAAGTTGCAGAAAGCTCTTTATGGACTAAAACAAGCACCAAGAGCCTGGTATGAGACTCTAGCTAATTTCCTGTTAGAGCACAACTTTACTAGGGGAGTAGTTGATAGAACCCTCTTCATCAAGCACCACAAGGACACAATCCTGTTAGTTCAAGTGTATGTGGATGACATTATTTTTGGTTCCACTGATCCCAAACTGTGCAAAAAGTTTTCTAACTTGATGCATTCCAAGTTTGAGATGAGTAGTATGGGTGAGCTGTCTTACTTTCTTGGTCTCCAAGTAAAGCAAGATGCTGATGGCATCTTCATCTCCCAATCCAAATATGCCAAGGAATTGATAAAGAAGTTTGGGATGGCAGATGCTTCAGCAATGCATACACCTATGGCTACTAATGTAGTTATTGATTCTGATGATCAGGGAAAGCCTGTTGATCAAAAGAATTATAGGGCCATTGTTGGATCCCTATTGTATTTAACTGCAAGTAGGCCAGACATAATGTTTGCTATATGCCTTTGTGCTAGATTCCAGGTCAACCCCAAGGAATCTCATCTGATTCTTCTCAAGAGAATCTTGAGATACCTGAAGGGATGTCCAAATCTAGGACTTTGGTACCCAGCTGAGTCAGAATTTGAATTAATTGGATATTCTGATTCTGATTATGCTGGTTGTCGAGTTGACAGGAAAAGTACCTCAGGAACTTGTCAGTTCCTGGGAGAGAGATTGGTCTCTTGGTTCTGTAAGAAGCAGGCCTCTGTATCAACTTCAACTGCAGAAGCTGAATATATAGCAGCTGCCAGTTGTTGTTCACAGATCCTGTAGATACAAAATCAGCTTTTGGATTATGGGTACTCACACAAGAACACTAAAATCATGTGTGACAGTACAAGTGCTATCTCCATTGCACAAAATCCAGTGCACCACTCTAGAACGAAGCACATTGAGATTAGACACCATTTCCTGAGAGATTGTGTGGAAAAGAACAAGATCAGCCTTGAGTTCATATCCACAGACCTTCAGAGAGGTGATATATTCACCAAGCCATTAGATGAACAGAAACATCTGTTCTTTTTAGTTCAACTAGGCATGATTAATGGACGAGACTAAGTGTGACGTCTGCCTTGTTGAAATCTGTTCGAAGATAGTCGAACGACGTTCGACGATAGTCGAGCGGAGCAAGCCTATCGTCGACCTATGGTTGATGATGGCTTATCTGCTTGAAGATCGTCGACCGGCGTTCGAAGATCGTCGAACAGGTTGAGCTTATGGTCGATCTATGGTTGACGACAGCTTGCTGTTTGTGAAGACAGAAATAGTCGAACGATTGATCGACTACTCTGCTTCAGGACCGATCGTCGAACGACCGTTCGACCATTGTCTCCAGTATCTTTTAAATAGATCGACGATCGCTGTTTTAATATAAAGTCGATGGTCGACCTAGGTTAAAAGATAGTTGCTCTTATCGTCGACGGAGAGCGTCTTTTCGCATTCCGTCTTCCCGCTTGCTCTTTGTCTTGCTCTCTGTCTTGCGCTCCGTCCTCGCCGTCTCTCCCTCGACTTCTACAGCGTTTTCGATGGCGATTGCTCCAGCGCTTCTTGCAGTAGTAAAGTTTGATGCCGGTTTCAGCGTTGATTTCGACGCCTTCAGCTGCTGCGAACCAGGGATAGTGGAGATTCTGAATCTGTGCAGAGCTCAAGGATTAGAGAAACTCATGTCTTACAGAATAAAGATAAACAATCAAGAGATCAAAGAGTGGGCCTTCACTTCATCTTCTATTGATGATTCGATGACTGGAACAATTAGCGGAGAAGAGGTAATATTGACTCCCGCTATTCTGACTGAAATTTTTGGATTAATTAATGGTGAAGAAGAGTATGAGCAAGATGCTCCTGAATTCGGAAGGATGTTAACTGAGCTGGGACATGCCGAAGGCATTCCCTCCAAGCTGCTCAAGGTGAATTTCCCGTTCAAGATCAAGTTTCTTGCGGAAATTGTTGGAAAAGTGCTACTGGGAAAGCACTCAGCCCACAATAATATTACAAGGCAACAATTTGCACTAATGTGTGCAATTGTTAATAAGAAGCAGATAAATTGGGCTGGCATTATGTTCAATTTAATCAGGGAAAAGAATGGAAAGAAAGTGGTTACCCTAGGAAGGGTAGTTGGAATTTTTCTGAAGGAGAAATACCCTCACCTGCTTGTGTCAGCCGCCACCTCCATCAACAAAAGCAAGAAGATGGATCCATCGCTATTTGCCAAATGGAAAAGGACCTTCCTGAAGCCCGCTCCTGCAGGGGTTGCTCCAGTTACTTCTGAGAGCACCAGGACTGTCGCAGTCACTCCCCCCTTCTAGCAGCTGGCTCAGCAAATTTATCTCTTCCATCTTCTTCATCAGCTTTGCCGTCTACTTCAGTTGAAGTTCCTTCAACTTCAATTGAAGTACGACATTCTGCTTCTCCTCCAGCTTCTCCTCTACCTCCTCATCTTGCTGGGATATCTCAACCCAGTTTTGATTTGTTGGTATCTGAGATTCCCTCTCCTCCTCAGTGACCAATTCTCTCTTCTGATAATCACCCTGCATCCACCCATGTATCCCCACATCATTCTCCAGCTCCATCTCCAGCTCTATCTCCAGCACATTCTCCAGCTCATCTTGCACATACCATCACTGTTGCTCTTCCACCCTCTGAAATTCCTCCACCATCATCATCATCTTCTTTTGAAATTACTCCTGCATTTATATCTAGCATTATGGAGTTAATTACCCCCCTCAATCAAAATTATGATTGATGAGGCAATTGCTCCCCTTGCTTCTTCTATCTCATCTCTAACTGCTGCTATTCAGAAACTCTCTAAGTCTGCTGAGCCCTCTTCTTCTAGGGGCCTGGTTTCAGTTTCTACTGAAATCAAGCAGGGGGAGATGCTTGATGAAGACGTCTCTGAGCAGCCCTTGGCCTCTCCTCCAGCAGTTCATCTTGCAGTAATAGAGAAAGCAACAGAAGATTCAGCTCCTCCTCCTCCTCTATCTGAACAGGAAATTTCTGATGCAGTTTTAAAGTCTGAATTTATTGTTAAAGCTTGTTTAGAAGAGAGTTCTACTCCTTTGGTTGCCCTATACCTAGAAGGAATCATCACCTCCTTTCTAGATGAATTGTGGGAATTAGGTCATGCTGTGGTCGATTCTGAAGGTATTCCCTTTACTTATTTTTTAGACTTGTTAACTGATATGCTAGTTTGGGAATATCTGGAAGGCATGATTAGATGTCATTTAGAACAATTTTATTCATAAAACTACAGATAAATTGGAAGAAATTCTAGAAGTTCAAGAGTCTGTTATCCCATCTGCTCTAGAAGTACAACCAAAATCAAGTGCTCAAATTTCTGAAGTTGCTCAGCCTGAAGTTCAAGCAGAACTGGTCACTTTGACAGTTTCTGAGATTCAAGAATCAGATGCAGATGCCCAGACTGAAAAATCTACTATATGGGATGATACCCCAGGCTTGGATTTAGATGCTCTATTGGCACAGGATGCCATAGAAGAAGAAAGAGAAAGAGCTGCTAGAAAGGAAAAAGAAAGAGCTATAAAAGAGGCTATTGACCCATATGATATGCCTATCTCTTCAAATTCTGAAGATGAGATCGACTCTGATGAGTCTGCTGAGACTAAGAGAAAAAGAATTGCTAAGAAGAAAAGAAAAGCTGTTGATCCTCCTCCTGCTAACCCAGACAATGATACACCATATTATATACTGAAAGGGATTGATCCAAAGTCAAAAGACTTCCAGCATTGGATGTTGTTTTCTAAGAACCAGCAAAAGCAAAGGAAAAAGTCTAAGAGGTATGACTCTCCTGTTCCCAGATGGAATCCTAGAGGTCCTCCTCCTCCACCTCCCGGTGCAGGAGCCTCAGGAAATTTATCTTCTAAATCTGCCTCTCAATCTGAAAGATCAAATCCATCTCAACCTGCTCAAAGGAGAAGTTCGCAAGGATTCCAAGGTAAAAGCCAAACTGGCTATCAAAGACCTGATACAGTTAAAGAACAAGATAAGGAGGTAGTATATCAAAGACCAACCTTTTCCCCTCCTCCTTCTCCAAAGAAAATAGCTTCATCTCCAAAGCCAGTTCCTTCTGAGAAAGATGTTCCAAAAGGTAAGTAATTTATTTTATCTGAAAATTCTAGCAAGAACTTTGCTAAGTCTGCTCTCCTTTCTTATCTAGTTAATCAAGATAAAGAACCAGTTGACACTTCTTCTGAGATTGTTTATGAAAGCCCGGATCTTGATCCTAACTTTAGGATGGCTCGTTTTCTTGAACTGGTTGGAGCAGCGCAGATAAGGAAAGCAAAAGCTGAAGGAAAGGACACTGCCGGATTAACCACAATGTCTAAATTCAGAAAGAAGGAGCTCGAAAAATTCCAGGTCAGACCTGAGATGTTTGATCCTTCAAAATATATGGAAAAGCATCCTGAGGCAGTGGTCCCAAGGACAACAGAACTGAAAATTATTGGAGAACAAGATTTGAAGCTATCAAAAAAAGAAGCTCTAGATCCTACAAGAAAGATTACTTTTGTTTCTAGTTCTTCTAATCCTGAATCTAACTCTGAAGCACCTTAATTATTCATTGATTGACAATTAGTTTCTTATCTGATTGATTGATGATATCTGCTTAGTTATTTCCCTTTATGCATTTTATTTTACTTTCAGTAATTAGTTTTGTATGTTTTAATTGTTGAGAGACTTAACTCAAATAGGGGGAGATTGTTGGAACCCTAGGTTTTGATTTGAGTTCAGTCCTCTCTTTCTGTCTCTTGACCCAAGATTTATCTATGGTCAAAGGTTAGTTGATAGTTTAGATTCCCTAGTTGTGTAGAATTGCTTTTCCAGATGAATATTTGGTTAAGTAGTTTTTCGTTCGACTATAGTCGAACATCGCTCGACTATCGTCTATCGGCTGATCGGCGATTGTCTATCAGTTGGTCGACGTTCTGTCTGCGTTGATAGCTCGACTATCTGTTGATAGGTCGACAATCTGTTTGCTTTGATAGTTCGACTATCTGTTGATAGGTCGACTATCTGTGTTGCTTCGATAGTTCGACTATCTGCTTGGATAGTTCAACTATCTGATAGTTCGACTATCTGCTTGGATAGTTCAACTATCTGATAGTTCGACTATCTATTGATAGGTCGACTATCTGTTTTGTTTTGATAGGTTAACTATCTATTTTGTTTTGATAGGTCGACTATCTGTTGATAGGTCGACTATCTGTTTTCTATGATAGGTCAACTATCTGCTTGATAGGTCGACTATCTGTTTTTGTTTGGTAGTTCGACTATCTGTCCGGATAGATCGACTATCTGATAGCTCGACTATCTGTTCTGATTGGTCGACTATCTGCCGAGGTAGTTTGACTATCTTCTTTGATAGTTCGACTATCTGGATCGTTCGACTATCTGTCCGATAGGTCGACGATCTCCGTGCGTCAGTCGACGATCTCCGAGGGTCGTTCGACATTTTGCTGTATGTTTTAAATAGTTTTGTCGTCTTCTGTGATGTGACTAATTTCATAATTATTTTGGCATATTTTATAAAAGATTATCTGAGTAAATTGTGATAACACTTCCATGCAATATCTATTCTATTCTTTATGCATGAGCTAATCTTTTCTGATAAAGTTGTTTGTCTTATAGCTGAGATATGATTTCTGCCAGGCTGTCCTTTATAGCCGTTAGACTCAAAAAGTCTTCCTTGGCTGTAAAGAGTCATTTCTGATGTGACTTTCTCTTATATTATTTCATCAGAAGTATTTGCAGCTTCTTAGAAAGCTTTATCCTTTTATAGGATATCTGCCTGCTATAGTTTGTTTTTGCTTTATGCTTTTTGCAGCCCAGCTTGCAGAGTTCAGAAAAAGACAAGATTCAAACTCAATTAGAGCCGTTGCTGCTGCTGATATATAAAGACTTCTTTGAAGAAAGAAATCAACTAGTTCTTAGATAAAAATTTATTCAGCAAGCTTACAGCAAGATTAAGTTTACTGCTCTCAGCAATCTTCACTCAACTGAGAAGTGTTAGCTCTTCTGCTCTTCTTCAACCTGAGTTCTCCTGTTTCCAGGAAGTTCTGACTCAGAGATCTTTTGAAGAAGAAGAAGAAGATAGCTGCTAGAAGATTTTCATTTATTATTTTATATCTTCTTGTAGTTCTTCCTTCAGTATTTACTGAAGTGTTTCTGCACTGAAGCAAGACTTCACCTGGACGTTCTTTGAGCCAGGGGGAGCCTTGATTCTTTTAGAGCTTTCCAGCTCAGTGCAAGTTATTGTGCTTCTCTAATCTATTGTAAAATAGAGAAGACACCTTAACCTCCTTTCCCCCTCCTGTACAGGGTTATTACTCCCTTCAAAAGTATCCCTTGGTGGAAGGGCACCTGATCAAAAACCTGTGTTGGTTTTTAGACACCTGATCAAAAGTCTAAAGGGTTTCTTGATCTACCTGAAGCAGATCTTGTTGGTGGCAGGGAACCTGATCAAAAACCTGAGTGGATTCCTACCTTGTTGGTAGAAGAGTGGACGTACCGAAGTTGTTTGGGGAACCACTATAAATTCCTTGTGTCGTCTGGATTGCTTTATTTAATTACTTGCATTGTGGCTGTGATTAGATCTTAACTAGGTTTGCTAGTTGCTGTTTAGGTTTCCTAGCCTTAACTGTAATTACAGTTGGCTGCCTCTTTGTGCACAATACTTGTGTTAGGCTCTAAGGTTTAATCTTCAAATATCTATAACTTTCATTCCGCATTTAACTCCAAGGGAGTTGAGTAGAAAGTCAACTTTGCTAGTGCAATTTTTGATTACTCTATTCACCCCCCCCCCTCTAGAGTAGTATCTATCCCTTCTCTTTCAGAAGGTATCAGCACTGGATGCAAATATGAAGACTCCTAAGAGTTATTCAGAAACGACAAAGGATGAAATCATCCTGGCAACTCTAGATAAAAGGACACAAAATATCATTGTAAGTTCCATAGATGATGCCACCTTTCAGAATCTGGTGTATTGCAAGACCTCCAAAGAAATGTGGGACACTCTTATTGTCTACATGGAGGGAACATAAGAAGTCAAAGAAGACAGAAAATCTATGCTGAATCAGGAGTATAAAAGCTTTAGGAAAGCCAAGAATGACAGCATAGCTGAATGCTACAAGAATGTTTTCAGGATTGTAAATGAGCTGATGACTTATGAAAGAGTCTTCAGCACTTATGAACTGAATGACAAATTTCTGAGATCTTTGACAAAGGATTGGGACATTAAGATTTGTACCATCAGAGAAGTGGCCAAGCTGGCAGACACACCTCCTCCCACACTATTTGGGAAGCTGATTTCATATGAAATGCAGCTTATAGCCATGAAGGAGAAAGAGAAGAGCAGCAGATCTGAACACAAGGAAAAGTCAGTTGCCTTCAAAGCTGAAGGCACAAGAAAGGGCAGGAGAAAATCCCCTTCTCCTCCCAGAAGGAGTGCTGAGGCAGAAGAAGGGATTCCTGATAACACTTCATCAGACAGCCACACCTCAGATGAGGACTTTGCAGCCTTCACAAGGCAGTTCAAAAGATTCATGAAGAAGAAGAAGTGGAGAACAAGACCTTCTTCATCCTTTTCAAAGGATGAGTACTACAAGAAAAAAAAAACTCCTAAGGAAGACAGATATGCTTCTAAACCTAGTAAACAATCTAATTCTAAGATTGTGTGTTATTATTGCAACAGGCAAGGACATGTCATAGCAGACTGTCCAGACAAGAAAACTGAATCAAAAGACAAGAAGAAGCAACAAATGAAGGGCAAGAAAGAAAAATCTTTTGTTGCCCAAAAGAAGAAAAGCTGGACAGATTCTTCATCATCTGAATCAGTAGAAGAAGAAGAAGAGGCTGAAGCATATGTTGGGTTATTCTCAACTGAATAGGATTTTAAGGAGATAGTATTTCTACAAATGTTGGACTCCATAAATGGAGAGGAAGAATACTACTGTGAAGGGCTGATGGCTCAATCAGAAGATGATTAGTGCCAGGATCCGCCTGGACCAAGTAAGGTATACAATTCTCCCTCAGATTCTGATTATTTTTCTGGATCAGAATCAGTAGCATCAACTTAAAAAGAAGGGGATGGTTCTGATTCTAAGGGGGATGTACATCAACACATTAATGAGTATGGTGGGTTGTTGTAGGCTCTGAAGAAGAGCAAGTTTCTTGTCAAAGAACAGTCCAAGGAGATTAAGATTCTTAAGCTGGTTGCAGCAGATTCAGCAAAACTTTTGGATCAAAAATTGAATGAGATTACCAAACTAAAAAACATTACTGTTATTCAGATGGGCACAATCTCCTTAAAGGAGAATCATATCAAGAAACTGGAGGGAAACTTCAGCAAGAAAGAGAGCTAGTGTCTAAATTCTCCAAGCCAAAATCTGTCTTACCCTTAATAGACAATTTCATTTCACAAAAAGGGAAGACTGGTCTAGGTTTTAAGGGAAGAACTAGGGCCACCAATTCACATAGAAAAGGTAAGGCCCTAGTTCAGCCTCTAGCTGCAAAACCCCCAATCTTCTTTAGGAAGGTGATGAATCCTACAAACAGGTATGATCATGACACTACTCATGGTCACTGTGAGTATGGAAATCTCATGGGCAAGGGTGCAAATGCCAATAGGCCAGTCAATAGGCATGCCCATCATGTACAAGAGAAATTCTTGAAGTTTGTTGCTCCAGCACCAACACTTAACAAGTCTGCTGGCAACAAAGTAGAAAAGTCTGTACCTAAGAGAAGGTATAATAGATTTGAGTGTTGGTATTGTGGCGAGGTGGGCCACTTTGTAAGGGATTGCTAGTTTAACACAAGTGTTAAAACCAAGAGTAGTTTTCCTGTCAAAACTTTTGCAGGATTACAAACTAACAAAGACCTAGGATCCAATAATAAATTGGTTCTAAGGGTAAGTGATTCTTTATTTGATGTAGGTGAATCCACGTGACCATACCCCTATATGGTACTTGGATAGTGGCTGTTCCAGACACATGACTGGAACAAGAAGAATGTTGAGGGACTTTTTACCCATAGAGAATGGTCCTAAAGTCATCTTTGGTGGATCAAAAAAAGGAGTCATCAAAGGATTTGGTAACATCTCTAGTGACTCTATTACTATCACTCTAGTGGCTTATGTGAAGGGTCTAAAACACAACCTAATAAGCATAAGTCGGCTTAGTGATCTAGGTTATGACATCTCCTTTCACAAAGGGGAGTGCCAAATTAAAAGTTCAAGTTATCAAGAGATCATTTTAACTAGCACTAGGAGAGGAAATGTTTATTGTCTTAACCTAGATTGTGAGTTAAACAACTCACCTATTTGCTTAGTTGCATATGAGACAGCCTCACTATGTGTCAAATGGCACAAGAGGCTAGCTCATCTGAACTATAAGTCCATAGGACTGCTGTTCAGTATGGTTTTGGTGAGGAATGGTCCTCATGTCAAGTGCATGAAAGAGGGAGTGTGTTCAGCTTGTCAAAAGGGCAAACAAACCAAGTCCTCTTTTCCAGCACTAGATACCAAAGATTCATTGAGATGTTTATATCTCTCGCATATGGATTTGTTTAGTCCTATGACAGTTCAAAGTCTTGGTAGGAAAACATACACATTAGTTATTGTGGATGACTATTCTAGATACACATGGGTGTTTTTCTTAAGGCAGAAATCTGAAACCCCTAGTATTTTCCAGACTTTTGTTAGACAAGTTCAGAATGAATTTAACAATTCTGTGGTCAAAATCAGAAGTGATCATGGAACTGAATTTCAGTCTGAATGTATGACAAAATTCTGTGAAGAACTTGGGATTCATTATGAGTTCTCCTCACCTAGAACACCACGGCAAAATGGAATTACTGAAAGAAAGAATAGAACTCTCATTGAGGCTGGTAGAACTCTACTCAGTGACACTACTCTCCCTTAATATTTCTGGGCTGAGGCAGTAAATACTGCTTGTCATGTTTTCAATAGAGCATTCATCAATAAGAAACTGAAGTTGACTCCCAATCAGATTTTGAAAGGCAGAAAACCAAACATTTCTTATTTCAAAATCTTTGGTAGCAAGTGCTATGTCCTAGTGAATGATAAGCACTACCAAACAAAGTTTGCTGTCAAATCCCTAGAAGGGATATTTGTTGGGTACAGCAACAACAGTAGGGCATACAGGATTTACAACTTGACTACCCAAGTTGTAGAAGAGTCAGTTCATGTTGTTTTTGGTGAGTTTAAATTGATTAACAATGAATTATCTAGTGTTTTAGTTAGTTCTATAGGTCTAACAGATAGGCTGGACAAGATGACCATCAATGATGAAGCTCTTGCTAGGATGGATGATGCATGCTATCCAGGGGGAAAACAAAACACACTGGAAGCAGAAGAGATGAGGAGCATCAGGTGGAGGAAAATTAAGAAGGTCATAAGGTAGATAGGTTTCCTCTAGCAAGAAGACATCTAAAGGATCATCCAGCTCACCAGATAATTGGAGATGTAAGTCAAGGTGTTCTAACAAGGAGCAAGGGCATGAACACAGTTTTGTGTTCTAGCTTTTTGTCTCAAATAGAACCCAAAAAGTTTTAAGAAGCAATGCTAGATGCTAACTGGGTTGATGCAATGCAAGAAGAGCTGAATCAATTCAGGAGATGCAAAGTCTGGGAACTGGTTTCTAAACCTAAGGATCACAATATCATATGAACCAAGTGGATCTATAGAAACAAACTTGATGAAAATGGAACAATCATCAAGCATAAGGCCAGGCTGGTAGCAAAAGGCTACAGACAAGAGGAAGGAATAGACTTTGATCAAACCTTTGCCCCAGTAGCAAGACTGGAGGCTATAAGGATGTTTCTGGCCTATGCAGCCTATCAAGGGTTCAAGGTATTTCAGATGGATGTGAAGTCAGCATTTCTAAATGATGACTTGAAATAGGAAGTCTATGTTGAACAACCCTCAGGTTTTGTAGATTCTCACTGTCCTAATTTTGTATATAGGCTTGAGAAAGCCCTATATTGTTTGAAACAAGCCTCAGGGCTTGGTATGAAACCTTGTCTGCTTTCCTTATTGAGAATAAATTCTTAAGGGGAAATATAGATCAAACTCTATTCTATAGGGAATCCAAAGGCAAGTTACTCTTAGTCCAGATATATGTTGATGACATTATCTTTGGATCTACTGAGAACAACCTTTGCAGGAAGTTTGCCAAACTTATACAAGGGAAGTTTTAAATGAGCAGTATGGGTGAACTGAAGTTCTTTTTGGGACTTCAAGTCAGACAAACTGATAATGGATTATCCATATCTCAGTCTAAGTTTACTAAGGAGTTGATTAAAAAGTATGTAATGGACTCAGCTTCTACCATGAAAACTCCAATGGGAACAAGTATGCCTATAGGCAAAGATTAGATAGGGAAACTTGTTGATGAGTCTTTGTATAGAGGGATAATTGGCTCCCAACTCTACTTGACTGCTAGTAGACCTGACATCATATATGCAACATGTGTCGGTGCCAGGTACAAAGCATGACATAAGGAATCTCATTATACTGCAGTTAAAAGGATTTTCAGATATCTCAAGGGCACACCTAATCTAGGTATTTTGTACCTTAAGAATAGATGTTGGGTATTGTATCCACAATGTACCTGATTTGAAGAAGCCCTTGAACAAGCTAAGGTAAATAGACAGTGTGTTTGATGAAATCTTTTAAGTTGTGCTTGCAGTTATTCCACGCTAAGTACACACCAATGTCAGGGTGCAGGGGGTCAATATACACGGGTCTGCGCGACGTAATCCCTCGTTGAGAAGATCAGTGTGTTGGCCTACGTGTACTCTCTCTATTGGGGTGTACTTAATTTCAAGTACAGGGCTATGATAAAGCAAGAGAAGACAAGGAGCAAGGATGGGCCAAAGACCAGCTCACGGGTTGAAAGACGAGAATCGTCTAAGTGTAAATCGTCGAGAATAACTAAGTGATTCTCGCCGATTCGTCGAGAATCACTAGTGATTCTCGACGAATCGTCGAGAATCACTAGAAGATTCTCGCTAGGTTGGGTCGGCTGTCTCGACGCAGTCAAAAAATTCTCTAAGGCAGAATCGTCGAGAATCACTAAGTGATTCTCGCCGATTCGTCGAGAATGACTTTGCATTCTCGACGATTCGGCGAGAATCAAATGTGATTCCCGCCGATTCTCCCCGGCCTCTATAACCTGTGCAGCCAGAATTCGCCAAGTAGAATTCGGCGAGAATCGTAAGTGATTCTCGCCGATTCGTCGAGAATCACCTACGATTCTCGCCGATTTTGCCTTGGGCGATTTTTCCGAATTCCTAGACCGGTCCATGTTACCTGCAGCTATTTGAACCGGACTTTGGTCTTTGCTTTGGTGGGGCCCACAACGGACATCTCCATGACCTATTGTATAAATACACAGGTATTTGTGTACAGTGGTTTCACGGATATAGAAAACGAAAGCCGAGCCGCCGACTAACCCTAAAATTGCGAACCTGCTCCGCCTCCGTCGCCGCCGCTCGTGCAGTGGTCACCGCAGCCGATCTCGATCTCCTCCAGATCCCCGGTGATAGAAGCCTAGTCTTGCACAGCGTCTCACGTGTCTAACCAGAGATCTTTTGTCTCTTGATTTGAGATAGGGAAATCCATCTCCGTCCGAATCGATCGAGACGATCGATCCTCGTATGACCGTTGGAAGACCTTGTCGACTTCGCTAAGAAGATTGAATCTCCAGTGCATCGCTGTTGTTTTCAGTTGCCGCCGCCAACACCGAGAGCCTTGCCGCCGCCCTTTGCCGCCGCCGGTCTCGGGGAGATTTTCTCCAAGAAAGATCAAGGGTTGTGGACTTTTCGTTGCCTACAAGAACAAGTAGTCTAACGAAAAGGGACACCTAGATCTTCAAGTTGTTTGTATTTCTTACAAGCTATTTTCTTTTTCATTGTAAAGGAACATTTGGTTCCTAGTTGTAGGGTTGGGTGCAACCCGTGTTGTGGGAGTGTTGACTCCTACGTGTGGAAGGGTTCCTTCTGATAGTGCAAGGATTGGATTTCAATCCTGTTGGTGAAGTGACCGAGTCGTCCCTGGTTGGGAGATAGGTCGAAGGGGGAAAGTGGACATACCCAAATCGGGGAACCACTATAAATTGCTTGTGTCCTTTTTGTGCTGTGTTGTTTTGTTTTCTTGTGCATGTACAATTTTAATTCCGCAAATACACTGCAAGACAACTATTCCCCCCCATAGGTGAAGGTAGTTGACACTAGGTGAACTTTCAAGTGGTATCAGAGGGTGGTTACTCATCAAAAAGGTTCACACCTTGAGTAGAATCCTGCCACCAGTGTTAAGAAAAAGACCGATATCTTCCATGGACGGACTCAAGCACTCCGGCAAAATCCCTGTATGTACTAGACTAAACTTTCCTATCTGGAAGGAAAGAATCAGATTCTACATGGAAGCAGTCGACCCCCGGCTCTTCATGATAGTGGAGGAGGGACCTTACATTCCCACAAAGGCCTCCACCATTGATCCTACCAAGAAAGTGCCCAAGAAACTTTCGGAAATGGACAAGGACGAAATGGTGCTGTTCGGACTCAACAAGAAAGCTCAGAATATCCTGGTAAGCACAGTTGACGACTCTATGATGCAGAACTTCTACAACTGCAGGACAGCCAAGGATCTCTGGTGCTGCCTGATTGTGTTAATGGAGGGCACGGATGAAGTGAGGGACGATCGGAGATCCCTCCTCAATCAGAAATATGAGGCATTCAGGCAAGGGCCAAAGCAGGAGATCGGAGTTACCTTCGAAAACTTCCTCAAGATCGTCAATGCACTCAAAGGATATGGAAGAGTGTTCACTGACGGTGAACTCAATGATAAGTTCCTTAGGTACCTCACAAAGGAATGGGACACAAAGATCTGTGCCATCCGTGAGTTTGGCAGACTTGCGGAAACCGACCCTCAGATTCTGTTCGGGAAGCTCATGTCCTATGAGCTTCAGTTGAACACAAGGAAGGCTGAAGAGGAAGCAGAGAAAGCCGCGGCCAAGGAAAAGACGGTGGCCCTGAAAGCAATTCATTCCAGAAAGGGCAAGGGTGCTGCCTCTTCCTGTGCGTGGAAGAAGGATGAAGAGGAAGACTCTGAGCCAAGCTCCTCCGGCTCAGAATTGTCTGAGGAAGACTTATCCCTTATCATAAGGGAATTCAAGAAGTTCCTCAAGCTGAGGAATCAGAGAAAGAGAAACGGCTCCTCTTCAAGGGATCAGAAGAAGAACTATTCTTCTGACAGGTATGTTTCCAAACCGAACAAACACCGCTCATCTGACATTATTTTCTTTGGTTACAACAAGCCAGGACACGTCGTGGCCGACTGCCATCAAGGCAAGATGGAGAAGGGAAAGGGAGAGGAGCACAGGTCCTCAAGAGACAAGAAGAAGGAGAGGAGTTACATCGCGAAGAAGCCAAAGACGCTGAGTGAATCTGACACATCAGACACCAGCGATGACTAGGAAGCCTACTTTGGGCTAATGGGTCACTGTGACTCGGAAGGAGATTGCCCCCCATTTACTGGGAAGGTAAAAGCTCACACCACTCTCTCCGACTCTGAATCTGATCCTGAGTCTCAGGATGATGACCCTGAGGATAGCCCTTCTGCCCGTGAAGCTGAGCTCCTCGATAAGTATGAGCTTCTGCTCAATACCTTCGTGGAATGTCGAAAGAGACAGAAGGCTGAGAAAAAGGAAGTTAAATTCCTTAAAGGTGAGAATGTATCCCTGAGGGAAGAGATCACCCGTTTGATCTCCCTCCGACAGGAGCACTTGGACCTGACTTCAAAGCACTCAGAGTCTCTTAAGCTCCTTGATCTTAAGCAGGAGGAAGTCGACAAGTTGGAAGAACTACTTGCGGCAGAAAGGAAGATCGTCAAGAGCTTCTCTATGCCAAAAACTGCTCTTCCATTAGTTGATACCTTCTCTGCTCAGGCCAAAGGAGCTGGCTTGGGGCATGTAGGGGTATCTAGCTCCTCATCCAGGAGAAACAGGAATAAGAGGAAGAATAAGGCTGCCAAGAAAGCCTCTGCTGCTGAGAAAGGAAAGGCCCCACTCAGCCCTGTTGAGTTCAGAAAGCCTAGCTTTCCCTATAACCAACATGACTTTGAGTCAACATATGGCCATCACTTCAGGCCCTCGGTTGTAAAGCCGAAGAGCCGGTATGATGGGTGGACCTTTCCCCGTAACTTCAGTGAGAGTGTCTTCAAGGCACCTTATGAGGAAATCCACTTGGGAAATTATGGTCAATTCTCTAGCGGGCATAATAGGAAGCAGGCACCTAAGGCCAAGCCTGTTACACTGAAAAGCCAAGAGGTAAAGAAGTCATATGACTGTGGTCATCATGATGCCTCCACCTCCAGGTCTTCGGCCCCGGCTGAACCCCACGTTTAAGGGTGAAGCAGGCGCCCAAGAGGAGGTATAATAGGTTTGACTGCTGGTGTTGTGGTAAAGTTGGTCACTTTGCCGTGGATTATTGGTTTAATCCAAGGTATAACGAGACTCCTTATGTTAGAAATGTGAGGCCGACCACTCGTAGGGCTAACCAATCGAGGGGGAGTATGCTAACAAGGAATCTAGGACCCAAGTTTGATTGGGTTCCTAAGGCAAATTAATTCTGTTTTGCAGGAATGTCCAAAGGCCAACAAAACTCCTATTTGGTATTTGGACAGTGGATGCTCCCGTCACATGACCGGGACAAGAAGCCTGCTGCGGGAGTACTCTCCAGTCGAGAATGGACCCAAAGTCATATTTGGGGGATCTGATCGGGGAGTCACCAGAGGTTACGGTACGATTTCCAACGGTATACTCTCTATCACTAACGCAGCTTATGTTGAAGGGTTAAATCATAACTTGATCAGCGTAAGCCAGTTATGTGATAAAGGGTATGATGTTAAGTTCTGCAAGGATAAAGGCCTGATAATTTCATGTGATTCTTCGGAGACTGTATTAACTGGCATTAGGAGCAGAAATATTTTCTGTTTAGATTTTCTTAGTTTAGATTCTTCTACCCCAGTATGCCTCATTGTAAAAGGCAGTGCATCTCTTTGTGAACAATGGCACAAGAGATTGGCACACATTAATTACAAAATAATTAATATGCTGTTTTCCAAAGACTTAGTAAGGGATGCTCCCATTATTAAGTGCATTAAAGATAGTCCATGTCCTGCATGTCAGATGGACAAGCAGACTCGGGCTACCTTTAAGGGCATCCCAGACAAAGACTCCTCCAGATGTTTGTATCTTCTGCATATGGACCTGTTTGGTCCAATGCAAGTTCATAGCTTAGGAGGGAAGTCGTATACGCTAGTGATTGTAGATGATCACTCTCGGTTTACGTGGGTGTTCTTCTTAAAGCGCAAGTCTGATACATTTGACATCTTCACCAGTTTTGTCAAGCAGATACAGAACGAACTTAACTGCTCAGTGGTCAAAATCAGAAGTGACCATGGAACAGAGTTTGAGTCTGGGGCTATGACAGAGTTCTGTGAAGAACTTGGTATCTTTCATGAGTTCTCCTCCCCTCGCACTCCTCAACAAAATGGAGTGGCGGAGAGAAGGAATAGAACACTCATTGAGGCGTGCACGACAATGTTGAATGACGCTTCTCTCCCAGAATACTTCTGGGCTGAGGCTGTCAATACGGCTTGTCATGTACAAAACCGGGCGTTGATTAACAAGAGCCATCGTAATACTCCTTATGAGCTACTGAAAGGCAAGAAACCAACCATGTCCTATCTGAGGATCTTTGGCTGCAAATGTTATGTGCTGAATAATGGGAAGTACCCTCGTACTAAGTTTGGTGAAAAATGCTTCGAAGGCATATTCATGGGGTATAGTAGTCATAGCCGGGCTTATAGAGTTTTCAACAAGAAAACCCTAGTGGTAGAGGAATCAATAAATGTTGTATTTGATGAAGGAAGTTTGCTTAATTGCAAGACTTCTAGTTGTCTTCCTGAAGATGCAGGTGCCAGACTCGAAAAGTTACAACTGGATGATCCCGAGAAAGATGCAACTCCAAAATACGTCAAGGTCTCCACATCAACGCCAATCGGAGAAGTTGAAGATCAAAATGGAGCAAATCCTTTAGAAGAAGGAGATGCCCAAGAAGTAGTTGAAGTTCCTGATGCCAGACTTCTTGAGCTCAGACACGTGAGGGATCATCCTAGAGATCAGATCATCGGAGATCCTCTTGACGGGGTCAGAACTCGAAGAGGTACCATTAACGAGATTTTGCATCTTAGCTTCCTGTCACAGGTTGAGCCAAAGAAGTTCGATGAGGCGAACAAAGATGCTGCATGGATTTTGGCCATGCAAGATGAATTGCATCAATTCGAACGATGCAACGTTTGGACGCTGGTTCCCAGACCACAAAAGCAGAATGTGATTGGCACCAAGTGGATCTTCAAAAACAAACTGGATGAACATGGTGTCATCATAAAGAACAAAGCCAGGCTAGTGGCTCAAGGTTACCGACAGGAGGAGGGGATTTACTTCGACCAGACCTTTGCACTAGTGGCAAGGCTCGAGGCCATCAGATTGTTCCTGGCGTATGCTTCGTACAAAGGATTCACTGTCTATCAAATGGACGTGAAATCAGCCTTCTTGAACGGAGACCTGAAAGAGAAAGTATACGTCGCTCAACCCCCAGGTTTTGTCAATCCTACTTATCCTAATCATGTATATTTTCTTAATAAAGCTCTATATGGTTTAAAGCAAGCTCCTCGAGCTTGGTATGAGACCTTGTCTAGTTTTCTTCTTGAGAACAAGTTCTCTAGAGGAAAAATAGATAAGACATTGTTTCTTAGGGAAGTCAAAGGCAAGATCTTGCTGGTGCAAATCTATGTCGATGACATTATATTCGGCTCAACGGACAACAATCTTTGCAAAAAGTTCTCTAAACTTATGCAAGGAAAGTTTGAAATGAGCAGTATGGGAGAGCTAAAGTATTTCTTGGGACTTCAAGTGAAACAGTCTGAGGATGGAATCTTCATCTCTCAGACGAAGTTCACAAATGAACTCCTCAAGAAATTCGAAATGGAGAATGCAACCTCTATGAGGACTCCAATGAGATCCACTATGTCTCTGGATAAGGATGAGAAAGGTAAACCTTTCGATGAAACCAAATACAGAAGCATCATTGGATCCCTGCTCTACCTTACTGCCAGTAGACCGGATATCATGTTCTCCACATGTGTCTGTGCCAGATATCAGGTGAACACTAAGGAATCTCACTATGTCGCTGCAAAGCGAATTCTAAGATACCTTAAAAGTACCCCCAATCTTGGCTTGTGGTACCCGAGAAACAATGATGTCGAGCTAATAGGTTTTTCAGATGCTGATTTTGCAGGGAGTAGGGATGACAGGAAAAGCACTTCAGGGACGTGTTAATTCCTGGGAAGAAGGCTTATTTCATGGAACAGCAAGAAGCAGAATTGTGTAGCAACCTCCACTACAGAGTCTGAGTACATCTCGTCTGGCAGCTGTTGCGCACAACTCCTATGGATAAGAAACCAGTTAGCCGACTATGACCTCCAGTTCAAGGAAGTACCAATGTATTGTGACTCCTCAAGTGTAATTGCTATTGCCAACAATCCGGTTTCGCACAGCAGAATGAAGCATATTGAAGTGCGCTACCACTTCATTCGGGAGCACGTGGAGAACAAGGACATCTCTCTCTGCTATGTCCCCACGGACAAGCAGATTGCAGATATTTTCACAAAGCCCTTAGACAAGGCCAAGTTCAGTCTCTTCAAAACTGAATTGGGGATGCTCAACTATGAGGAATGAAGACTCCAGAAGCTCCTGGCTCGTGCATCTAGGGGGAGCATCTGCCAGGAACTCAAGTGTAAGCATAGGTGCAAGAACTGAGGGGGAGCATGGTGTCAAATGCACCAGACCCAGAATTGCAGAAGCCGAAAAGGGGGAGATTAACCTCTCGGCTAAGGCTAAGGTGGCTCCAAGTTTGCTCTCAAGTAATTGGTAATGAATATATCTCTCAACTCAATTTTAAGTTTATGATTTTCATTCTTATATGCTCTATTCACCTTAGCTTGTAGGGTTTAGGCTTCTTCAAATAGGGGGAGATTGTTGGGTATTGTATCCATAATGTACCTGATTTGAAGAAGCCCCTGAACAAGCTAAGGTAAATAGACAGTGTATTTGATGAAATCTTTTAAGTTGTGCTTGCAGTTATTCCACGCTAAGTACACACCAATGTCAGGGTGCAGTGGGTCAATATAAACGGGTCTGCGCGACGTAATCCCTCGTTGAGCAGATCAGTGTGTTGGCCTACGTGTACTCTCTCTATTGGGGTGTACTTAATTTCAAGTACAGGGCTATGATAAAGCAAGAGCAGACAAGGAGCAAGGATGGGCCAAAGACCAGCTCACCGGTTGAAAGACGAGAATCGTCTATGTGTAAATCGTCGAGAATCACTAAGTGATTCTCGCCGATTCGTCGAGAATCACTAGTGATTCTCGACGAATCGTCGAGAATCACTAGATGATTCTCGCCGATTCGTCGAGAATCACTAGTGATTCTCGACGAATCGTCGAGAATCACTAGATGATTCTCACCAGGTTGGGCCGGCTGTCTCGACGCAGTCAGAAAATTCTCTAAGGCAGAATCGTCGAGAATCACTAAGTGATTCTCGCCGATTCGTCGAGAATGACTTTGCATTCTCGACGATTCGGCGAGAATCAAATGTGATTCCCGTCGATTCTCCCCGGCCTCTATAACCTGTGCAGCCAGAACTTGCCAAGTAGAATTTGGCGAGAATCGTAAGTGATTCTCGCCGATTCGTCGAGAGTCACCTACGATTCTCGCCGATTTTGCCTTGGGCAATTTTTCCGAATTCCTGGACCGGTCCATGTTACCTGCATCTATTTGAACCGGACTTGGGTCTTTGCTTTGGTGGGGCCCACAACGGTCATCTCCATGACCTATTGTATAAATACATAGGTATTTGTGTACAGTGGTTTCACGGATATAGAAAATGAAAGCCGAGCCGCCGACTAACCCTAAAATCGCGAACCTGCTCCGCCTCCGTCGCCGCCGCTCGTGTAGTGGTCACCGCAGCCGATCTCGATCTCCTCCAGATCCCCGGTGATAGAAGCCTAGTCTTGCACAGCGTCTCACGTGTCTAACCATAGATCTTTTGTCTCTTGATTTGAGATAGGGAAATCCATCCCCGTCCGAATCGATCGAGACGATCGATCCTCGTGTGACCGTTGGAAGACCTTGCCGACTTCGCTAAGAAGATTGAATCTCCAGTGCATTGCTGCTGTTTTCAGTTGCCACCGCCAACACCGAGAGCCTTGCCGCCGCCCTTTACCGCCGCCAGTCTCGGGGAGATTTTCTCCAAGAAAGATCAAGGGTTATGGACTTTTCGTTGCCTACAAGAACAAGTAGTCTAACGAAAAGGGACACCTAGATCTTCAAGTTGTTTGTATTTCTTACAAGCTATTTTCTTTTTCATTGTAAAGGAACATTTGGTTCCTAGTTGTAGGGTTGGGTGCAACCCGTGTTGTGGGAGTGTTGACTCCTATGTGTGGAAGGGTTCCTTCCGATAGTGCAAGGATTGGATTTCAATCCTGTTGGTGAAGTGACCGAGTCGTCCCTGGTTGGGAGATAGGTCGAAGGGGGAATGTGGACGTACCCAAATCGGGGAACCACTATAAATTGCTTGTGTCCTTTCTGTGCTGTGTTGTTTTGTTTTCTTGTGCAGGTACAATTTTAATTCCGCAAATACGCTGCAAGACACCTATTCCCCCCCCCCCCCCATAGGTGAAGGTAGTTGACACTAGGTGAACTTTCAATAGAGATTTCACACTAACTGGTTTCTCAGATGCAGATTTTGCAGGATGCAAAGAAGATAGGAAAAGTACTACAGGAACTTGTCAATTCTTAGGAGGAAGATTGGTGTCTTGGTGCAGCAAGAAGCAGACCAGTGTAGCTATATCAACAGCTGAGTCAGAATATGTAGCTACAGGCAGCTGCAGTGCACAACTATTGTGGATAAAGCACCAACTAGAACATTATGACATCAAGGTAAGTAGAATTCCACTGTTCTCTGATTCTACTAGTGCTATCTCTATTGCTAAGAATCCTGTATCACACAGTAGAACAAAGCATATAGAAATTAAATTCCATTTCATCAGAGAACATGTAGAAAAAGAAAATATTAGTCTAGAGTTTGTGAATACAAAAAATCAAATTGCTGATATTTTTACAAAACCTCTGGATGAAACTAAATTTAATTATTTTAAAATTGAATTAGGTATGTTGAATCTTGATTAGGTTAGCACAAGCTACCTTTAGTAGAACATGTAAGCTCAAGTTTTCATAGGAAATTTGGCTAAGTACCAAGTTTGTGTCGACACAAGCAGATCTTGTGTCGACACTCTCAGTATGTTGTATCGACAAAGAAAATGGATGTGTCGACACAGAAATAATATCTGTGTTGACTGAAGAATAGGTGTCGACACAACTATGTCAAGACTTTCAGTTAACTGATTTTTGTGTCGACACACAAAAATCAAAGTTGACACTCTGTGTCGAGACATGTCAACATCTATGTAGACACTAACATAAGTATGTCGACACATACATGTGTCGACTAAACCTCAGTATTGTCAAGACCTAGAACTATTCTATAGACACATATAAGATTTTGTCAACTAGTCCTAGTGCTAAGGTGCGTCTTTTGAACTCCCCTTTACACTTAGACTATAAATAGGTGAAGCCAAAATCTGGTCGACTACACTTTCTGATTTCCTGGCTCTGCACCCTCTATCGACGAGAATCATCTTTCCTTTTCATCTCCATCTCTCTCTTTCGATAATAGCGCCTCATCTAGAAGACAAGGTGAACGAAGGATATGAGCTGGCTCGTGGTGGGTTCACGACAGCATCACCGGAGATTCAGGGAGTAAATGCCCTAATTTTAGACATCGGTTTGGAATTCTTGGTCTCTGAACCAACAAATATATTGAAGAAATAAGTTTTGGAATTTTATTCTTCTGCAACTACAGATGTAGATGGGAAGAAGATAAAAGCTACTATTCAAGATAGCCGAGTGAAAATTACCTTAAAAACAATCCGAAAAGCACTCCAACTCCCAAAGGTTAAGGAAGAAGATGACGTACAACCATCAATGATCGAGGACGCCTTAAAATGGTGTGCGTTAAACCCAAATACTAAGATAGGATCATCTATCAACCAAAAAGGGATGAATTCATAAGGGAAGTTCCTTTCTGAGATTGTAGGGATGGTCATACTGTGCAAAACAGGTGGACATGATAGAATCTCAGCAACCATGTTCCACCTGATGACCAGGATCATCTTTAAGCTTAAGACTGATTGGACAACCATATTTTTGTACAAGTTACATGAAGATATCAAGAAACCAAACCTGGGGCGAATTCTAAGTCTATGCCTATCATCTGTAATACCAGAAGTAATGAGCCACCTTCCTTGTACAAAAATCAATCATATGAGAAGAATGGACACCAGGATTCTGTCAAGATGGGATAGGGTGTTGACTAAGGAGGTTTCTACTCCTCAAAAACAGACCAAAACAATACAGAAGAAGAAGAAAGTTGTTCCACAGGAAGAATCGTCTAGTGATTCAGAAGAAGAAGTGGTGTTTAGTTATGATGAAGACAGGAAACAACAGCAAGATGCACAAGGACAAGTGGATAGTAGTGTGCTCCTAGAGCAACAAAGAATCTCTACTCCAGGGAGAGAAGACCCTGCACCAGCAGTACAAGACACTATACTTACTGATCTGCCTGGTCAAGGGGGAGTAAATGTTACTGCTAAACTAGACAGTGAATTAGCAGTTTATATTGTGATGAATATAGTCTTTGATATAAATTAGGAAGCACTACTGCATGTAGAGGAAGAGGAACCTGAGGTGCATATGAAGGATACTGCTCAGATTGGGCAAGTAAGTTTGTCTTTCCTAGAAAGGTCACTAGACAAGGACATGGAAGTCCAGGGACAACCATGTATTTTACCAACTAATCTTATTCCTCCTGTTCAAATATTGCAGGAGGTAACCTTTGAGGAGTTGTTCTCTGACTCACCAACAGTAAGGACTGAGGGGGAGCAACAACCACAGGATAAAGAACTACTAGAGACTGAAGGGGAGGAATTGCTGAAGAATACTGTAAATAAAGAGACTGTTGACATAGAAAGTTCATCTTCTGATGATGAAGAGGCCAACTTGGCTAAGAAAAGGAAACTTGTTGTAATGAAGAAAAGAAGCTCTAGCTATAAGAGGGCATTACAAATAGCCACACCACCTCCAGTTCCAAGTATGGACTTCAGTTCTCTACTGGTCCACTTGCAAGTTAAGTTGGATGAGCAAAGGAAGTCTCTAGAAAAGTATGTGGATGAATCTAATAAAGAGCTGCAATTCTAGCTAGCTCAGGACATCAAGTCAATCAGATTTGAAGTAAATCTGCACAAGAAAGAGATGACAGATTGTTTCCATAAGGGAGACAATGTTGTAGTGTATTTGGCTGAACAACAAAAGCTTATCAAGACTGAGGTTGAGGACATTGCTACAAAGCAAGGGTATGTCTTGGAAAATCAATTCAGGTCCAATGAAAATCTCAAAGACTCTCATAATGAAATTCTCACAAAGACTGCAGCACTATCTGTTTCTGTCAAAACAGAAGTTACAAAACAAATTCAGACTGATCTAACTGTTGTCAAAATAGCGATAGAGGCTGCCCAAATAGATATTACCACTCAAATTCATAAATTTGGAGTCTACTACAGAGAAGGGATTGATTATCTGGAAGTTCAAGTCAGATTCCACAAGAATGATCTTAGAGATCATATTGAAAGAGAAGTCATAAAGGGGGAGAGGGTGTTAGTCCAAGCTAGTTCTGACCATGCCAAATGGGTTACTAATACCATCAGAGCTAGTCTTGGCTTCCTTCCCTTATGTGATGATGATAATGTGGCTGAATCTGGGATTCAACCTGCATATATCGAGGGAGATCAGCAAGAAGTTGCTCAGGTTATATATCCTCCTGCTAATTTTGAGATGGTTCATGAACAAGTGCAGAAAATTACAGCCCTCCACAAGAGGCACAGAAGGTGGTTATTGAGAAAGTTGAAATGCTAGAGGCTGGCAAAGAAGCTCAAAGGGAAGAATTGCTATCTAAGAAGAGATTCAGAGAACAGGCCGAGTTAAAGCCAAACTTTGAGAAATGGAGCCCTACATCAAGGAACATCATTCTGACTGCATGGAAGGTTGTTAAGGACAAGACCCATGATAGGGGTAAGTGGTACTCAGAGCAGGAGTGGAATAAATATCAAGCTAGACAGGAAGCCATTCTTCAGCACAGGAGGAGTGCAAAAGCTGGGAAGTTACCTGCAAATGCTATAGAGACCAGCAAGTATTTTCCTAAGCCCTTTCACTACTTTGAAAGGCAAAAAATAAAAGCTGAAGAACTAAAGAAAAAGGATCTTAAAGGAAAAAAACCTGTTCAAGATACAGAACCAGTTGTGAAGGCAAAGATAAATTTTGGTCAAGGCATTGTAATAAGGGAGCCTAGCAAATCATAGGATAGATATGCTTATGATAAGAAACAATGTAGCCTTTTTGATTTTTACTCTAAGAAAAAACATGTAAAACAAATATTTTCTACTTGATAAAATCAGTTTTACTGCTTATTTTAGATTGTTTAGATTGTTTGAATGTTTACTTGCACTTGAATGAATGTACATCTATGTCTTATGTGTTTTATCTTGACTGGTGTATATCTTTGACTAAGGGTTATGAATTCTCCAAATAGGGGGAGATTATTTGGTACACTAGAAGTATGTACCAGATTTGGAGAAGATTTATCATAATCAATGATATACATCAATATGTATTTGATGTATGTTTAAGTTTCCTTGTGCAGGTTTAAGAAGTGGAAGAAAAATATTCTAAGTACAAGTTTCGACACGAGAAGCAAAGCTGTGTTGACACCCAGGCATTGTGTCGACACCTAAAGAAGTAGTTGTGTCGACACCCAGAATTGTGTCGACACCTAAAGAAGTAGTTGTGTCGACACCCAGAATTGTGTCGACACCTAAGGCAGGAATTGTGTCGACACCTAAAGCAGAAGCTGTGTAGACACCCAGGAGTTATGTCGACACCAGAAGAAAGGCATGTGTCGATACTCAGGAATTGTGTCGACCCCTGAAGAAGGTGTGTGCCGACAGCTAGACACACACTCAATTCCATCTTGCAGCAACAGCTAGACACACACTCAACGCCATTTTACGGTAATAGTTATACTAGGTCAGAAGACTTGTGTCGACAGCTAGACATACACTCAACGCCATCTATCTGCAACAGTTATGTCGAGACCAGGAGAAATTGTGTCGACACACTGGACTTGTGTCGACACATACAAATAGAAGAAGTGTCGAGGAGCAAAAGAATGACTATGTCGACACTTGGAGTATTGTGTCGACATCATCAAGACTTGTGTGGACACTTTGTCTACTTGTGTCGACACATGTGAAGCAGATTGCTGAGTGGATTTTGCTGAGTTGTAGAATCTTTATGGAATCAACTATCTTGACTGGTGCATCGACAACTGTCATTACCAATAGGTCTAACACCTTTGTCAAAACTGACAGAAGGTTGTTACAAACTGGATCAACCGGTAACCATGAAGAAAATCTATATAAAGGACTGATCTCTGACAACCAAACACACAGTGAAGGACAGAAAAGCCATCAAATAAGAAAGAGAAAATTTACAACAAGTAAAGGGGATACCCTTTAAGAAGGCAGATCCAGAACAGTCTTCAGAATAGATTCAGATCTCATTCTGAATTCAAGGAAGGAGCTGATAGTGGATCAACTTCTACATCAAGAACAGTCCAACCTTATTTTGTTCTATCAAGAAGCTTTGAAACAGCCAAGTCTGGTTGGAACTGAAGATTAAGAACTGATCAAGAAGAACATCAATAGAGGGATCTACCTGGTGATATCTTTTGTATCTCTTTTATTACATAATTTCTTGTAGGATCTGTTGTAGATCTGATCTGTAAGCCTATAATTATAAAGACTGAGGTAGGGCTATGAGCTTGAGTTGTAGGACTTGTGAAAAGTCTGAGTTATAAGCCTAGAGATAAGGGCTGAGGTAGGGCTGAGGCCTGAGGTTGGATTCTGGGAAGGATCTGAGGTAGGACTTGCAAAAGTCTGAGGTGTAGGAACCATTTTGGTTCTGAGTTGTAGGAACATTGGATCTGAGAAAGAGGAAAGAAGTTAGGCTGAATCTAGTACTCTAATGGATAGGTGAAGGGGGAAAGTGGACGTACCCATATCTTGGGGAACCACTATAAATCTGGTGTTCTCTGTGATGTGAATGTTCGGTGTTGTGTTTTATTTTGTTTGTGCCAAGCAAGGTCTGTTTAATTGCCTAAAATATTAATGGAAAAATTAGAACCTATTCACCCCCCCTCTAGGTGTGTAGGCTCTTGAATTAAGTCTTTCAGATGTCATCGATATAAATTTGCACTAGCAAAATCTTGCATTTATTTTCCTATGAAATAATGTCTTATCTATCTTTTCCCTTGTGAACTTATTCTCAAGAAGAAAGCTAGACATAGTCTCATACCAAGCTCGAGGAGCTTGTTTCAAACCATATAATGCCTTAAATAAAAGATAAACATGATTAGAAATGTTAGAATCAACGAAACCTGTAGGTTGTTCCACATACACTCTTCCTTTATGTCTGATGAGTCTTCTTTATATACCTATTTTCGGACTCATCTAGGCTTATTTTCTTGTCTTTGCACACCGTTTAGCGTCATTTGCACTTCTTTTGGTACGCTACGGTTTTCCACGTCTTGTGCACATTTTTAGCCTATTTCTGTGTGTGTATGTATTCCATTCTTGCTATGATTATTATTGTTTGTCTGTGACTGCCATGATCGACATCCCGTCCAGTTTTCCTGCAGGTTCTGGGATCGTGTGGGCGTCCGGCATCGAACTTTCCCCATTTTTGGCAAAGGAGTCAATGGTCGTGCGTTTTTACCCACGCACGACCATCGACCTCTTTGGTGCACGATCATCGGTCGTGCGCAGCCATAACCTCTCCTGTGAAAGTTCTGTCCCGGCATATCGCACGATCATCAGCCATACCGCGCACGATCACTGCTCGTGCGTTGCCGGTCGTGCGCAGTCATGACATCTTTTTCCACTTTTCTGCCTCCATTTCGCACGATCACTGACCATATCGCGCACGACCACTGGTCGTGCGCCGGTGATCGTGCGCGCTGTTTAAATCTGTTTTCTATAAATAGCGCAGGTCCGCCCTAATTTCGGGAGAGATCAATCTTCCGCGATTTTCCGCCGTTTCTCGTCCCGAACGAGGGTTTCCGCCGTCTTCCTCCATCTCCCACCTTAGGGAGGGTCTCCGGGCAAGCTTACAACGCCAAATCAACGCCGGAGCATCCTCTCGGCCTCCTCCTTCATCCTCAAGCTTCAAGCGGAGTTTTGACCGAGCTTTCTCCATCAAGCAAGGAAGGGCCGGAGCCGCAATCTACGGATCATTTCAACGAAGAAGACGGGTCCATTGGGAGTGAGTGACACCTCCTCTACCCCGGACGCAGTTGAGGACCGAGCTTGGACTCGGATTGACAACCCGGGATTCCAACCGTGAACCCCCAACAAGGCTTCGGATTCGGTCGATTCGCACACCTCTTCCTCTTGTATTTGATAGCTTAGTTTAACTCTTTGTATTGATGAAGTACATTTTATTGTAGTTAATGATCTTGCACTTTATCATGTCTATGTGATTTGTGTATTTTCGTTATTATTGCTTGAGGTGCGCCTTAATATCCCATCCACCATCCACCCTTGCCGCACTAGCAATTGCTAGTGGCGTGCGTTGCGAAGAGGTGCTCACGACCCTCATTCCGCCACTCTCACCACCTCATCCGCTAGCCTACTCGCCCATCCGCCAAGCGATTCGGTGCATAGCGGCCCGACTAGCCTTCCATCCCGCCTGGCGAAGCATCGCATAGCGGCGTTGCATAGGAGTAGCTTGTAGCTTTTATTTTCTGTTTCCGCAACCATCACAAACCCCATCGTTACCTTCGCCCCGAGGACTTCAATCTCAAGTCCTCCTCGACATTAACTCATCCCTTACTGTGTTCCTCAAGAGACCGACACTCGGGATTTATTCCCAAACTTTATTACTTGTGCGACCGGTGCGCTTGCCGTTTTCCACGCATCAAGTTTTTGGCGCCGTTGCCGGGGAACACAGTCGTTTGAGTTTTTGAAGAGGTAGATTTGAGATAGAAGCCCTTTTCCATCTGTTCATTCCATGTTTTATTTTTCTTTACTTTAGTTTTTATAATTTGTTGCTTATTTTTCTTTATTCCTCTTCTAATTTTTTATATTCCAGTAGCAGGTATTCCTTTTTATTTATCTGCTTGTGTGTAGTTAATTTTTGCTTAGAAAATTCTCGTGGTGAATTATTTCTTGCTGCACCATGTATCCTTATGCAAATATCCATTGCCGTTGGTGCGGGGATTATAGGCATAACAGTGATGAGTGCCCCACTGAAGAATGGGAGCATAATTCTCGTGGTTCAGTGTATGGAGCACCGTTGTCTTATGGTACTTCATACACCGTACCCCAGTCTTATGGTCACTACTCTTCTCCGCCTACATCTTTTTCATATTCCTCTCCGGTCCCACCTGGACCGAGGAGTAATGGAAAACGGTGTTTGTGTTGTCATAGCACCGACCATGTGTTGAAAGATTGCGCAGAATTTCAGCGCCAGTTGGAGGCGGATGATGAACCGGATATCCGGATTGTCCCATCCACCTCTCAAATGGCCGCTCCTTCTGATTCTGATGACGTATCCGCAGTACCACCTTGTCTATGGGGGACTGCTGTGGATACACCCATCAGACTTTCTACTGGTCAGTGCGACGACATTGCGGCGCCTTCTCTCCTTGTGCCTTCTTCCCCTATTTTTGATTCACCCCCGGAGGAACCTGCGCATATTATCTCTGATGATGTTGCTCCTCCGCTTTCTTTGCATGAATTACCTACTCCCCTTTCTAGTGAGTTGGTCGATGATGTTGTGCCCTTTGGGAATTGGGAATATGAGGATGCGCCGTGGTGTGACGAGGACATTATTCTCATCAATGGTGAGTACTATGTCTTGGAACACCGTGACGTACCGAGGTGTGATGAGGAAATCCTTGCCGGCGAGGAGGTTTCTACTTCCTTGTTGGTTGAGGAGGTCCGAATCACCACCAAGGACCTCGTGGTCTCAGCTTCCCCTCGCCATGACTCACATGACACCGACAGTGATCTATGTTTGGATCCTGCTGAGAGTGATTCCGGGATCACTCTCCCTATTTCCGCTTCTTTTAGTTTTTCTTCTCCTTTATTCCTTGACCCCCCTTCTCCTTCTGCGCCTGTGCGGGTTGACTCCCTGCAGGTGAGTTGGGTTGACATTGAGCCTTGTGCTCAGGTTGTCGGCGAGTGCCTCAGCTTGCGTGAGGAGTTTCCTACTCCTTTTGCAGTTGAAGCCTCTGCCTACACCTTCGCCCCCAACGAGCTTGTGGTGGACGATACCTTGCTAGGCAAGGATTTGTTTTGTGGTGAGATGAGTGAGGACCAGGCCTCCTCATCTTACTTCCTATTTCCTCTACCTGTGCGTCACAGGTATTATTATCTAGGTAGAGGAGTAACTGTGCTATCGCCGTATCGGTACCCGTTACCGACACGGATATTAGAACAGTTGCCTGTGCACTTTTCTTTTCATAGGCCCATTAGCTAGAACTTTTCTTTTGCTGAATAAGTCGTGCTGGGATGACAATAACCCCAGTGCTTATCTTTCATTTTCTGCATTTTTCTTTTTTTATGTCTAGCTTAGTTTAGTATTTCTTTTTGTATATTTTTCTTTTGTTTTTGCGGAGCTCACCCCTGCAGGTATTCATGGATACTACGCATTGGCGGGGTTGTGATTCTTCGTATGGCGGGCCTGCTCCTAGTTTTCACGCGTCTTCTGGTATGCTCACTAGCTGAGCATTGGGTAACCTCTTCCCTTAGCTCTTTTTGATTTAAATTTCTCTATCATTTGATGTGTTGTTTAGTCTAAGTCTGGGGGAGAGCATGTTTACCTTTTGCACGTGCACATTTCTTTTGCATACTAGAAGCTTTTCGTGTTTTATTTTGTTTATGTTCATTGCATCGCACACCACTACACCCACTATGAGCGCGAGCTTAGCGGCTTGCGTGTCATGAGTTGAACCTGTATCTTTGTTAGATTTGGAAAATTTATGTGCTATTTTAGGATTGTGCGACGGAGTAAAATGTTGGCCTTGCTGTGTTTCTAGTCAACTGCTCTCGTTTTGTATAGAAATTTGAGTAGATTTAATTTTTCTGTATGCTTATAGCTTTATATTTTTCTATCTGCGTAAATTCTTTTTTATTCTACTCAAAAGTTGGTGAATCCGGTGTGAATCAAACGGTAGCGTAGGAATGTGTGTAGCCGCCACTAGACTCGTATTGCTTGAGTCGGGAGGAAGGATTATCTTTCTCGGTTGCTAAGAACTTGCCCCAAGCTATTCTTGAAGCATTGGTACACGGTTAGTCTAGCGTGAGAGTGATGTAGGCCATCCTTTGGCCCGGTTGAGCTTTGTACCGTTCCTAACGTCATATCCTCGCTAAGCCCCGTTGTGCCTACCCTTCTTTTGATTCAGCTCCACCTATATTTCACCAAAGCCTTATAGCCTATCCTAGTCGCGCACCCAAGTCGAGCTTAGTGTTTTATATTTTCATGTTGGGTTGTGATGTGGTGTTATTATTTGTGAAAATGTGGAAGTGCTTCCAAGTTATATCTGCTGAAATTGTGAAAATAAAAAGATGAAAAAGAAAAGAAAAATATTTGAAAAGGAGAAAAAGAGAAAAGAAAAAGAAAAAGAAAAAGTTTAATTGAAAATCTTTATTTGAGATGATTTGGATTTGGAGTAGGCGGTGCACACACTCATTTAGTAAAAGTTAAGTCTGGGGGTGTGGTGCACCCGTATTTATTTTGTGGGCAGCGGGTACTAGTTTTGTACGTTAGCTCTTTTGGGTTAGGTGCATAGCCGTCATGTTTATCTTTGCATTCCTCACCTAATCCCAAGCCCCGTTATTATCCTAAAGTCCTACGGACTTGCGCTTGAGTTGACTAGTGCCGTGGAGAGAGTGCGAACGGGCAAGCTTATGGTTTCCGACATTGGTGGATTCCTTTGGGGGTAATCTTGAGCCCCGGTCTTCGGCAATGCTCACCTTAGTGGCTTGTCTACTTTCTTCCTGCGTAGGACCGGATGATTCACCGTGATTCTACTTTTGAGTAATAATAAATTTTTAATACGCATTGTGAAAAATATAAAATATTTTGTATACTTAAAAATTTCCTCTACTTTATTTTTTATGCACGCGAGCATGCGACTTCGCATGGTACTCCGTTTTGCAATTTCTTTGTTAGCTAGTTCATTTTCCCTGTCTGCTTAGGTTTTGTTTGCTCGGGACGCGCAAACAGTTAAGTCTGGGGTGTGATGAGTCTTCTTTATATACCTATTTTCGGACTCATCTAGGCTTATTTTCTTGTCTTTGCACACCGTTTAGCGTCATTTGCACTTCTTTTGGTACGCTACGGTTTTCCACGTCTTGTGCACATTTTTAGCCTATTTCTGTGTGTGTATGTATTCCATTCTTGCTATGATTATTATTGTTTGTCTGTGACTGCCATGATCGACATCCCGTCCAGTTTTCCTGCAGGTTCTGGGATCGTGTGGGCGTCCGGCATCGAACTTTCCCCATTTTTGGCAAAGGAGTCAATGGTCGTGCGTTTTTACCCACGCACGACCATCGACCTCTTTGGCGCACGATCATCGGTCGTGCGCAGCCATAACCTCTCCTGTGAAAGTTCTGTCCCGGCATATCGCACGATCATCAGCCATACCGCGCACGATCACTGCTCGTGCGTTGCTGGTCGTGCGCAGTCATGACATCTTTTTCCACTTTTCTGCCTCCATTTCGCACGATCACTGACCATATCGCGCACGACCACTGGTCGTGCGCCGGTGATCGTGCGCGCTGTTTAAATCTGTTTTCTATAAATAGCGCAGGTCCGCCCTAATTTCGGGAGAGATCAATCTTCCGCGATTTTCCGCCGTTTCTCGTCCCGAACGAGGGTTTCCGCCGTCTTCCTCCATCTCCCACCTTAGGGAGGGTCTCCGGGCAAGCTTACAACGCCAAATCAACGCCGGAGCATCCTCTCGGCCTCCTCCTTCATCCTCAAGCTTCAAGCGGAGTTTTGACCGAGCTTTCTCCATCAAGTAAGGAAGGGCCGGAGCCGCAATCTACGGATCATTTCAACGAAGAAGACGGGTCCATTGGGAGTGAGTGACACCTCCTCTACCCCGGACGCAGTTGAGGACCGAGCTTGGACTCGGATTGACAACCCGGGATTCCAACCGTGAACCCCCAACAAGGCTTCGGATTCGGTCGATTCGCACACCTCTTCCTCTTGTATTTGATAGCTTAGTTTAACTCTTTGTATTGATGAAGTACATTTTATTGTAGTTAATGATCTTGCACTTTATCATGTCTATGTGATTTGTGTATTTTCGTTATTATTGCTTGAGGTGCGCCTTAATATCCCATCCACCATCCACCCTTGCCGCACTAGCAATTGCTAGTGGCGTGCATTGCGAAGAGGTGCTCACGACCCTCATTCCGCCACTCTCACCACCTCATCCGCTAGCCTACTCGCCCATCCGCCAAGCGATTCGGTGCATAGCGGCCCGACTAGCCTTCCATCCCGCCTGGCGAAGCATCGCATAGCGGCGTTGCATAGGAGTAGCTTGTAGCTTTTATTTTCTGTTTCCGCAACCATCACAAACCCCATCGTTACCTTCGCCCCGAGGACTTCAATCTCAAGTCCTCCTCGACATTAACTCATCCCTTACTGTGTTCCTCAAGAGACCGACACTCGGGGATTTATTCCCAAACTTTATTACTTGTGCGACCGGTGCGCTTGCCGTTTTCCACGCATCAATGTCACCATTAAGGAAGGCCGACTTCACGTCCATCTGATAGACAGTGAAGCCCTTAAGTGCAGCATAAGTTAGGAATAACCTGATTGCCTACAGCCTTGCCACTGGAACATACGTCTGGTTGAAGTCGATTCCTTCTTCTTGTCAGTATCCATTAGCGACGAGTCTGGCCTTATTCTTTATGGTAGTTCCATCTTCATCCATCTTGTTTCTATAGACCCACTTGGTTCCGATAACATTCTTATCTTTGGGTCTTGGAACAAGCTTCCAGACTTGGCAATGCTTGTGGTTCAATTCTTCTTCCATTGCTATTATCCAAGATGCATCTGAGTTTGCTTCCTCAAACTTCTTTGGTTCAACCTGCGAGAGGAAACTCAAATATAAATTTTCATTAGTTGTACCTCTACGAGTTCTGACACAGTCCCGGGGATCACCGATGATTTGATCAATTAGGTGATCCTTCAAGTGTCTGAGCTCTAGGTGTTGAAGCCAAAAATGACCTCAACGAATGTTCAAAAACCAGGGCGCAACCAACACCTACCTCTCTCAAGCCTCAACCCTCGACGGGCTGCAAGGGACCTAGAACTGACACAAAGCCTCAGCAGGGAGGTCCCACCTCACACCCAGAAGATCTCTGAGAGCTTCCCCTCCAAAGCCAAAGCTGGGCTTGGAGATCCTCAGAAAGCACTTGGGGATTTTGAGAATAATGAAGACTTGCTTTCTAAGGAACCCTCATGGGTCTATTTATTGCCTTTTGCCGAACGGAAATTACTAAAATACCCCTAGCTGACCTACCAATAGCCAAATCCCGCTGTCCAGAAAACATTAAATGCAGCCCCTGGGGGTAAAAAGGTAATTTTACCCGAGGGTAATTAGGTAATTTTACCCTGAGCTCTGGGCCCCACTCGGCGAGAACCCTATGCTGAGAACCCTCTCGCCTTCATTTGGCGGGAGCTAAAAAGGAGTGTCGAAACTCTTGGACCGAGCCAGCTCCTGCCTTCTGCGAGGCACAAACCTTCTCGCTGCCTCCGCCGGAAGCGGGTCTCGGCTGACTGATGGTGAACGTCCTCTCCTGCTCCTAGGCGGGAGCTCCCCCTAGGCGGGAGCTCTTCTGATCTGAATCCCAAAGCTAGCTCGGAGCCTGGGCTCTGGTGCGTTGATTCCTCTGGGTCCTACCTAGTGAATATGGGGTTGCACACAATCCCCGCTCTTTTTGAGCTAGCTCTACGCTCGAAAAGACACGTCCAACCCATAAATATTCGTTGGGCACGTGTCACCTCAAAAAGAGAATCTTTTGGGTGGGCCATCCCATGGCTCTATATATACATATGCTAATGGATGGCCTAAGTCTTCCCCTGAGTCGTTGCTTCCTCCCTGAGCTTTCGCGTGATTTCGTAATGCGTTCCAAACATGATGATAAGCCGCTCCTGCAAGACCTCAAAGACCGCATCAATGCGGCTCAGGCGCGAGACCTGGCGAACAATGCTTTGGTTTCTCCTTGGCTGGCGAGAAAGTCGCCAGCCACTGAGCCTTCCCCGCTAAAGAAGAAAGAGAAGAAGAAGAAGGCGAAGGTGGTCCAGCGGGACCTTTCTCGCGAGAACAGGGACTCACCTACCCCGACTCCCGACCGTGCGGATGATGCTTCCCCTTCGCAGAAGGTATGTTTATCTGACTTGCTAATCATCAAAATCGCGAGCTGATTACGCGAAAGGGTCGGCAACTGATGGAATACTTCTCGTAGGAAGCAGCCTGAGATGACGACGTCAGGTCCCCTCTGGTGCCTCTGGACTCGTTGTCTCCCCCTCCCAGGGATCGAACACGGGTCCCGGAGGTTACTCCCCCGGTTGTCCCTCCGATAACCGCAGGTATACTTTTTTACCCGTCACTCCTTTTTAATCATTTCAATCGCAGCCTCTCCTACTGTTGAATTGACTTCCCGCAGCATCATCTTCCGCCAACCCGGGTCTCGCCACCCGGGAGAACGAAATAATGGCTGCTAACTTGCTCGGACAAGCGGATAATCCCGCCCTACTGGCGGGAGGGGTGTCCATCGACCCCTCTATAGCTCCAAAGGAGGCCAGCCACCTCGTGAGAGAGGACAACTTCCCCCCGCTTCCGGCCAGGCCGGGATCATTGTGGGAGAGACCTTTAGCCCGGGGCGAGGAAAGCCGCTCCACCTCCTCTATGGCACTAAGGGAGGGGGCGGGCCTTCTCGCTTGCTGCCGGCCAGTGGCTCTCGCCATGCTGCAGGTATGTGAAACATTACCATAGCTTTTACTCAGCTCTCGCCGTAACCATGAAACTGTTTTCTCAGAGGATCCGGACTCGCGAACAAGGGATGATGAAGATGATGAAGACGATGATAAAGATAAGGAGGGGGAGGACGGCGAGAGCTCCCCCTTCCCATCGTCTAACGAGATGGAGGAGATCTTGAATGATGCGGGGAGCGCGAAAAAGCGAGGGAAGAAGATTGCTGCCCTCCTGTCAAAGCTTGTGCGGCGGGAGCGGGCCCACGCCACTGCGGGGAAAGAATTCCGCGAGATGGTGGAGCAGAGGCTGGAGGACCATGAGCGCGACTATTTCTTTGGCGAGACGGTGTGGCCGGGTGGGCCTACCGCCGAGTCTTCCCCCGGGAGGTGTATCATGCGGATTCGAGACTAGGCTCGCCGGATCAACCTAGGGTGCACAACCCTGTCTTCCTACTACAACCCGTTGGCGCCCCTAATGACTAGATGGCGGGAGCGAGGATGATGGAGCTGGGAGCCGTATTGATTAAAGAAGTCTCGCAACCTCTCACCCCTCGGCCATCCCTTCTCGCAATGTACCCCGTTTCTTTTTATTTTGGACTGCTTATTTGTAACCTTGCAATTATTATTTGTTATTTGGCTCTCGCCCGGCGAGAGCGATCTCTGTTTTAGTTTTCCTTTCTGTTTCACATGGTCATCTCGAAACAATTGCGCGAATCTGAACTGTCGGTCGGTCACTGTCATCCCGGGACGGAACCCGAGGCGTCGTTGGCTTGGGGCATGGCACCTGTACCACCGCCTCTCTTTTTATTTTTCTTTTTTTGGAAAAGTCATCATTATCACGGTTTCCTATAAATAGAGGAGTCCACCAAATGCATTTATTTCTCCGACCCGGAACCCTGGCTTTCCTCCTTGTTTTTCTTGTGCTTTGCCTCCTTCCTTGAGACCTCGCCTTCAATCCCCTAAACACGATGTCGGGCGAAATCGAGGGACGCTCCAACTACACGGAAGCCTTTCAAAAGCACCAGTTCCCCTCTTGCCGCCTAACCATGGAGGAATACCAGCTAATCACCTCCCGCTACGTTACCGCCGGCTTCACCGCGAGAAACCCTAGCAATCATGACAAGGTGAACAGCGCCAGGGAGGGGGAGCTCGCCATCCCCCTCGAGCACTTCGAGGTGGGCTTCTGCCTCCCCCTCTAGCCTGAGATGCGTCAGGCCCTCCGGTACAACGGGGTGGTTCCCGCGCAACTTAATCCTAGCTCGGTCGCAATCTTGGTGGCATTTATCAACTACATGCGATCCGAGAGGATTGAGTTCAGCCTCCCTATCTTCCAGAAGTTGTTCATCTTCCGCGCTAAGGGAGGGGTGGTCTTCTTCTCCGGGCAGCTGCTCAAGACCACCGGTCTCGCCAACAAACACCACTATTGGGGAGAGAAGTTCATCTTCATTTCTGGCAACTTCGTCAACGTCCCTCTCGCACCCGTTCAATATGAGGACACCGCTTACAAGCCGCCCACCATGGGGTCGCGCGAGAGCGCCCTTTTGGAGTTCTTCGGGACGAAGGAGTTGGACGTCCAAATTCTTAGGTAGGACGTCGATTCTCTCCCCGCCGTCCCTCCTGGCGAAGGTATGATCTCGCCTTTAACTCGTTATTCCCATTCAAAACTCTAATGCTGAGCATTGACGCCTTTGCAGGAGAGCGCAAGATTCCCCTGCGCCAACCCTTTGCCGAAACTCCAACTGCTGAGGGCCAGGCTGTGAGAGATCTGCTGGCTCTTGCAAAATCCGCTGCTCGAACTTGTCAGGACGAGCCGGCCCCACATCCTTCGACCGTGTCGGGAAGCGGAAGCCCAGCGCCTTTTCGTCCCGGCCGCTGAAGAGACCAAAGCCAATCGCTGCCGACAAAGGGAAATCTGTAGCGACTGCGCCCGTCCGACCTCTCGCGCTAGGCCGGTCCTTCGAAGAGATCCTGCAAGTGGCCAGAGAGTTGATTGCTGCCTCCAGGGGTAGAATCGGGGTCCCTGCCGAGAACCTTCCAGCCGTAAGCGGGGCTTGTGGCGAGGGGGCAGCCGTCGAGACCTCCACTCGGTCCCCGCCCAAGGAGGTGCCAAAGGGGCACAGGAATTTTGGTCTCGGTGTGAAGTGTATTGACGCGGAAGGGAAACCCCTGCTGTAGTAGGACCCTGAGACCAACCAAGTCACTGTCTCGACCCTTCTCCCCAACTAGGCGGAGCGCGACCAGGTAACCGGCGAGGCCTTTGCATTGGGCTACGACCTTTATAGTCGGGAGAACGCCAGCCTTTATGATCAACTTCCCACACGGCTCCTGGCCTTCGACTCCATCCTGGCTCTGATGCATGGATTCGAGCTTACACATATGTGCGCGCGTCGGAGCATCACCATCGACCGCAACTTTGGCGAGATGCTTAAGGCACGGGACCAGGTGGTGTCCAACGCGGAAGCGCTAAAGGCCGAGCTGGCGGATGCCCAGCAACTTTTATCTTTGCGCCCGGCGGAAGAGGTAGCGAGTCCTTTCCAAGACATTCGCTCTCATCCCTGTAATCCATATCTCGTTGTCTCCTGTATTAATCGGTTTTTCCCTTACGCAGAATTCTGCCCAGAGCGCGGTGCTTCGCGCGGAGATGGCCGGGATAAGGTATAAGAACGTCCTGCTGAGGGACCAGCTTCGGCGAATGGAGGTGGCAGCGGCCGCGGCCGCGCCTCCTCCTTCGCTGGACGAGAGGCTGAGGAGCCGACACTTCTCGAAGTACAACATCGACAAGCTTCTGCAGACTAACGCTCAAGCGATGGTCAGGCTGACCCTTAAGATGTTGCAAGATGTGGGATTCTTGGACGAGTGTGGCAAGACCATTACCGCTCACCAGCTCGTCCCCTGGCTTTTCGAGCCCATCCCGAAGCCCTAGGCGCACCCGACTCCCCGCCCTCGGATGTACCGAAATCTCCTACTGCTGTTGGAGAGACATCCAGGAAGGGCTGAGGCGAGATCTCCCGCAGGAGCTCAAGCGAGAGCTTGAGTGGATACAACGCTTCTCCCTAATGGGTCCTCTCCCCCCCCCCCGTTTTGTAATGAGCGAGATGCTCTAATTTTTTAATAATGAGTAAATACATTGTAAACATTTATATTTCAGTTCTCTTCCTCTCTCATTTGTAGATGTTTGTATTTTAGATTCACCTATTGAGGCCGAATGCCTCTCAAGCATTTTTCGGCCAAGGCCCCTTGGCCCTTTAGGGTAGTCTACCTTAGCGGTCAACAGGCGGGAGCCTGCCGAGAGCTCAAGGCTTAAAAGTATCGTTTCCGTGCTCTACTGTGAACCACTTGCCGGGAGCGTCGCCCGTAGTCCTTTTAAGGGATGACCACCCCTCTTTACCTTGTGCGAGCGGACCGAACCTTTTGCCTAGATCTTCCCACAGTGGCCAAGGTTCCCCTGCCGGGAGCCCTCCCGCCAGGAACTTCTTTCGGCGAGATCTCCTTGGCTGAGACCTCCTGGCCGAGGCCTCTCTTATCCGAGACCTCTTTGTTCTACCTTCTGGGTGTGTCTCTTGTCCAGCATAGGAGATCCTAACCGAAGTAATTTCAAGGACCAAACAACCCCCCCCCCCCCAAAGGAGAGCCTTCGAACCTGCCAGCTAGATGAGATCCTGCGCGGCAGGTCTACCTGTTGGGTTTCTCTAAGAGGTTGGCACAACACTTGTGCACGCAGTGGAAGTAATAAAATCTAGAACAACCCAAAGAGATTGGATCGGGCCATGAAAATTGAATCAAGAAGTTAATACATAACTAGGCAAAAATTACCTCTTCGGTGTTGAGTCACAACTCAACAAAGATTCTCCAAGTGTGATTCCTTGTCGGTGGCGAGTTTTACGTGGAATAGCGTCCACGTCTCTGCAAAAATCCACACGAGCAGGAGAACACCGACCTTTCCGTCACACGGATAATCGGGAAGGAGATCGACCGCACCTTGCTCTTCCACGGACTGCTAGGTCCGCACCAGGAATAGCAGTACCAGCGACAATCGCCGGAGAGGAGGAGGTCGACGGAGCGAGCACGGCGGCGGAACACTTCCGTCGGCGGGATTCGGGAATCGGCGGAGCGAACGAAGAATGGCGGAACCCTTCCGTCGGTTTCGTTTCGGTCAAAAGGAAAAAGCCGATGTTCACCACATTCCCAAAAACCCTAAGTATCTATTTATACTCAAAGCATAAATAAACCTAGGTAAAATCGCTATCCGCAGACCACAGAAAAATAGGGTTTCAGAATCGGCGAGAATCATCTCTCAGAATCGGCGGGAATCACTCGGCGAGAATCATACAGGATCGGCGAGAATCAGTCGACGAGAATCAGCTGCTGGAATCGTCGAGAGTCAGTCGGCGAGAATCAGCTGCTGGAATCACGTCGAACTTGGTTAATGATAATCGTCGACCTACGGTCGATGATGGTCGACCCGCAGTCGACGACACATAGTCGACTGAACAGTCGGCGAGAATCAAAGTACGATACTCGACGATTCACGCCGAACGTGGGTTGAAGATAATCATCGACCTGCGGTCGACGATGGTCAACCTGCAGTCGACGATACTCGTCGACCCGCGGTCGACTATCTTCAACAACCCGTGGTCGACGATCGTCGACCTTCGGTCGACTATCGTCGACCCTCGGTTGACTTTCTGGTCAAACCTTCAAGGCAACATTTGCCCAATCCCGACGATCCTCTAAGGGAACACTTTGCTCATAACCCCATTCAAGGTCGGTGATTGGTATCCTTTACCAACACAGTCAATCATCCAACTTCTCCACATCTCTTATGTGCGACCCTGCAGGCTCATATCGCGTTGGCAGTGAGATTACATGTTTGACAACTTCTAGATCACCATGGTAACTCCAACAGTCTCCCACTTGATCTTTAAAGTATCAAAACAAAAATCTCACAAACAATGAGCGGCATCTAGCAATGCATCATTGCTCCCCAAGCAATAAGAGTTCATAACTCATAAGCCTTCATGACCAATGATCCAGCGTTGTCTTTGTCCCTTTGTCCCTTACATCCAGAAAGAACTAGAGGCATGGACCGTGTCACCCTCGTAATAGCTCAATCCAAGTTTCTTGATTCAGGACGGACTTCCTGAGAATGGTGAGTCCAATATCACATATTGACTCAACCAAGCATGGCCATGCATTTCTCAGTCCAGTTCCATCAAGGGGCCCATGGATGCAACTCCTGTCATACAGGAGGACAAATTCCATATCTGCTCACACACAAACACCCAAATGATTCGTAACATGCCCAACAACCACCCTTATCATCAACCTTTCTCAAGGAAGACTTTAGATGGCATCAAAGCACGCTCTTCCTCACTTGATGAATGTTGTGACTTCAGGTCAAAGGACCATAACACCATTGTCAATTGAGACCTACTCGTGACACGATTGAATGACAATCCACAGAGTAGTCTATGGTGGGGTCTGTCCAGTACAACTTGTTCACTAACAAGTACCCACGTGATGACTTGATATCACAATATCATGACCTGTGAGAACTGGTCATCAGTCAACACACGTGCTAGTCTTAAGGTATCATCATCACCCTTAGTTTCTATGATGATACAACGACCAGGGACCTTTTAAGAATGAAGCTTCAAATAAATCATAGGCTCTCACATTCAAGTCACGTACTTGATGTCCTATGGAAGCGAACACTCTAAAGGTATTGATTATGTTACAATTTAACTATCACATAGAAAAATCACAATAAAAGAACTTGCCATTAATTGTAAAAAGAAACATTTAGGTACAAAATTCATCAAATGAATAAACAATAAACAACCAACAGAATATATGTTTACATGCAACCCACAAGACTCTCACTAGAGTTGATCATTCAGGTATCGTATACCCATTGATCTAGTATGACCATCATGCTTTCTCTGCGCGAGAGGCTTTGTCAGTGGATCCGCAATATTCTCCTCAGTCGGCACTCTGCAAATGTTCACATCTCCTCGTTCGACAATCTCACGAATAAGATGGAACCGCCGAAGTATGTGCTTGGAGCGCTGATGGGATCTAGGTTCCTTAGATTGTGCAATTGCACCATTATTATCACAGTAGAGAACTACGGGACCAACAATGCTAGGAACTACATCAAGCTCGCCGATGAATTTCTTAATCCATACAGCCACCTTCGCTGCGTTAGCAGCAGTGATATACTCGGACTCTATTGTAGAATCAGCAACTGTCTCTTGCTTGGAACTCTTCCAGCTCACAGCTCCTCCATTAAGGCAAAACACAAAACCTGACTGAGACTTGGAGTCGTCCCTATCAGTTTGGAAGCTAGCATCCGTGTAACCACTTACAACGAGCTCTTCCTCTCCACCATACACCAAGAACACATCCTTAGTCCTTCTCAAGTACTTCAGGATATTCTTGACTGCAATCCAGTGACACTCACCGGGGTCTGACTGATACCTGCTAGTCATGCTCAAAGCAAAGGAGACATCGGGTCGAGTACACAACATCGCGTACATGATTGATCTAATTTCCGAAGCATATGGAATCAACTTCATGCGGTCCTTATCTTCACAAGATTTCGGACACTGGTCCTTAGAGAGATTCACACCATGAGACATGGATAAAAATCCTTTCTTGGACTCAAGCATGTTGAACCGCTTCAACACCTTTTCGATGTACGTACTCTGGGTCAAACCCAGCAACTTCTTCGACCTATCTCTATAGATCTTAATACCGAGTATGTAAGTCACTTCACCCAAGTCCTTCATAGAAAAGCAGTTCCCTAGGTTGTTCTTAACAACTTTCAGGGTAGGAATGTCATTCCCAATCAAAAGTATGTCATCTACATACAATATCAGGAAGACAACAATGCTCCCACTGATTCGCTTGTAAACATAAGGCTCATCTTCATTCTTGATGAAACCAAACTCTTTGATTTTCTTATCAAAATGAAGATTCAAACTTCGAGAGGCCTGTTTCAGTCCATAGATGGACCTATTCAGCTTGCATATTTTAGTGGCTTCATTTGGGGATACAAAACCCTCGGGTTATGTCATATACACTTCCTCAAGGAGGTTTCCATTAAGGAAAGCCGTCTTGACATCCATCTGCCAGATCTCGTAGTCATAATACGCAGCAACAGCAAGCAATATCCTTATGGACTTTACCATGGCAACAGGGGAAAAGGTCTCATCATAGTCAATACCATGAATTTGCTTGAAACCCTTAGCCACCAGTCGCCCTTTGAATGTTTGTACATTCCCATCCATGTCGGTCTTCTTCTTGAAGACCCGCTTGCACCCTATGGGTCGTACCCCTTCAGGTGGTTCTACCAAGTTCGAAACTTGGTTTGCATACATGGAGTCCATTTCGGATTTCATAGGTTGCTGGCTCATCATCATGATCCATAAGCAACACATTACCTATTTGAGATACGAGAAATCCATATCTCTTAGGCTCAAATCTTGGTCTACCAGATCTACGTAGGACTTGTGCTTCTTGAGTAGGTTCTCTAGCTACAACATCTTGTAGTCCTATCTCAGAATCCAATTCCGGTTCATTCACTACCTGTGGTTCTTGAACTTCTTCAAGTTCTACCTTTTCAGTCTTTCTTGATAAGAACTCTTTCTCCAAGAAGATGTCAGTCCTTGCGACAAACACTTTGCCCTCGGACGGTAGGTAAAAGTAATACCCTTTCGTTTCCTTAGTATATCCCACCAGATAACATTTATCCAATTTGGGTTCCAGCTTGTCAGGCATTTGACGTCGCACGTATGCCTCACAGCCCCAAATTTTAATGAACGACATACTAGGACGCTTCCCAGTCCATATCTCATATGGTGTCTTCAGAACCGTTTTCGTTGGAGCGAGATTCAGTTTCATTGCAGCAGTCTCTAAAGCAAAACCCCAAAAGGAAACAGGCAAATCTGCATGACTCATCATCGAACGTACCATGTCTAACAGAGTACGATTTCTCCTCTCAGATACACCATTATGCTGTGGTGTCCTAGGTGGAGTGAGCTGTGATACAATACCACACTCTTTCAGATGATCACGGAACTCATGACTCAGGTATTCGCCACCTCGATCAGATCGGAGTGCTTTAACTCTTTTACCCAATTGGTTTTCTACCTCATTCTTGAACTCTTTGAACTTTTCAAAGGTCTCGGATTTGCACTTCATAAGATACACATATCCGTATCTACTGAAATCATCAGTAAATGTAACAAAGTAGAAATACCCACCTCTAGACATGGAACTCATGGGTCCGCATACATCACTATGTACAACACCCAAGAGATCCTCAGCCCTCTCAGTATAGCCCGTGAAAGGAGCTTTAGTCATCTTGCCTAACAAACAAGATTCGCATCGCTCAAATGATTCATAATCAAATGAGTCCAAAAGTCCATCTCTATGGAGCTTGGATATGCGCTTCTCGTTTATATGGCCCAAACGACAATGCCAGAGATATGTAGGGTTTGAGTCATTTGTTCTTAGTCTTTAATTATTTTCTACATTATAGATCAGATGGTCCAAGTTCAAAACATAAAGACCATTAAACAATTGGGCTACAGCATAACAAACATCATTCTTAAATATCAAACAATAGTTGTTCTTAATTATAAAAGAAAAACCAATCATGTCCAAAAATGAAATGGATATAATGTTTCTAGTTATGGCCGGAACAAAATAACAATTATCAAGTTCTATTACAAGCCCACTGGGCAAAGAAAGACGGTAAACCCCTACGGCTACAGCAGCAACTCTTGCTCCATTGCCGACACGAAGGTCCACCTCCCCTTTACTCAGCAATCTTCTCCTTCCCAGTTCCTGCACATTTGTACAAATGTGAGAACCACATCCGGTATCCAATACCCAAGATGAAGGAGCAGAAAGGTTTATCTGTATAACGTAAATACTTGAAGCGGAAGTCATACCTCCCTTCATTTTCTGCAGACCCTCAATGTACGAAGGACAGTTCCTCCTCCAATGACCAGCCTTGCCACAGTGGTGGCATTTCCCCTCCTTTATCGTGCTCTTCTTCTTCATCAGTGCAGAAGACTTGGGATCAAGATGTGACTTAGGTCCCACCTTCGTCTTCTTGAAGCCCTTGGCCTTGGCCTTGCCCTTATGCACCATCAGTATGGGGCTGGCAGGCTTGACCTTCTTCATATTGATCTCGGCAGTTCTCAACATGCCTAGGAGCTCGGGCAGTGTCTTGTCTATCTCATTCATGTTGTAGTTCAAGACAAACTGCTCGTAACTGTCCGGCAACGATTGCAGGATCAGATCTGTGGCCAACTCTTGACCCAGAGGAAAACCCAGCCTTTCAAGGTTCTCTATATACCCAATCATCTTGAGTACGTGAGTCCCTACTGAGTCTCGAGCTCCCATCTTGCAATGAAATAACGCTTTTGTGTCATCAAACCTCTCTTGACGAGCCTGCCCTTGAAACATTTTCTTGAGATGCTCGTCAATCTCCTTGCACCCCATGTTCTCATGTTGCTTCTGAAGCTCAGAGTTCATGGTGGAAAGCATAAGGCACTCGACGTCTAAAGCGTCATCAGTATACTTCTTATAAGTATCCTTATCAGCACGGGAAGAATTCCCGGTCGGCACCTCGGGGGCTTCTTCTTCCAAGACGTAGAGCTTTCGCTCTTGCCTGAGAACAATTCTCAGGTTCCTGTACCAGTCCATATAATTAGTCCCACTGAGCTTATCCTTCTTAAGGATGGCTCTCAGAGACAACGTGGAGTGCGAACCACTTGCCATGGAATTCTACAAGAATTCATGCAGAATAAATCAGTACCAAAATTTCAAAATACAATTATTTTTCTTAATTTGGACTTCAACTAAAACTCCCACTATTTTATTCGAAATAATAGCCCTCACTATCAATTCGGAGAGTTCATGCGAGCTACTCTCTTAGTGGACAAGATCTGTATTTCACCAACACAATGAGTCAGCTTTGGCTTTCCTCTCACAATGTAGTTATTTAGGTAGGCAACGCTTGCCAATTGCATCCTCATGCAATTCTTGTATGGTTGGTGAATAACTCCTTATTCGCATCCATCACATGGTGCATGCCAACCCCATGCCTCTAGGCACTCAACCTTTGAGGTCACCTAGTTAAGCTAGACCCGATGTCGACAGTGGGATATCACAATTATCCGCTCGCACCCTTACCAAGATAGATTAATGCACCTTGCTTTGGCAAGCCCACACTTCATCGATCGAGGCAGGAAGAGTGTCATCCATCGGAAGGCATCCGAACACTTAATATTTGATGAAGAGATTTTTGATAATAGGTTAACAATTAACCATGACCAACATTTGGTCAATGTGCACATCCAAAGAAAAACACTTCACTAAAATCCTCATGCATCCCTTATATGCACAACAGAACACTATCAACATTTGATAGAGGAAAAGGGATAAATCTGAACATCTGGACACTTCCAAATCTTCAGGTTTACATGCATTGGACAAGGGACAAAGGCAACTCAACTTCAAGCAGTAGACAAGCTCATCTCTCCTTGTTGGATTCAAAATCCAAAATAAAATCGAGGGATGGTTACTGCTAAGGAGACAGTAATACCTAACAATTAGAAATTACTACAAAATTCCAAACGTTCCCGGCGGGGTGCCAAGATTAAATCTAGACATTTAGAACACTTCTAAATCCCTAGGTTTACACATACTGGAATAACCTAACTTCCAATACAACAAACATGGCCGAAACCTCCCTCTGATACCACTGTTGGGTTTCTCTAAGAGGTTGGCACAACACTTGTGCACGCAGCGGAAGTAATAAAATTTAGAATAACCCAAAGAGATTGGATCGGGCCATGAAAATTGAATCAAGAAGTTAAAACATAACCAGGCAAAAATTACCTCTTCGGTGTTGAGTCACAACTCAACAAAGATGCTCCAAGTGTGATTCCTTGTCGGTGGCGAGTTTTACGTGGAATAGCGTCCACGTCTCTGCAGAAATCCACACGAGCGGGAGAACACCGACCTTTCCGTCACACGGATAATCGGGAAGGAGATCGACCACACCTTGCTCTTCCACGGACTGCTAGGTCCGCGCCAGGAATAGCAGTACCAGCGACAATCGCCGGAGAGGAGGAGGTCGGCGGAGCGAGCACGCGGCGGAACACTTCCATCGGCGGATCCGGGAATCGGCAGAGCGAACGAAGAACGGCGGAACCCTTCCGTCGGTTTCGTTTCGGTCAAAAGGAAAAAGCCGATGTTCACCACATTCCCAAAAACCCTAAGTATCTATTAATACTCAAAGCATAAATAAACCTAGGTAAAATCGCTATCCGCAGACCACAGAAAAATAGGGTTTCAGAATCGGCGAGAATCATCTCTCAGAATCGGCGAGAATCACTCGTCGAGAATCATACAGGATCGGCGAGAATCAGTCGACGAGAATCAGCTGCTGGAATCGTCGAGAGTCAGTCGGCGAGAATCAGCTGCTGGAATCACGTCGAACTTGGTTGACGATAATCGTTGACCTGCGGTCGACGATGGTCGACCCGCAGTCGATGACACATAATCGACTAAACAGTCGGCGAGAATCAAAGTACGATACTCGACGATTCACGCCGAACGTGGGTTGAAGATAATTATCGACCTGCGGTCGACGATGGTCAACCTGCAGTCGACGATACTCGTCGACCCGCGGTCGACTATCTTCAACAACCCGTGGTCGACGATCGTCGACCTTCGGTCGACTATCGTAGACCCTCGGTCGACTTTCTGGTCAAACCTTCAAGGCAACATTTGCCCAATCCCGACGATCCTCTAAGGCAACACTTTGCTCATAACCCCATTCAAGGTCGGTGATTGGTAACCTTTACCAACACAGTCAATCATCCAACTTCTCCACATCTCTTATGTGCGACCCTGCAGGCTCATATCGCGTTGGCAGTGAGATTACATGTTTGACCACTTCTAGATCACCATGGTAACTCCAACACTATCGGGGGTCGAGCCGAGCTCGGGGTAGTGCAAAGTATCAAAGGACTAAGAACCAAGAACCACCTCTCCCCCACAGGCGAGCCTTAGGACCTGCCAGCTAGATGAGAGCCTTCGCAGCGGGTCTACCTGGGACCGAGCCAAGCTCGGGGTGTCAATGAAGTTCTCAAAACAAGACCTCTCCCCAACAGGCGAGCCTTCGGACTTGCCAGCTAGATGAGAGCCTGCGCAGCGGGTCTATCTGGGGTCGAGCCAAGCTCGGGCTGTTGATGAAGCTCTCAATACAAGACCTCTCCCCCACAGGCAAGCCTACGGACCTGCCATCTAGATGAGTGCCTGCGCAACGGGTCTACCTGGGGTTGAGCCAAGCTCTGGGTGTCTATGAAGTTCTCAAAACAAGACCTCTCCACCACAGGCGGGCCTTCGGACCTTCCAGCTAGATGAGAGCCTGTGCAGCGGGTCAACCTGGGGCCAAGCCAAGCTCGAGGTGTCAATGGAGATCTCAAAACAAGACCTCTCCCCCACAGGCGAGCCTTCGGATATGCCAGCTAGATGAGAGCCTGCGCAGTGGGTCTACTTGGGGCCGAGCAAAGCTCGGGGTGTCAATGGAGTTCTCAAAACAAGACCTCTCCCCCAAAGGCGAGCCTTCGGACCTGTCAGCTAGATGAGAGCCTGCGCAGTGGGTCTACCTGGAGCCGAGCCGAGCTCGGGGTGTCGATGAAGTTCTCAAAACAAGACCTATCCCCCACAGGTGAGCCTTCGTACCTGCCAGCTAGATGAGATCCTGCGCAGTGGGTCTACCTGGGGCTGAGCCAAGCTTGGGGTATCGATGAAGCTCTCAAAACAAGACCTCTCCCCCACAGGAGAGCCTTCGGACCTGCCAGCTAGATGAGATCCTGCGCAGCGGGTCTACCTGGGGCCGAGTCGAGCTCGGGGTGTCGATGAAGTTCTCAAAACAAGACCTCTCCCCCACAGGCGAGCCTTCAGACCTTCCAGCTAGATGAGAGCCTGCGCAGCAAGTCTACTTGGGGCCGAGCCAAGCTCGGGTTGTCGATGGAGTTCTCAAAACATGACCTCTCCCCCACAGGTGAGCCTTCGGACCTGCCAGCTAGATGAGAGCCTGCGCAGCGGGTCTACCTGGGGCAGAGCCGAGCTCGGGGTGTCGATGAATTTCTCAAAACAAGACCTCTCCCTCACAGGCGAGCCTTCAGACCATCCAGCTAGATGAGAGCCTATGCAGCGGGTCTACCTGGGGCCGAGCCAAGCTCGAGGTGTCGATAAAGTTCTCAAAACAAGACCTCTCCCCCACAGGCGAGCCTTCGGACCTGCCGGCTAGATGAGAGCTTGCGCAGCTGGTCTACCTGGGGCCGAGTAGAGCTCGGGGTGTCGATGAAGTTCTCAAAACAAGACCTCTCCCCCACAGGCGAGCCTTCAGACCTGCCAGCTAGATGAGAGCCTACGCAGCGGGTCTACCTGGGGCCGTGCCAAGCTCAGGGTGTCGATGAAGTTCTCAAAACAAGACCTCTCCCCCACAGACGAGCCGTCGGATCTGTCAGCTAGATGAGAGCCTATGCAGCGGGTCTACTTGGGGCCGAGCCGAGATTTGGGTGTCGATGGAGTTCTCAAAACAAGACCTTTCCCCCACAGGCGAGCCTTCGGACCTGCCAGCTAGATGAGAGTATGCGCAGCGGGTCTATCTAGGGCCGAGCTAAGCTCGGGGTATAGATGAAGTTCTCAAAACAAGACCTCTCCCCCACAGGCGAGCCTTTGGACCTGCCAGCTAGATGAGAGCCTGCACAGCGGGTCTACCAGGGGTCGAACCGAGCTCGGGGTAGTGCAAAGTATCAAAGGACCAAGAACCAAGAACCAAGCCTCTCCCCCACAGGCAAGTCTTTGGACCTGCCAGCTAGATGAGAGCCTCCACAGTGGGTGTAACATCCCATTTCCAACTGGACCCCTAAGAGTGGTTTTTTCGTGACTAGGTCATGATAAAACCCTAGAAAGCCCAAGAAGACCAAGTGAATAAGGCTCAAGGTGAAAATCACCTTGGTCTGCCTGTAGCACAACCTCACCACCAGACCTAGGGTTTGACCTTAGGGCTTCAACTTGACTCCATGACCCCACCACAATATCCCTAAACTATTGGAAGGTCCATTAGAGCCCTAAGGGTCCATTGAAATCAACCCAGGGTGGCCAAGTTGACCTAGGATCATCTTAGGCCTAAAATGGGCAAGGTGCCCTAACTAAGGTCAATGTGCCCCTAATGTGCCCAACCAACCCTATCTAGGTCTTCCCAGACCTAGGGTGAAGTCAATGGGTCACCAAAGACCCATTGGGGTCAACTTTAGAGGCTGAGTTTACCAAAGTCAACCTTAGGCCTAAAAATGTCAAAGTGCCCTAACTAAGAGGCAGGTGACCTCCAATATGCCCAACCAACCCTACCTAACTCTTCCTAGACCTTAAGTGAGGTCAATGGGTCACCAAGGACCCATTGGGGACAACCCAAGAGGCTAAGTTGACCCAAGTCAACTCTAGCCCCAAAGTGGTCAAAGTGCCCTTACCAAGGGTCAAGTGAAATCCAAGGTGCCAAGTCAACCCTACCCAACCCTACCTATACCTTAGGGGAGGCCAATGGGTCACCAAGGACCCATTGGGGTCAACCCAAATGGTCAATTTGACCAAGGTCAACTCAATCCTTGAAATAGGTCAAATTAGCCCAAATGGGCTAACCCAAGCTCAAACCCATTTCCCCCACTTGGGCTAACCTCATTATTATTATTCATATGGGTTATGGGCTGCCAATAAGCTAGGGAGATGAACAAATTCGGCCTTGATGACTAGGGGAGAGAAAACTCAATTTTACCCTTTAATGGAGGAGAGAGAAATGGTTTAAAGGGGTCATTCATGGCCAAGGGAGACCAAGGGCCTCTCCAATTGATTCCAAGGGCTGAATATATTCTCCCTCATCAGATTTGAGGTGTTGGAAAGCCATCGCCAGCCACCAAACTGGCTGAATTAAAATCCTCCAATAAGGAAGAGAGAGAAAGTGGAGAGAGTGAAGACCATTCATGGCCAAGGGAGGCCAAAGGTCTCTCCAAACACTAGGTTCATCTTCCCCCCATCAATTGGAGAAGATCAAAGGGTTTTCCAGGCTGTCAAGAAGCTGGATTCAGTGGGCTAAAGCCATGGCCGAAATTCACCTATAATGGCCATTAATGGTTTGAAGCCTACACCCTTCCTCTCCCCCATTTCACCATTTTAAAAATTTCCCTAGGCCAAGAGCATTCGTTTCCACCATCCCACTGAATAAAATGAGGGAGTTCATTATGTTGTTGTAAAGCATCAGAAAGTTCCACAGCCGGCTATGGCGCACCACCACCACACTCGCAGACAAGCTCGGTTAAAGGTCCTCCTCTACTCCTCTCTTCGTGGGCTAGATCCTTAGATATTTTAGGAGATAAATCGGGCTCAATTGAGCCCGATTGTAGAAGAGATTTTTCTGAAATTTTCATGGATTTTCAACCTTGTGGGATTGCCGGAAACCGCTTCTCCGGCGGTCGTGCCGCCGCCCGGCAATAGCCCCCACCTCAATGAAGGTGGTGGCGGTGGTGGCCAGCCAGGGAGGCGGATGGGTGGCAGGGAAACATGGCTGGAAATAGCTCCAGGTTTGGCCAATCCCATCCCTTGGCTGGAGGAAGAAGATGACCAGGATCCCTCTGATTTGCTTTAAGATTTGTGCTGCATCATTTTATATTTAGTTTTTATTTTTTTGTATTTTTTATCCTGTTTACAAGGCTTTATTAAATTAAATATTAAAAATACCTAGGTTCACAAAAAAAACTTGTGTCCAACATTAAAATTGTAGCCCGTTAAGTCTAGTTTAATTTAAAATTTATTTCAACTAATTTGGGTAAGTGGTGTGACCACAGCACTCTTTTTGGTGAGGTCTATACCTAGGCTAGACCAGAGATTATTTTTAGTGCCCCCATTAATCCATCCATCCAAATGACTTTAAATTTTGGATAGTGGTCACTATTATCTATACCTAGAACATATCCAAAAATGGTAATTTTGAAATAACATTTTTTTTATAGTTTTTCTAATTATTTTATAAATTATGATTAAATTAATTAAGGAACCTAATGACCTCCAATTGCTCCCAAATTTTGGTGAGAGGTTCTTGGCGTCATTATGGGCCTCTGTATAAATTTTCATCCCATTTGGTGATGGTTTGGTTTTTAACAAACCCTAGCCTTTCCTTAAGAAGGGTAATTAGGTCATAGTACTCCTTGTGGGTTTAAGTGGTCAAGTCACCTCAACAGAGGCTGGGACTTTGACCACTAGTTTGATATGACTTTAGACACCCTCCCATGGATGATGGGGTGGGTTGGGATAGATTTGCCAAGGATCCAAACTCAAACCCTAAGGAGGGGCTTTTGAGTGTTGTGAAGGGCATAGGGTCAAATGCCCTTGTGTGAACTTACAACTTGGCAGAAATAATTCTAGGAAAGCTCAAGTCCTCTGGTATGAATCTTAGAGGATTTGGAGATGGATGGACATCTCAAAACCCTAACCATTGCTTAGTGCATAATCACTTTTTGTATAGAATAAGCCACCAAAACTTACTAAAAAGGGTATGAAACTTAGGTAGCATGGACTCTAAGTTAGATAGGACCTCTGGTTACTTTATTGGAATTTTATGAGTAATATTATTTGCACCTCTTTTGTTATACATGATATGGCCCTAAATGGAATTTTATTTATTATGATCACATTGTACATTATAGACTCATGATATTTGGGCAGAAGATGCTTTAAGTCAAAATAATTATTCCTGAATTTTATTATAAATTTTAGTTGAATAACTTTAGTACTTTCCTCACAAGTTAAAAAAGGTGTAATTTTGGTCAATAAATTATTTAGAGCCATTTACTTGTTGCTAAAATTGTGAAATTAGGTCTCTAATAATTTTAGGTCAATTACCACTTGGAGAAATTAATTCATGATTTTTAGATGAATATTTGCAGTACATACTTTACAAACCCATAAATTTTGGGAATTTGATGTATAATTTTATTCAGAGCTTATTCCCTACTGAAAAATTAAGAATCTTGGTCAGTTGTGTTTGTAGGACATTAGTTGCATAAGGAAATTAATTCTTAATTTTTGCATGATTATTTTTTGTAATTACTTCATTAATATAGGAAAATAGGGCATATTACCAAAATAATTTTAAGGTCCTTAAGATACTAGAAAAATTGTTATATCTTGGATTTACAGTATTGATTAAGCCTAGTATTTATCATAATTATTTTAGGCATCTTGCATGACTTTATAGGGTACTTCATGTTCAAACTAGTGGCACCTGGATCTTTTGGGAAAATAAATAAAGACCAGATTAATTAGGAAAAATAAAATTTATTATATTTAGCCTAGTTAGGTCATGCTAGACCCCCATGATTTATCTTGAGGCATTTGGATGAATAATTATAGTGCTACCTACTATGTACTTCATATCGTTAAGGATGGTCTGCATATAACAAACTACTGAAATTGTGCTAGAATATGAATTGGGCTGTGGGTCGGAGTTAGTGGATTGCTGGGTATGAAAAGGTATAATGAGTTCATCATCGGGAGTTATAATGAGGAATAAAGAGGGTTGATTAGTGTATGTTATGCTCGGGATCGACGAAACACGTCGTCTTCCCTGTAGAGAGAGGAAGGGATCGGGTAATGGGTAATAACCAATAAAAGCAAGTGCCTTGCGAAAGAGAACAATGGGCTTCAGCTACAATCATAATTCCTAGTGCCCTTTGAGAACCCTTCACCGGGTATGCCGGGGGCAGTCCTAGGCTAACCTAAACCATAGGTAATAAATATTAAAGAGTAACTAGTATAACTAGGGGTTCACTTTCACACACACCGGTGTCTCAGGAAGATAGGGTGACTAGGATGTTCGGGCGGTAGGCTCGGGTGGTTGTGGAAAGGGCATGGTAGCCTGGTGAACGAATGGCTCGGTATATATTTGTGACGGGCAGGATAGCACGGGGATCTTTGGCTCGGTTGTTGGTTGTGACGGACGGGATAGTCCGAGGAGCTTTTGCTCGGTGGATAATACATTAATATTGCATGTGCATAAGATATAAGGTGGTGGGTCTTCGGTATTGGAGAGTCGTCGCACCGACACAAGTATGTTGACTCAGCGGGTGTGATTTTAAACTTAGCCAAATAAAGTCTGGTGCGGCAGCCGGCAATAGTACGCAGGAGCTCCGCTTAGTGCACCAGCGTTGAGGCATACGATATGGTCTGACTGGTAGTGCTGATACCGGTTTAGAGGTGGGCGAGGCCCAACCCACCGCTTATGTTTGCCACTACGGAGGTATCGTGGGAGGTTAGGCTCTAGAAAGGGGGAACTAAAGGTCTGTGTGCACAGAGTCGGGTGGGTGAGTTGCACTTGCATGATCACATCATAGCATATTTACATGTCATAGCATCATCATTACATATAACCCCTGACACCTATTGTATAAAGTGGTATGGGACGCTTTATACAAAAGGCCCTGCAAAACGAACCCTTAGCTTATAGGCTTACGTGAGCATGCTTATAAGTTTTGGTTATTTTCCTATGATAAATATTACTTGCTAGAAAAACTGACACCTTATTGTATAAATTGGTATGGGACTTTTTATATGATAGGAGCCTTGCAGAAGATCCTTTAGCTTATGTTTTTCATATAAGTTAAGGTTACATATTTCATGTTCTGTCGTTCATACTTTTACTACTGGTGCTTATTCTCATAGAACTGCTAGATTAGTTCAGTCGCTACCTGCTTATATTTGTTACTCTCCACCTTCATAGCTTCCCTTTCCTTCTCCCCGCTCGGTGCCTAGGAGCCATGGGGGAGGGGTGGGGGATGATAGGACTTTGTCTTTTAGACAAATGTTTTTCGGACTAAATCATTTAAGGGGATCGTGAAGCCGAACTTGGAGATGCAGCCCTAGAGGTCAGTGTGCGTGGAGACGGGACAGTCTAGAACCGGAGTTCAGACAGCTAGGACAGTGAGTCCCAATCGTTAGTAGTTGTTCTAGTTTTTCTTCCGCGATGAGTGACTTATAGTGAGGATTTAGATGTATCGGGCATGAGCCATATTTTCAGTACTTTATATATTAATGTTGTGGACACTCCCTTCGTGGAGATTTAATTTATATACATGTAATTCTGGTGGACTAGTTTTGAGTTCATTCTTACTCTTATACTTTATTCTACACTTCTGCGATCGATATGGACGGCAAAATCGGCGTTTTATAGTGACGACCTTCCCGGACGTGTTGGTGTCACCGCAAAGCGGCGGTTCTAGGCCTAAGACCCCGGTGGTTTAAAGAAAATAAAAATGGGGTCTTACAAGTGGTATCTTAGGAAACCTCGATCGAAAGAGAAGTAGTCCACAAAAACCCTAGGCCACCCCCGCGCGAGCTTAGTTTGCGGACAAACTAGCAGCAGAAGCAGTGGTGGGCCCATAAGGGGAAAACACGTGTAAAAGTCCACTTTATCCCTTCCATTCATTCCATTTTTTGTTAGCGAACAATTGGAATTCTTCTTTATAGCCTGCGGTAAACCCTGCCCCCAGTAGGGAACACCTCTGGCTGCGAAAATCTCATCTTAATTCTCTAGTCAATATATTAGACTCAACCCACTAGTACTCATAACTAACCACGACAACTTATAGTATGCCCTAGTCAAAAATAGACCTTGGGTATGAACATTATTAAGGTAAGGAGATACCCCAAAGAGAATAAAGGAAGAGTTTAACACGAGAATGACTACCTAAGCCATAAACTCAGGTGTCCCTATCAAGGATTTCTCAAACTGGTAGGACTGCCTTAGAGTTGATACCAATAATTCATTAGCATAATGGTAAAAGACACATAGTCTTAAACCTCGAATCAGTAATAAGATTACTCGGAGACAACCACAAAGTTAACACATATCAGATAGGAATTCAAGTTCGAAAGAGACCTAGTTGGGATTGAGAACATTTTGACCTAGATAAGGTTGTCGTAATTGTGACTCGGAGGGTTTAAAGTATGGAGTATATCAACATATTTCAGGTTGGAACCCCAAGTCAAAGATTGATGCCCTAGGGATTATACACCGAGCTAGGACAGATATAACATGGTAATACCAAAGATACTTAGCCCAAGGAAGGTAGGGGCTTATCTTTTGTTTATTGGGGGCTTGTCTTTTGTTTTTTGGGTAAAGTAGTCATAGATTTGGGTTTCCCTTAAACTACTCTAGCAAACATTGCGTCGTAAATATATTGAAATTGGAGTAAACTGTATTCGATGCTACTCGGGCATATTCGTAGGGATAAGAATCTGATTGTGAAGTGGAGATTTTATAGAGCCGTTGTCTACCCATACAAACGAGAAATTTAATCACCTGAAGTATGGTGTATCTCAGAATATGTATCCCCAAAATAATAAAGGCATCATGGATTTTGTGACGCACAGTGAGGTGTGTTGGCTGGTATAGGTCAGTGCAAGAATTTTTGGGGAACTATTACATCCACTGCCCGAGTTAGAGTGGAAAAATCGAGGATAAACTGACCGAGGTAGCTTGGGTCACCCCGACCTGGAAGAAAAACTTCCGTGGGTGTTTCATGAGACTTGTGAGTTATTGTTCGCTATCATGGTGTGCTCAAGATGATCATGTCGAATCAGGATGGACAATGTACATCCAAGGAGAGAAGATCATTCCAGAATTACTTAGGCTCTCGGTCGACATTCAACATAACTCTCCACCGTCTCATGGAGGTGCAAGATTACACTTTCAGGGATCTAGGACGAGGATGAAAAGGAACTCGACTCGGAATTTTTGGAGAACCCAGATACCTAGGTGTGATTGATTCGAAATAGGATGTCGGAGGCCCAGGGCAGACCGACAAAATATTATGAGGTGCGACATTGCTAAGTAGAGCTTTAGGATGGAGACTTTGTATTCCTTAAGATACGTCTGGTGCATGGAGTCTCACGGGTATGTGGGTGGAAGAAACTCAGTCCGAGATATATGGGGCCTTACAGGATCCTGAAGCAGATCGTCCCCTTGGCTTATAGACTGGAGCTACCGCCAGAGTTAGTGGGATTGCACGACGTCTTCCACATCTCTTCACAACGGAGGGCTCTACTACGCCCTGAGCAGCTGAAATCCATAGCAGACGGCCCGATGGCCTCAAATCGATCAGTCCGCATGGAGCCAATCAGGATCGATGACACGGCGGTGAGGGTCTTGCGGCGCAAGAAGGTCCCACTGGTCAAGGTCCTGTAGACAAATCGTGGGCAGGTTCGTCTACAGGAGGAGCATACCTGGGAGCCACCAGATCTAATACAATAGAGGTACCCGGATCCTCCGAGTAAAGTATACATTCTGTAAGACTCCAATTTTTTTTAAACAACACCAGGGTCTTAGGCCAAGAACCGCCGCTTGCGGTGACACCTTCACGCCCTGAAGGGTCATCACCGTGAAACGCCAATTCTACCGGCCGATTCAATCATAGAAAAGCAATAAAAGTATAGTAGACTCAAGTGAGGTAAAAACTCTAACCAAAAGTCCACAATAAAATCACATCAGAGTAATAATATCTCCACGAAGGGAGAGTCTACAAAATATAAATGTACTGAAAATAAGGGGCTTAAGCCCGATACATCAAATCCTCATTACATAGTCACTCAAGCAGAAGCAAAATAAAACACTACTAAGGTCAAGGACTCACAGTCCCAACTGTCTGAACTCCTGAGCTAGACTGCCCTATCTCCAAACGGGCCGACCTCCGGGGATGCGCCTCCATGCTGGGCTCCACGTTCCCCTAAATGATGTGGTTCGAAAACCATTAGTCTATAAGACTAAGTCCTATCATCCCCCACCCCTTCCCCCATGGTCCCTAGGCACCGAGCGGAGAGGAAGAAAGGGGAGGACTTGAAGGTGGAGAGTAATAAAGAAACAGATGACAACGGACCTATACTAGCAATTTTATAGTACATATGGAAGAAAAGTAAAGTATGAAAAGTAACCTTAATTTATGTATGGAAACGCATAAGCCAAAGGATCTTTTGCAGGGCTCCCATCATATAAAGAGTCCCATACCAATTTATACGTTGGGGTGTCGGTTATTAATAGCAATATATAAATATAAAGAATTTGACCTTAATTTATAAACTTTCCCACACAAGCTTATAGACCAAGGGGTCATTTTGCAAGTCCCAATGTGTAAGCATCCTGTACCACTTATACAATAGGTGTCAAGGGTTATATGCAATGATTATGCTATGACATGCTAGTGGGTATGAATATGAACATGCAAGTGCAACTCACCCACCCGACTCTGTGTACACAGACCTTTAGTTCCCCCTTTCTGGAGCCGTAACCTCCCAGGATACCTTCGTAGTTGCAGACGAAAGCGGTGGGTTGGACCTCACCCACCTCTAAACCAGTAAAGCACTACCGGTCATACCTATCGTACGCCACAATGCTTTGTGCATGAAGCAGACTCCTACGTACTCTTGCCGGCTGGCGCACCGGACTTCTATTGGCAAAGTGTTAACCACACTTGTCGAGTCAGCGTATTGGTATCCGTGCATCGACCCTCCAATACCGAAGAACCATGACCTTAACCTTTTCTTTTCTTTTCTTTATTCACATGCAATATTTAACATGTCCAACAACTGATCCAAAGCTCCACGGACCAAACTGTCTGACTAAAAACTAACCGAGCCGAAGCTCTCCGGACCAAACTTTCCGTCTCAAAACTAACTGAGCCGAAGCTACCAATAATCTTCCTGTACTAATAGTGTTTGTGAAATGTGGAACCCTAATTACTAAGTTACTCTTTCTATTTGTTAATAGAGTTTACGTTAACCCAGGACTGTCCCCAGCATACCCCGTGAAGGGCTCTCAAAGGGCACTAGGAACTATGATGGCAGCTGAAGCCCATCGTTCCCTTTCACAAGACACTTATTTTTATTGGTTGATTCCATGTACCCATTCCCTTCTCATATTATAGTAGGCTAATCCTAGGGTGATTTTGACTCTTCCTCTCCTCGGGGAAGACGATCTTTCATCGAACCCGAGCACCTCTAAACTCTAGCCCAACAACTTCTCACTACTCTTCTTATCCTTCTATGGTGAACTCATCCACATATCCAACCCAACAAAATGACTAACTACTACACCATGTCCAATCATATCCTATCGCAATTAACCCAATTAGCTAAATGCAGACCAACCTAGGCTATATGTCGAACCGGATAGGAGATAATCCAAATAATCATCCAAATGCCCTAAATTATTTACCAGAGACTTATCATGGAACAAATAGACTAAATACAGAAAATTGTAATTTTCCTAATTTATCTGTCATTTAATTAATTTCCTTAAAGCTTCCAAGGGCTACTAGTTTGAACATGAACTACCCTAAGTACTCATGCAAGATGCCTAACAAAATTATGATAAATATTAGGTTAACTCAGTAATGTAAATCCAAGGTATCATAATTTTACTAGCATCTAAGGGGCCTTAAAACTATTTTAGAAATAATTTCTATCTTTCATTATTAATGAATCAAGTACAGAAAATTGTCATCCAAAAATTATGAATTAATTATATTGAGCTAATACAACTCTAATAACATCATTGGCCAAGTTTCATAATTTTTCAACAGGTATTAAACTCTGAATAAAATAATTATAAAAAATCTCAATATTATGGACTTGTAAGGAAAGTACTGTAATCAACCCTCTAAAAATTATGAATAAATTCCTACAAACATATTTTGGCCTGAAATCATTTGTTCCTAAGTCTCATAAATTTTCAACAGATATATCATCTATGAATAATTTTATACCACCAAAGCCCCTTTTTAACATTTGTGCATGATGTACTAGATTTGATCAATCAAAAATTATACTAAAAATTAGTGGCAACAATTTTAACCTAATACATTCACTGCCAAAGTTTCATGGGGTTTCAATGAACAGAATGATTTTTAATAAATAAAATAGTATTTAGGGCTATATCATACCTAACAAATGAAGTACCAAAAATATTGCTCATAAAATTCCAGTAAAATTACTAAGGGTTCTTTCTACTTTAGAACTCATGGTCCTTAAGTTTCACACCCTTTTGATGATTTATATTGGCTTGAGTTATACAAAGATGATTCTACCCTAACACTAGGGTTGGGGTTTTGAGGTATCTACCTACCCCAAAATTCTCTAAGACTCCTTCCAGAGGGCTTAGGTTACACTACCTTCAACTCTATTGAGTTACAAGGTCATACAAGGGTATTTGCCCTTATGCCCTTCACATCACCCAAAGCCCTTCCTTAGGGTTTGAGTTTGAACCCTAGGGTAAATCAACCCTAAATCACACCATTTTCCTTAAGAGGATGACATTGTTCATACTAAGTCAATGTCCAAAACCCCAGCCTCTGTTGAGGTGAGTTGACCACTCCAAACTCATGGTGCACTTTTTAATCAAAAATACCTCCTTAAGGCCAAACTAGGGTTTGGTGATTCCCTAACTAAACTCATCCAAATGAGTTGAAATTTTGTACAGAGCTAGGAACTAATACCAGGGACCACTCACCAAAATTTGGGAGGGTTTGGATGTCATTAGACCACTTAATTAAAATACCCTAGCATTATTAAATAAAAAATAAAAACTTTAGGCATGGTATCTCCAAACAAATCCTATTTTTAGACAGACCCTAGGTATAGCTATGTTAAACCACCTGACCAAATTTCATGTCATTTGGACAAGGGATGAAGGGTGGGCATCCATTTGAATCTCAGGACAGCCCTAGGTACAGGTCCCACCAAAATGGGTGCCCTGGTCCAACTAGAGGTCCAAATTAGTCAAAATAAATTTTGATTAAAGTAGACACTTAGGGCTACAAAGTTCATGTTGGTGACTTTTACATCAGAGGGGCCTAAGTATTTTATTTATTTAATTTAAAGTAACCCAAAATATGTGACAGAAAAATTAAATAAAACTAATTAATAAATTCTATAGCACTAATCCTAATCCATGAAACTGACGGAATCAGTTCATCCTCAAGCTTCAACCGACGGCCCAGATTTGCCCGTCCTGGGCTGACTTGCGGGCTGGTTTCCCGGCCACCCGTCCACTTCCCCGGCCGGCCACCGCAACCACCTCCTTCGTGGATGTGGTGGCAACCCTCAGCCGGCGGCACGACTGCCGAAGACGCCTATTCCGGTGATTCTACCAAGCTAACTTTTGGCCGAAAACCATGAAAACTTTGATTTGGATCGGGCTTAATTGAGCCCGAACTTTGGCCCTAGTGATTGCTATGAACTATCCATGGGAAAAGAAGTGGAGGAGGACCTTTTCAGCGGCCTGAAGGTGAGAGGAGCGGCGGGACACCATGGACGATGGAGGCGGCGCTCGGCTTCTACAACAGCATAGTGGGACGGCTTGATCCTTCCAGGTGAGAGTTCGAAAATGCTTCCCTCTACCCACTGATGATGTTTAAATGGTCAATTGGGGAGGGGGCGGCTGGTTCTTCAATGCCCATCAAAGCACCATTAAAGACATGGGCTCGGGTTGAGAGTAGGGGGCTGAACCTACCTCTTGGTGGCTGGGAAATGGCTAGAATCACTCTTATTCCCTAGAGGAGTTGATTGCAGCCATAAAGGGTGGTTGTTGGCCTCCTTTGTCCGATTCCCACACCATTCCTCCTCTTCCCAATTCTCCTTCTCCACCATTATCATGAAATGAAGCTCCTTTCTCTCTCCTAGTCACCAAGTTGACTGTTCAACTCCATAGGATATGTGCAGCCAATTTAATCATAATAATTATGAAAAATATAGTTAGCCGAAGGGAAAAAAAGGTTTGAGCTTTGGTTAGCCCAATTGGGCTAATTTGATCTATTTTAAGGATTGAGTTGACCTTGGTCAAATTGACCATTTGGGTTGACCCTAATGAGTCATTGGTGTCCATTGGACTCCCCTAAGGTGTAACACCCCTATCCGTCACATAGTATATAACAGTAGGTCCGGCGGGGGCCCGACGCCATATACTACGGCAGACCGGTTGGTTACGCGTTGAAACCATACAACCAGACACCAACGTCCTACACAGAGTCATTCTAGCGGAAGCAATTTATTAATTTGTGCAAATACACGAACCCTGCCAAGCAAGAATGTCCACTACTAAACAACAATAGGAATGAATGAATAATACAAAAGTACCGGCCTTATGGCCTTACAATGTTTGCTTAACAAAACATGTCTTACATACTTCGGCTCGCAGGCCGGCCATACATGAAATAAACGGAAAGCATAAAAGGGTTAGGCCTTCGAGGGCCAGCACCGCAACATGGGCTTTAGCCCGCTATTTTCCGCTCGGCTCCGCAGCACCTGCAAGCACAAACCACCGCCCGATGGCAAACAAAAGCAACGATCAGCTATGCTGACCAAACTATAACGATCCCACCCCCAAAATCGGGGCGGCGATGCTCTTTCCCTGCACTTTATTAGTATAGGCAATAAATTAGTGTGAACACACATCATCACAGGCGTAGGCTCGCACGGCCACACACCTCGTGCACACAGGGCACATTCATGGCGAACCGGCCAACGTCACATCAATTCAAGCCATAGACGTTCCCGTTCCACCATCGCCTCTTGGACGGCCAACCATATGAGCATTTTGCCTTCCTGGCCTTGGTCACGGCAATTTAAGCCATAGACCGCCGAAGACTCTCATCCATGCCAACGGTCTGACCGAACGACATAGACCGGGTACGGTTCCGCCTGACCCGTGCTCATATCGCAACGGCAATTTAAGCCATATGCGCAGGTCAAGACTTACCAAGTCCAGTTTCCACCACAATAATCACATAACCCGGTTATGTTCACGTTGGCTCCCCGGCCATCATGTTGGCAAAACTCGCTTTTGCCCAGTTTTCCGGGTGCACCTTGGAGTTAATCTCCAAGGCTCCCTGATACAATCTACCACGTAGAAAACCCGAAAATCGCCCAAACATCCGGAGTCTTCCCCGGTTCAAATGCAATGCAACATCACCGATCCGGCTCTACTTGTCCGGATAGGCTTCACACACAATGCCTATGTACGTTTTCGCATACGAACTCTACACAAGGGGGACTTTACATATCTACCCCAAGGAACGCTCCAACTCTTCGCTCACTCGTGAGAGAGGGCTTCCTATGCAAAGGGAAAAGGGGCTTCACATGCCCAAGGATGAGAAATCGTTACCCTTGCGTTCTTCCGCGGCGCCATCGAAAACTATGCGGTTGGAAAGCACCGCAACGGCGTCACCTCCGCGGATCTGGACTCGGATCGCGATTCGGAGCTCCGAAGCTCCTCCGACGGCGGCCGGATCTTGGACTCCTCCTTCCTCCTTGCTCTCCCTTCTCTCTAAACTCTTAGAGAGAGAATGGCTAAAGAAAATGAGGGTTCCCAACCCTAAATCCTGGCTAAAACCACCCAGGAGCAGCCACCCATCGTCGGATCCAAAGTCAAGGAAACGAACAAACAAGATTACATCTGAAATCATAAAATCTGGGCCGAACACGGGTTGCAACACGACCGTGTGCCTGGCCGTGTCACCCATTCACACGTCTCGATCGATACGAAAAACCAGCACACGGCCTTTGACACGGCCTCTGACACGCCCGTGTCACTGCAACACGCCCGTGTCGGGACCCGTGTCACGCCCCCATGTACAGTCAACCACACTTCGCAGTCAGAGAGGTACACGGCCTTGTGACACGGCATCAGACACGCCCGTGTCAAATTTGACACGCCCGTGTTTGTGCCCGTGTCACGGCCCGTGTACCACACTTGCAAATTCCCTCGAGTGACACGGCCTGGGACACGCCCGTGTCCTAGGCCGTGTTCTACAACTAGAAGATCGTCAACCGCCAAAGCGTCAACCGCACGACCAGTGGCCGAACACGCCTGTGTCACGCCCGTGACACGCCCGTGTCACGCCCGTGTCACTCACGTGACAAGCCCGTGACACCTGCTCCAAAATTCAGACTGGGCTTAAAACATCACCCGTCCCTCTTTTGAGTTTCGGGGTGTTACATAAGGTCTAGGTAGGGTTGGGTAGGGTTTACTTGGCACCTTGGAGGTCACTTGACCCTTGGTAATGACACTTTGACCACTTTGGGCTAGAGTTGACTTGGGTCAACTTGGCCCCTAGGACTGAACCCAATGTGTCCTTGGTGACCCATTTACACCACTTTAGGTCTAGAAAGGCCTGGGCAGGGTTCGTTGGGCACATTTGAGGCCAACTTCCCTTATTTAGGACACCTTGCCCAATTTAGGCCTTTAGTGGTCCTAGGTCAAATTGGCCATTTTGGGTCGACTCTAATGGACCCTAAAGGCACTAGTGGAACCTATAATAGGCTAGTGATGTTGTGGTGGGGTCACGGAGTCCTGGTGAAGCCCTAAGGTCAATCCCTAGGTTTGGTGATGAGGTTGTGCCATTGGCAGACCAAAGTGATCCTCACCTTGGCCTTTGATTACCTGACCCTTTTTAGCTTCCTAGGGTTTTGTCATGACCTAGTCATGTCCCAAAACAATTCTTAGGGGTCTAGTTGGAAATGGGATGTTACAAATCCCAATAAACAAAACAAAGATTTCGTCCCCGAAATCAAGGTTAAGCCTACGGGGGCTCCTATCAAAGAAAAGAAGCTTGTAACATCCCATGAGAAGTGAAAGATTACATCACGACGCCATGTTTGCTAAGTGTGGTTTAAAGGGAAGCTCAAATCTATGACTAATTCGCCCAATTGGCAAAGTCTAGACCCCAATAAACAAAAGGTTAGCCCCTACTCTTGAAACTCTAGTCCTACTAGTTTAGAACAGGAAGGTAAAATCGAACATCCTGAGAGGTTGTGAGGTATACCTGGCTGAACAGCTCTGGATAATTTTTTCGCATCAGGTCCTGCGGTTCCCAGGTATGCTCCTCCTAGCCATGGTTCCTCCAGAAGACTTTGACTAACGGAACCTTCCTGCGATGCAAGATCTGTACTCCTCTATCATCGACCCGAACCGGCTCCAAGTGAACTGACCGGTCTGAAGCTACTGGCCCATCTCTGGTCGAAATCTGTTGCTCTGGGCGGAGTAGAGCCCTCCTAAGTGAAAATAAGGAACACGTCGTGTAAGCCTGGCAATTCCGGTGGTAACTCCAACCTATAAGCTAGGGCCTGACCCGCTCTAGGATCCTGTAAGGGCCATATACCTAGGGCTGAGCTTCTTCTTCCGACCACGCACTCGTGAAACTCCGTGCATGGGCCGGATCTTTAAGAAAACCTAGTCACCCACCTGAAACTCTACCTGACGGTGTCGGGCGTCGTAGTACTTAGCCTGTCGGCTTTGCGCTTCCAGCATTCTGTCACGTATCAGTCTCACCTGAGCCTCATTGTCTTCGACAAAATCCAATCCCAACACCTTCAGATCCTCGTCCTGAATCCATGAAAGTGGAGTCCTGCATCTCCTTTCGTACAAGGCTTCATAAGGAGCCATCTTTATGCTGGACTGGTTACTGTTGTTATAGGAGAACCCGACTAGTGGTAAAAGCTTCTCCCAAGGTTCGTTTTGATCCAAAATGCATAGCCTTAGGAGGTCCTCCAATGTCCGGTTGGTGGTTTCTGTCTGCCCATCCATCTGGGGATGAAAAGTTGTGCTGAAGGTCAGTCGCGTGCCTAAGTAAGTCTGCACGGATCTCCACTCCCTGGATGTGAACCGACCATCCCGATCCGATATGATCGTCCTGGGCACCCCGTGGTAATGAATGAACTGCTCTACGAATCTCCGAACCACCAGGATGTCTGTCACAGACTCTTTGACCTCCGTCATCTCAAATAGAATCTGAAAACCTCCTCTCCCTACAAATGGGCCTTAACGGCCTGTACTAAAGATAAGAGTATACGAGAGGCAGTCTTTTACATTCGATGACAATGAAAGAGTCCCCGTACCTCATGGTAATCTTCTTTACTTGGCAATCAATCTGGGCCATGTTCCAGTGCAGCCATACCATGCCCAGGATCAAGTCGTAGTCCGTCAACCTCAAAAGCGTTGCTAGAGCCTCAAACGCCTTTCCACCGATTTCTACCTCCATGTTGTAGTGGTCCGAGGTAAGGAGTTCAGATCCATTGGGTAGTCGCACTCTCATCTCCGAGCCCGTGAATCACTCCACGCCTTCCAATCCTTCTATGAATGTCTCTGACACGAAGGATGAGAAATCACCAATTAAACTAGCCGCTAGGCATACCTTAAATCTAATGATCAATACTACAAACGATTTTAATTTATTCTATAAGTTCAAGTCTACAAATTTGTACTAGAAAGGGGGAATTCTTTTAAACAATTAAATATCTGGCGTACCCACTATGACCTGCTCTAGGTTCCGAGGCTGCACAAGGTCCAAAGCATACACACCTGCTCCCTTTCTTGATGATCTCCCCTGGTATCCACGTCCTCGACCACCACACACCCCTCCAAAATACGCTGGTTGGCAGCCTTTGAGCTTGTGTTGGGACATACCCTTTCCTATAATTTCCATCCATCATTTTAACAAACATCTACCTCATTGCCACACCTCTTCTCTCCATCCCCTTCCTTCTCTTCTGGCCCTAACTGTCAAGAGGTGGTAGCCCCCACCACC